>CM036240.1:35870314-36470314 GCA_020698575.1 Bostrychus sinensis
TTTATCTAACAGTATTCAACTTCACCTTTATTAATATCCTGAAGGAAATTTGGTTTGCAACAGGTGTCACAGCACACGCAGAAAATAAAAAATACCCACAAAATACACAGAT
The DNA here is from genome assembly GCA_020698575.1 of Bostrychus sinensis. NCBI lineage: Eukaryota > Metazoa > Chordata > Actinopteri > Gobiiformes > Eleotridae > Bostrychus > Bostrychus sinensis. The sequence continues at coordinate 35,870,427 of CM036240.1, forward strand.
AATTACAATCCCATATAAATACTCCAAGAAGAGCTAACAAGAGCAACTGCCACAAGTGCATTTCTAAGCTAAGCAATTTATCCTTGTTATGGTCTCAGAAATAAAAGATACCCTCAGTCGCTGGGTTCTTATCCGGGTCATTCTCAGTCTCCGTCCAGAGGGGAGTAAGTTAAACTCTTTAAAAAGTGGGTGGTCTGGACATTCCATTATTTGTCGGGCTTTACAGATAACCCTTCGACTCTAGATGTCATGCAGCTGAGACTGCTGAACACAAATGATTTTACCTGAGACTTTGACCAACCTTGCCAAACGATTTTTGCTGGAGACAGAAAGAGCACCAAACCAAGACACAATACAGAATGTAAGGACTGATTCAATAAAAGACATTATTGACATTAAAATTATTCATTCACTCAGCCCCTTTTCAAAGAAGCCACTAAATAAAATCCACAAAACAACATTTAGTTAATCATTACAACATGTAAAAAACAGGGAACTAGCCATCTAAAACTCACAAACCAGGGAAGGAGTGCATTCATCAGAGAGGCAACAATAAGACCAAAGGTGACCCTGAAAGAGCTGCAGAGCTCCACAGCAGAGACTGTTGTATCTGTCCCAGGACCACTCTGACCCATACACTCCACAGAGCTGGGCTGTGTGGAAGAGTGGACAGAAAAAAAGCCAATGCTTGAAGTAAATAATAAGAAGCCAGGTTGTGTGTTTTGTGAGACTCCCCAAACACAGGAAGGTTCTGTCCAGATACTATTAAAATGTGTCATCAATAAGAAATGCTATGACTAGCATAAAGCCAACACCTGACTGTGGCCCTCTCTAAAGTGAAGCCTGGTGATGGCAGTGTCCTGCTGTGGGGATATTTGTCACTGGAAACTGGTCAGAACTGAAGGAATGAAGGATGGGGTTAAATACAGGAAAATTCTTGAAGGGAATGACCAAAACAGAACAGTGCTGTACAATGCATTCAACTTGAAGGAGCTGCAGCTGTTTTTAGCTGGAGAATGAGCACAAATCCTACTGATATTATGAACCAAGTTCATAAAAACTCATCCTAGAAGACTTGGAGCAAGTCCTTCAGAAGGTGGTTCTACAAAGTACTGGCTTTAGGGGATGAATACTTACACACACTCAAGTGATATTTCTTGTTTGCTTCACTATAAAAAACTATTTTGCATTTTCATAGTTGTTGGCATGAAATCTAAAGTCACTGACATAAACTTCCCAATGATCCATTTAAATTCCTGGTTGTAAGGCAACAATAAAGGGAAAATGCTAAGGGGGATGAAAACTTTTGCAAGCCACTGTGTTACACGGAGAGTAGTGAGAGTGTGGCCTCTCACCTCTTGGTGGTAAAGTACATCATATTGCCCATCAACTTCTTCCAAAAGGGCTCTGAACTGGCGGCGAGTGTGCCTTGGAGCAGTTTGCAGTTTATTATTTTAACTTGCAGCGCCACGTCTCCCAAACCAAATGATTTGGCACACAGCTGTTCTTGGTGCAGAATGCAGTGGTATTGTGCTGCTTTACTTCAACATTGGGAAACCTTCTGGGGAACCAGTGTGGCGAGGCCTGCTTCTCTCCCATTCCTGGCAGGTGTGCCATCCGTTGTTATCCCCACCATTTTCTCTTAGCATAAATTGTAGGCCTACCTGTCCAGGACTCTCCCGACTGCCGCAAACAAATCCCTTACTTTTTGTCGTTTCTCACGGCGTCTTAAGTCCAGCCAGCTCCTGTGTTATTTCCACGTTTTCACTCACTCCCCAAATGAAAATCAAAAGCTGCGCTGAATCTGAAAATATACATGCTCCCAAAACATGCCAATGAGAAAGCAACAAAATCTATCTATTTGACTTTAAATTGCTCCTTAAAGCTGTACTACCTGATATCTCCCTTTATGAACCATGACCGAGGCAGAGAGTTGAGTTTGAACTGTTAGTCCTGCCCCCTGCTTTGCTCCTGTCTCTCAAAGAGCCCTCCCCATCTCCTCCCACTGAGAGTGTACAATGACACGGTGCCATACACGTGCACAACTCTGCACACGGCAGATCAATTGAAGTGGATTTTTAGGAAGTATAAAAATGTCAACGTGTCAGGTAAGGATGTTTTTTTTTTTTCAGATAAATTGTTAGCTACTTTATTGCTAAGTATTAATTATAACATAGCATGTTCTGCTATTTCTTTGCATACATGAGAGACAAAGATCAAATTCTAATAGTAACACAACAAAGGGTTACATTATGTGTATATGTCAAAACAACAACATACAAGAGTATATAAATATCCTAATTTAAAATATCCTATTGTAATGGATTCATTGTTTTGCTTGCTAAAGCGTACTGTTGTGGTTGTTCTTATACATAAACAAATCTGCGCTAAAGCTGACCGGCTGGCAGACGATGACATACAGCGAGTGCAGCGACTACCGGCCCAAAGGATAGCCCAAGAACAGGTAGCCAAATTTTTTCTTAAATTTACACATTACATTTTCTGCAGTTCCTTTAAAAATTAGGAAATCCACTACCAATTATGCTGTCACGCTGTTTTTGCAGGCCAGAATTCAATCTCTGAATCTCCAGCAATGCCAGGATCTTCTGATGAGGTGTTCGCTTTGGGAGCCTGGTCTTCTGTTTGACATTCTGGTTGAAAATCCACAAGAAAGACCTCATAGCCAACAACCAAATCAGCCCCACTGGTGTGTTTGCACAAGATGCAGGGAGATGCCCATGGACATTGAAAAGAAGTATTGTGATCAGCAGTAGCTACACTGCATTTCTCAACTTCCACACATGGACCTCTACATTATTGAAGAGGGTGGCCTTAGGCTAGCACATAGAATCTGGAATGATGTCTAGGCCCGTGAAGACGCTCCAAACCCAGGAGAGGACAACTGACAGTTTAGATATGCTGCATACTGACAGTTCGTAGTATGGCAGTATGGAGCCCTGGGATGAGGCAACAGGATAGTTATTCCAAGTTGCTGTGTGTCGAGGATTAGGGACAAATATCCAGATCCACACATCCAATATGTAGGCTTCATTCCACAAAGACAGTTAATAGTCATCTTCTTTTATATATTTACTGTCTGATAACTTTTTTGAAATACTTCAATAAAAATGTGTGAATTTATAACAGTGTTTGTTTTTGATTTTTTTAAATTGTGTTATGGTAGTTTTATGATATTATACTGGCAAATGATATTTGTTTTGCTTTGATAAACATATTTACAATCAGGTTATTTAAATCAAGATTGAAGCATGTTCACTTTTGGATAATTTATTATAGAAATATTTGACATAAATGTACACAAAAATGAATAATAAGAAAGAATAAAAAGGGTGTCTGGTCATGATGTAATATTTCTGCGGGTCAACTTCATTGATGTAGCACTTCCCCAAAAAAGCAAACATAGAATGTTAATATGTATTCACTAGCACTACAGAGCACTACTATAACACCATTAGTCTATGTCTAAGTAACAGTAATAAGTTACTTATTTGATTGCTTTTTTATTAAATAATGAACATTTCTTATATTAGCTCCAAAAAATGTATTTTTATACCCTGGCCATGGCTGACTTGAGTCAGTAAAAGTTCCTCTGAGGGTGGAGGTGAAATTCCAAAGAGAACTCTGTACTGCCGAGGGTCATTTGGCCTCAGAGGTCTTCTTCGTGGCATCCCTTTTCCTGAGCTTATCCGAGATTGAAGGTTGGCCCTCTGAAGATCAACTATGTATCCATAGTCCTTCTCCTCTTTAATAGGGTACATGCACCACTGTCTGGGACTTCTTGTTGAATATTTTCTTGTACCTCAAATAATGACAGGAGAAAAAATCAACACATAGATGTTTTTTTATTTTAATAAATTTTAATTTCAATTCAGTATCTGTGCTCTTTGTCAAATATTTTCAGTAAACGTATATGTCAAGTAACACAAAAGAATAGTATACTGTGTAAAAAGAACATTTAAACCTACTTTTTTTTTTTTGCTGGTTGATGGACATGATGATTATAATCTAAACAAGCCAGCATTGTGTGGGCTGTGTAAACCGGGGGAGAATCTGAATCTTTTGCTGGTGTACATAAGGATGTGGTTGTGGAATGATTCTAATTCCGCCATTGACCTTCAAAAACTAAAACAAACAAAAAAATAAATAAATTGCAAAAATATAATTCATTGTTGTATAACGTTTACTGATATTAAAACAATTATCTGTCTTTGTTTAGAACATCAAACACACTGCACACTGGTTGCAAATGTCCTTGGACTGGGAAATAAGAATTGCACAGCCTTTCCTTAGACCAGCCTACACACAGAAAATACAAAATACACAGTCAGTGACTGTAATATCTTCACCTCAGAAAGTAAAATAACAATCCTTAGTATTACCTGGTGGATCTTTCCTAGATTTTTAGATCACACATGTCAAGTGTGTGTCGAACTCTACTTCCTTGGTATTTCCCTTTTGCTGTATGAAAAATAGGCACACATCTTAGGTATACACAGTACAAAAGACAGAAGAGAGTAGACAGATGGGTGCAAATGATTTGCTGAAACAAAACCTTAAGAAGGGAACAATCTATAGGAAAAGTAAAAGTAAATCTATAAATAATTCACAACCAAAGATTACCAAAAAGTGCAGTCTTGTGCTTCAGATGTATGTGCATCAGTGCACACTTCAGTCAAGTTATCCAAATCACGAAGAAGCAAGACAAGCGATTGTACACTCAAGGAAAAAAGAAACGCACCACTGCTTTTTTACCACATTTTTGTTTGGTTACTTATTTTTGATGGGAATATTACATGTGCACATCAACCATATACCCGTCCCTGATATTCAGACCCAATTAATCAATGCTTATGACAGTTTCAATAACAATAACATGACCAAACAATAATAATGCAGCAGTTGTGACATGTGGTCGACCAGATCTGGGACGGTCATTGGAGGATCCAGTGGTGTGGAAACGCTCAGCAAGGCGTACAACAGTAGAGTGATGGACTCCAAACTCCTGGCTACAGCCGTGTGCTCCTTCAGCTTGAAGCAGGCCAATGGCTGCAATCTCTCTCTGGTTGCAGTCGTCGTGGCATTGTGAACAAATGTGCTTTTTTTTCGATTTTGGTGTCTTTTTATAGAGAACGGTTGTGCACAATTGAGGACAGATCCAATTCATCTCTGAGTTTTACTCATGACCCAGACAGAGGTGATTAATACAAAAATAAAGTTGTTATTGCTCATCAAAATCAATCAACTAGAACCAGGAAAACAGTCATTTCATTTTGACTCAGAATAGTACTAAACTCATTGTAGTCTGTAATTTTTCACTGGCTGTAATATTTTTGACAAATTGAGAAAATGAAAGTGGTGCGTTTCTTTTTTCCTTGAGTGTATAAATGCTTCCTTCTCCATGATGACACTGTTGCGGGCAGTCTCTCATTTGTCCACAGTCACCATTGAGATTATTTCTTTACTGCCATTTTCCATGACAGTATAGGTGCAGTACTGTGCACAAAACCCTGGGCGATCAATTCGACCATCCCCTATTGAAAAATTAAACAAAAAACAAATTCTTAATTCTTAACAATAGATGTAATTGGTAATGCAAATATTTCAAGTAATCTTGGAAAAAATATCTAACTGAATGTAAAACTTACCAAGGACAACAACCTTTGGCTTTGGCTTAAGGGGGGGCATTATTAAATTCCACTTCTCCTCCCAGAAGTCAATGAAGTAGGTGTCTTGAATCTTAAAGAAGGTGTTCTTTCTTGCCATTCTCATATTCATATTCTTGAACAGCATGCCCACCTTTGCATACTTATTTCCAGATAGGAGAATATTCATACCCAACATGAAATCTCCTATCTGCATGCCATGCTTCAGAGAAGGCTGCAACCTCCAGCGCCACACAATATGGACAAAAAAAAAAAAAATTGTAGAAAATAAAATTATTATATTTAAAAATGTCCAGACAGGGCAGCAAAATATGTTCTAACACATGAAAATACAATACAGTGTCAGAATGAATCATGTAGGCACCTACTCAATGACTGCAGCAGTGGCTCTGGATCTCACTTTCACCTGAAATGGTCCAGCTGCCTGGCTTCTTGAGATCTCTTGGTGATTGGCAGAAGAAGGCTTTCTGCAAGTTGTTGTAAACAGCTGTGGTAGGCTATGGAGGCCAACTGGCCAATGATCTCAGGTTCACTCTGGCTTGGACAATCTTCTTCCATCTCCTCATCCAGGGGTTCATCTGTCACAGATATGTCATGGACAGTGTCCTCCATTGTAATTTCTGGATACTTGTTCAAGTTGATGTTTAAAAAACAAACAAAACAAAACAACGTTATGAATTACTGTCACTTCTACTGTTAGTGTGGCTTATAGATAAAAAAAATCATTAGTGCCAAATGCTGACATACCATACACAAAATGGAGGCACATAATCACCTTCACTGTCTTGACTGATGTCTTCTTCCTCTAAAGACTTACAGTGATATGAGAAGGAGTCAATGCCCAGTCAAGGCTGAAATAAATAATACAATTATTATATAATTTGTAATGACTGAAGATGTTTTTTATACATTAGGTAACACACCATTCAAATCCAGAAATGTCATACTAAATCAATAAAATGTGAGGTTATCATTATAGAAATGGGAAAAAAAAACTTTAATGACATATAATCATTTGTACATAAAGTGCCAAAAGAAGTTATACCTTGCATTCAGCTGATCTAGTGACACCTCCTTCAGTGATGGCCCTCTCCAGTTCTTTTACACCAGCCACAAGAAAGTCCTCAGCGCTGAAACAAAAGAAATTAGTAATTCCAAAACATAGAGAAAAAATATGGGGTGCATAAAAAGTGTTAACATTGTATAAATGATTTTGTGGTGCATTATTATTGACTCTCTGGTCTGAGAGAGATCCAGATGAAATACTGGATACAGATGGTTGTGGAAAACTGGGATTGGCACTTCCAGGCTTATGAGGTGTGGACGTTACTTTCAATTTCTCATAAGTGCGACACACATAAAAGCTATTACTATGACAATATAGCCAAAAGCATTAGACCCCAAAACATATTTACTCAAAATCTCATGTTTAACTAAGCTCAATCTAATCTCACTATACTCTGTAAGGACTGGGACATTATGACATTTAGAACATAGAAAAAGAGGCCCCTGAGGAGGTGTTTTGGGCTCCTGCAGACCATTCTCATGTAGCGAGTCTCCTCATTGACCTACAGCAGTGTGTGTTGTTCATGTTTAATATGTGTCTTTGTGTTGTAGAATCAGCCTGCAGGCTGGCGGCTGTCTCCTGTGACCGCTCTGTGGCTGCACTATGGTGACTCGGTGCTGTTCTTACAGGTAACTAATCCAGCCCAGCATTACTGAAATCTAGAAGCAGCCTCCATACCGGAATCTGGAGCTGTGTGTGACTCTGGTCTCTTTTAGGTTGTTCTGCCAGGGGCCCTCAGCCCACACCAGCCGGACCTGAAGGTATGGCTGTACCTCTGCGCCCCAGAGTTCAGGTTGTTCACTTGGTAATGATGCCTTCATGAGAAAGTTTGATCAACTGTTGTGAAGCCCTTTGAGGCGACTTTTGTTGTGATACTGGGCTATACAAATAAATCTGAATTGAATTGAAAGTTGATTGGTGCAGTGCAGAAGGTACACTCGGTCAGCTGCATATTCAGAAGATTTATACTGAGTTCATTCCTAACATATTGTAGTATTTTGTTCACAGATACATTTGCTGTACTCATCTGAATGTGGGACCCAAATCTATTTCTTTTATTGTGACTTTTTACAAAAGGTATTATTGAAAAATATTTTATTATGACATTTATGGTGAATTATATTCACCCTAGCAGTCAACACAGTTTCCACCTGGGTACTATTCTCTACCATTTTCTACCAAAGTAGAAAAATATACATATATTTCATTTAGTGCTTAATATGATGAACTATTGCCATGTGTGTGCAGTGAGAGCGCCGCTTCACAATGAACGATGAGACAGATCAGTGCGCCCCCTGGTGGACTGTGTTCCCAGTGCACTGTAGAAGACCGACCAGAATAGGTGACAGTATGACTCAAAATATTTTGTTGTGTAAAAAACTAAAACAAATACACTGCAAATCTTGTGTATTGTCAAAATGTATCTTTTTTAGTTCAAATGTATTGTTTTAGCATCAGTTGACTAAAACTATAATAATTCATGTAGTTTTTTATCAGCTGCTCAAAATCATCTCTCTCAATAATTGGTTTGTTTTATGTCCTTTTTAGCTTTGATGCAAGATACCTGTGATGGACAGAGGCTAAAAGAGACGCCTTCATGAAAGATTATTGATCCAAAGCTGAAGGTCCAGATCAGATCTATGTTTTGGAGATTTTTGCTGTGCTCTTTTGCTGACATATTTTTATGTTTTTGTGATGGAACCAGTTCAAAGATACCAGAAATTTCCACAACATATATATATATATATATATATATATATATATATATATATAGGCTTGCTTATCCGGGACACAAGAAAACATTTTTTTCCCACTTCATCACAAAAGAAACAAACAAACAAAAAAATTAATAAAAAAAACTAAAACAAATCAATCAAAAACAATCTGGGGACGCTCCAGAGTCTGTTTTCAGTGTCATTCTCATTGTGGCCACTAATCTACTCTTACTAAACAAATATCTGATCAGGAGGTTTTCAGCTCATATAGTTAATATATATACAGTGGAAAGAAAAAGCATTTGCACCCCTTGGAAATACAAGGATTTTTGCATGATTTTGTCATAGGGTTTAGTGTCAGTAGTTTAGAGAACAGATCAATATTATTTTGTCTTTATTTTATCAGTATTTGTATTTTACAATTGTCTTTATCATTATAATAGTTGTTTAATATACTGAATTTAATTAAAAGCATGATGGATTTGGGCCATGGTTCCTATGGAGCACCAACATTACATGTAAAACAGAATCCTCTTGAGAACTGAGCCCCACTCCCCCAGTTTTTAATCAAACACCCAACTGTCTGAGCTAAATGCCTCCTTGTCAGCCTTTTGTTTACTAAGTGTAGATTAGTGGCCACATTGAGAATTACACTGAAAATACTTGGACTCTGGAGCATCCCCAGATTTTTTTTTCTTTTGTCCTGATGAAGTGGGGAATTTTTTTTTCTTATTTTTGCTGTCCCTGAGAAGCAAGCAAGTCAAAATAAAGATTGCCAGATTTTTGTTTTTTTTTTGGCTTCCCTCTCAGGGCCATAAAGTGAGGAAAAGAAAAAAAGATTGCCAGAAGAGAGAGAAATTTAATTAACAGAGAAAAAAAAAATCACCATTGCCTTTCAGGAGTCATTAACGGAAGAGAAAATCATTTTGTACTTAGAAAATGATGCACTAGTGGGGCACTCCAAAAAATAAAAAATAAAAAATGTTGCGCTTGCCCTTCAGGGCTTCCGTAGATGATAGAGGTGCAGTGGTGCAGCTTGCAGTGTGTCTCTAAACCAAACTCACAAACAACATAGTTCCCATAGTTCTTCTGAGCAATGGTCCGTACCCGGCACCACTTCCTGTCTCACAAACAGTCACACGACCACTGGCTCTGCTCTAATTGGACATTTGACAACTTTTTATAACTTTTATAATGCTCTAAATAACTGACATTCCTGGCTATAGTTAGCTGTGTGTTTGTTTGGTGCTATAAAGGTTTGGAGGACACTCCTGCATTATTTTAGAAGGTACACTGGAAAAAAGAACTTTTAGGTTTTCAATCATAGAGGTATGCACTTATGTAATTGCCATTTACACTGGGCTGAAATGATTTCATGTAAGTGAAACATCTTAAGAAGTCTTTGAGAATATGATCAATTATTATAAATCATTATTTGTGGAAGTTTACATATTGGGCAGCAGAGGGCAGCAAAAACTGAACCAAACTGATCTTTGCCATGAGTGGTTATGAGAAAACAGCTGGGTATAAAATAACATTGTGTCTCCATAAATTATATTTTGATTTGGTTGTTGTTTTTAGCACACAAATATACTCAGATACCTACACATGTACCTGAGTATTGATAACAAATGTTCAGCATATTGTTAAATATTTGCCAGGGAGTACCAAGTAGGCCTATTGCAGACACTCATTTTTTTTTGCCAGGGATATTCTTTTTTCCAGTACTGCATTAAGTATAACTACATGTATTCAAATAAAAGTTTTGATAAATACATTAAAAATATAACTAGGCAACAGTAGCTCAGGAGGCAGGTCATTCCACAAACCTGAAGGTTGGGAGTTTGAGCCTCACTCCCTCCAGTTCATACGTCGTAGCCCCAAGGTCTTAAAAACATTAAATAGGTATTAAATTTGATCTTGTTAGAATGAAGGACTTAAAAGTTTTACGAGTAGGCATTCAATTTTGTTCATCTCAGTCTTAAAATCTGTCAAAACATTATGTTAATATTTCAAAAAAGTAGAGTCTTTACAATAACAAATATATTTATTGAAGAAATGTTATCATTGAAATGCATGATTCATTTATTTATGTTTTTTAATGCAGCACTAAACACTAAAGCATTAAACATAAAATATTGACTGGCAGAGTGTGAAACAGTATTATTGTGTAATTATGTTTCCATGTTAAATTGATTTGATATTACAGCAGCCAATCCAAATGAGATATATTCAGTGGTGAAAGAGCACTCAATTTTGTTATTAAAGTAAAAGTACAGATAAATGTGCAAAAAATGACCCAAGTAAAAGTAAAAGTATCACATTAAAATTATACTCAAGTATAAAAAGTACTTACTTTCAAATATACTTGCAAGTAAAAAAATAAAAGTATTTTGCACAGACTCGACAGCTCATAAATGTGTTAAATGTGAAGGATTTTCCTGAAATGTGCTGATTCCAGATGAAATGAACTGGTGCAATTTTATTCTGATGGTTCTAAAGGAGTACTACTTAACTTTATCATTTATATTTAAGTGCTGTCTGTCTACAATGAGGGCACAAACAAACAAAAAAACTAAAAAAAAGCTAAACACAACATGATTTTAAACCAAAACTCAAAATATTTTGTACTTCAAACCAACTCAGAAAAGTAATGGAGTAAAAAGTACTGATATTTACTCTGATATTTACTCTAAAATGAAGTAAAAGTACCTCTTGTAAAATGTACACAAGTAAAGTGCAGATACATAAAAATTGTACTTAAGTAAAGTAACTAAGTACTTTTACTTTGTTACATTCCACCTCTGGATATATTACTTATTTAGCATTAAGCTCAGCAGAGGGAGACATATTTCAGCTGTAACTGTTGATTGAGTATTTACTTGAAAGTATTTGGGAAGGACTACGTGGGCGATGTCTCTCAGCTGGGATGGGAACTTTTTGTTCCCTAGAAAGAACAGGAGGAAATGTCTGGGGAGAGGGAAAGTCTACTTGGACTGCTGACCAAACCAGTCCCAGATATGAAGGGAGAAGACGGAGAAAGGCAATGGTCCATTTGCAGTATCACCCATGTATAGATTAGTTTCATAACAATATTAATTCAGCAATTCATTCTTTATTTCTGTTAGGGGTTGCGGGTGACAGGAGCCTATCCCAGCAACTTTGGGCTTTTGAGAGAACTCACAGTAACACAGGGAGGTCATGCAGACTCCACCCAGACAGATCGAGTGACGGCCGACCCGAGTAGATCAAGCTCACAACGACCTGCAGGCAAGAGCACTAACCAGAGGTGGGACCAAGTCACTGTTTTGCAAGTCACAAGTAAGTCTCAAGTCTTTGGCCTCAAGTCCGAGTCAAGTCCCAAGTCAATGCCTCACAAGTCCAAGTCGAGTCACAAGTCCTACACTTTCTGTTTCGAGTCCTTTCAAGTCTTTTCAACCCTTAGGACTCCAAATGTTTGTCATGTTTTATATTGTTGAATTTACTCTCATGTCCCACCTTAGAAAAACAAATATACGATAAACAGATGGTAAATTGTTTGCTGTACTATTCACATTTATTATTTTTATTTTTATTTATTATTTAGTTATTTACAATTTATTGTAACGCCCTAAGACTAGAAGAGGCCTACACAGAAAACAGGTTTCTGAATACTTTAAAAGTAAAGCCAAGTTCTTTAGTATCAGTGATGTACAATAAAGCTAACTACCTCACCAGTACATTGTACACTGCTCAAAAAAATAAAGGGAACACTTAAACAACATAATGTAACTCCAAGTCAATCACACTTCTGTGAAATCAAACTGTGTCCACTTAGGAAGCAACACTGAGTGACATCAGTTTCACTGCTGTTGTGCAAATGGAACAGACAACAGGTGGAAATTATAGGTAATTAGCAAGGGAGGTCCTACAGGCACGAGGAGGCCACACCCACTACTGAGCCTCATTTTGACTTGTTTTAAGGACATTACATCAAAGTTGGATCAGCCTGTAGTGTGTTTTTCCACTTTAATTTATTTTTTTGAGCAGTGTATATTCTCTGTACCAATAAACTGTGCTCTTCTGGCCTTGCCAGATGTTCACATGCTTCAAATAAGAGTCATTCTCTCACATTTGAAGATTTACAAAGTGAATACTGCTCACTATACAGTTTACTGAACAGCGACACCTGTGGGCAAAAGGGGTACTGCAGGTTCATGATGTATGGTCAGAGCCATGAGCTCCAGCTCCAACACAGAGACAACACTGCAGAAAGCTCCAGCTGTGTTCATTTTTCACTGTTTACTGTCTGAGCTCACCTGCACAGGTAAAGATCTCCTCTGTGTAATCACAGAAAGCCGCGTGTGCGTCACGTGATTCACGGAGGCTAAGTCTCTCTCAGACTCCACATATTCGCCTTTAGACCTCTATTGCAAATGATTATTTATTACTTTTAGATTTTTTTTATTTGTTGATTTTGTTTTAGTTTTCATTAAGTGTAATCTGTACCTGAACGCCTCATGTCTGCACCTGAACGCCTCATGTCTGCACCTGAACGCCTCATGTCTGCACCTGAACGCCTCATGTCTGCACCTGAACGCCTCATGTCTGCACCTGAACGCCTCATGTCTGCACCTGAACGCCTCATGTCTGCACCTGAACGCCTCATGTCTGCACCTGAACGCCTCATGTCTGCCCCTGAACGCCTCATGTCTGTGTCTGGGGTGAGCTGCTCTCAGCTGTGAGGAGAGGGAGGGTCACAGAGGCAGCAGCTCCGTCCGCGTCCCTCTGACGTTAAAACTAAGTTCTGGTGATTAAATAACTCTTTTATGATTGTGTTTGGAGTAAAATATCGGAGGAGCTGTGTGAAAAGTCCGCGAGTTCTCGACGATAGAGCGTTATAATTAGACGCGCGAGTATTTGAGATCATTAATGGTTGTAAAACTTTAACGCTCCGTATCTCTGTGATTTCTGAGTTTATCAACATGAAACAAAGACTGACACAAAGCTTAAAATCTCCTCTGCTGTTATGTCAAAATGTCATGTGCTGCTACAGCTCAATACACTTTGAAATGTGCATCAGAAAACACCCACTAGTAACATGCGCAGGGAGAGAAAGTGCCCATTACTGCGTGAGGAGTTTAATTAGGCTAATTGTTTCTCGCACACTTAAAAAAATCATACTTTTATTTCTTTGAGAAGCATCAAGTCTTCTCAAGTCACAGGGCTCAAGTCCGAGTCAAGTCCCAAGTCACTGATGTTCAAGTCCAAGTTGAGTCTGAAGTCTTAGTCTATTTCATCAAGTCGAGTCTAAAGTCATCACATTAGTGACTTGAGTCCGACTCGAGTCCAAGTCATGACTTTCAAGTCCACACCTCTGGCACTAACCACTCTCTCACACCACCATAGCTGTCTGTGTGTAACAGAGAAATATAAAGAATCATGATTAGAAGTCTCATTCTGAACACAGTCCAACTTAAGAAGGCAGATTTTTATTGTCTTCAGAGATAAACCTGTGAAAGTGGTGTGATTCCATTTCCTGTTCGCACTGACATGAAACCTGATCCTGGTCACTTGTGTTTGTCCAGTGTGAACGCCGTGTGTGTGTGTGTGTGTGTGTGTGTGTGTGTGTGTGTGTGTGTGTGTGTGTGTGTGTGTGTGTGTGTGTGTGTGTGTTTAAAAAGCCCTCACCACTATTGAATATCTCTACATACAGTTAGGCGCATTAACATTAAACTTATATTTCAATGAATGTACTACTGCTAAGGTTAATAAAAGCTCAACATTAATAATAATCATAATACATAAGTCTTATGTGGTAATGTTTTTAATTTTTTTAATTTTTTTTTTTTTTAAGTAAATCCTAATAGTTCTCAAGTAAATGTACTTTGTTACTGTCCACCTCTGGTTAGAAGTATACATAAAGCTGTAGCAGCAGTACTAGTAATAGAAGCAGTGCTTGCAGTAAGTACTTTTACTTCTACTTGAGTAGAGTTATAGTGTAATAATGAAAGCCACAGATGATCTGAACATGAATAAATGTGAGCAGTTTATTTATCAGACTGAAGTGAACGTGGATCATGATGTGAGGCTCAGTTTTCTGCTCTTGTGTTTTGGAAGTGTCTGTTGTCTTTAAGCTGCTTCCATCACAAAGTGCTGATCCTGGACAAACAACACAACAGATGACTTTAGTTGGCACATTCATTACATTACATTCATCTTTTATTTAACTATGTCACTTTTTAATGCAGTTTTTGTGACCTTTTCTGTCTGTTTGAGCTTCTGCAGTGCACTGGGAGTACGGTAGATGTCCAGCAGGGGGCGCACTGGTCTGTCTCATCCTCTGTGAAGTGGGATCTCACTAATGACAACTCATGATGACAACTGAAAGTCATGTAAATTTTCAGACAGCGAGGAGCACAGGCCGAGGTGGAGGAGTGGCAGTAATATCACAGTCTAGTTTACTTATTAGCTCCAAATCTAAACACACATATAATTTCTTTGAAAGCCTCATACTAACTATAAATCACCCAAACTGTAAGAAACAAAAAACAGTTATGTTTATAATCATCTACCGGCCTCCTGGTCCCTATTCCGAAATTTTAATTGCATTCTCTGACTTTCTATCCAGTATAGTGTTAGACTCAGATAAGATTGTAATAGTAGGGGATTTTAATATTCATGCTGATGACAACAGCGACTGTCTAGGAAATGCATTTGCAGCCTTATTAGACAGCGTAGGTTTTACTCAAAATGTAAATGAACCCACTCACTGTCACAAGCACACCCTGGACCTTGTTTTAACCTATGGTACAGAGATTAGTGAGCTCACTGTCCTTCCTCATAACCCCATACTCTCAGATCACTTTCTGATTACCTTTCAGTTTATACTCAAAGATTTTACTGTTCCAATGAACAAAACCCAGATTAGAAGAACATTATCTGACCAATCTGTGTCAAAGTTCAAACACATAATTAAGCCAATATTTAGTACAATGTTGAGTGAGTATGTTGAGAACAGCTCCCATAGCTCGAGTCCCAGTAAAAATGATCGGTTTGTTGACAGCGCCATGCAGTCTTTAAAGACAGCTCTAGATAAAGTAGCTCCATTAAAACAAAAGGTTGTTAGGCCGAATCGAGTAGCACCATGGTTTAATGCTGAAACACGTTCTCTTAAACAAGCAACCCATAAATTAGAAAGGCTATGTCATCACTCCAGCTCAGAGCAGTCTCTGAATGCCTGGAAATATAGTCTTTTAAATTATAAAAAAAACTCTGCGTAAGGCCAAAACCAGATACTATTCAACTTTAATAGAAGAAAACAAGAACAACCCTAGGTTTGTGTTCAGCCCTGTAGCCAGGCTGACCACCAGTCACAGCTCAGTAGAACCCTGTATCCCTGTTACTCTCAGCTGTGAAAACTTTCTTACATTTTTTAACAACAAAATCACAAGTATTAGAGACAAATGAAATTCTCCCTACGATCAGCTCAGAGCAAGCCAAAGCTGTAAAAATGGAGGCCACTATAAAACCATCTGTAACATTAGACTGCCTTATCGGTGTAGATCAAGCTGAGATAACATCAGTCATTATGTCCTCCAAAACCTCAACTTGTCTTTTAGACCCAATTCCTACCAAACTTTTTAAAGAAACTCTTCCCCTAATTAATGAATCTATACTGAACATAATAAACACCTCCCTAGAAACAGGTTATGTGCCACAGTCTTTTAAATATGCAGTTATTAAACCGCTTCTGAAAAAACCCAGTCTAGATCCTGACATTTTAGCCAACTATAGACCAATATCAAATCTCCATTTATTTCAAAAATCCTAGAAAGAGTTGTAGTTAAACAGTTATGTCGCCACCTACAGGAAAATAGCTTATTTGAAGATTTTCAGTCAGGGTTTAGACCCCACCATAGCACAGAAACTGCATTAGTCAGAGTCACAAATGACTTGTTATTAAGTTCAGACAATGGCCTGGTCTCAATCCTAGTTCTGTTAGATCTCAGTGCAGCCTTTGACACCATTGACCACAGCATCTTACTCCAGAGATTAGACTGTGACATAGGGGTCAGAGGAGCGCCCCCTGCTGGTTTAAATCCTACTTATCTGATAGATACCAGTTTGTCAGTGTAAATGAAGAGGTGTCTCTTGTTACTGTTCACACTGATGGTGCCGAGGCAAGGCATCGTCGCAAGAGCTCTTCTGTGCAGTGTCTTTTTTGTATTGTCTGTTCTCGTATATGAAGCACTTGCCACTATCAGATATGATCGTGAGTTACTTTTATACATTCACGACAAAGTTAGCAGATACTCAAATGTAACACCTGAATTAAGGTGTAATGACTTTAATGCGTGCCCCACTCATGGCAGTGGAGGCCAGGAGTCGAGCCGTGGAGGCCGTGAGTACAGCGAGGGGACTGGGCGGAGACAATGCCGCCGGCCTGAGCCCTACAGCGGGGACGCTGCGGGCCAACAGACTCGGAAACGCCGGCATAGAGGTAAGCGAGGAGGACTGCTGGTTAAACTGCGTGGCCGCCTTGCTAAGATCCCGCTGCCGACTTTATACTTGGCTCATGTTCAGTCTCTACCTAACAAGTTGGACGATCTGATGAGCCGTATTCAAACCCAGCGCGAGGCCAGAGAATGCTCCGTGTTCTGCCTGACGGAGACGTGGCTTCACAGCAATGTGCTGGACTCAGCCTTCCATCCACTGGGCTTCTCTCTTCACTGCTCCGACAGAGTGAAAGAGCACACCGGAAAAAGAAAGGGAGGAGGTGTGTGTTTTCTTATTAATGAACATTGGTGCACGGACAGTGTTGTTATGAATCAAACCTACACCGCTAATCTTGAATGTCTTGTGTTAAAGTGCCGCCCCTTTTACTTCCCTTGGGAGTTTTCTGTGTTGTTTTTATGCGCTGTGTACATTCACCTGCGGGCGGACACTTCGGCTGCTCTCAGTGATCTTAGTGACCTTTTACACATACAAGAGAACTCTCATCCTAACGCTGTGGTTAAAGTAGCGGGTGATTTTAATAACTGTAATCTTAAAACTATTTTACCCAACTTGTGAAACATCCTACCAGAGGATCATGGATTTAGATCATTGTTATAGTAATAATAAGTAAAGTCAGCTTATCGCTCCAGTCTCCGACCAGCTTTTGGAAAATCTGACCACTCCTCCATTCTTCTTCTCCCTACATACATTCAGAGGAGTAGACAAATAAAGCCAGTAACATGTACTGTTCAATGCTGGACTAAAGACAGTGAAATTGAATTAGTAGGTTGTTTTGATGCCACAGATTGGTCGGTCTTCCAGTCAGAAGACCTTGATGAATACTGTGATGCTGTGACTGGATATATAAACCTTTGTATTGACTGTTGCGTCCCACAGAAGGTTATTAAAAAACATTCCAGCCAGAAACCTTGGATTAACTCTGATGTGAGAATGAAACTAAAGGAACGAGCTGTGGCTTTTAAATCTGGTGATGCTGCTGCCTATAAGCAGGCCAGATATTCATTGGAGCGGTCTATCAAAGCTGCAAAGCAGTCCTATGGGGACAAGATAGAGGGACATTTGAAAGAGGACAACCCACAGCGCATGTGGATGGGACTGAACACCATCACCTCCTGGAAACCAAGAGGAGGGAACATTACTGCTTTTGACCACTCACTGCTGAATGAGCTCAATCAGTTCTATTGTAGATTTGAAACTGATAATAAGGAGTCTGCTGTCCTTTCCTCTCTTTGCTGTGAGCAGAGTGGTTTTACTGTCACTCAGCAGGACGTAAAGAGAGTCTTGTCCAGGACCAAGGTGAGGAAAGCCCCCGGCCCGGACGGCATTCCTCCTCGTGTCCTCAGACTGTGTTCAGAGCAACTCGCTCCTGTCTTAACTCACCTGTACAACATGTCACTCAGGTACTGCACTGTTCCACACAGTCTTAAAAAGTCTGTCATAATTCCAGTGCCTAAGAAGACTCCTGTGACATGTCTTAATGACTATTGGCCAGTGGCCCTGACTTCTGTTTTTATGAAATCCTTTGAGCGACTGCTGTTGGACTACATTAAAGGACAGATTCCTGTGTGTGGACCCACTCCAGTTTGCTTACAGACAAAACAGGAGCGTGGAAGATGCCATTTGTTTTGCTCTGAACTCTGTTTATGAACATTTGGATAAAGGAAAATCTCATGCGAGAATTCTATTTATAAATTACAGTTCTGCTTTCAACTCTCTTGTTCCTGTGAAGCTCATTCACAAATTGAAAACTCTCGGACTTGGTGATGCCATCTGCAAATGGATTTTAAACTTTTTAAGACCACAGAAGGTCAAAATTGATGGCTGTGTCTCTGATGAACTCTGTGTGAGCACAGGCTCTCCACAAGGTTGTTTTAAGTCCTCTGCTTTTTACTTTGTACACATATGACTGTACTGCTACTCACTCTAACAATCTGATCGTCAAGTATGCAGACGATACCACTGTCATCGGTCTGATCACCTCTAATGATGAATCACATTACAGAGCAGAAGTAGAAAATGTTGTCTGCTGGAGTGAAGAAAACAACCTTGTTCTGAATACTTCTAAAACCTGTGAACTGGTTATTGATTTTAGACGTAGTAAGAATAATGTGCCTATTGTCATTTATGATTCTGAGGTACAAATGGTTGATAAATGTAAGTTTTTGGGTGTCACTCTCCAAAGATCTGAGCTGGCAGTCAAACACCAGTAACATTGCTAAAAAGGCTCGCCAGCATCTCTTCTTTTTACAAAAACTAAAGGAATTCACTCAAAACAAAATTATTCTTTTAAACTTTTATCAGTGTGGTATTGAAAGTCTTCTTCCCAGCTCTGTTACTGTGTGGTTTGGTAATCTCACTGTGAAAGAAAAGAAAACTTTAAACAGAGGTTCACTCTGCTCGCAGGACCATAGGCTGTGACCTCCCAGTCCTCGAGATTATTTACAAATCTAGACTTTTAACCAGAGCTCTCCAGATCATCAGTGATCCCTCTGGCCACCTGCTGCTGAGATTCCCTTCCGTCAGGGAAATGATATCGTTCTATTAAGTGTACTACATCTCATCATGCTAAAAGTTTTTTTCCACAAGCTGTGATGACCTTGAACAATGCACCTTAAAATACCTCATACATAAGACATGCTTTGGTTACTTCTTTAACTGCTATTTATATATACAGTGTTTTTATTGTTAGTATTTATTAGGTTCTATTTAGGATGTATCCATATGTTTTTTACTGAAGGCTTGTGCTTGGTGTGTTTTGTTGTATGTTTTGTTTGTTTATATGTTGACTGTGCACTTTGAGCTCTTGCAACTGTTTTCCAATGTAGTTCTTTTTTAATGCTGCAAATGGCAAATAAACTGAACTGAACTGAACTGATGCTGTTGTTCAACTGAGCATAAGCAGCTGCTTCGTAACATGTACATTTTCACATACTCATACGTATTTTATTTTTATTACCTTAAACTTTTTGTATCATGACATTTTGCTACAAAATGAAAAATGTCTGTGAGGAATCAATGGAAACAGAGCTGTACACCGTTTTTTTTAGATAAATGAATGAGAGCAGAAAAAAGTCAATTTTGCATAATCTTTAAATGTGCTGTTCATGAACCCATCAACACAACCATGATCCTGGCAGTGATATGCAGCTCTGCACGTTAAACCTCTGGGAGACGCATGGTGAAGGCATGTGCTGGGGCAAAGGATACTATGTGCAGTATAAA
Organism: Bostrychus sinensis; assembly: GCA_020698575.1. Lineage (NCBI taxonomy): Eukaryota > Metazoa > Chordata > Actinopteri > Gobiiformes > Eleotridae > Bostrychus > Bostrychus sinensis. Next base: position 35,890,613 of record CM036240.1, read on the forward strand.
ATAGCAAAAGAGATTTCAAAATATCACAATATTACATACACAGCTCTTATTGCAACAAGGCCTACCTGAGACTTTGTAAACAAAATACATCAGTTGTATATAATTCCAGTCTTTGTTGTGGTTCACTCATTGCTCAGGCTTTAATGTAAAACAAGATAGAATTTCAGAAACTAATTAACACAGTCAAGTTTTGTAATTCAGTATTTGGATAAGTAATATTTGACATGAGAGCTGGAGTAAACTCACACCAAACCACACAAAATGCAAAGTACTACAGATATTCAGCAGCAGGTGCTTTCTGAGGCCTTCAAAGAATCAGGCATGGATTTGTTTTTAAAATGGGTGCACTCTTTTTGGTTTAGGAACACAAAATTGAAAAAGCAAGATTTATTACTTGGTAAACTTCACCAAAGTTAGCCAAGTGTGCTGAGTCATTGATTTGATCACTGCTATCCAAAGTTAAGTTGTGGAGTTGTTTTGGCTCATGATGCAAGTGGCTTGGGAGGTTCAGTGTCCATCTGGGAGCAGGCGGAGGTGGAGGGAGACGAGAGATAAAGCGTCTGGATGAAGTCACTTCTTCCCCCCACCCATCTCCTTCCTCCAACATGAGCAGTGAGCAGCTGTACCAGTGCTACCCAGAACTGGGCAATCTGTCCTGCATCATAGAGATGCCTGATAAGGGCACCAACATCTATGTGATCTTTCTTTTGACCTTCGCCATCTGCACCGGCATCCTCAACCTTATGGTCATCATTGCCATCTCGCATTTCAGGCAAGTTGCAAAAGGCACAGCAGGTTTATTGTAATACATATACTCATTTTTGTTTCTTTTCTCAGGCAGCTGCATTGCTCTCCTAACTTCATCCTCCTCAACTTGGCCGTCTCAGACTTCCTGATGTGCTGCGTGGGGATCCCAGTCGAAGGTTCCTCTCTGTACACTTGCTGGCAATTTGGTGACATCATGTGTTTCCTGTGTGCCGTGTTTGGCTTCACACTGATTTCTGTCTCAGTCGGAGGCATGATCCTTATCTCAATAGACCGCTACGTAGCCATTTGTGACCCCATGCACTACCCCACCCTGATGTGCAGGAGATCTGTTAGTATCGCCCTGATCACCTGCTGGATCGTCTCTGTCCTGTACGGCTTTGGGTATCACCATAACAGTCTCATTATTCCGGGGCACATTAAGAGGTGCAAAGGGGAATGCATAAGAATAGTGACCCATATTGAATTTTACATTGACCTGGCGGTGAACTTCTGTGTGCCCTTTGTGCTCATAATTATACTGTACTTGCGAGTTTTCTTTGTGGCAGTGTCGCAGGCCCGTGCCATGCGTTCTCAGGTTGCAGCCACCACACAGCAGCCGGCGGTGAACTCCAGGAAATCAGAGCTGAAAGCGGCACGGAATCTGGGCTTTGTTGTGTTTTTCTTTCTCTTCTGCTTCACGCCACTCTATGTGGTGAACTTTGTGGGAGAGAATATGAACAGTTATTTAAAGCTCTTCCTGTATGGTTTGATCTATCTGAACTCATGTTTTAACCCCTTACTCTATGCGCTCCTGTATCCCTGGTTTAGGAGATCTGTGAAGCTCATAGTGACGTTTAGGATTTTGCAAAGTGGTTCACGAGATGCAAATGTACTATGATGACTTCAAGTGCAGTGTTAATATATGAAAAAGCATGTTACTGATAACCCATGTGCAATGAATTTGAAATAGCACACATTTAATATGACATTTGTAAACACTGAGGCATAGGGTTGAGAACCAAAAGGGCAAAAGTGACATTCTGGGTTTTCTGAGATTTACAAGACTTACAAATCAAATGAATGCTCTTGTTTTTACTGCCAAAAGATCACAATAAAAACAACTGGCTATCTCTGAACATAGGATTCAGACAGTGTGATAAATGGATATAAATGCTGTACTGTTATGTCAATATAGAAAAAGACATAAAATGCTGGAGTCCCAAAAAGTGAAATAACTATTATTACAAATTTTAAAAAAAAATCTAAGTCAGCAGTTCTCAAGCTGTGGTACGGGTTCCACTGGTGATACTCAGGAGTCTTTTGCTGTTTTAGTCCTGCTCTGATAAATAAATTCTGCTCTCATAAATATGATGTGAAGACCACTGCTTAGTCTTTGTTTAGGCCCAGTTTAGTCCTGGTTTAGTTCTAGATTTGTCCTGATGTAGCCCTGGTTATGTGCTGGCTTAGACCTTGTTTTAGTCCTGGCTTGGACCTGGATTAGTTCCAGTTTTAGTCCAGTTTTAGTCCCAATTTAGTAATGTTTTAGATTTGCATTAGTCCTGGATTATTTCCAGTTAAGTTTTAGTTTAGTTTTAGTTTTAGTCTTCCTTTAGTCCTGGATTAGTTCTTGTTCCATTCAGTTTTAGTCCTTGTTAAGTCCTGACTTAGAGTTGGTTTAGTCCTGGTTTAGTCCCAGTATAGACCAGTTTAAGTCCTTGTTAAATCCTGATTTTGTCCTGGTTTAGATTTGGTTTAGTCCCAGTTTTAGTCCATGTCATGTCCTTATGTAGTATTGCTCCTTTAGTTTATTAAAGATAATACTTGGAAAGCCAAATATTTCCTGAGGTGGTGGTCTGTGACCTGTGTGTTTGAATATTTAGCATTTATGAATTGAAATTTGACAAAAAAGTCAGTACTGTGCCATTTCTTCTTCTCTTGTTAATGTTACTTACAGCCTTTGGTTCTCAGCCCTCAGTATACAAAAAAGATTTATGTGTATATCTACTGTAAATTGACATGGTTTATTTATCAATTGAAACATCTATACTTAATAAAAAATGCATGGTTCTAATTGTAGCTCTTCATTGTACACACTGTTACTGTTGTTCTCTCTTGGCTATGAATGCAAATTGAATCTTCCAGAGGTAATAGATATTGCATTACACTTTTGAAATGAAAAGCTGTTTTTCACCAATAGAAAAGGCTCTCCTGTGTATACACCGCCCATGTGGGAGTCAAAAATACCAAACCCAGTATTAGTGGATGGGAACAATTAGTCTACACAAAAGCACTTTTATCATCACAGGGGATTTTTTTTTAAACGTGGAAAATATAATTAATAATAATGAAAAAGAGCAAAGGTTAGTTAGTTATTTAGTTTGTCTTTATTTGTTTCGAGCACCTGAAGACAAATATACAGTGCAAACAGAATCATAATTACAATGAATACTATTTCTTTTAAGGCTCGAAAACGAGTGGGAGGAAGAAAACTTATTTAATCCCACCCCTATATTACATAGAACAAATCAAAACAACTTATTTTTAACTTCCTGCTTGTACCAGAATAATAACAAAACATATTTACATTTCAAGAAATGAAAATAACAAATGTATCAAAATAGTAAGGCATTTCAGGCAAGTCAATTTTAAATAATAGATAGCTTCATAGATTGTGGGACACAAGTACTAAGAGTGATAAGACACAAATGTTAGAAAAGGTATGGAAACATATATACCAGCAATGGTAAGGACACAGATACCAATAATGGTAAGGACACAAATGTTAGCAATGGTAAGAACGCAAACATATAGCAATGGTGAAGATGCAAATAGCAGCAATGGTAAGGAAACAACAAGCTGAAACCAACACAAGGAAATGAAGAAATGATTGCATTAAGCCCGTTTCTCTCTATAATCTGACCAGACCATTTGTTTATATAAACTTCGAAATGCATGAATATATTGGCATTGCTTTTGATGAGGATCCAGTGCATTCCATAGATTAACTCCACATACAGTCACACAAAAACTTTTACGAGTGGTTCAAACATTTGGTAATAAAAAATTGCCATAACCTCGCAGACCATAAACTGTCTCTTTAAGTATGAAGTTTTTTTTGTACATTATAAGGTAATGATTGGTTGAAAGCTTTCAATAGCAACTTTATGAATGATCCGTACAGCAGGCTTTTGTGATATGAAAAGAGCATTTGTTATACTACAGTAATTATTCCCCCAAACTTCAACACAATAGGTGTAATAAGGGAGAATCAGTGAGCAGTATAATGTATGTAGTGCATTCAGATCCAGGTAGTTTATTTATAATCAAGAGGCTCTTGGCTATTTTCTTTTTTGTATGAGTGATGTGAGCTTTCCATGATAATTTGCTGTCCATGATCACGCCTAAGAATTTGTTTTCAGTTACATTTTCAATTTGTACATCATCGATAACAATTTGTGATTTTAAATCCATCCATCAATCATCTTCCGCTTTATCCCAGACCAGGTTGTGGGGGCAGCAGTCCAAGCAGAGATGCCCAGACTTCCCACTCCACAGACACTTCCTCCAGCTCTACTGGGGGCACCCCAAGGCGTTCCCAGGCCAGCTGAGAGACGTAGTCCCTCCAGCGTGTCTTAGGTCTTCCCCGGGGCCTCCTCCCAGTGGGACATGCCCGGAACACCTCCCCAGGAAGGCGACCAGGAGGCATCCGGAATAGATCTTCCCCACAACAGACCGATACAATGACCGCATTACTGCAGACGCTGCACCGATCCGTCTGTCAATCTCACGTTCCATCCTTCCCTCACTCGTGAACAAGACCCCAAGATACTTTAACTCCTCCACTTGAGGCAGAAACTCCCCCCCGACATGGAGAGGGCAAACCACCCTTTTCTGGTCGAGAACCATGGCCTCAGACTTGGAGGTGCCGATTCTCATCCCAGCCGCTTCACACTCGGCTGCAAACTGCCCCAGTGCATGCTGAAGGTCTTGGCTTGATGAAGCCAACAGGACAACATCATCTGCAAAAAGCAGAGATGAAATCCTGTGGTTCCCAAACCAGACTCCCTCTGGCCCCTGGCTGCGCCTAGAAATTCTGTCCATAAAAATTATGAACAGAACCGGTAACAAAGGGCAGCCCTGCCGGAGTCCAACATGCACTGGAAACAGGTCTGACTTACAACCGGCAATGCGGACCAAACTCCTGCTCCGGTCATACAGACACTGGACAGCCTCGGACCCCATACTCCCAGAGCACCTCCCACAGGATACCACGAGGGACACGGTCGAACGCCTTCTCCAAATTCACAAAACACTTGTGGACAGGTTGGGCAAATTCCCACGAACCCTCAAGCACCCTATGGAGGGTATAGAGCTGGTCCACTGTTCCACAACTGGGGCGAAAACCGCATTGTTCCTCCTGAATCCGACGTTCGACTATCGACCGAATTCTCCTCTCCAGAACCCTGGAATAGACTTTCCCGGGGAGGCTGAGTGTGTGATCCCCCTGTTGTTGGAACACACCCTCCGGTCCCCCTTCTTAAAAAGAGGGACCACCACCCCGGTCTGCCAGTCCAGAGGCACTGTCCCCGACCGCCACGTGATGTTGCAGAGACATGTCAGCCATGACAGCACCACAACATCTAGAGTCTTGAGGTACTCAGGGCGGATCTCATCCACCCCCGGTGCCTTGCCACCGAGGAGCTTTTTAACCACCTCAGTGACTTCAGCTTGGGTGATGAACGAGTCCACCCCCGAGTCCCCAGCCTCTGCCTCCTCAACGGAAAACGTGTAGGTGGGATTGAGGAGATCCTCGAAGTATTCCTTCCACCGCCCGACAACCTCCCCAGTCGAGGTCAACAGCTCCCCACTCTCACTGTAAACAGTGTTGGTGAAGCACTGCTTCCCCCTCTTGAGGCGCCGGATGGTTTGCCCCCAAACTCCTCCCAGATCCGAGTTTTTGCCTCCACAACCACCCGGGCAGCGGCACGCTTGGCCTGCCGGTACCCGTCAGCTGCCTCAGGAGTCAACCAAGCTCGGTAGGACTCCTTCTTCAGCCTGACGGCATCCCTTACTTCCGGTGTCCACCACCGGGTTTGGGGGTTGCCGCCACGACAGGCACCAGAGACCTTACGGCCACAGCTCCGAACAGCCGCGCTGACAATAGAGGTGGAGAACATGGTCCACTTGGACTCAATGTCTCCAACCTCCCCCGGAATCTGGTTGAAGGAGGTGGGAGTTGAAGACCGCTCTGACAGGAGGCTCAGCCAGACGTTCCCAACAGACCCTCACAATACGTTTCGGCCTGCCAAGTCTGTCCAGCCTCCTCCTCCGCCAGCGAATCCAACTCACCACCAGGTGGTGATCGGTTGACAGCTCAGTCTCTCTTCACCCGAGTGTCCAAGACACACGGCCGAAGGTCAGATGAGACGACAACAATGTCGATCATCGACCTCTGGCCTAGGGTGTCCTGGCGCCACGTGCACTGATGGACACCCTTGTGCTCGAACATGGTGTTCGTTATGGACAAACTGTGACTAGCACAGAAGTCCAATAACAAAGCACCACTCGGGTTCAGATCAGGGAGGCCGTTCCTCCCAATCACGCCCCTCCAGGTATCACTGTCATTGCCCACGTGGGCGTTGAAGTCTCCCAGCAAAACAATGGAGTCCCCAGTCGGAGCACCTTTCAGTACCCCTCCCAGGGACTCCAAGAAGGCCGGGTACTCTGCACTGCTGTTCGGCCTGTAAGCCGAAACCACAGTGAGAGACCTGTCCCCCACCCGGAGGTGCAGGGACGCGACCCTCTCGTTCACCGGGATAAACTCCAACACATGGTGGCTGAGCTGGGGAGCTATAAGCAAGCCCACACCAGCCCGCCGCCTCTCACCGCGGGCAACTCCAGAGTGGTGGAGAATCCAACCCCTCTCAAGGAGCTGGGTTTCAGAGCACAAGCTGTGCGTGGAGGTGAGCCCGACTATATCTAGCTGATATCGTGGAGACCCGGCCACCTTTCACTCGCCTGCGAGCCCCAACCCCAGGCCACAGCTCCTAGGATCACTCCTAGGAGCTATGATTTTAAATTTATTTTGCAATTTCCAAAAATCACTGTCACTTTTGTTTTGCTAACATTTAATGACAATTTGTTCAAATCCATCCATTTTTTTAATTTTTTGTAGTTCATTATTGACAGTATTGATGAGATCATTAATGTCAAAACTGCTGTAGAAAATATTGGTGTCGTCATCAAAAAGGATTAATTTTAATGATTGATAAACACAGAATAAGTCGTTTATATACAAACTGAACAGCATTGGGCCCAATACTGACTCCTGGGGGACACCACAGGCAATGCCAATATATTCAGATGTATAGTCTCCCATTTTGACGTATTAAGCTCTTTCTGTTAAGTAATTTCCAATCCAGTTTCCAGCTACTCCTCTAATACCGTATTTTTGTAGTTTATTAAGTAAGATTGAATGATTAATTGTGTCGAATGCTTTTTTGAGATCGATGAAGATGCCAACTGCATGTTTTTTGTGGTCTAAAGCATTTGTGATTTCTTCTACAGCTTCTATTATTGCCATAGATTTGATGTTTCTCAACAAAGTTTTCCAATCTTAATAAAAATATTTTTTGTAGAATTTTTGAGAATTGAGGAAGTAACAATATGGGCCTGTAATTTGTGAAGCTATGTTTATTTCCATTTTTATAAAGCGGTATCACTTGTTTAATCCATGTCTCCATAATTGCAATGACACTGAAAGGGTGAATAAATTGATGAAGATATTCTTTGATTGAATTGAAATTTGAATACATGCCCCTAATGTTAAAGTGAATAATTGACAACCCTCCTTCAAAAGTTATGTTACTGTTGAATTGATCCCAAGTAATATAATTACAGTCGCTATCAAAAGATGCAAGAAATTATTGTCCGGATAAATTTCTGACAAATCTAGTGTGTTGGATTCCATGTACTTAAATGTCTCCAGTTCCATTTGTTTGCATTGTAGCACTCTATGTAAAATGTCCAATTCACTGTTGTTTGTTGACGTATGTGTGTTTAGTGTTGACAGATTGTTCATGAGGAATGTGAAGAATCATGTTACCTTATCAGGTCAATTTCAGTTGTATCTATCTAGTTCTTCTTTCCTTCTCACCACTAATACTTTTGCTTCCTCTGGTGACCCGTTAAGTTTGCTAAAAACTTTGCAGTTTGTTACCCAAATGTGTTGGATTTTTTGGAGTTTTTTCAGATGCCTGGCCTTTTTTGCAATATCCGCATTCCGTTTTGTTAAGTGTTCATTTATGAAGACATTTGTACCTCTCAGTTTTTGTCCTTGTTTCAATAAAGCCAATTTATTTTTTCAGTTGATGAATCTCATAATGACTGCCGGACTTTCTCTGTTTTTTGAGGGCAGTGGGTGACAAGCCTCGATCTGTTTAAGTTCCAAGTTGATCCCCTTGCTGTGAAGATAGTTTGCAACCTGCTGCTCCACCGAGCGCGTCTCCTCCTCGCTGGGTTGCCCGCCGCTGGCCGCCTCCACGACCACCGCGCTTGCATACGAGTGAGGCCTGATTTTAATCCCGATGATGATCACGTCATTCATGCGGGTATACTGCTCCAGCTCGTCCACTCGCCTCTCCAGATCTTCTCTTCACTCTGGAGGCGCAGTTTATGCACCAAACCCAGCAGTGTCAGGAGCTGTGTCTGCTGCTCTCTGATGGTTTTCATCTCCCCCGTGAGGAAATCAAGAGAGGATTTTATGTCCTTGAATTCCTCCAGTGTCGGATTCTTTTTTTGGAGGAGGCATGGTGTTGTTTGCAGCAACTCCTCCAATACAGCTGCAGCAGCAGCAGTAGCAACAGGATTAGAGTTTGTTTGGGGATGAAAGTAATAACACACAGTTAACTTAGTTTGGTTTGGAGCCAGTGCATCAGAGTCAAACAGAACCTTTAAAGGTGCTATGAGCAGTATATATTTTTTTACATTTCATAAAAATTACCCACAATGTGTCCCAAGATATGATTTAAACATGTTTAACTCAAATATTAGTTCAACTGGTTTATTCACCTTTTTTTTTTATTGCATAATGGCCAAGTTGTTTTTGTTTACATTTTTTGTTTTGGTTTTAAAATTGCATTGCTGATCGTCCAATCAGAAAAGAGGAAAAACTGGCAACCCACAGACCATTGTTTTGATTTAGACTGCAGTACCATTTTGAAACCAGTAGAGGGCACATGCTGCTTACAGTACCTTCAAGTCTTAACTTCAAACAAAAACAGCATGCCACTAACTACTGTGCACAGTTACTGTTAATGTAATATTGATATTACTGCTATAGGTTTTCTTTTCTTGTAAATAATTTTTTATGTGTTTTTGATTCATGCTTGTTTTATTGCTTCCTTCCTGCACTTTATTCTGTACTAAGAGCTGCCTGAACAAGTTCATTTCTACACTGTGAGATTAATAAAGTTCAATCTTTTCTTATTCCCTAAAACTACTCCTTTGCTTATTGGTTAGACAAGATACAGTAGCTTTTTATACATGCCTAATAAATTAGAATACTACTGAAAAGCTAAATTATTATTAAACACACAATCATACTGACACATTCACACATAGGCAAGGTGGATGAAGCATCTTGCTTAAGAACACAATGTCAATATGCAATGATGGTAGCGGGGATCAAACCGCCATCTTTCAGGTTAGTGGGCGAATGTCTCTACCAACTGAGCTAACATATAAAGATTTAGTACACAGTAGGGGTGCTGATATCATGAAATGTTTGTGAGGCTCATACTTACTCCATGTTATTTGAACTATGTCCTTACATAGTGAGTTGAAGCTTAAAGACGGAGCCTATAGGAGCCCCTTTTGTTAAGCTAAATTTGAACTGTGCAGCTGTTTACCTTGGGGGTCCCATTTTAAGCTAAAATTAACAGTTATTTATGATGGGCACCTGGCTCTGCTCCCATCTTGCCTTTTTTGGTATTTCTGCAACTTGGTTTTGTCAGTTCTAAAGTTAACTCCTTAAAACGATTGGCTCATGGCCATGCTTCAACATGGCCTTTTTAGTAAAGAAAGTGTTTTCTCTCATGCTGATTGGTTCATAACTATGCTGTGAAACCTACTTAAATCTTTGTGAGCCGATCCTGCGTGGTCGGAGAGTTATCTATTGCCTGTGAGATGATTGTCCGAACCTGAGCTCAGAATAAACCAGCCTGAATTTTTTTCTACCTCGGCCTCGTTCTTCCTCAATCCTCTCGTTCAACTTGATAACAGGTGCAATGATATGTTTTTGCAACTATACGATATGTATGATTTGACATTGTTTTGATTTGATTTAAGAATGACATTGTACTGATTTACCGCAATACAATTTGATTTAACACCTTCATATCAATGGAACTAATACTGTAACTTTTTGCAAAAAATTATGTAAGTATAATTATAAAAGTATACACTCAAATTTACTACAGTGGCCTGGGTTTGTTGTGTCAAACAAAACTAACTGCAAGCCATAATCATCACATTAAAATACTTTAACCTGCTAGGGCTTAGCGGCCACATGCGTGGACAGAACGTTTTAGCTCCTATGTCCACAAGCGTGTTCACTGCTGAACTGGTGGTGTTATGAATGTGTATGTGGGTCATTACACTGCCATCTGGTGGTGTCAGAAGAGTCTAACACACTATGGTCAAAATTCAGTATGGCGGCAAACACAATGGAAAATTCAAGCGATAGCTCCAGACACAAACATCGACCAGGTAAGAGGTCCTGTCATATTTTATGGCTTATTCTGATTTAGAAATTTATAAAAGTGTTGCACATTTGTCATGACATGCAAATTTGAAAGAAAGTATAAAAATATCAACTTCATATGTCACTAAACATGAAGTACACATATGTGTACTTATGGACTGACGCTCCTCAAAACAGCTAATATGCTAGCAAAACATGAACACGTAAAATAAGAAAAAAGCTATCTCTGGTGCAGCTAAAAGCTGTACATTTTCCCAACAAATTAAATAACAATTAAATCTCTAAATACATGCATACATAGATTAGATGGGTTGAAAACGTTAGTAAAAATGTAATATTCTAGTAAAAATGTGCACGTGTAAGTTAGCTTACAGCTAACTCTGGTGCTTCTAACATTGTAACACTGAAATAAATAACAAATAATAATGCATAACTACATACATAAATTCCATTGATTTGTATTTGATTTTGTCATGATTTCATTTCCAGTCTTTTTCTGTGCAAAGAGCATTGGAGCTCCTTTGGTTAATTGATGGAGACAACTCAGATTTAGACTTGTCTGACAACGATGATCCCATCCTGGATGAGAATTACCAACCATCTCCACAGGAGCAAAGCAGCAGTGAGGATGAGGGTGACAGTAGTGATGATGAGCCCACTGAGCACAACCGAGGACGTAAACGTCTCCGCGGCGCAGATAATGGTTAGCCATGGTGTAGTAGATATTTGTTTATTTTACACAGTTAGGGCCTCAGGGCTACGTGAAGGATTGGAAGGAAAATGCTTATTTACAACACTTGTTGACAGGTTCAGGGACAGAGACAGTGACAGGTTCAGGTACAGGTTCATCCCGCACTCCCAGACGTCGCAGACAAACTCAAAAGATCGAGGCTGATAGCTCAGAAGATGACTTGGAAGAGCCAACACCAGGACCAAGCCAAACCAAAAAAAAGAAAGAGGGAGAGTCCAAACAAGGTAATTGTTATTATTTTTGGCACACCTTGAGAAATCTTCAAATTTCATAAATGTGCACGCAGATTCAAATATTTTCTACAGCTCACCATGGAAGCAATCCATGGGTAAAAAAGAACTTACTGCAATAAATACTATTTTTAATCTGATTCTGTTTGCACAGGACGTGGAATACGCTGGAAGGCTACTCCATTAATGCCAAACCTTGCAGAGTATCAACATCAGGATGAAACTGATTTAGACAAATATGGCTGGACCCCACTAGACTATTTTGAACAGTATACTGTTCACCCAAACAGTATACTGTTCACCCAAATTCTAAACCCTGGATAAATCCTCAAATAAGGAAAAGCCTGAAGAAGAGACATAAAGCTTTCAGGCAAAACAACTGGTCAGCATTAAAATCAGCAAATCGCACTCTAAAAAATTATGTCACATATTATATTGGCCAAACGCCAATATAAAAACAGGTGGGAGAATAATTTCAACTCCATGAACACCATGCAGGCCTTCCAGATAGGGAGCACACTAACTGGACGTAAGTCTAAGCTTTCCCAAACAATAACTGCTGAGCTGGGAAACAATCTAAATAATTTTTACAATCGGTTTGATATCAATGACTGTACCCATGAATACCTTGCAAAACTGAGTGGTCTGCATCACCTGATCCTGAAGATCCCATCCCCTTTTCAGAGGACAATGTATGGCATCAGCTGCAGAAATGCGAGTGAGGTAAAGCTCTAGGACCAGACTGCATTCCAGGAAGGGTGCTGAAGACCTGTGCTTTAGAACTTGCTCCAGTAATGCACTCACTCTACTCTGAAATACTGTATATTCCACCTGGAAAATTCCCAGTCTATGGAAAAAAGCACAATAATCCCTGTCCCCAAAAAAAAACCCGCTCAACAGAATGAAAAAATTCCGACCCATTGCCCTTACATCAGTATTCATGAAATGCTTCGAACACTTGCTTAAATGTATCCTGCCATTTGTTAGCAAAAAACTGGACTCCTTTCAGTTTGCCTATAAGACTAAGAGAGGAACAGAGGATGCAGTAGCCTGCCTCCTTCATCTCGTCCTGCAACATCTGGATTTGCCAGGAACATCTGCAAGGATACTTTTTGCTGATTTCACCTCTGCTTTTAATACCATTTAGAGACATACATTAATCCAAAAACTAATTAATCTCAGCATCCCCTCCCAGTTGACACACCTCATATACGACTTCCTCACAGATAAACAACAAATTGTACAGGTTGGAACAGCAGCCACAGCTCCACTTACCACCAACACTGGAGCACCACAGGGCTGTGTGTTGAGTCTTTTTCGGTACACTTTGTATACAAATGACTGCACTAGCCTCTCACCTACCATTACATTTCTGAAATATGCAGACCACACTGCAATTTTGGGCCTTCTCATGGACAATCTTTCACGACAGCAATATCACAACTCAGTCCAGCATTTTAACCAGTGGTGCAAACAAAATCGTCTTCATCTAAATCTCAATAAAACAAGAGATGATTATCGGCACTCATGCTCAGCAATATCCAACCATTATTGACAATACCCTAATAGAAACAATGAATACTTTCAAATCCCTTGGACTGACAATAGATAATAAATTCAGTTTTTATCAACACATACAGGACATTCACAAAAAAAGCAACCAAAGACTGTCAGCCATTCGCAAATTAAAGGGACTTAATGTTTCATCTAATTTCCTCCTTCTGCTCTATAAAAGTATTGTTCAACCGGTTCTCACTTCACTGGAAAACCCAATAGTGCATCTTACTAAAAGAACTAAGTTATTCTGACTCAGTTCTGTTGAATAGTTACAGTAATGTATTTCAAATGTAAAGCCAAAAGTAAATATGTGATGTAATAACTTAGTTGCATTAGGTACACATGTGTTTTTCATAATAGTTTGTGTAATGTTGTTCTGAACTGTGTGAGTAGAGCTCACTGATTCATTATTTCCATTTTTTTCTCCACAATTTATATATATTTTTTTATTTAGCCTATTTATTTGTCATAAAATAAATGTATTCATAATAAAAGATTTTTTTTTTTTAAGAAAAATGAGTTATGAAATGTGTTTATCTTATAAATAATGAATAATGAACTCACTTTTCTAAAAGGGAGGACAGCAGCTCTGTCTCTTGCAGTTCTCTGTTTCCTGATGGCACTGGTGTCTAAAACAGTGCATTATATGTTTGTACTATTTATATTAGTGTTATATTAATAACTTTAATGTCTTTATTATTAGTACAGTACCTACACCACTCAGAGGGTGTTTGTTCTTTTAAACTCCGTGTTCATGAGGCACGCCCCCGTTGTCCTGACAACGGCTTTGCACACGGCACCAGCACAGTTCGTCCCTGGACCGAACTTGTCCAGCGGCAGCCTGTCCACAGAGGACACTTTACCGACCACGCTGGAAACCCTGAGCGTCTCACATGTGGGGGATGTAACACCCACACTTTATTTTCTAAAACAGTTTGAGACAGTTAAACTAGTTTGTCCAAACTGATACGTTGTTGATTTGTTGATTAGAGATCACTCTGTTGCCTCTCTGTCCTACCTCTGTGCCCTCTCCGCAGCGCCACAGCCAGGATCTGTCAGCCAATAGCGCTGCAGAAACCTCATCTCTGATTGGTTACTCTGCTAAAAGGCCCGCCTTTCACTCTCTGATTGGTTCAGAGTCGTGTGGGGAAATGTGAACGGAGAAGAAGCACTGGTGACTATAGGATTGACATATATGGTTATTTATATCAACAGAAAACATTGTTTTATCAGTATAATATAAATAAATGCATTAAGCAGGTGTTAGATGTGTTTGTGAATGGGAGCAAATTGGTAAAAGATCTCTTAGTAAATCTAAAAAGAGAGTAGAAGAGGCGAAACAAACCAAAATATTTTGTAATGCATATCTTCCTCATCTCATGATGAGGCTAGAATACAACTCTCAGTACAGTAGCACCACAGATACAAATGTTGCAACTCAGATCAGGGAAAGACATAAATCCACAAGAACAGGAGGAGGAGGATAACTCTCCCCCTCCTCCTTATGTGGTCACCTCTCCCTACAGTGAGGCCCGAGACTTGCTGACACGAGCTGCTAGTTCGCAAGCTTGGCCTTCTGATCCTCCTCAGAGTGATCCTCCTCAGAATGATCAAACAATGCCAACACCACAATGTCCCCTAGTATTGATTAAAGCAGGTCTAGTGAACTTAGTAGAACACCCCAAAACAAGTGATGCAGTCCAATCAGTGTCCACAATGTTTGCTAACAATGAAGAGTCAGAATGTAATAACAGTACTGGGGAATCCACATTAAGTACAGGGCAAATGCTCAAACCCACCAGTGATAAAGTACTGAAATTTGCTAAGGTGATGGGAGATAGCACGGACACTCCCAGACCCAAAGGAGCCACGAGAACAACCTTACTGAATGGAATGTGAACACCCTGACAGGTATAGCTATAAGCATTTCCCATTTACTGAATCAACACAGGATGTCGGGACGACACAAGCAAAACCAAACCAATCACAGTATGACACTTCATATGTAATAAACTCTAAATCAAAATCCTGAGTACCAAAATCACTAAACATTAGTGATTTACCAAACACAGGTTATGACAGACTCCCAGTATATCCTTACACTCCCACTAGACAGCGGAGACATGGAGAGTCACAGTATCCATATCCTCCTAAGCATCCTAAACTCTGCTCGCAATATACATCTCAGATGTATGCACACAGTGAACAACAACAGTATCAGTCAGGTGATGAAGAGGAGAGTGGGGCGGAAAGCTGTGATTCATTTGAACCAGACAAAAGGAAAGTAGCCAAAAAGAAACAAGAACAAAAAAAGAAGAGGTACTGGAGCAAGGAGAGAGATTATTTCCAAGGTGTACAGGCTCAATGTCCATTAATAGAAATGCCAAACTCAAATGGCCAGCTAATGTATCAACCAATGACAATCCAAGACAAACAAATGGTCGCAGGCAAACTTGACCCTCTGGCTGATGGCGGTCAAAAATGGATTAGAAATTTAGAAACTGCTATACTAGGCCAGAGACTGTGTGTTGGGGACCTGCGGACTACAGTGGAAACAGTAGCTATGACCCAGGGACTTAGAGCAGTAGAGTATGTGGCTGGCACTGAACACTTATCTGATTACACTCCATGGGCGGACAGAAATAAAGATGACTGTGTCAGGGCCCTGATTAGAATGTACCCCGCACGAGTGGACTCAACCTCATTAAAAAAAAAAGGATCCTAAGCCAGGTGAGGATCCTACTGAGTTTCTTAGAAGGGCACAACCGGCGCACTTCTGCAGACACAGGTACCATGATGCTTTTTAAATCCATGGTGCGTGAGTCTCTTCCCCCTGAGGTTAAACTCAAACTCACAGAAGTAGTTGATCTAGATACAACGCCCTATTATCAAAGGGGATCAAACATAATACACCATATGAGAAATTATAACACTAAAACTGGCAGTCAGGAGAGTGAGCTGCAGAAACTACAAGCTCAGGTCCTTAGGCTGCAGATACAACAAATGAGTGAAATGAAGAAAGAAAAAGATAAGGACAAGGAGAGGGCGAAGACTCAAATGCCACAAACTGTACCCCCTGCTCCAGTTCTGCAGGCTCCTCAGTTCAGCCCTAACGTCCCACAACAACGGCGAGGTCCACCGAGACAAAATGTGGGTCGTGGACGCATGAGACAACTGCGAGGTCCAAGGCCGGTGTACAATAACCAGTGTCTGAAATGTGGCCTATTTGGACATTGGGCTAGAGAATGCAATCAGGGGTGGCAACAGCAAGGTCCACCCCCACAGCCATGGTACCAGGGCTCTCATAGTGACCCACAACATTGGGCTGCTCCACCACAACAACAAATGCAGCAGCCCCAAGGAGAACCTAGTTACCATCAGGCTCCTGGAGGTCTCCAAATGCCGCTATAGGGGGGCCCGGAGTGTCCACCAGAGGTGTTAGCACTGCGTGAGCAATTACTAACATGTACTGTTGGAGGAAAAGAGTATATATTCATGTTAGACTGCGGTGCGAGGTACTCATCAATACACACATCAGTACCTCTATCAACAGACACCACCTCAGTAGTGGGCATCTCGGGTAAACCTGAACGCCTCCCTATTTCTAAACCCCTGCCAATATATGTGGGGAACCAACTTTTCTATAACCAATTTTTATATTCTCCACAATGTCCTTTGAACTTAATGGGCAGAGACATTCTGATAAAATCATGTGCTACTATGTCCTTTTCAGAGGGAGGGACTGTTATGACTTTTCTCTCACAGTGAACTGTTCCAGTGGGCCACTCACTGCCACAACAAATGTTAATGACCCAACATGAACCTGAGTCTACTTTCTGGGCTACTGTGTATCGGTTACTTCTGAATGAGGATCCTGATCCTCCTCCTGTACTGACTGACTTTGAATGCTGGTTGCCATGGATACAGCTGATACATCCTTGTAATCCACCTAAGGACCTTATACACTGCATGTTTAACTATCTTCGGGATGATGACCCAGTTTATGATGATGTGTGGAACACAACATGGACCATCCTTCACCCAGATTTAGTGTGTGGTGACATTTTTGACCTGAGGACGTGGCTGCTGCTGCTGAACTCTCCTCTACACTGTCAGAAAAAAGGGTACGATTGGGGTACATATCTGTCCTCTAAAGCTGGGGACACTACACGATTTTCTCAGTCATTACAGATTCTGAAAAGACTAGGAGCACACACTAACCGACTGGTTTCAGCAGATTTAGTTCTGATGACTGAAAGACTGGGGCTCACACATTTAACGACTGCGCCTCACACACTACAAGATCTGTAACTGCAACTGGTGCCAAACAAACGCAGCAAACTCTGGCGGGGAACTCGCGAGAACTAAATAGTAAACAAACATGGACGCTACCTGGGACGCTGTTGCCGTTGTGTGCGTAGCTATCTGTTTGGAAAAAGGGAAAGAAAAAACGGCTATGTATCTAGTTTCACTTGGGTAGCGCTCAACTTTCTTCGGTGTTTGCCATGGTTGTTTATGTTTTCTTCTTCTTCTTCAAATTTCCGCTTATATTTTCCCGCTGCTTCCTGTTTCTTCGTCTGCGTCCTGACGCTATTTCCTGTGTCCCATCAACTGTTTTTTATTGGCCGCTGGACTCCATGAATTCCCAGATGGATATGTAAACAGCCCACACTACAGGAGTGTGCGTCCAGAGTCAGCTTTAAAATTCAAACATGTTTGATTGCTTGCGACTGACGTCAGGCCAGGTTTTTGCGGCGCACACACTTAACCATTCGAGTCTTTGGACATCACACACTAACAGATTTCAGGGCCGACTGGTGATTATGATTCCCTGCAACTGTTGCTGATTGGTGAAGACTCGCTGCAACTGTGAATCGTTATAAAATCGGGCAAAAAAATCGTGTAGTGTGTCCCCAGCTTAAGGTACAACTACTGGTGTTGTACCCTCAAGGGGTCATAGTTGAGCCATAAGATACTGATATGTACCCTTTCTAGTCTGAGATGGTACATATATGTTCCAAATGGTGAAAAGGTCCATATTTGTACCATTTTTCTCTCATGCAGGGGTACAGTCCAAAATATGTGTAACATATTAGAGAACAACAGGTACAAGAACTGGATTTAAGTTATGAGAAGGCGCATTGATACTATGTGAAAAATCCCAGTGGAAGCACACTGTGCTGGATCACATGTCTGTATGCTGCTACGTGGAAATTGAACTGAGTTGCTTGACTTGACAATGGAGTGGAGATTTTTCTACAAATGGGCTTTAACTGAAATGAACGTACAGTTATTGAAGGTGAAGCAGTGAAACTGTGAAGAACACCCAGGGCTGTTTATATAAACGTACTATTTCTGTTTCAAATTCAATTCAAGACTTTTGATACGTAAAAATGTAAACTGGACAATTAGGAGGCGTGTGGGCAGGACATTAAATAAGATCACTAGTGTTAGCTTGCTAATTAGCTACTTCTTTAAAATGGGAGGGAAACTTTTGCTAATTGTAGTTTTACTAACTCAAGAGGCTGCAGCTGGTAGATTATTTCTGATGCTTTAAACTGGGTACCTTTTTTCATTAAACCGTTTTAAAAAGGCAGTATTTTAGCTCTGTTGCTACACTGTTAGAAAAGAAGGTCAATATTTGTACCCTTAGGGGTCCAATGGCTTGTCACTGGGGCAGTACCCTCAAAGGTCCAAATTTTGTACCCCTGATATACACAGTAAAAAGTCAAGTGTTAAAATGAACACAGCACCATGACACTGGTGAACAATGCCACACATGACCTGATGTCTCTGAGAGAAACAAGGCTGCATTCAAATGCTCTCACTCCCATCATTTAATGGGCAGTGGTTAAAACAGTTTTTTCTTTAATATCATTTAAAGAAACATCACATTGCTGGGGCAATGCTCAAGAGTGATTGATCTGCGTTTAGAAATAATGTAATAAAATTATCAAACCTTTCAGCTGTACTTAAACTTATAATGTGTTCATGGTTGCACCATGACTCAGAGAAACAGTGACCCCTGTATTAACTGGAAATGTATTCTTCATATACTTTTTCTTTAAAAAAAACGGGCTATGCTTGAGGGAGTCGTGTTTGCACCATGACAAATGTGGACAAGACCATGTTATATATTGTAGCTTAAGTACAACTGAAAGGTTTATATTTAGCTCTCAAAAAAAAAACAAAAAAAAAAACACTTAGCGTCTTAATACTAGGTTTTGTTTTTTTTTTTTACAGAAATGCAATGCTTAAACATTATGGTAGAAGTGCCAGTTATCAAGTGAAGCCTTTAACCACTGCCCATTACATAATGGAGTGGGTGCATTAGAACACAGCCCCCTTTTTATTTCTCAAAGACATCAGGGTCATGTGTGGCATTGTTCACCAGTGTCATGGTGCTGTGTTTATTTCAACACTGAAATATTAACACTAGAGCAAAGAGTAAATTTAACACTAGATAGACAAGGACCATATGTTCACTGACAGGGTTAATTTAACACTAGAACATTTACTGTGTAGTTCTTTAAAAGAACAATATTGTACATTTTTAAGAATGTACTTTTTTATGCTAATGCTTATGTTAATTAATTAAGGTACAGAATTGGCACTAAAAGTTACATAAGTGGTCCCTATCAGTTACAAAGCGTGAGGTACATATTTGTACCTATATCAAGGGTACAAAATTTGGACCTTTGAGGGTACTGCCCCAGTGACAAGCCATTGGACCCCTAGGGGTTCAAATACTGACCTTCTTTTCTAACAGTGTACACAAACACATCTCTATGCTCTCTCATCTGAGAGTGCACCACATATCACCTTAGCTGTAGGGGCAGGTCATGAAGCCAAGTCACTAGGCCCTATGGTGGAGAAAGCACTTTCTGTGACAGACTGGACACCTACACAGTGTAGATTACTGCACTATTCACCATCTGCCAAGATTTACAGGATCTCACACAAGTCCACATGCCAAACCACACCACAGTCAATACATGTAGACAGGTTTCATGGTAGGGAAAACACAGATCACCCAAATACCACTGACATGATAGACTCACTCCTAGCCACCCTTTGGTCTGCTGGCCCGACGGATGTTGGTCTGGTACACACTGACCCGATTAAAATTTCAGGCCTATTAATGCAGTTGTCAAACCATTACCATTACCAGTGCCCAACCCCTTTGTGGCACTGACAAATCTGACACCTGAACACAATTTTTTTTACGGTAATTGACCTGGCTAATGCATTTTTCTGTCTGCCACTACATCCAGACAGCATAAACATGTTTGCCTTTACCTACAGGGGGAGACAGTATGCCTATACGCGCGTCCCGATGTGATTTGTACACTCTCCGGGGTATTTTAATCAGACTTTGAAATCTGACCTTGCTGACCTCTCACTCCCAATTGGTACTGTGCTCATACAGTATGTACATGACATTCTTATTGCCTCTCCTACTGATCATGACATTCTCACTGCGACACACTCCACTCTCGCCAGACTGGCTGAGAAGGGGTATAAAGCTAGCAGGTCAAAATTACAATGTGGAAGACAGAGAGTTGTATTTCTTGGCAGATCAGTCTCTGGCTCTTCTTCCTCAGTATCTAACCAGCACCGCTCCACCTTTCTCCATCATCCAAAACCTGAA
This sequence comes from Bostrychus sinensis, assembly GCA_020698575.1. Classification (NCBI taxonomy): domain Eukaryota; kingdom Metazoa; phylum Chordata; class Actinopteri; order Gobiiformes; family Eleotridae; genus Bostrychus; species Bostrychus sinensis. Next base: position 35,911,312 of record CM036240.1, read on the forward strand.
TCAGTGAAGGACATGTTGTCATTTTTAGGTTTAACAGGTTTTAGCAAAAACTATTTGCCTGAATCTGTCAACCATACGACCCCACTAAGAGCCCTAGTGACTGAGGTGGGGCCTACAAATCTCACTGCTCACCTAAAGTGGACCACTGCAGCAGAGGCAGCATTTATTTCTCTAAAACAGCAGATGGCGTGTTCATTTGACTTGGCTGTTCCTGATATATATAAAGAGCCCACACCAATAGATCTACTTTTGTTGGAAATCTCTCCACAACTCTATGTTATACTATCACCATAGTTCGTGGAGTTGGCAGCATTGTTCGCTTAAATTATTCCTCTGTGTGTAGTTGCTGGGGAGAATCGCACCGAATGTCCCCCGATTGACACGAGACCCCTGATAATACAAGACTTAGCCTTGGCTGACATGTGGAGGCTTTGCAATTCTACTACTTTAGTGGCTACCTTGCCCTTGTATTGGTCAGGCCGCTGTGCTAGAGTGATGTTTTCTACTAGCTTTTCTCTTTGGCCCATTTCTGACCTCTATTCCTCTTCTGTTTCCAAGTCCATGACCAGATCTAAAAGGTCTGTGATAGATGATATTGGCACTGACCCAGCTAATGTTTACATTGATGGGATAGGGATACCTAGAGGCGTGCCCAGTGAGCATAAACTTGCGAACTAAATTGCTGCCGGCTTTGAGTCTTTCTTTTGCCCGTTATGCCTTATTAATAAAAATGTGGACAGGATTAACTACATTCATTACAATGTTATGTATCAGGCCAATTTGACATGAGCCGCTTTGCTCCTGTTAAAGGAAGAACTACATGCTAACACCCTAATGACCTACCAAAATCGTATTGCCCTAGACATGCTTCTGGCTGAAAAACATGGCGTGTGCTCTCTATTTGGTGACCTCTGTCAGTTATATCCAACAACGCTGGTCCACTAGGTCCACTCCAAATTATTTTAGACAAAATGAGGAACCACTTGGAACAGATGCAAGCTGCCTCTGGCATTGTTGACGACATAGGTGACTGGTTTACTAACAGTAACACTAACTTTGTTGCATGGAAAACTGTTATTATCTCCCTGCTCACCACTGTTGGTATCATTCTGGCTTCTCTGGTCTTTTGATAATGTTTTTAAAGGTTGTAAAACATGCAATGCTGTGCTGGAGTTGACCAAAAATGGTTTAAAAATACAAATAAAACCATAATATAGCCCTTTATATCACTTTTATTTCACCCCACCATGTTTGCATCTTTTATAAATTATTTTATAAATAAATATTCTCATTATCATCACAAAACTTTTTGTGTCATGGTTTTGCTGTTAAAATAATGTTGAAAATCATTTATCACTGTAATCTAGTTTTAGGTAAACAGGTCCACAAGTTAGGACTCTCCATCAGTTGTTGCTAAAGTTGATATGGCTTAAAGTTTTGGTGTTTTGAAGTTAGTGAAGTGAGTGAAAAGTAAAAGTGCACCTCAGGTCACAGTGTTTGTCATTAAGCCTTCACACTGTTCACACCTGTAATTTGTCCCATGACGGAGAGGCAGCGTATGTCTCATTAATGGAAGCTTAATGGTAGGGTTTGCGGTCGTCACGGCAACCAGAAGCTGTGATCTGGGTGTGAACAATAACAAGAGACACCTGATGCAACAACTGCCAATGCTTCAAACAAACAAGTTCAGAGAGGAAAACATTAACAGTGTATGACTTTGACAAACTTCAGCCTGATGTAAACACTGGGTCACCCACCTGGGCACAACAACTTTGTACTGTACTTTGTACAGGATTAGAGTTTGTTTGGGGATGAAAGTAATAACACACAGTTAACTTAGTTTGGTTTGGAGCCAGAGCATCAGAGTCAAACAGAACCTTTAAAGGTGCTATGAGCAGTATATATTTTTTTATATAATAAAAATGAGCCACATGTCTCCCAAGATATGATGTAAACATCAAATATTAGTTTTACTGATAACAATGGTACAGCTGGTTTATTAACAATAAAAATAAAAAAATTACACAATGGCCAGGTTGTTTTTTTTTTACATTTTTTGTTTTGGTTTTAAAACTGCATTGCTGATCGTCCAATCAGAAAAGCGGAAAGACTGGAAACCCACAGACCAATGTTATTTGGACTGCAGTACCATTTTGAAACCAGTAGAGGGCACATGCTGCTTATGTAACCCCTGTACTTCTAGCCAGGCTGCAGGAACGAGACCACTCATCAAGTTTGACAGGATTTAATAATCAGTCTGAAATCACAAAATATTAACAGAGATAGTTATGGTGGTGAATGGCCTCAGCTTCTGCCCCTAAACAATGACAACACAAAACACAAATGAACATTGTAACAGGATGTTTACTTTACAACATATCTTTATCCAGCTACAGCAGTTACACTCCTGTGTCAGGCTAACTGCCAGTTACAGAGAAATTATAACATGATCAAACACAATTACCGTGCATTAATTCAAAACAAACACTTGGAAAATTAGTCTAACACTCTTAAATTACATGAAAAACAAAACAAGGACAGGAAAGCAGACAATGTTTTGATGAAATTCATTCATTCATTTTCTACCGCTTATTCCCGTTAGGGGTCGCGGGTGACTGGAGCCTATCCCAGTAACTTTGGGCCGAAGGCGGGGTACACCCTGGACAGGGCCAGCTTGTCGCAGGGCTGACACAGAGACGAACACAGACAGGACAATCATTCACTCTCACATTCATTCACTAGGGTCAATTTAGAGTCACCAATTCACCTAACACATGCATGTCTTTGGACGGTGGGGAGGAAGCCGGAGAAACCCGGAGAGAACCCATGGTAACACGGAGAGGACATGCAGACTCCACCCAGAGAGTTCGCGTGATGGTGTGTATTGGTCCGCCCGGGGCTCAAAACCCACGACCGTCCTTGCTGGGAGGCGAGAACGCTAACCGCTCTGCCACCGTGCACCCCTTGATGAAATTCAATACAAAATAACTCTACACCACACTTATAGTGCCTTCAAGTCTTAACTTCAAACAAAAAACAGCATGCCACTAACTACAGTACACGTTTACTGTTAATGTAATATTGTTATTACTGCTATAGGTTTTCTTTTCTTGTAAATAATTTATAATGCACCTTTTTGTTTTTGATGCATGCTCACTTTATTTCTTGCTTTCTGCACTTTATTCTGTACTAAGAGCTGCCTGAACAAATTAATTTCTCCACTGTGAGATTAATAAAGTTCAATCTTATTTTAATCCCTAAAACTACTCCAACTGTGGAAAACCGGAGCACCCGGAGGAAACCACCCGAACACGGGGAGAACATGCAAACTCCACACAGAAAGGCCCCACACGGTCCAGATCTTCTTGCTGTGAGGCAAGAGTGCTAACCACTAAGCCACCGTGCCGCTTGCCTTGGATTGTTTATTTCATATCTGCAAAAAATAAGATAAGATAAAAGATAAATTCATGTCTAAATAATAAAAAATAAAAATTCCTATTGCCAATACAAGTTAAAGGTACTGTAACCACATGCGCTTGTACTGGTTTGAAAACAGTACTGCAGTCTAAATCAAAACAGTGGTCTCTTTTCTGATTGGATGATCGGTAATGCAGCTTTAAAACTATAACACAAAATGTAAACAAAAACAATTTGGCCACTATGTAAAACATATTTTTATTGTTTATAAATCAACTGTACCATTGTTATCAGTAAAACTAATATTTGATTTAAAGGTTGAATTTGTAAGATCTGACATGTCCAAAACAATTCCCCTTTTAAAACACCAGAGGGCAGAGTATCTTCCTCACTTTTCTATATCACCATCAGGGGGCAGTGTTCAAATTTGTTCACAAGGAAGAGTCCCTGTCATCCTCGTATGATGAGGGGTCAGCCCACTTTATGTAGCTCTCCTAAAGTCATTCCTCCTCCCACTAAACATAATGTTTAGAGTGAGGAGCAGGTTGGGGCATGGTGTAGAGGAGAAGTGTCTACTCCTAAATGTAGCCTCATTTGTGAACTTCCACATTGGTGACCCCGTCATTTGAACATTGGTAATGGTAACCTTGATGTTGGAACATGTGGTTTGAAGACACCTCAACTACCATTAGCCTCCCAGACATATGGCGACAATCCAGAGCCATGGTTCCTGCTGTATGTGGGTGCTCAACTTCACCTCTGCAGGATCACAATGGGCGACACCAAGTATTTGCATGTTGTTGGGGCATTGGATTCTGTTGCTTTTTGACATTTTCTGGGGGTGCCAAAGAGACCCACCACTGCAGCGCTCCTCTCTGCAGACAGACACACCCTTCCCTGCTCCTGTGTCTCTCCTGCCTGCTTGGTTTTCCCCCACACGTGTACGGCCTGACAGTGTGGGAGGCCGTGTTCCTTTTTAGAGCTCGGTTGTTTGGACTCCAACACGTTATTACTGATTTTGCGCTGTATTTTTGCACTGTTTTGTGCTCTTCACTGTAATGTGTAATTCTGTTTCAGAATTATAGTGGCCACTATTCACACTTGCACATGCACTTTTATTCTGAAAGTATTGGGATGGAAGTGAGTGTCCAGGAGGCGGAAGCAGTTTGTCTTGTACTGCGAAGCTGTTGAGGAACCGCGAAAATGTTGCTTTGCAGTTGTTGTTGAAAGTTTCAAAGCAAAATAAAGCAGAGACTCAAATACCACTTCTCGTCTTATTTGCGAACTTCCTCAAAGCAATATTTATCCTGATATGCCAAAATGTCTATAAAGCAGAGCGTAAGGTCTCTGGTGCCTGTCGTGGCGGCAAGCCCCGAACCCGGTGGTGGACACCGGAAGTAAGGGATGCCGTCAGGCTGAAGAAGGAGTCCTATCGAGCCTGGCTGGCTTGTGGGACTCCCGAGGCAGCCGACGGGTACCGGCAGGCCAAGCGTGCGGCGGCCCGGGCAGTTGTGGAGGCAAAAACTCAGGTCTGGGAGGAGTTCGGGGAGGCCATGGAGGAGGACTATCGGTCGGCCTCAAAGAGATTCTGGCAAACCGTCCGCTGCCTCAGGAGGGGGAAGCAGTTTTTCACCAACACTGTTTACAGTGAGGGTGGGGAGCTGTTGACCTCGACTGGGGATGTTGTCGGGCGGTGGAAGGAATACTTTGAGGATCTCCTCAATCCCACCGACACGTCTTCCGTTGAGGAAGCAGAGGTTGGGGACTCGGAGGAGGATTCATCCATTGCCCGGGCTGAAGTCATCGAGGTGGTTAAAGAGCTCCTCGGTGGCAAGGCACCGGGTGTGGATGAGATTCGCCCTGAGTACCTCAAGTCTCTGGATGTTGTGGGGCTGTCGTGGCTGACACGTCTCTGCAACATCGCGTGGCGGTCGGGGACAGTGCCTCTGGACTGGCAGACCGGGGTGGTGGTCCCTCTTTTCAAGAAGGGGGACCGGAGGGTGTGTTCCAACTACAGGGGGATCACACTTCTCAGCCTCCCCGGGAAAGTCTATTCCAGAGTACTGGAGAGGAGAATTCGGGTCGATAGTCGAACCTCGGATTCAGGAGGAACAATGCGGTTTTCGTCCTGGCCGTGGAACAGTGGACCAGCTCTACACCCTCTATCGGGTGCTCGAGGGTTCATGGGAGTTCGCCCAACCCAGTCCACATGTGCTTTGTGGACCTGGAGAAGGCGTTCGACCGTGTCCCTCGTAGCGTCCTTTGGGGGGTACTCTGGGAGTATGGGGTCCGGGGCCCTTTGCTAAGGGCTGTCTGGTCCCTGTATGACCGGAGCAGGAGTTTGGTTCGCATTGCCGGTTGTAAGTCGGACCTGTTTCCGGTGCATGTTGGACTCTGGCAGGTCTGCCCTTTGTCACCGGTTTCTGTTCATAATTTTTATGGACAGAATTTCTAGGCGCAGCCAGGGGCCGGGAGGGTGTCAGGTTTGGGGACCACAGGATTTCATCTCTGCTTTTTGCGGATGATGTTGTCCTGTTCGCTTCATTAAACCAGGACCTCAGTGTGCACTGGGAAGGTTTGCAGCCGAGTGTGAAGCGGCTGGGATGAGAATCAGCACCTCCAAGTCCGAGGCCATGGTTCTCGACCGGAAAAGGGTGGCTTGCCCTCTCCAGGTTGGAGGAGAGTTCCTGCCTCAAGTGGAGGAGTTTAAGTATCTGGGGTCTTGTTCACGAGTGAGGGAAGGATGGAGCGTGAGATCGACAGGCAGATCGGTGCAGCGTCTGCAGTAATGCGGTCGTTGTATCGGTCTGTTGTGGTGAAGAAAGAGCAGAGTCGAAAGGCGAAGCTCTCGATTTACCGGTCGATCTACGTTCCTACTCTCACCTATGGTCATGAGCTTTGGGTCATGACCGAAAGGACAAGATCCCGGATACAAGCGGCCGAAATGAGTTTCCTCCGCAGGGTGGCTGGGCGCTCCCTTAGAGATAGGGTGAGGAGCTCGGTTACCCGGGAGGGGCTCGGAGTAGAGCCGCTGCTCCTCCACATCGAGAGGAGCCAGCTGAGGTGGCTCGGGCATCTGTTCCGGATGCCTCCTGAACGCCTCCCTGGGGAGGTGTTCCGGGCATGTCCCCCGGGAGGAGGCCCCGGGGAAGACCTAGGACACGCTGGAGGGACTATGTCTCTCGGCTGGCCTGGGAACGCCTTGGGGTTCCTCCTGAGGAGCTGGAAGGAAGTGTCCGGGGGAGAGGGATGTCTGGGTGTCCCCTGCTTAGACTGCTGCCTCCGCGACCCGGCCCCGGATAAAGCGAAGAAGATGGATGGATGGATGGTCTATAAATCAAACTAACTTAACCTATCAGTAACACCACATGTAAAATTGAGAAATGTGAGCCATAACAAGCACAGAAGTTTGAGTTTTACTTGTAGGCCCACAGATCTCATGTCCTGAGCTGAGGGGACTCAAACACTTGGGTGTGTAAAAGATGCTACTGCAGACGGCTATCTTTAGCTGTCAACAATCTGTCAATTATTGTTTTGATTAATCAGATAGTGAAGTGTGTGTGGTTAAAGTGGTTAAAACTTGCAGTGTTTTAGTTTCTGTAAAAAAATAAAATAAAATTCTACCAAAAATCACAGATTTTTTGCAAAAATTTGAAAAGGACTATGTTACTTGAAGATATTTGAACAGAGCATATAGACGCAGACATTTTTTTTTAATTTATTTTTTATTTCAACTCCAAAACTTGAATCCAACCTTGAACTGATGGACGGTCTCCTCCAGAGGTGGAATCACAGCAAGCAACCTTTGAACCCTTGGGTGATAATTCAGACATGCTCTCCTGGTTGAGTAGGCAGTGGAGACGTTTGGGCCAGGATAGTGGGCAATAAAAACATGATTTGTGACAAATAACAGAGACACGCTTTAATTCAGTTTTTGTTTGATGAAAATTGACCAGATATTGGCGGAGATATGATCATAAACAGCTCAGTGAAATATTATGGTCCAACTATATGCAACCCAATCTGAAGCACGCTGCCTACAGCGTTCATGCCCGAGGCATTTCTCACAATATCAGAGCTAGATTATCATAATATTAACATAAAACATAAGTTGAGACATTCTGTTAAAAGTCTTTGGTCTTCTCTGGAGCCACAGCCCAGTGTAATGACAGTGAAGGCTCAGAGACTGTGACAGGCTCTGTCCTGGAGCAGGGGCGGAGCTGAGCATTCTAGGGGCTGTTTGTTTCCTGGAGCTACTGCACATGATATTTTGATCAAGCTTCCTGGATTATTGCACTCACTCCCTTCCTCTGTTGTCCATATTATTGTTCATGTGGACTGCAATGACACGGCTAGCCGACACTCACAGTTCACCAATCAGCATTCGCTGACATCTTCATTATACAAAAGAATAGGAAAGGCTATTTTTATCAAGATGGTGCTTTATGGTGTTCACCCCTCTCTGGCCCGTGGCTCAGAACGTTTTAGCCGACTGATTAACCTAAACACATGGTTAAAGTCCACATGCAGGGAGCATCACTTTGTGTTTATTGATCATTTTGATCTGTTTTGGAACCGCAGCTCCTTTTATAGTTCTGATGGCATCCACCCAAACAGTCTAGGCATCTCATTGTTAACTAGTAACATTCAGCATGCCGTTCATACCAGTTGACTGTATCCACCCCCCACAATTCAGTCCAACCATCTATGCAACTACCTCCAATTGCTGCCACCCCTTGTAGGTGTTTTTGCTCAACGGCACCTGCGCCATATTGTGCACCGTTGTTTACTGTTGTTTGATTTTGTACAGCTAGTCAGTGGTCCAACACATCAGCTTGGCCATACATTGGATCTTGTTTTTACTCACGGCCTTTCAGTATCCCCTCCTGTGATCCTCTCCCCTTCCATTTCAGATCATCTTCTAATCATTATACAGTTAGCTCCCAGACCAGGGGGTCTGGGAGTTCTCCCCCAGGAACATTTGAACAAAACATATGTAGATTTCTGTTTTGTTTCTGACTTTGGAGTAAAAAATATAGGCAGAATTTATGATTTTACTGCAACAAAGATTCAGGACATAAAATTGTTTACTATCACTTTATAACTAGTTACTACATTTTATTTTATATAAGCTGCCTAATAATAGGGACTGGTAGACAGCATTGTTAATAGGCCATTGCACTTTTTAAATAAAATAAAAAAAAATCACAGTTCCTACAGTACAGACTAATGACTGCACTAATGAATAAATAATATGCCTAATGCCTCATATAAACTGGGCATTATTATTTGCTTTTTGTGTGAATGTCTGATCACATATTTATTTGTGGTGTCCACATTGTGCCCTGAGCCCCTAGAATGCTCAGCTCCGCCCCTGCTCCAGGAAAGAGATCCTGTCACAGTCTATGAGCCTTCACTGTCATTACACTGGGCTGTGGCTCAGGAGAAGACCAAAGACTTTTAACAGAATGTCTCAACTTCTGTTTTATGTTAATATTATGGTAATCCAACATATAATAGGACCATAATACTTCAATGAGCTGTTTATGATCATATCTCCACCAATATCTGGTCAATTTTCATCAAACAAAAACTGAATTAAACCTTGAGATGAGAGTAGTACGTCGTTGTGGGCTGAAAACAGTCCCTAGTGTCCATGACTTCATTAAATTTACTCTGACTGACCAGATTTACTATGCAAGCTTACATAGGCTACTGCAGGGGGGCAGTGGCTGGAGTGCCCGTCATTCAGCGCTCAACATCTATCTAATTATTCCACAGGCCAGCCCTGGACCACAGGGCCGAGACCGTGTGACTTTAAACAGAGGTTCACTCTGCTCGCAGGACCATAGGCTGTGACCTCCCAGTCCTAGAGATTATTTACAAATCTAGACTTTTAACCAGAGCTCTCCAGATCATCAGTGATCCCTCTGGCCACCTGCTGCTGAGATGTTTGACCTCCTTCCGTTAGGGAAACGATATCGTTCTATTAAATGCACTACATCTCGTCATGCTAAAAGTTTTTTTCCACAAGCTGTGATGACCTTGAACAATGCACCTTAAAATACCTCACATACTAGACATGCACCTTATTGCTTCTTTTACTGCTATTTATATATACAGTGTTTTTATTTTTAGTATGTATTAGGTTTTATTTAGGATGTATCCATATGTTTTTTTTTTGAAGGCTTGTGCTTGGTTTGTTTTGTTGTATGTTTTGTTTGTTTAAATGTTGACTGTGCACTTTGAGCTCTTGCAACTGTTTTCCAATGTAGTTATTTTTTTGGCAAATAAATGGCAAATAAACTGAACTGAAGGGACCATAGACAGTAGTCACAGTCACAGTAGTCAATACTCACACATATTTTATTTTTAGACTATTGCTGCACATTATACAAAGACAGACTGTATTAACCTGCTCTGTCAGTTTTTAAAGAGGTTATGTTAAGCTTTTATTTATATCTTTAAGCCAGACTTGGTCACCTCTAGAACAGCGTTGCACGTTTTACAACCTTTAAAAATATCATTTGACTGTTTTTTTCAATAATAACTTTACTACTAGCATAAAGAAACATATGAAAAAACCTGCAGAGGGCAGCAGAGTGCAGAGCTGTTACACTATTTTGAACAGAATCATAGAAAAATAACTTTTTATTACCTTAAACTTTTTGTTTGATGCCATTTTATAACAAAATGAAAAATATCTGTGAGAAATCAGTAGAAACAGAGCTGTATCTTATTTTAATTATAAATGATTCAGAGCAGACTGGATGTAGAGAGCTTGTTGATTGGTCAGTGCTTCCTGGAGTGGGCGGGAGTTCGTGGGAGAGGCGGAGGTTTGTTCTAAGGCTTCATAAACTCAGGACCAAGGAATAGAAGATTACTGAAACATGCGTGAATGAAACTAAACACAACTCTAGATGTGTTTTTGATGAGGGAACATTATAACACGGTGTCTGAAAAGACTCTCACTCATCCAGGCTAACTGACTCACAACAAATGTTTTAACGCAGTCATCTGTATTTGGTTTTTAAAGTTGAAGACGTCTTCATCTTCAAAAACCTAGTATATATAACTAGCAAAAGATACTATATGCAGTGAAAAATAGCAAAAGAAATTTCAAAATATCAGTTTTACATACACAACTCTTATAGCAACAAGGCCTATCTGAGTCTTTGTTAAAAAGTTGTTATATGATTCCAGTCTTTAGTGTGGTTCACTCATTGCTCAGGCTTTAATGTAAAACAAGATAGAATTTGAGAAACTAATTAACACATTCAAGTTTTGTAATTCAGTATTTGAATAAGTAATGTTTGGCATGAGAGCTGGAGTAAACTCTGACCACACAAAATGCAGAGTACTACAGATATTCAGCAGCAGGTGCTTTCTGAGGCCTTCAAAGAATCAGGCATGGATTTGTTTTTAAAATGGGTGCACTCTTTTTGGTTTAGGAACACAAAATAGAAAAAGCAAGATTTATTACTTGGTAAACTTCACCAAAGTTATTCAAGTGTGCTGAGTCATTGATTTGATCACTGCTATCCAAAGTTAAGTTGTGGAGTTGTTTTGGCTCATGATGCAAGTGGCTTGGGAGGTTCAGTGTCCATCTGGGAGCAGGCGGAGGTGGAGGGAGACGAGAGATAAAGCGTCTGGATGAAGTCACTTCTTCCCCCCACCCATCTCCTTCCTCCAACATAGCAGTGAGCAGTGTACCAGTGCTACCCAGAACTGGGCAATCTGTCCTGCATCATAGAGATGCCTGATAAGGGCACCAACATCTATGTGATCTTTCTTTTGACCTTCGCCATCTGCACCGGCATCCTCAACCTTATGGTCATCATTGCCATCTCGCATTTCAGGCAAGTTGCAAAAGGCACAGCAGGTTTTTGTAACATATACTCATTTTTGTTTCTTTTCTCAGGCAGCTGCATTGCTCTCCTAACTTCATCCTCCTCAACTTGGCCGTCTCAGACTTCCTGATGTGCTGCGTGGGATCCCAGTCGAAGGTTCCTCTCTGTACACTTGCTGGCAATTTGGTGACATCATGTGTTTCCTGTGTGCCGTGTTTGGCTTCACACTGATTTCTGTCTCAGTCGGAGGCATGATCCTTATCTCATAGACCGCGTAGCCATTTGTGACCCCATGCACTACCCCACCCTGATGTGCAGGAGATCTGTTAGTATCGCCCTGATCACCTGCTGGATCGTCTCTGTCCTGTACGGCTTTGGGTATCACCATAACAGTCTCATTATTCCGGGCACATTAAAGGTGCAAAGGGAATGCATAGATAGTGACCCATATTGAATTTTACATTGACCTGGCGGTGAACTTCTGTGTGCCCTTTGCTCATAATTATACTGTACTTGCGAGTTTTCTTTGTGGCAGTGTCGCAGGCCCGTGCCATGCGTTCTCAGGTTGCAGCCACCACACAGCAGCCGGCGGTGAACTCCAGGAAATCAGAGCTGAAAGCGGCACGGAATCTGGGCTTTGTTGTGTTTTTCTTTCTCTTCTGCTTCACGCCACTCTATGTGGTGAACTTTGTGGGAGAGAATATGAACAGTTATTTAAAGCTCTTCCTGTATGGTTTGATCTATCTGAACTCATGTTTTAACCCCTTACTCTATGCGCTCCTGTATCCCTGGTTTAGGAGATCTGTGAAGCTCATAGTGACGTTTAGGATTTTGCAAAGTGGTTCACGAGATGCAAATGTACTATGATGACTTCAAGTGCAGTGTTAATATATGAAAAAGCATGTTACTGATAACCCATGTGCAATGAATTTGAAATAGCACACATTTAATATGACATTTGTAAACACTGAGGCATAGGGTTGAGAACCAAAAGGGCAAAAGTGACATTCTGGGTTTTCTGAGATTTACAAGACTTACAAATCAAATGAATGCTCTGTTTTTACTGCCAAAAGATCACAATAAAAACAACTGGCTATCTCTGAACATAGGATTCAGACAGTGTGATAAATGGATATAAATGCTGTACTGTTATGTCAATATAGAAAAAGACATAAATGCTGGAGTCCCAAAAAGTGAAATAACTATTATTACAAATTTTAAAAAAAAATCTAAGTCAGCAGTTCTCAAGCTGTGGTACGGGTTCCACTGGTGATACTCAGGAGTCTTTTGCTGTTTTAGTCCTGCTCTGATAAATAAATTCTGCTCTCATAAATATGATGTGAAGACCACTGCTTAGTCTTTGTTTAGGCCCAGTTTAGTCCTGGTTTAGTTCTAGATTTGTCCTGATGTAGCCCTGGTTATGTGCTGGCTTAGACCTTGTTTTAGTCCTGGCTTGGACCTGGATTAGTTCCAGTTTTAGTCCAGTTTTAGTCCCAATTTAGTAATGTTTTAGATTTGCATTAGTCCTGGATTATTTCCAGTTAAGTTTTAGTTTAGTTTTAGTTTTAGTCTTCCTTTAGTCCTGGATTAGTTCTTGTTCCATTCAGTTTTAGTCCTTGTTAAGTCCTGACTTAGAGTTGGTTTAGTCCTGGTTTAGTCCCAGTATAGACCAGTTTAAGTCCTTGTTAAATCCTGATTTTGTCCTGGTTAGATTTGGTTTAGTCCCAGTTTTAGTCCATGTCATGTCCTTATGTAGTATTGCTCCTTTAGTTTATTAAAGATAATACTTGGAAAGCCAAATATTTCCTGAGGTGGTGGTCTGTGACCTGTGTGTTTGAATATTTAGCATTTATGAATTGAAATTTGACAAAAAAGTCAGTACTGTGCCATTTCTTCTTCTCTTGTTAATGTCTTACAGCCTTTGGTTCTCAGCCCTCAGTATACAAAAAAGATTTATGTGTATATCTACTGTAAATTGACATGGTTTATTTATCAATTGAAACATCTATACTTAATAAAAAATGCATGGTTCTAATTGTAGCTCTTCATTGTACACACTGTTACTGTTGTCTCTCTTGGCTATGAATGCAAATTGAATCTTCCAGAGGTAATAGATATTGCATTACACTTTTGAAATGAAAAGCTGTTTTTCACCAATAGAAAAGGCTCTCCTGTGTATACACCGCCCATGTGGGAGTCAAAAATACCAAACCCAGTATTAGTGGATGGGAACAATTAGTCTACACAAAAGCACTTTTATCATCACAGGGGATTTTTTTTAAACGTGGAAAATATAATTAATAATAATGAAAAAGAGCAAAGGTTAGTTAGTTATTTAGTTTGTCTTTATTTGTTTCGAGCACCTGAAGACAAATATACAGTGCAAACAGAATCATAATTACAATGAATACTATTTCTTTTAAGGCTCGAAAACGAGTGGGAGGAAGAAAACTTATTTAATCCCACCCCTATATTACATAGAACAAATCAAAACAACTTATTTTTAACTTCCTGCTTGTACCAGAATAATAACAAAACATATTTACATTTCAAGAAATGAAAATAACAAATGTATCAAATAGTAAGGCATTTCAGGCAAGTCAATTTTAAATAATAGATAGCTTCATAGATTGTGGGACACAAGTACTAAGAGTGATAAGACACAAATGTTAGAAAAGGTATGGAAACATATATACCAGCAATGGTAAGGACACAGATACCAATAATGGTAAGGACACAAATGTTAGCAATGGTAAGAACGCAAACATATAGCAATGGTGAAGATGCAAATAGCAGCAATGGTAAGGAAACAACAAGCTGAAACCAACACAAGGAAATGAAGAAATGATTGCATTAAGCCCGTTTCTCTCTATAATCTGACCAGACCATTTGTTTATATAAACTTCGAAATGCATGAATATATTGGCATTGCTTTTGATGAGGATCCAGTGCATTCCATAGATTAACTCCACATACAGTCACACAAAAACTTTTACGAGTGGTTCAAACATTTGGTAATAAAAAATTGCCATAACCTCGCAGACCATAAACTGTCTCTTTAAGTATGAAGTTTTTTTTGTACATTATAAGGTAATGATTGGTTGAAAGCTTTCAATAGCAACTTTATGAATGATCCGTACAGCAGGCTTTTGTGATATGAAAAGAGCATTTGTTATACTACAGTAATTATTCCCCCAAACTTCAACACAATAGGTGTAATAAGGGAGAATCAGTGAGCAGTATAATGTATGTAGTGCATTCAGATCCAGGTAGTTTATTTATAATCAAGAGGCTCTTGGCTATTTTCTTTTTTGTATGAGTGATGTGAGCTTTCCATGATAATTTGCTGTCCATGATCACGCCTAAGAATTTGTTTTCAGTTACATTTTCAATTTGTACATCATCGATAACAATTTGTGATTTTAAATCCATCCATCAATCATCTTCCGCTTTATCCCAGACCAGGTTGTGGGGGCAGCAGTCCAAGCAGAGATGCCCAGACTTCCCACTCCACAGACACTTCCTCCAGCTCTACTGGGGGCACCCCAAGGCGTTCCCAGGCCAGCCGAGAGACGTAGTCCCTCCAGCGTGTCTTAGGTCTTCCCCGGGGCCTCCTCCCAGTGGGACATGCCCGGAACACCTCCCCAGGAAGGCGACCAGGAGGCATCCGGAATAGATCTTCCCCACAACAGACCGATACAATGACCGCATTACTGCAGACGCTGCACCGATCCGTCTGTCAATCTCACGTTCCATCCTTCCCTCACTCGTGAACAAGACCCCAAGATACTTTAACTCCTCCACTTGAGGCAGAAACTCCCCCCCGACATGGAGAGGGCAAACCACCCTTTTCTGGTCGAGAACCATGGCCTCAGACTTGGAGGTGCCGATTCTCATCCCAGCCGCTTCACACTCGGCTGCAAACTGCCCCAGTGCATGCTGAAGGTCTTGGCTTGATGAAGCCAACAGGACAACATCATCCGCAAAAAGCAGAGATGAAATCCTGTGGTTCCCAAACCAGACTCCCTCTGGCCCCTGGCTGCGCCTAGAAATTCTGTCCATAAAAATTATGAACAGAACCGGTAACAAAGGGCAGCCCTGCCGGAGTCCAACATGCACTGGAAACAGGTCTGACTTACAACCGGCAATGCGGACCAAACTCCTGCTCCGGTCATACAGACACTGGACAGCCTCGGACCCCATACTCCCAGAGCACCTCCCACAGGATACCACGAGGGACACGGTCGAACGCCTTCTCCAAATTCACAAAACACTTGTGGACAGGTTGGGCAAATTCCCACGAACCCTCAAGCACCCTATGGAGGGTATAGAGCTGGTCCACTGTTCCACAACTGGGGCGAAAACCGCATTGTTCCTCCTGAATCCGACGTTCGACTATCGACCGAATTCTCCTCTCCAGAACCCTGGAATAGACTTTCCCGGGGAGGCTGAGTGTGTGATCCCCCTGTTGTTGGAACACACCCTCCGGTCCCCCTTCTTAAAAAGAGGGACCACCACCCCGGTCTGCCAGTCCAGAGGCACTGTCCCCGACCGCCACGTGATGTTGCAGAGACATGTCAGCCATGACAGCACCACAACATCTAGAGTCTTGAGGTACTCAGGGCGGATCTCATCCACCCCCGTGCCTTGCCACCGAGGAGCTTTTTAACCACCTCAGTGACTTCAGCTTGGGTGATGAACGAGTCCACCCCCGAGTCCCCAGCCTCTGCCTCCTCAACGGAAAACGTGTAGGTGGGATTGAGGAGATCCTCGAAGTATTCCTTCCACCGCCCGACAACCTCCCCAGTCGAGGTCAACAGCTCCCCACTCTCACTGTAAACAGTGTTGGTGAAGCACTGCTTCCCCCTCTTGAGGCGCCGGATGGTTTGCCCCCAAACTCCTCCCAGATCCGAGTTTTTGCCTCCACAACCACCCGGGCAGCGGCACGCTTGGCCTGCCGGTACCCGTCAGCTGCCTCAGGAGTCAACCAAGCTCGGTAGGACTCCTTCTTCAGCCTGACGGCATCCCTTACTTCCGGTGTCCACCACCGGGTTTGGGGGTTGCCGCCACGACAGGCACCAGAGACCTTACGGCCACAGCTCCGAACAGCCGCGCTGACAATAGAGGTGGAGAACATGGTCCACTTGGACTCAATGTCTCCAACCTCCCCCGGAATCTGGTTGAAGGAGGTGGGAGTTGAAGACCGCTCTGACAGGAGGCTCAGCCAGACGTTCCCAACAGACCCTCACAATACGTTTCGGCCTGCCAAGTCTGTCCAGCCTCCTCCTCCGCCAGCGAATCCAACTCACCACCAGGTGGTGATCGGTTGACAGCTCAGTCTCTCTTCACCCGAGTGTCCAAGACACACGGCCGAAGGTCAGATGAGACGACAACAATGTCGATCATCGACCTCTGGCCTAGGGTGTCCTGGCGCCACGTGCACTGATGGACACCCTTGTGCTCGAACATGGTGTTCGTTATGGACAAACTGTGACTAGCACAGAAGTCCAATAACAAAGCACCACTCGGGTTCAGATCAGGGAGGCCGTTCCTCCCAATCACGCCCCTCCAGGTATCACTGTCATTGCCCACGTGGGCGTTGAAGTCTCCCAGCAAAACAATGGAGTCCCCAGTCGGAGCACCTTTCAGTACCCCTCCCAGGGACTCCAAGAAGGCCGGGTACTCTGCACTGCTGTTCGGCCTGTAAGCCGAAACCACAGTGAGAGACCTGTCCCCCACCCGGAGGTGCAGGGACGCGACCCTCTCGTTCACGGGATAAACTCCAACACATGGTGGCTGAGCTGGGGAGCTATAAGCAAGCCCACACCAGCCCGCCGCCTCTCACCGCGGGCAACTCCAGAGTGGTGGAGAATCCAACCCCTCTCAAGGAGCTGGGTTTCAGAGCACAAGCTGTGCGTGGAGGTGAGCCCGACTATATCTAGCTGATATCGTGGAGACCCGGCCACCTTTCACTCGCCTGCGAGCCCCAACCCCAGGCCACAGCTCCTAGGATCACTCCTAGGAGCTATGATTTTAAATTTATTTTGCAATTTCCAAAAATCACTGTCACTTTTGTTTTGCTAACATTTAATGACAATTTGTTCAAATCCATCCATTTTTTTAATTTTTTGTAGTTCATTATTGACAGTATTGATGAGATCATTAATGTCAAAACTGCTGTAGAAAATATTGGTGTCGTCATCAAAAAGGATTAATTTTAATGATTGATAAACACAGAATAAGTCGTTTATATACAAACTGAACAGCATTGGGCCCAATACTGACTCCTGGGGGACACACAGGCAATGCCAATATATTCAGATGTATAGTCTCCCATTTTGACGTATTAAGCTCTTTCTGTTAAGTAATTTCCAATCCAGTTTCCAGCTACTCCTCTAATACCGTATTTTTGTAGTTTATTAAGTAAGATTGAATGATTAATTGTGTCGAATGCTTTTTTGAGATCGATGAAGATGCCAACTGCATGTTTTTTGTGGTCTAAAGCATTTGTGATTTCTTCTACAGCTTCTATTATTGCCATAGATTTGATGTTTCTCAACAAAGTTTTCCAATCTTAATAAAAATATTTTTTGTAGAATTTTTGAGAATTGAGGAAGTAACAATATGGGCCTGTAATTTGTGAAGCTATGTTTATTTCCATTTTTATAAAGCGGTATCACTTGTTTAATCCATGTCTCCATAATTGCAATGACACTGAAAGGGTGAATAAATTGATGAAGATATTCTTTGATTGAATTGAAATTTGAATACATGCCCCTAATGTTAAAGTGAATAATTGACAACCCTCCTTCAAAAGTTA
Source organism: Bostrychus sinensis (assembly GCA_020698575.1). Classification (NCBI taxonomy): domain Eukaryota; kingdom Metazoa; phylum Chordata; class Actinopteri; order Gobiiformes; family Eleotridae; genus Bostrychus; species Bostrychus sinensis. Next base: position 35,929,399 of record CM036240.1, read on the forward strand.
TGTTACTGTTGAATTGATCCCAAGTAATATAATTACAGTCGCTATCAAAAGATGCAAGAAATTATTGTCCGGATAAATTTCTGACAAATCTAGTGTGTTGGATTCCATGTACTTAAATGTCTCCAGTTCCATTTGTTTGCATTGTAGCACTCTATGTAAAATGTCCAATTCACTGTTGTTTGTTGACGTATGTGTGTTTAGTGTTGACAGATTGTTCATGAGGAATGTGAAGAATCATGTTACCTTATCAGGTCAATTTCAGTTGTATCTATCTAGTTCTTCTTTCCTTCTCACCACTAATACTTTTGCTTCCTCTGGTGACCCGTTAAGTTTGCTAAAAACTTTGCAGTTTGTTACCCAAATGTGTTGGATTTTTTGGAGTTTTTTCAGATGCCTGGCCTTTTTTGCAATATCCGCATTCCGTTTTGTTAAGTGTTCATTTATGAAGACATTTGTACCTCTCAGTTTTTGTCCTTGTTTCAATAAAGCCAATTTATTTTTTCAGTTGATGAATCTCATAATGACTGCCGGACTTTCTCTGTTTTTTGAGGGCAGTGGGTGACAAGCCTCGATCTGTTTAAGTTCCAAGTTGATCCCCTTGCTGTGAAGATAGTTTGCAACCTGCTGCTCCACCGAGCGCGTCTCCTCCTCGCTGGGTTGCCCGCCGCTGGCCGCCTCCACGACCACCGCGCTTGCATACGAGTGAGGCCTGATTTTAATCCCGATGATGATCACGTCATTCATGCGGGTATACTGCTCCAGCTCGTCCACTCGCCTCTCCAGATCTTCTCTTCACTCTGGAGGCGCAGTTTATGCACCAAACCCAGCAGTGTCAGGAGCTGTGTCTGCTGCTCTCTGATGGTTTTCATCTCCCCCGTGAGGAAATCAAGAGAGGATTTTATGTCCTTGAATTCCTCCAGTGTCGGATTCTTTTTTTGGAGGAGGCATGGTGTTGTTTGCAGCAACTCCTCCAATACAGCTGCAGCAGCAGCAGTAGCAACAGGATTAGAGTTTGTTTGGGGATGAAAGTAATAACACACAGTTAACTTAGTTTGGTTTGGAGCCAGTGCATCAGAGTCAAACAGAACCTTTAAAGGTGCTATGAGCAGTATATATTTTTTTACATTTCATAAAAATTACCCACAATGTGTCCCAAGATATGATTTAAACATGTTTAACTCAAATATTAGTTCAACTGGTTTATTCACCTTTTTTTTTATTGCATAATGGCCAAGTTGTTTTTGTTTACATTTTTTGTTTTGGTTTTAAAATTGCATTGCTGATCGTCCAATCAGAAAAGAGGAAAAACTGGCAACCCACAGACCATTGTTTTGATTTAGACTGCAGTACCATTTTGAAACCAGTAGAGGGCACATGCTGCTTACAGTACCTTCAAGTCTTAACTTCAAACAAAAACAGCATGCCACTAACTACTGTGCACAGTTACTGTTAATGTAATATTGATATTACTGCTATAGGTTTTCTTTTCTTGTAAATAATTTTTTATGTGTTTTTGATTCATGCTTGTTTTATTGCTTCCTTCCTGCACTTTATTCTGTACTAAGAGCTGCCTGAACAAGTTCATTTCTACACTGTGAGATTAATAAAGTTCAATCTTTTCTTATTCCCTAAAACTACTCCTTTGCTTATTGGTTAGACAAGATACAGTAGCTTTTTATACATGCCTAATAAATTAGAATACTACTGAAAAGCTAAATTATTATTAAACACACAATCATACTGACACATTCACACATAGGCAAGGTGGATGAAGCATCTTGCTTAAGAACACAATGTCAATATGCAATGATGGTAGCGGGGATCAAACCGCCATCTTTCAGGTTAGTGGGGCGAATGTCTCTACCAACTGAGCTAACATATAAAGATTTAGTACACAGTAGGGGTGCTGATATCATGAAATGTTGTGAGGCTCATACTTACTCCATGTTATTTGAACTATGTCCTTACATAGTGAGTTGAAGCTTAAAGACGGAGCCTATAGGAGCCCCTTTTGTTAAGCTAAATTTGAACTGTGCAGCTGTTTACCTTGGGGGTCCCATTTTAAGCTAAAATTAACAGTTATTTATGATGGGCACCTGGCTCTGCTCCCATCTTGCCTTTTTGGTATTTCTGCAACTTGGTTTTGTCAGTTCTAAAGTTAACTCCTTAAAACGATTGGCTCATGGCCATGCTTCAACATGGCCTTTTTAGTAAAGAAAGTGTTTTCTCTCATGCTGATTGTTCATAACTATGCTGTGAAACCTACTTAAATCTTTGTGAGCCGATCCTGCGTGGTCGGAGAGTTATCTATTGCCTGTGAGATGATTGTCCGAACCTGAGCTCAGAATAAACCAGCCTGAATTTTTTTCTACCTCGGCCTCGTTCTTCCTCAATCCTCTCGTTCAACTTGATAACAGGTGCAATGATATGTTTTTGCAACTATACGATATGTATGATTTGACATTGTTTTGATTTGATTTAAGATGACATTGTACTGATTTACCGCAATACAATTTGATTTAACACCTTCATATCAATGGAACTAATACTGTAACTTTTTGCAAAAAATTATGTAAGTATAATTATAAAAGTATACACTCAAATTTACTACAGTGGCCTGGGTTTGGTTGTGTCAAACAAAACTAACTGCAAGCCATAATCATCACATTAAAATACTTTAACCTGCTAGGGGCCTTAGCGGCCACATGCGTGGACAGAACGTTTTAGCTCCTATGTCCACAAGCGTGTTCACTGCTGAACTGGTGGTGTTATGAATGTGTATGTGGGTCATTACACTGCCATCTGGTGGTGTCAGAAGAGTCTAACACACTATGGTCAAAATTCAGTATGGCGGCAAACACAATGGAAAATTCAAGCGATAGCTCCAGACACAAACATCGACCAGGTAAGAGGTCCTGTCATATTTTATGGCTTATTCTGATTTAGGAAATTTATAAAAGTGTTGCACATTTGTCATGACATGCAAATTTGAAAGAAAGTATAAAAATATCAACTTCATATGTCACTAAACATGAAGTACACATATGTGTACTTATGGACTGACGCTCCTCAAAACAGCTAATATGCTAGCAAAACATGAACACGTAAAATAAGAAAAAAGCTATCTCTGGTGCAGCTAAAAGCTGTACATTTTCCCAACAAATTAAATAACAATTAAATCTCTAAATACATGCATACATAGATTAGATGGGTTGAAAACGTTAGTAAAATGTAATATTCTAGTAAAAATGGGTGCACGTGTAAGTTAGCTTACAGCTAACTCTGGTGCTTCTAACATTGTAACACTGAAATAAATAACAAATAATAATGCATAACTACATACATAAATTCCATTGATTTGTATTTGATTTGTCATGATTTCATTTCCAGTCTTTTTCTGTGCAAAGAGCATTGGAGCTCCTTTGGTTAATTGATGGAGAACAACTCAGATTTAGACTTGTCTGACAACGATGATCCCATCCTGGATGAGAATTACCAACCATCTCCACAGGAGCAAAGCAGCAGTGAGGATGAGGGTGACAGTAGTGATGATGAGCCCACTGAGCACAACCGAGGACGTAAACGTCTCCGCGGCGCAGATAATGGTTAGCCATGTGTAGTAGATATTTGTTTATTTTACACAGTTAGGGCCTCAGGGCTACGTGAAGGATTGGAAGGAAAATGCTTATTTACAACACTTGTTGACAGGTTCAGGGACAGAGACAGTGACAGGTTCAGGTACAGGTTCATCCCGCACTCCCAGACGTCGCAGACAAACTCAAAAGATCGAGGCTGATAGCTCAGAAGATGACTTGGAAGAGCCAACACCAGGACCAAGCCAAACCAAAAAAAAAGAAAGAGGGAGAGTCCAAACAAGGTAATTGTTATTATTTTTGGCACACCTTGAGAAATCTTCAAATTCATAAATGTGCACGCAGATTCAAATATTTTCTACAGCTCACCATGGAAGCAATCCATGGGTAAAAAAGAACTTACTGCAATAAATACTATTTTTAATCTGATCTGTTTGCACAGGACGTGGAATACGCTGGAAGGCTACTCCATTAATGCCAAACCTTGCAGAGTATCAACATCAGGATGAAACTGATTTAGACAAATATGGCTGGACCCCCACTAGACTATTTTGAACAGTATACTGTTCACCCAAACAGTATACTGTTCACCCAAATTCTAAACCCTGGATAAATCCTCAAATAAGGAAAAGCCTGAAGAAGAGACATAAAGCTTTCAGGCAAAACAACTGGTCAGCATTAAAATCAGCAAATCGCACTCTAAAAAATTATGTCACATATTATATTGGCCAAACGCCAATATAAAAACAGGTGGGAGAATAATTTCAACTCCATGAACACCATGCAGGGCCTTCCAGATAGGGAGCACACTAACTGGACGTAAGTCTAAGCTTTCCAAACAATAACTGCTGAGCTGGGAAACAATCTAAATAATTTTTACAATCGGTTTGATATCAATGACTGTACCCATGAATACCTTGCAAAACTGAGTGGTCTGCATCACCTGATCCTGAAGATCCCATCCCCTTTTCAGAGGACAATGTATGGCATCAGCTGCAGAAATGCGAGTGAGGTAAAGCTCTAGGACCAGACTGCATTCCAGGAAGGGTGCTGAAGACCTGTGCTTTAGAACTTGCTCCAGTAATGCACTCACTCTACTCTGAAATACTGTATATTCCACCTGGAAAATTCCCAGTCTATGGAAAAAAGCACAATAATCCCTGTCCCCAAAAAAAACCCGCTCAACAGAATGAAAAAATTCCGACCCATTGCCCTTACATCAGTATTCATGAAATGCTTCGAACACTTGCTTAAATGTATCCTGCCATTTGTTAGCAAAAAACTGGACTCCTTTCAGTTTGCCTATAAGACTAAGAGAGGAACAGAGGATGCAGTAGCTCTGCCTCCTTCATCTCGTCCTGCAACATCTGGATTTGCCAGGAACATCTGCAAGGATACTTTTTGCTGATTTCACCTCTGCTTTTAATACCATTTAGAGACATACATTAATCCAAAAACTAATTAATCTCAGCATCCCCTCCCAGTTGACACACCTCATATACGACTTCCTCACAGATAAACAACAAATTGTACAGGTTGGAACAGCAGCCACAGCTCCACTTACCACCAACACTGGAGCACCACAGGGCTGTGTGTTGAGTCTTTTTCGGTACACTTTGTATACAAATGACTGCACTAGCCTCTCACCTACCATTACATTTCTGAAATATGCAGACCACACTGCAATTTTGGGCCCTTCTCATGGACATCTTTCACGACAGCAATATCACAACTCAGTCCAGCATTTTAACCAGTGGTGCAAACAAATCGTCTTCATCTAAATCTCAATAAAACAAGAGATGATTATCGGCACTCATGCTCAGCAATATCCAACCATTATTGACAATACCCTAATAGAAACAATGAATACTTTCAAATCCCTTGGACTGACAATAGATAATAAATTCAGTTTTTATCAACACATACAGGACATTCACAAAAAAAGCAACCAAAGACTGTCAGCCATTCGCAAATTAAAGGGACTTAATGTTTCATCTAATTTCCTCCTTCTGCTCTATAAAAGTATTGTTCAACCGGTTCTCACTTCACTGGAAAACCCAATAGTGCATCTTACTAAAAGAACTAAGTTATTCTGACTCAGTTCTGTTGAATAGTTACAGTAATGTATTTCAAATGTAAAGCCAAAAGTAAATATGTGATGTAATAACTTAGTTGCATTAGGTACACATGTGTTTTTCATAATAGTTTGTGTAATGTTGTTCTGAACTGTGTGAGTAGAGCTCACTGATTCATTATTTCCATTTTTTTCTCCACAATTTATATATATTTTTTTATTAGCCTATTTATTTGTCATAAAATAAATGTATTCATAATAAAAGATTTTTTTTTTTTAAGAAAAATGAGTTATGAAATGTGTTTATCTTATAAATAATGAATAATGAACTCACTTTTCTAAAAGGATGAGGACAGCAGCTCTGTCTCTTGCAGTTCTCTGTTTCCTGATGGCACTGGTGTCTAAAACAGTGCATTATATGTTTTGTACTATTTATATTAGTGTTATATTAATAACTTTAATGTCTTTATTATTAGTACAGTACCTACACCACTCAGAGGGTGTTTGTTCTTTTAAACTCCGTGTTCATGAGGCACGCCCCCGTTGTCCTGACAACGGCTTTGCACACGGCACCAGCACAGTTCGTCCCTGGACCGAACTTGTCCAGCGGCAGCCTGTCCACAGAGGACACTTTACCGACCACGCTGGAAACCCTGAGCGTCTCACATGTGGGGGATGTAACACCCACACTTTATTTCTAAAACAGTTTGAGACAGTTAAACTAGTTTGTCCAAACTGATACGTTGTTGATTTGTTGATTAGAGATCACTCTGTTGCCTCTCTGTCCTACCTCTGTGCCCTCTCCGCAGCGCCACAGCCAGGATCTGTCAGCCAATAGCGCTGCAGAAACCTCATCTCTGATTGGTTACTCTGCTAAAAGGCCCGCCTTTCACTCTCTGATTGGTTCAGAGTCGTGTGGGGAAATGTGAACGGAGAAGAAGCACTGGTGACTATAGGATTGACATATATGGTTATTTATATCAACAGAAACATTGTTTTATCAGTATAATATAAATAAATGCATTAAGCAGGTGTTAGATGTGTTTGTGAATGGGAGCAAATTGGTAAAAGATCTCTTAGTAAATCTAAAAAAGAGAGTAGAAGAGGCGAAACAAACCAAAATATTTTGTAATGCATATCTTCCTCATCTCATGATGAGGCTAGAATACAACTCTCAGTACAGTAGCACCACAGATACAAATGTTGCAACTCAGATCAGGGAAAGACATAAATCCACAAGAACAGGAGGAGGAGGATAACTCTCCCCCTCCTCCTTATGTGGTCACCTCTCCCTACAGTGAGGCCGAGACTTGCTGACACGAGCTGCTAGTTCGCAAGCTTGGCCTTCTGATCCTCCTCAGAGTGATCCTCCTCAGAATGATCAAACAATGCCAACACCACAATGTCCCCTAGTATTGATTAAAGCAGGTCTAGTGAACTTAGTAGAACACCCCAAAACAAGTGATGCAGTCCAATCAGTGTCCACAATGTTTGCTAACAATGAAGAGTCAGAATGTAATAACAGTACTGGGGAATCCACATTAAGTACAGGGCAAATGCTCAAACCCACCAGTGATAAAGTACTGAAATTTGCTAAGGTGATGGGAGGATAGCACGGACACTCCCAGACCCAAAGGAGCCACGAGAACAACCTTACTGAATGGAATGTGAAACACCCTGACAGGTATAGCTATAAGCATTTCCCATTTACTGAATCAACACAGGATGTCGGGACGACACAAGCAAAACCAAACCAATCACAGTATGACACTTCATATGTAATAAACTCTAAATCAAAATCCTGAGTACCAAAATCACTAAACATTAGTGATTTACCAAACACAGGTTATGACAGACTCCCAGTATATCCTTACACTCCCACTAGACAGCGGAGACATGGAGAGTCACAGTATCCATATCCTCCTAAGCATCCTAAACTCTGCTCGCAATATACATCTCAGATGTATGCACACAGTGAACAACAACAGTATCAGTCAGGTGATGAAGAGGAGAGTGGGGCGGAAAGCTGTGATTCATTTGAACCAGACAAAAGGAAAGTAGCCAAAAAGAAACAAGAACAAAAAAAGAAGAGGTACTGGAGCAAGGAGAGAGATTATTTCCAAGGTGTACAGGCTCAATGTCCATTAATAGAAATGCCAAACTCAAATGGCCAGCTAATGTATCAACCAATGACAATCCAAGACAAACAAATGGTCGCAGGCAAACTTGACCCTCTGGCTGATGGCGGTCAAAAATGGATTAGAAATTTAGAAACTGCTATACTAGGCCAGAGACTGTGTGTTGGGGACCTGCGGACTACAGTGGAAACAGTAGCTATGACCCAGGGACTTAGAGCAGTAGAGTATGTGGCTGGCACTGAACACTTATCTGATTACACTCCATGGGCGGACAGAAATAAAGATGACTGTGTCAGGGCCCTGATTAGAATGTACCCCGCACGAGTGGACTCAACCTCATTAAAAAAAAAGGATCCTAAGCCAGGTGAGGATCCTACTGAGTTTCTTAGAAGGGCACAACCGGCGCACTTCTGCAGACACAGGTACCATGATGCTTTTTAAATCCATGGTGCGTGAGTCTCTTCCCCCTGAGGTTAAACTCAAACTCACAGAAGTAGTTGATCTAGATACAACGCCCTATTATCAAAGGGGATCAAACATAATACACCATATGAGAAATTATAACACTAAAACTGGCAGTCAGGAGAGTGAGCTGCAGAAACTACAAGCTCAGGTCCTTAGGCTGCAGATACAACAAATGAGTGAAATGAAGAAAGAAAAAGATAAGGACAAGGAGAGGGCGAAGACTCAAATGCCACAAACTGTACCCCCTGCTCCAGTTCTGCAGGCTCCTCAGTTCAGCCCTAACGTCCCACAACAACGGCGAGGTCCACCGAGACAAAATGTGGGTCGTGGACGCATGAGACAACTGCGAGGTCCAAGGCCGGTGTACAATAACCAGTGTCTGAAATGTGGCCTATTTGGACATTGGGCTAGAGAATGCAATCAGGGGTGGCAACAGCAAGGTCCACCCCCACAGCCATGGTACCAGGGCTCTCATAGTGACCCACAACATTGGGCTGCCTCCACCACAACAACAAATGCAGCAGCCCCAAGGAGAACCTAGTTACCATCAGGCTCCTGGAGGTCTCCAAATGCCGCTATAGGGGGGCCCGGAGTGTCCACCAGAGGTGTTAGCACTGCGTGAGCAATTACTAACATGTACTGTTGGAGGAAAAGAGTATATATTCATGTTAGACTGCGGTGCGAGGTACTCATCAATACACACATCAGTACCTCTATCAACAGACACCACCTCAGTAGTGGGCATCTCGGGTAAACCTGAACGCCTCCCTATTTCTAAACCCCTGCCAATATATGTGGGGAACCAACTTTTCTATAACCAATTTTTATATTCTCCACAATGTCCTTTGAACTTAATGGGCAGAGACATTCTGATAAAATCATGTGCTACTATGTCCTTTTCAGAGGGAGGGACTGTTATGACTTTTCTCTCACAGTGAACTGTTCCAGTGGGCCACTCACTGCCACAACAAATGTTAATGACCCAACATGAACCTGAGTCTACTTTCTGGGCTACTGTGTATCGGTTACTTCTGAATGAGGATCCTGATCCTCCTCCTGTACTGACTGACTTTGAATGCTGGTTGCCATGGATACAGCTGATACATCCTTGTAATCCACCTAAGGACCTTATACACTGCATGTTTAACTATCTTCGGGATGATGACCCAGTTTATGATGATGTGTGGAACACAACATGGACCATCCTTCACCCAGATTTAGTGTGTGGTGACATTTTTGACCTGAGGACGTGGCTGCTGCTGCTGAACTCTCCTCTACACTGTCAGAAAAAGGGTACGATTGGGGTACATATCTGTCCTCTAAAGCTGGGGACACTACACGATTTTCTCAGTCATTACAGATTCTGAAAAGACTAGGAGCACACACTAACCGACTGGTTTCAGCAGATTTAGTTCTGATGACTGAAAGACTGGGGCTCACACATTTAACGACTGCGCCTCACACACTACAAGATCTGTAACTGCAACTGGTGCCAAACAACGCAGCAAACTCTGGCGGGGAACTCGCGAGAACTAAATAGTAAACAAACATGGACGCTACCTGGGACGCTGTTGCCGTTGTGTGCGTAGCTATCTGTTTTGGAAAAAGGGAAAGAAAAAACGGCTATGTATCTAGTTTCACTTGGGTAGCGCTCAACTTTCTTCGGTGTTTGCCATGGTTGTTTATGTTTTCTTCTTCTTCTTCAAATTTCCGCTTATATTTTCCCGCTGCTTCCTGTTTCTTCGTCTGCGTCCTGACGCTATTTCCTGTGTCCCATCAACTGTTTTTTATTGGCCGCTGGACTCCATGAATTCCCAGATGGATATGTAAACAGCCCACACTACAGGAGTGTGCGTCCAGAGTCAGCTTTAAAATTCAAACATGTTTGATTGCTTGCGACTGACGTCAGGCCAGGTTTTTGCGGCGCACACACTTAACCATTCGAGTCTTTGGACATCACACACTAACAGATTTCAGGGCCGACTGGTGATTATGATTCCCTGCAACTGTTGCTGATTGGTGAAGACTCGCTGCAACTGTGAATCGTTATAAAATCGGGCAAAAAAATCGTTGTAGTGTGTCCCCAGCTTAAGGTACAACTACTGGTGTTGTACCCTCAAGGGGTCATAGTTGAGCCATAAGATACTGATATGTACCCTTTCTAGTCTGAGATGGTACATATATGTTCCAAATGGTGAAAAGGTCCATATTGTACCATTTTTCTCTCATGCAGGGGTACAGTCCAAAATATGTGTAACATATTAGAGAACAACAGGTACAAGAACTGGATTTAAGTTATGAGAAGGCGCATTGATACTATGTGAAAAATCCCAGTGGAAGCACACTGTGCTGGATCACATGTCTGTATGCTGCTACGTGGAAATTGAACTGAGTTGCTTGACTTGACAATGGAGTGGAGATTTTTCTACAAATGGGCTTTAACTGAAATGAACGTACAGTTATTGAAGGTGAAGCAGTGAAACTGTGAAGAACACCCAGGGCTGTTTATATAAACGTACTATTTCTGTTTCAAATTCAATTCAAGACTTTTGATACGTAAAAATGTAAACTGGACAATTAGGAGGCGTGTGGGCAGGACATTAAATAAGATCACTAGTGTTAGCTTGCTAATTAGCTACTTCTTTAAAATGGGAGGGAAACTTTTGCTAATTGTAGTTTTACTAACTCAAGAGGCTGCAGCTGGTAGATTATTTCTGATGCTTTAAACTGGGTACCTTTTTTCATTAAACCGTTTTAAAAAGGCAGTATTTTAGCTCTGTTGCTACACTGTTAGAAAAGAAGGTCAATATTTGTACCCTTAGGGGTCCAATGGCTTGTCACTGGGGCAGTACCCTCAAAGGTCCAAATTTTGTACCCCTGATATACACAGTAAAAAGTCAAGTGTTAAAATGAACACAGCACCATGACACTGGTGAACAATGCCACACATGACCTGATGTCTCTGAGAGAAACAAGGCTGCATTCAAATGCTCTCACTCCCATCATTTAATGGGCAGTGGTTAAAACAGTTTTTTCTTTAATATCATTTAAAGAAACATCACATTGCTGGGGCAATGCTCAAGAGTGATTGATCTGCGTTTAGAAATAATGTAATAAAATTATCAAACCTTTCAGCTGTACTTAAACTTATAATGTGTTCATGGTTGCACCATGACTCAGAGAAACAGTGACCCCTGTATTAACTGGAAATGTATTCTTCATATACTTTTTCTTTAAAAAAAACGGGCTATGCTTGAGGGAGTCGTGTTTGCACCATGACAAATGTGGACAAGACCATGTTATATATTGTAGCTTAAGTACAACTGAAAGGTTTATATTTAGCTCTCAAAAAAAAAACAAAAAAAAAAACACTTAGCGTCTTAATACTAGGTTTTGTTTTTTTTTTTTACAGAAATGCAATGCTTAAACATTATGGTAGAAGTGCCAGTTATCAAGTGAAGCCTTTAACCACTGCCCATTACATAATGGAGTGGGTGCATTAGAACACAGCCCCCTTTTTATTTCTCAAAGACATCAGGGTCATGTGTGGCATTGTTCACCAGTGTCATGGTGCTGTGTTTATTTCAACACTGAAATATTAACACTAGAGCAAAGAGTAAATTTAACACTAGATAGACAAGGACCATATGTTCACTGACAGGGTTAATTTAACACTAGAACATTTACTGTGTAGTTCTTTAAAAGAACAATATTGTACATTTTAAGAATGTACTTTTTTATGCTAATGCTTATGTTAATTAATTAAGGTACAGAATTGGCACTAAAAGTTACATAAGTGGTCCCTATCAGTTACAAAGCGTGAGGTACATATTTGTACCTATATCAAGGGTACAAAATTTGGACCTTTGAGGGTACTGCCCCAGTGACAAGCCATTGGACCCCTAGGGGTTCAAATACTGACCTTCTTTTCTAACAGTGTACACAAACACATCTCTATGCTCTCTCATCTGAGAGTGCACCACATATCACCTTAGCTGTAGGGGCAGGTCATGAAGCCAAGTCACTAGGCCCTATGGTGGAGAAAGCACTTTCTGTGACAGACTGGACACCTACACAGTGTAGATTACTGCACTATTCACCATCTGCCAAGATTTACAGGATCTCACACAAGTCCACATGCCAAACCACACCACAGTCAATACATGTAGACAGGTTTCATGGTAGGGAAAACACAGATCACCCAAATACCACTGACATGATAGACTCACTCCTAGCCACCCTTTGGTCTGCTGGCCCGACGGATGTTGGTCTGGTACACACTGACCCGATTAAAATTTCAGGCCTATTAATGCAGTTGTCAAACCATTACATTACCAGTGCCCAACCCCTTTGTGGCACTGACAAATCTGACACCTGAACACAATTTTTTTTACGGTAATTGACCTGGCTAATGCATTTTTCTGTCTGCCACTACATCCAGACAGCATAAACATGTTTGCCTTTACCTACAGGGGGAGACAGTATGCCTATACGCGCGTCCCGATGTGATTTGTACACTCTCCGGGGTATTTTAATCAGACTTTGAAATCTGACCTTGCTGACCTCTCACTCCCAATTGGTACTGTGCTCATACAGTATGTACATGACATTCTTATTGCCTCTCCTACTGATCATGACATTCTCACTGCGACACACTCCACTCTCGCCAGACTGGCTGAGAAGGGGTATAAAGCTAGCAGGTCAAAATTACAATGTGGAAGACAGAGAGTTGTATTTCTTGGCAGATCAGTCTCTGGCTCTTCTTCCTCAGTATCTAACCAGCACCGCTCCACCTTTCTCCATCATCCAAAACCTGAATCAGTGAAGGACATGTTGTCATTTTTAGGTTTAACAGGTTTTAGCAAAAACTATTTGCCTGAATCTGTCAACCATACGACCCCACTAAGAGCCCTAGTGACTGAGGTGGGGCCTACAAATCTCACTGCTCACCTAAAGTGGACCACTGCAGCAGAGGCAGCATTTATTTCTCTAAAACAGCAGATGGCGTGTTCATTTGACTTGGCTGTTCCTGATATATATAAAGAGCCCACACCAATAGATCTACTTTTGTTGGAAATCTCTCCACAACTCTATGTTATACTATCACCATAGTTCGTGGAGTTGGCAGCATTGTTCGCTTAAATTATTCCTCTGTGTGTAGTTGCTGGGGAGAATCGCACCGAATGTCCCCCGATTGACACGAGACCCCTGATAATACAAGACTTAGCCTTGGCTGACATGTGGAGGCTTTGCAATTCTACTACTTTAGTGGCTACCTTGCCCTTGTATTGGTCAGGCCGCTGTGCTAGAGTGATGTTTTCTACTAGCTTTTCTCTTTGGCCCATTTCTGACCTCTATTCCTCTTCTGTTTCCAAGTCCATGACCAGATCTAAAAGGTCTGTGATAGATGATATTGGCACTGACCCAGCTAATGTTTACATTGATGGGATAGGGATACCTAGAGGCGTGCCCAGTGAGCATAAACTTGCGAACTAAATTGCTGCCGGCTTTGAGTCTTTCTTTTGCCCGTTATGCCTTATTAATAAAAATGTGGACAGGATTAACTACATTCATTACAATGTTATGTATCAGGCCAATTTGACATGAGCCGCTTTGCTCCTGTTAAAGGAAGAACTACATGCTAACACCCTAATGACCTACCAAAATCGTATTGCCCTAGACATGCTTCTGGCTGAAAAACATGGCGTGTGCTCTCTATTTGGTGACCTCTGTCAGTTATATCCAACAACGCTGGTCCACTAGGTCCACTCCAAATTATTTTAGACAAAATGAGGAACCACTTGGAACAGATGCAAGCTGCCTCTGGCATTGTTGACGACATAGGTGACTGGTTTACTAACAGTAACACTAACTTTGTTGCATGGAAAACTGTTATTATCTCCCTGCTCACCACTGTTGGTATCATTCTGGCTTCTCTGGTCTTTTGATAATGTTTTTAAAGGTTGTAAAACATGCAATGCTGTGCTGGAGTTGACCAAAAATGGTTTAAAAATACAAATAAAACCATAATATAGCCCCTTTATATCACTTTTATTTCACCCCACCATGTTTGCATCTTTTATAAATTATTTTATAAATAAATATTCTCATTATCATCACAAAACTTTTTGTGTCATGGTTTTGCTGTTAAAATAATGTTGAAAATCATTTATCACTGTAATCTAGTTTTAGGTAAACAGGTCCACAAGTTAGGACTCTCCATCAGTTGTTGCTAAAGTTGATATGGCTTAAAGTTTTGGTGTTTTGAAGTTAGTGAAGTGAGTGAAAAGTAAAAGTGCACCTCAGGTCACAGTGTTTGTCATTAAGCCTTCACACTGTTCACACCTGTAATTTGTCCCATGACGGAGAGGCAGCGTATGTCTCATTAATGGAAGCTTAATGGTAGGGTTTGCGGTCGTCACGGCAACCAGAAGCTGTGATCTGGGTGTGAACAATAACAAGAGACACCTGATGCAACAACTGCCAATGCTTCAAACAAACAAGTTCAGAGAGGAAAACATTAACAGTGTATGACTTTGACAAACTTCAGCCTGATGTAAACACTGGGTCACCCACCTGGGCACAACAACTTTGTACTGTACTTTGTACAGGATTAGAGTTTGTTTGGGGATGAAAGTAATAACACACAGTTAACTTAGTTTGGTTTGGAGCCAGAGCATCAGAGTCAAACAGAACCTTTAAAGGTGCTATGAGCAGTATATATTTTTTTATATAATAAAAATGAGCCACATGTCTCCCAAGATATGATGTAAACATCAAATATTAGTTTTACTGATAACAATGGTACAGCTGGTTTATTACAATAAAAATAAAAAAAATTACACAATGGCCAGGTTGTTTTTTTTTTACATTTTTTGTTTTGGTTTTAAAACTGCATTGCTGATCGTCCAATCAGAAAAGCGGAAAGACTGGAAACCCACAGACCAATGTTATTTGGACTGCAGTACCATTTTGAAACCAGTAGAGGGCACATGCTGCTTATGTAACCCCTGTACTTCTAGCCAGGCTGCAGGAACGAGACCACTCATCAAGTTTGACAGGATTTAATAATCAGTCTGAAATCACAAAATATTAACAGAGATAGTTATGGTGGTGAATGGCCTCAGCTTCTGCCCCTAAACAATGACAACACAAAACACAAATGAACATTGTAACAGGATGTTTACTTTACAACATATCTTTATCCAGCTACAGCAGTTACACTCCTGTGTCAGGCTAACTGCCAGTTACAGAGAAATTATAACATGATCAAACACAATTACCGTGCATTAATTCAAAACAAACACTTGGAAAATTAGTCTAACACTCTTAAATTACATGAAAAACAAAACAAGGACAGGAAAGCAGACAATGTTTTGATGAAATTCATTCATTCATTTTCTACCGCTTATTCCCGTTAGGGGTCGCGGGTGACTGGAGCCTATCCCAGTAACTTTGGGCCGAAGGCGGGGTACACCCTGGACAGGGGCCAGCTTGTCGCAGGGCTGACACAGAGACGAACACAGACAGACAATCATTCACTCTCACATTCATTCACTAGGGTCAATTTAGAGTCACCAATTCACCTAACACATGCATGTCTTTGGACGGTGGGAGGAAGCCGGAGAACCCGGAGAGAACCCATGGTAACACGGAGAGGACATGCAGACTCCACCCAGAGAGTTCGCGTGATGGTGTGTATTGGTCCGCCCGGGGCTCAAACCCACGACCTCCTTGCTGGGAGGCGAGAACGCTAACCGCTCTGCCACCGTGCACCCCTTGATGAAATTCAATACAAAATAACTCTACACCACACTTATAGTGCCTTCAAGTCTTAACTTCAAACAAAAAACAGCATGCCACTAACTACAGTACACGTTTACTGTTAATGTAATATTGTTATTACTGCTATAGGTTTTCTTTTCTTGTAAATAATTTATAATGCACCTTTTTGTTTTTGATGCATGCTCACTTTATTTCTTGCTTTCTGCACTTTATTCTGTACTAAGAGCTGCCTGAACAAATTAATTTCTCCACTGTGAGATTAATAAAGTTCAATCTTATTTTAATCCCTAAAACTACTCCAACTGTGGAAAACCGGAGCACCCGGAGGAAACCACCCGAACACGGGGAGAACATGCAAACTCCACACAGAAAGGCCCCACACGGTCCAGATCTTCTTGCTGTGAGGCAAGAGTGCTAACCACTAAGCCACCGTGCCGCTTGCCTTGGATTGTTTATTTCATATCTGCAAAAAATAAGATAAGATAAAAGATAAATTCATGTCTAAATAAATAAAAAATAAAAATTCCTATTGCCAATACAAGTTAAAGGTACTGTAACCACATGCGCTTGTACTGGTTTGAAAACAGTACTGCAGTCTAAATCAAAACAGTGGTCTCTTTTCTGATTGGATGATCGGTAATGCAGCTTTAAAACTATAACACAAAATGTAAACAAAAACAATTTGGCCACTATGTAAAACATATTTTTATTGTTTATAAATCAACTGTACCATTGTTATCAGTAAAACTAATATTTGATTTAAAGGTTGAATTTGTAAGATCTGACATGTCCAAAACAATTCCCCTTTTAAACACCAGAGGGCAGAGTATCTTCCTCACTTTTCTATATCACCATCAGGGGGCAGTGTTCAAATTTGTTCACAAGGAAGAGTCCCTGTCATCCTCGTATGATGAGGGGTCAGCCCACTTTATGTAGCTCTCCTAAAGTCATTCCTCCTCCCACTAAACATAATGTTTAGAGTGAGGAGCAGGTTGGGGCATGGTGTAGAGGAGAAGTGTCTACTCCTAAATGTAGCCTCATTTGTGAACTTCCACATTGGTGACCCCGTCATTTGAACATTGGTAATGGTAACCTTGATGTTGGAACATGTGGTTTGAAGACACCTCAACTACCATTAGCCTCCCAGACATATGGCGACAATCCAGAGCCATGGTTCCTGCTGTATGTGGGTGCTCAACTTCACCTCTGCAGGATCACAATGGGCGACACCAAGTATTTGCATGTTGTTGGGGCATTGGATTCTGTTGCTTTTTGACATTTTCTGGGGGTGCCAAAGAGACCCACCACTGCAGCGCTCCTCTCTGCAGACAGACACACCCTTCCCTGCTCCTGTGTCTCTCCTGCCTGCTTGGTTTTCCCCCACACGTGTACGGCCTGACAGTGTGGGAGGCCGTGTTCCTTTTTAGAGCTCGGTTGTTTGGACTCCAACACGTTATTACTGATTTTGCGCTGTATTTTTGCACTGTTTTGTTGCTCTTCACTGTAATGTGTAATTCTGTTTCAGAATTATAGTGGCCACTATTCACACTTGCACATGCACTTTTATTCTGAAAGTATTGGGATGGAAGTGAGTGTCCAGGAGGCGGAAGCAGTTTGTCTTGTACTGCGAAGCTGTTGAGAACCGCGAAAATGTTGCTTTGCAGTTGTTGTTGAAAGTTTCAAAGCAAAATAAAGCAGAGACTCAAATACCACTTCTCGTCTTATTTGCGAACTTCCTCAAAGCAATATTTATCCTGATATGCCAAAATGTCTATAAAGCAGAGCGTAAGGTCTCTGGTGCCTGTCGTGGCGGCAAGCCCCGAACCCGGTGGTGGACACCGGAAGTAAGGGATGCCGTCAGGCTGAAGAAGGAGTCCTATCGAGCCTGGCTGGCTTGTGGGACTCCCGAGGCAGCCGACGGGTACCGGCAGGCCAAGCGTGCGGCGGCCCGGGCAGTTGTGGAGGCAAAAACTCAGGTCTGGGAGGAGTTCGGGGAGGCCATGGAGGAGGACTATCGGTCGGCCTCAAAGAGATTCTGGCAAACCGTCCGCTGCCTCAGGAGGGGGAAGCAGTTTTTCACCAACACTGTTTACAGTGAGGGTGGGGAGCTGTTGACCTCGACTGGGGATGTTGTCGGGCGGTGGAAGGAATACTTTGAGGATCTCCTCAATCCCACCGACACGTCTTCCGTTGAGGAAGCAGAGGTTGGGGACTCGGAGGAGGATTCATCCATTGCCCGGGCTGAAGTCATCGAGGTGGTTAAAGAGCTCCTCGGTGGCAAGGCACCGGGTGTGGATGAGATTCGCCCTGAGTACCTCAAGTCTCTGGATGTTGTGGGGCTGTCGTGGCTGACACGTCTCTGCAACATCGCGTGGCGGTCGGGGACAGTGCCTCTGGACTGGCAGACCGGGGTGGTGGTCCCTCTTTTCAAGAAGGGGGACCGGAGGGTGTGTTCCAACTACAGGGGGATCACACTTCTCAGCCTCCCCGGGAAAGTCTATTCCAGAGTACTGGAGAGGAGAATTCGGTCGATAGTCGAACCTCGGATTCAGGAGGAACAATGCGGTTTTCGTCCTGGCCGTGGAACAGTGGACCAGCTCTACACCCTCTATCGGGTGCTCGAGGGTTCATGGGAGTTCGCCCAACCAGTCCACATGTGCTTTGTGGACCTGGAGAAGGCGTTCGACCGTGTCCCTCGTAGCGTCCTTTGGGGGGTACTCTGGGAGTATGGGGTCCGGGGCCCTTTGCTAAGGGCTGTCTGGTCCCTGTATGACCGGAGCAGGAGTTTGGTTCGCATTGCCGGTTGTAAGTCGGACCTGTTTCCGGTGCATGTTGGACTCTGGCAGGTCTGCCCTTTGTCACCGGTTCTGTTCATAATTTTTATGGACAGAATTTCTAGGCGCAGCCAGGGGCCGGAGGGTGTCAGGTTTGGGGACCACAGGATTTCATCTCTGCTTTTTGCGGATGATGTTGTCCTGTTCGCTTCATTAAACCAGGACCTTCAGTGTGCACTGGGAAGGTTTGCAGCCGAGTGTGAAGCGGCTGGGATGAGAATCAGCACCTCCAAGTCCGAGGCCATGGTTCTCGACCGGAAAAGGGTGGCTTGCCCTCTCCAGGTTGGAGGAGAGTTCCTGCCTCAAGTGGAGGAGTTTAAGTATCTTGGGGTCTTGTTCACGAGTGAGGGAAGGATGGAGCGTGAGATCGACAGGCAGATCGGTGCAGCGTCTGCAGTAATGCGGTCGTTGTATCGGTCTGTTGTGGTGAAGAAAGAGCAGAGTCGAAAGGCGAAGCTCTCGATTTACCGGTCGATCTACGTTCCTACTCTCACCTATGGTCATGAGCTTTGGGTCATGACCGAAAGGACAAGATCCCGGATACAAGCGGCCGAAATGAGTTTCCTCCGCAGGGTGGCTGGGCGCTCCCTTAGAGATAGGGTGAGGAGCTCGGTTACCCGGGAGGGGCTCGGAGTAGAGCCGCTGCTCCTCCACATCGAGAGGAGCCAGCTGAGGTGGCTCGGGCATCTGTTCCGGATGCCTCCTGAACGCCTCCCTGGGGAGGTGTTCCGGGCATGTCCCACCGGGAGGAGGCCCCGGGGAAGACCTAGGACACGCTGGAGGGACTATGTCTCTCGGCTGGCCTGGGAACGCCTTGGGGTTCCTCCTGAGGAGCTGGAGGAAGTGTCCGGGGAGAGGGATGTCTGGGTGTCCCTGCTTAGACTGCTGCCTCCGCGACCCGGCCCCGGATAAAGCGGAAGAAGATGGATGGATGGATGGTCTATAAATCAAACTAACTTAACCTATCAGTAACACCACATGTAAAATTGAGAAATGTGAGCCATAACAAGCACAGAAGTTTGAGTTTTACTTGTAGGCCCACAGATCTCATGTCCTGAGCTGAGGGGACTCAAACACTTGGGTGTGTAAAAGATGCTACTGCAGACGGCTATCTTTAGCTGTCAACAATCTGTCAATTATTGTTTTGATTAATCAGATAGTGAAGTGTGTGTGGTTAAAGTGGTTAAAACTTGCAGTGTTTTAGTTTCTGTAAAAAAATAAAATAAAATTCTACCAAAAATCACAGATTTTTTGCAAAAATTTGAAAAGTGACTATGTTACTTGAAGATATTTGAACAGAGCATATAGACGCAGACATTTTTTTTAATTTATTTTTTATTTCAACTCCAAAACTTGAATCCAACCTTGAACTTGATGGACGGTCTCCTCCAGAGGTGGAATCACAGCAAGCAACCTTTGAACCCTTGGGTGATAATTCAGACATGCTCTCCTGGTTGAGTAGGCAGTGGAGACGTTTGGGCCAGGATAGTGGGGCAATAAAAACATGATTTGTGACAAATAACAGAGACACGCTTTAATTCAGTTTTTGTTTGATGAAAATTGACCAGATATTGGCGGAGATATGATCATAAACAGCTCAGTGAAATATTATGGTCCAACTATATGCAACCCAATCTGAAGCACGCTGCCTACAGCGTTCATGCCCGAGGCATTTCTCACAATATCAGAGCTAGATTATCATAATATTAACATAAAACATAAGTTGAGACATTCTGTTAAAAGTCTTTGGTCTTCTCTGGAGCCACAGCCCAGTGTAATGACAGTGAAGGCTCAGAGACTGTGACAGGCTCTGTCCTGGAGCAGGGGCGGAGCTGAGCATTCTAGGGGCTGTTTGTTTTCCTGGAGCTACTGCACATGATATTTTGATCAAGCTTCCTGGATTATTGCACTCACTCCCTTCCTCTGTTGTCCATATTATTGTTCATGTGGACTGCAATGACACGGCTAGCCGACACTCACAGTTCACCAATCAGCATTCGCTGACATCTTCATTATACAAAAGAATAGGAAAGGCTATTTTTATCAAGATGGTGCTTTATGGTGTTCACCCCTCTCTGGCCCGTGGCTCAGAACGTTTTAGCCGACTGATTAACCTAAACACATGGTTAAAGTCCACATGCAGGGAGCATCACTTTGTGTTTATTGATCATTTTGATCTGTTTTGGAACCGCAGCTCCTTTTATAGTTCTGATGGCATCCACCCAAACAGTCTAGGCATCTCATTGTTAACTAGTAACATTCAGCATGCCGTTCATACCAGTTGACTGTATCCACCCCCCACAATTCAGTCCAACCATCTATGCAACTACCTCCAATTGCTGCCACCCCTTGTAGGTGTTTTTGCTCAACGGCACCTGCGCCATATTGTGCACCGTTGTTTACTGTTGTTTGATTTTGTACAGCTAGTCAGTGGTCCAACACATCAGCTTGGCCATACATTGGATCTTGTTTTTACTCACGGCCTTTCAGTATCCCCTCCTGTGATCCTCTCCCCTTCCATTTCAGATCATCTTCTAATCATTATACAGTTAGCTCCCAGACCAGGGGGTCTGGGAGTTCTCCCCCAGGAACATTTGAACAAAACATATGTAGATTTCTGTTTTGTTTCTGACTTTGGAGTAAAAAATATAGGCAGAATTTATGATTTTACTGCAACAAAGATTCAGGACATAAAATTGTTTACTATCACTTTATAACTAGTTACTACATTTTATTTTATATAAGCTGCCTAATAATAGGGACTGGTAGACAGCATTGTTAATAGGCCATTGCACTTTTTAAATAAAATAAAAAAAAATCACAGTTCCTACAGTACAGACTAATGACTGCACTAATGAATAAATAATATGCCTAATGCCTCATATAAACTGGGCATTATTATTTGCTTTTTGTGTGAATGTCTGATCACATATTTATTTGTGGTGTCCACATTGTGCCCTGAGCCCCTAGAATGCTCAGCTCCGCCCCTGCTCCAGGAAAGAGATCCTGTCACAGTCTATGAGCCTTCACTGTCATTACACTGGGCTGTGGCTCAGGAGAAGACCAAAGACTTTTAACAGAATGTCTCAACTTCTGTTTTATGTTAATATTATGGTAATCCAACATATAATAGGACCATAATACTTCAATGAGCTGTTTATGATCATATCTCCACCAATATCTGGTCAATTTTCATCAAACAAAAACTGAATTAAACCTTGAGATGAGAGTAGTACGTCGTTGTGGGCTGAAAACAGTCCCTAGTGTCCATGACTTCATTAAATTTACTCTGACTGACCAGATTTACTATGCAAGCTTACATAGGCTACTGCAGGGGGGCAGTGGCTGGAGTGCCCGTCATTCAGCGCTCAACATCTATCTAATTATTCCACAGGCCAGCCCTGGACCACAGGGCCGAGACCGTGTGACTTTAAACAGAGGTTCACTCTGCTCGCAGGACCATAGGCTGTGACCTCCCAGTCCTAGAGATTATTTACAAATCTAGACTTTTAACCAGAGCTCTCCAGATCATCAGTGATCCCTCTGGCCACCTGCTGCTGAGATGTTTGACCTCCTTCCGTTAGGGAAACGATATCGTTCTATTAAATGCACTACATCTCGTCATGCTAAAAGTTTTTTTCCACAAGCTGTGATGACCTTGAACAATGCACCTTAAAATACCTCACATACTAGACATGCACCTTATTGCTTCTTTTACTGCTATTTATATATACAGTGTTTTTATTTTTAGTATGTATTAGGTTTTATTTAGGATGTATCCATATGTTTTTTTTTGAAGGCTTGTGCTTGGTTTGTTTTGTTGTATGTTTTGTTTGTTTAAATGTTGACTGTGCACTTTGAGCTCTTGCAACTGTTTTCCAATGTAGTTATTTTTTTGGCAAATAAATGGCAAATAAACTGAACTGAAGGGACCATAGACAGTAGTCACAGTCACAGTAGTCAATACTCACACATATTTTATTTTTAGACTATTGCTGCACATTATACAAAGACAGACTGTATTAACCTGCTCTGTCAGTTTTTAAAGAGGTTATGTTAAGCTTTTATTTATATCTTTAAGCCAGACTTGGTCACCTCTAGAACAGCGTTGCACGTTTTACAACCTTTAAAAATATCATTTGACTGTTTTTTTCAATAATAACTTTACTACTAGCATAAAGAAACATATGAAAAAACCTGCAGAGGGCAGCAGAGTGCAGAGCTGTTACACTATTTTGAACAGAATCATAGAAAAATAACTTTTTATTACCTTAAACTTTTTGTTTGATGCCATTTTATAACAAAATGAAAAATATCTGTGAGAAATCAGTAGAAACAGAGCTGTATCTTATTTTAATTATAAATGATTCAGAGCAGACTGGATGTAGAGAGCTTGTTGATTGGTCAGTGCTTCCTGGAGTGGGCGGGAGTTCGTGGGAGAGGCGGAGGTTTGTTCTAAGGCTTCATAAACTCAGGACCAAGGAATAGAAGATTACTGAAACATGCGTGAATGAAACTAAACACAACTCTAGATGTGTTTTTGATGAGGGAACATTATAACACGGTGTCTGAAAAGACTCTCACTCATCCAGGCTAACTGACTCACAACAAATGTTTTAACGCAGTCATCTGTATTTGGTTTTTAAAGTTGAAGACGTCTTCATCTTCAAAAACCTAGTATATATAACTAGCAAAAGATACTATATGCAGTGAAAAATAGCAAAAGAAATTTCAAAATATCAGTTTTACATACACAACTCTTATAGCAACAAGGCCTATCTGAGTCTTTGTTAAAAAGTTGTTATATGATTCCAGTCTTTAGTGTGGTTCACTCATTGCTCAGGCTTTAATGTAAAACAAGATAGAATTTCAGAAACTAATTAACACATTCAAGTTTTGTAATTCAGTATTTGAATAAGTAATGTTTGGCATGAGAGCTGGAGTAAACTCTGACCACACAAAATGCAGAGTACTACAGATATTCAGCAGCAGGTGCTTTCTGAGGCCTTCAAAGAATCAGGCATGGATTTGTTTTTAAAATGGGTGCACTCTTTTTGGTTTAGGAACACAAAATAGAAAAAGCAAGATTTATTACTTGGTAAACTTCACCAAAGTTATTCAAGTGTGCTGAGTCATTGATTTGATCACTGCTATCCAAAGTTAAGTTGTGGAGTTGTTTTGGCTCATGATGCAAGTGGCTTGGGAGGTTCAGTGTCCATCTGGGAGCAGGCAGAGGTGGAGGGAGACGAGAGATAAAGCGTCTGGATGAAGTCACTTCTTCCCCCCACCCATCTCCTTCCTCCAACATGAGCAGTGAGCAGTGGTACCAGTGCTACCCAGAACTGGGCAATCTGTCCTGCACCATAGAGATGCCTGATAAGGGCACCAACATCTATTTGATCTTTCTTTTGACCTTCGCCATCTGCACCGGCATCCTCAACCTTATGGTCATCATTGCCATCTCGCATTTCAGGCAAGTTGCAAAAGGCACATCAGGTTTATTGTAATACATATACTCATTTTTGTTTCTTTTCTCAGGCAGCTGCATTGCTCTCCTAACTTCATGCTCCTCAACTTGGCCGTCTCAGACTTCCTGATGTGCTGCGTGGGGATCCCAATCCAAGGTTCCTCTCTGTACACTTGCTGGCAATTTGGTGACATCATGTGTTTCCTGTATGTCGTGTTTGGCTTCACACTGATTTCTGTCTCAGTCGGAGGCATGATCCTTATCTCGATAGACCGCTACGTAGCCATTTGTGACCCCATGCACTACCCCACCCTGATGTGCAGGAGATCTGTTAGCATCGCCCTGATCGCCTGTTGGATCGTCTCTGTCCTGTACGGCTTTGGGTATCACCATAACAGTCTCATTATTCCGGGGCACATTAAGAGGTGCAAAGGGGACTGCGTAAGAATAGTGACCCATATTGAATTTTACATTGACCTGGCGGTGAACTTCTGTGTGCCCTTTGTGCTCATAATTATACTGTACTTGCGAGTTTTCTTTGTGGCAGTGTCGCAGGCCCGTGCCATGCGTTCTCAGGTTGTAGCCACCACACAGCAGCCAGCGGTGAACTCCAGGAAATCAGAGCTGAAAGCGGCACGGAATCTGGGCTTTGTTGTGTTTTTCTTTCTCTTCTGCTTCACGCCACTCTATGTGGTGAACTTTGTGGGAGAGAATATGAACAGTTATTTAAAGCTCTTCCTGTATGGTTTGATGTATCTGAACTCGTGTTTTAACCCCTTACTCTATGCGCTCCTGTATCCCTGGTTTAGGAGATCTGTGAAGCTCATAGTGACGTTTAGGATTTTGCAAAGTGGTTCACGAGATGCAAATGTACTATGATGACTTCAAGTGCAGTGTTAATATATGAAAAAGCATGTTACTGATAACCCATGTGCAATGAATTTGAAATAGCACTTTACACATTTAATATGACATTTGTAAACACTGAGGCATAGGGTTGAGAACCAAAAGGGCAAAAGTGACATTCTGGGTTTTCTGAGATTTACAAGACTTACAAATCAAATGAATGCTCTTGTTTTTACTGCCAAAAGATCACAATAAAAACAACTGGCTATCTCTGAACATAGGATTCAGACAGTGTGATAAATGGATATAAATGCTGTACTGTTATGTCATATAGAAAAATACATAAAATGCTGGAGTCCCAAAAGGTGAAATAACTATTATTACAAATTTAAAAAAAAAATCTAAGTCAGCAGTTCTCAAGCTGTGGTACGGGTTCCACTGGTGATACTCAGGAGTCTTTTGCTGTTTTAGTCCTGCTCTGATAAATAAATTCTGCTCTCATAAATTTGATGTGAAGACCACTGCTTAGTCTTTGTTTAGGCCCAATTTAGTCCTGGTTTAGTTCTAGATTTGTCCTGATGTAGCCCTGGTTATGTGCTGGCTTAGACCTTGTTTTAGTCCTGGCTTGGACCTGGATTAGTTCCAGTTTTAGTCCAGTTTTAGTCCCAATTTAGTAATGTTTTAGATTTGCATTAGTCCTGGATTATTTCCAGTTAAGTTTTAGTTTAGTTTTAGTTTTAGTCTTCC
The DNA here is from genome assembly GCA_020698575.1 of Bostrychus sinensis. Classification (NCBI taxonomy): domain Eukaryota; kingdom Metazoa; phylum Chordata; class Actinopteri; order Gobiiformes; family Eleotridae; genus Bostrychus; species Bostrychus sinensis. The sequence continues at coordinate 35,955,348 of CM036240.1, forward strand.
TTTAGTCCTGGATTAGTTCTTGTTCCATTCAGTTTTAGTCCTTGTTAAGTCCTGACTTAGAGTTGGTTTAGTCCTGGTTTAGTCCCAGTATAGACCAGTTTAAGTCCTTGTTAAATCCTGATTTAGTCCTGGCTTAGATTTGGTTTAGTCCCAGTTTTAGTCCATGTCATGTCCTTATGTAGTATTGCTCCTTTAGTTTATTAAAGATAATACTTGGAAAGCCAAATATTTCCTGAAGTGGTGGTCTGTGACCTGTGTGTTTGAATATTTAGCATTTATGAATTGAAATTTGACAAAAAAGTCAGTACTGTGCCATTTCTTCTTCTCTTGTTAATGTTACTTACAGCCTTTGGTTCTCAGCCCTCAGTATACAAAAAAGATTTATGTGTATATCTACTGTAAATTGACATGGTTTATTTAACAATTGAAACATCTATACTTAATACAAAATGCATGGTTCTAATTGTAGCTCTTCATTGTACACACTGTTACTGTTGTTCTCTCTTGGCTATGAATGCAAATTGAATCTTCCAGAGGTAATAGATATTGCATTACACTTTTGAAATGAAAAGCTGTTTTTCACCAATAGAAAAGGCTCCCCTGTGTATACACCGCCCATGTGGGAGTCAAAGATACCAAACCCAGTATTAGTGGATGGGAACAATTAGTCTACACAAAAGCACTTTTATCATCACAGGGGATTTTTTTTTAAACGTGGAAAATATAATTAATAATAATGAAAAAGAGCAAAGGTTAGTTAGTTATTTAGTTTGTCTTTATTTGTTTCGAGCACCTGAAGACAAATATACAGTGCAAACAGAATCATAATTACAATGAATACTATTTCTTTTAAGGCTCGAAAACGAGTGGGAGGAAGAAAACTTATTTAATCCCACCCCTATATTACATAGAACAAATCAAAACAACTTATTTTTAACTTCCTGCTTGTACCAGAATAATAACAAAACATATTTACATTTCAAGAAATGAAAATAACAAATGTATCAAAATAGTAAGGCATTTCAGGCAAGTCAATTTTAAATAATAGATAGCTTCATAGATTGTGGGACACAAGTACTAAGAGTGATAAGACACAAATGTTAGAAAAGGTATGGAAACATATATACCAGCAATGGAAAGGACACAGATACCAATAATGGTAAGGACACAAATGTTAGCAATGGTAAGAACGCAAACATATAGCAATGGTGAAGATGCAAATAGCAGCAATGGTAAGGAAACAACAAGCTGAAACCAACACAAGGAAATGAAGAAATGATTGCATTAAGCCCGTTTCTCTCTATAATCTGACCAGACCATTTGTTTATATAAACTTCGAAATGCATGAATATATTGGCATTGCTTTTGATGAGGATCCAGTGCATTCCATAGATTAACTCCACATACAGTCACACAAAAACTTTTACGAGTGGTTCAAACATTTGGTAATAAAAAATTGCCATAACCTCGCAGACCATAAACTGTCTCTTTAAGTATGAAGTTTTTTTTGTACATTATAAGGTAATGATTGGTTGAAAGCTTTCAATAGCAACTTTATGAATGATCCGTACAGCAGGCTTTTGTGATATGAAAAGAGCATTTGTTATACTACAGTAATTATTCCCCCAAACTTCAACACAATAGGTGTAATAAGGGAGAATCAGTGAGCAGTATAATGTACGTAGTGCATTCAGATCCAGGTAGTTTATTTATAATCAAGAGGCTCTTGGCTATTTTCTTTTTTGTATGAGTGATGTGAGCTTTCCATGATAATTTGCTGTCCATGATCACGCCTAAGAATTTGTTTTCAGTTACATTTTCAATTTGTACATCATCGATAACAATTTGTGATTTTAAATCCATCCATCAATCATCTTCCGCTTTATCCCAGACCAGGTTGTGGGGGCAGCAGTCCAAGCAGAGATGCCCAGACTTCCCACTCCACAGACACTTCCTCCAGCTCTACTGGGGGCACCCCAAGGCGTTCCCAGGCCAGCCGAGAGACGTAGTCCCTCCAGCGTGTCTTAGGTCTTCCCCGGGGCCTCCTCCCAGTGGGACATGCCCGGAACACCTCCCCAGGAAGGCGACCAGGAGGCATCCGGAATAGATCTTCCCCACAACAGACCGATACAATGACCGCATTACTGCAGACGCTGCACCGATCCGTCTGTCAATCTCACGTTCCATCCTTCCCTCACTCGTGAACAAGACCCCAAGATACTTTAACTCCTCCACTTGAGGCAGAAACTCCCCCCCGACATGGAGAGGGCAAACCACCCTTTTCTGGTCGAGAACCATGGCCTCAGACTTGGAGGTGCCGATTCTCATCCCAGCCGCTTCACACTCGGCTGCAAACTGCCCCAGTGCATGCTGAAGGTCTTGGCTTGATGAAGCCAACAGGACAACATCATCCGCAAAAAGCAGAGATGAAATCCTGTGGTTCCCAAACCAGACTCCCTCTGGCCCCTGGCTGCGCCTAGAAATTCTGTCCATAAAAATTATGAACAGAACCGGTAACAAAGGGCAGCCCTGCCGGAGTCCAACATGCACTGGAAACAGGTCTGACTTACAACCGGCAATGCGGACCAAACTCCTGCTCCGGTCATACAGACACTGGACAGCCTCGGACCCCATACTCCCAGAGCACCTCCCACAGGATACCACGAGGGACACGGTCGAACGCCTTCTCCAAATTCACAAAACACTTGTGGACAGGTTGGGCAAATTCCCACGAACCCTCAAGCACCCTATGGAGGGTATAGAGCTGGTCCACTGTTCCACAACTGGGGCGAAAACCGCATTGTTCCTCCTGAATCCGACGTTCGACTATCGACCGAATTCTCCTCTCCAGAACCCTGGAATAGACTTTCCCGGGGAGGCTGAGTGTGTGATCCCCCTGTTGTTGGAACACACCCTCCGGTCCCCCTTCTTAAAAAGAGGGACCACCACCCCGGTCTGCCAGTCCAGAGGCACTGTCCCCGACCGCCACGTGATGTTGCAGAGACATGTCAGCCATGACAGCACCACAACATCTAGAGTCTTGAGGTACTCAGGGCGGATCTCATCCACCCCCGGTGCCTTGCCACCGAGGAGCTTTTTAACCACCTCAGTGACTTCAGCTTGGGTGATGAACGAGTCCACCCCCGAGTCCCCAGCCTCTGCCTCCTCAACGGAAAACGTGTAGGTGGGATTGAGGAGATCCTCGAAGTATTCCTTCCACCGCCCGACAACCTCCCCAGTCGAGGTCAACAGCTCCCCACTCTCACTGTAAACAGTGTTGGTGAAGCACTGCTTCCCCCTCTTGAGGCGCCGGATGGTTTGCCCCCAAACTCCTCCCAGATCCGAGTTTTTGCCTCCACAACCACCCGGGCAGCGGCACGCTTGGCCTGCCGGTACCCGTCAGCTGCCTCAGGAGTCAACCAAGCTCGGTAGGACTCCTTCTTCAGCCTGACGGCATCCCTTACTTCCGGTGTCCACCACCGGGTTTGGGGGTTGCCGCCACGACAGGCACCAGAGACCTTACGGCCACAGCTCCGAACAGCCGCGCTGACAATAGAGGTGGAGAACATGGTCCACTTGGACTCAATGTCTCCAACCTCCCCCGGAATCTGGTTGAAGGAGGTGGGAGTTGAAGACCGCTCTGACAGGAGGCTCAGCCAGACGTTCCCAACAGACCCTCACAATACGTTTCGGCCTGCCAAGTCTGTCCAGCCTCCTCCTCCGCCAGCGAATCCAACTCACCACCAGGTGGTGATCGGTTGACAGCTCAGTCTCTCTTCACCCGAGTGTCCAAGACACACGGCCGAAGGTCAGATGAGACGACAACAATGTCGATCATCGACCTCTGGCCTAGGGTGTCCTGGCGCCACGTGCACTGATGGACACCCTTGTGCTCGAACATGGTGTTCGTTATGGACAAACTGTGACTAGCACAGAAGTCCAATAACAAAGCACCACTCGGGTTCAGATCAGGGAGGCCGTTCCTCCCAATCACGCCCCTCCAGGTATCACTGTCATTGCCCACGTGGGCGTTGAAGTCTCCCAGCAAAACAATGGAGTCCCCAGTCGGAGCACCTTTCAGTACCCCTCCCAGGGACTCCAAGAAGGCCGGGTACTCTGCACTGCTGTTCGGCCTGTAAGCCGAAACCACAGTGAGAGACCTGTCCCCCACCCGGAGGTGCAGGGACGCGACCCTCTCGTTCACCGGGATAAACTCCAACACATGGTGGCTGAGCTGGGGAGCTATAAGCAAGCCCACACCAGCCCGCCGCCTCTCACCGCGGGCAACTCCAGAGTGGTGGAGAATCCAACCCCTCTCAAGGAGCTGGGTTTCAGAGCACAAGCTGTGCGTGGAGGTGAGCCCGACTATATCTAGCTGATATCGTGGAGACCCGGCCACCTTTCACTCGCCTGCGAGCCCCAACCCCAGGCCACAGCTCCTAGGATCACTCCTAGGAGCTATGATTTTAAATTTATTTTGCAATTTCCAAAAATCACTGTCACTTTTGTTTTGCTAACATTTAATGACAATTTGTTCAAATCCATCCATTTTTTTAATTTTTTGTAGTTCATTATTGACAGTATTGATGAGATCATTAATGTCAAAACTGCTGTAGAAAATATTGGTGTCGTCATCAAAAAGGATTAATTTTAATGATTGATAAACACAGAATAAGTCGTTTATATACAAACTGAACAGCATTGGGCCCAATACTGACTCCTGGGGGACATCACAGGCAATGCCAATATATTCAGATGTATAGTCTCCCATTTTGACGTATTAAGCTCTTTCTGTTAAGTAATTTCCAATCCAGTTTCCAGCTACTCCTCTAATACCGTATTTTTGTAGTTTATTAAGTAAGATTGAATGATTAATTGTGTCGAATGCTTTTTTGAGATCGATGAAGATGCCAACTGCATGTTTTTTGTGGTCTAAAGCATTTGTGATTTCTTCTACAGCTTCTATTATTGCCATAGATTTGATGTTTCTCAACAAAGTTTTCCAATCTTAATAAAAATATTTTTTGTAGAATTTTTGAGAATTGAGGAAGTAACAATATGGGCCTGTAATTTGTGAAGCTATGTTTATTTCCATTTTTATAAAGCGGTATCACTTGTTTAATCCATGTCTCCATAATTGCAATGACACTGAAAGGGTGAATAAATTGATGAAGATATTCTTTGATTGAATTGAAATTTGAATACATGCCCCTAATGTTAAAGTGAATAATTGACAACCCTCCTTCAAAAGTTATGTTACTGTTGAATTGATCCCAAGTAATATAATTACAGTCGCTATCAAAAGATGCAAGAAATTATTGTCCGGACAAATTTCTGACAAATCTAGTGTGTTGGATTCCATGTACTTAAATGTCTCCAGTTCCATTTGTTTGCATTGTAGCACTCTATGTAAAATGTCCAATTCACTGTTGTTTGTTGACGTATGTGTGTTTAGTGTTGACAGATTGTTCATGAGGAATGTGAAGAATCATGTTACCTTATCAGGTCAATTTCAGTTGTATCTATCTAGTTCTTCTTTCCTTCTCACCACTAATACTTTTGCTTCCTCTGGTGACCCGTTAAGTTTGCTAAAAACTTTGCAGTTTGTTACCCAAATGTGTTGGATTTTTTGGAGTTTTTTCAGATGCCTGGCCTTTTTTGCAATATCCGCATTCCGTTTTGTTAAGTGTTCATTTATGAAGACATTTGTACCTCTCAGTTTTTGTCCTTGTTTCAATAAAGCCAATTTATTTTTTCAGTTGATGAATCTCATAATGACTGCCGGACTTTCTCTGTTTTTTGAGGGCAGTGGGTGACAAGCCTCGATCTGTTTAAGTTCCAAGTTGATCCCCTTGCTGTGAAGATAGTTTGCAACCTGCTGCTCCACCGAGCGCGTCTCCTCCTCGCTGGGTTGCCCGCCGCTGGCCGCCTCCACGACCACCGCGCTTGCATACGAGTGAGGCCTGATTTTAATCCCGATGATGATCACGTCATTCATGCGGGTATACTGCTCCAGCTCGTCCACTCGCCTCTCCAGATCTTCTCTTCACTCTGGAGGCGCAGTTTATGCACCAAACCCAGCAGTGTCAGGAGCTGTGTCTGCTGCTCTCTGATGGTTTTCATCTCCCCCGTGAGGAAATCAAGAGAGGATTTTATGTCCTTGAATTCCTCCAGTGTCGGATTCTTTTTTTGGAGGAGGCATGGTGTTGTTTGCAGCAACTCCTCCAATACAGCTGCAGCAGCAGCAGTAGCAACAGGATTAGAGTTTGTTTGGGGATGAAAGTAATAACACACAGTTAACTTAGTTTGGTTTGGAGCCAGTGCATCAGAGTCAAACAGAACCTTTAAAGGTGCTATGAGCAGTATATATTTTTTTACATTTCATAAAAATTACCCACAATGTGTCCCAAGATATGATTTAAACATGTTTAACTCAAATATTAGTTCAACTGGTTTATTCACCTTTTTTTTTTATTGCATAATGGCCAAGTTGTTTTTGTTTACATTTTTTGTTTTGGTTTTAAAATTGCATTGCTGATCGTCCAATCAGAAAAGAGGAAAAACTGGCAACCCACAGACCATTGTTTTGATTTAGACTGCAGTACCATTTTGAAACCAGTAGAGGGCACATGCTGCTTACAGTACCTTCAAGTCTTAACTTCAAACAAAAACAGCATGCCACTAACTACTGTGCACAGTTACTGTTAATGTAATATTGATATTACTGCTATAGGTTTTCTTTTCTTGTAAATAATTTTTTATGTGTTTTTGATTCATGCTTGTTTTATTGCTTCCTTCCTGCACTTTATTCTGTACTAAGAGCTGCCTGAACAAGTTCATTTCTACACTGTGAGATTAATAAAGTTCAATCTTTTCTTATTCCCTAAAACTACTCCTTTGCTTATTGGTTAGACAAGATACAGTAGCTTTTTATACATGCCTAATAAATTAGAATACTACTGAAAAGCTAAATTATTATTAAACACACAATCATACTGACACATTCACACATAGGCAAGGTGGATGAAGCATCTTGCTTAAGAACACAATGTCAATATGCAATGATGGTAGCGGGGATCAAACCGCCATCTTTCAGGTTAGTGGGCGAATGTCTCTACCAACTGAGCTAACATATAAAGATTTAGTACACAGTAGGGGTGCTGATATCATGAAATGTTTGTGAGGCTCATACTTACTCCATGTTATTTGAACTATGTCCTTACATAGTGAGTTGAAGCTTAAAGACGGAGCCTATAGGAGCCCCTTTTGTTAAGCTAAATTTGAACTGTGCAGCTGTTTACCTTGGGGGTCCCATTTTAAGCTAAAATTAACAGTTATTTATGATGGGCACCTGGCTCTGCTCCCATCTTGCCTTTTTTGGTATTTCTGCAACTTGGTTTTGTCAGTTCTAAAGTTAACTCCTTAAAACGATTGGCTCATGGCCATGCTTCAACATGGCCTTTTTAGTAAAGAAAGTGTTTTCTCTCATGCTGATTGGTTCATAACTATGCTGTGAAACCTACTTAAATCTTTGTGAGCCGATCCTGCATGGTCGGAGAGTTATCTATTGCCTGTGAGATGATTGTCCGAACCTGAGCTCAGAATAAACCAGCCTGAATCTTTTTCTACCTCGGCCTCGTTCTTCCTCAATCCTCTCGTTCAACTTGATAACAGGTGCAATGATATGTTTTTGCAACTATACGATATGTATGATTTGACATTGTTTTGATTTGATTTAAGAATGACATTGTACTGATTTACCGCAATACAATTTGATTTAACACCTTCATATCAATGGAACTAATACTGTAACTTTTTGCAAAAAATTATGTAAGTATAATTATAAAAGTATACACTCAAATTTACTACAGTGGCCTGGGTTTGTTGTGTCAAACAAAACTAACTGCAAGCCATAATCATCACATTAAAATACTTTAACCTGCTAGGGCTTAGCGGCCACATGCGTGGACAGAACGTTTTAGCTCCTATGTCCACAAGCGTGTTCACTGCTGAACTGGTGGTGTTATGAATGTGTATGTGGGTCATTACACTGCCATCTGGTGGTGTCAGAAGAGTCTAACACACTATGGTCAAAATTCAGTATGGCGGCAAACACAATGGAAAATTCAAGCGATAGCTCCAGACACAAACATCGACCAGGTAAGAGGTCCTGTCATATTTTATGGCTTATTCTGATTTAGAAATTTATAAAAGTGTTGCACATTTGTCATGACATGCAAATTTGAAAGAAAGTATAAAAATATCAACTTCATATGTCACTAAACATGAAGTACACATATGTGTACTTATGGACTGACGCTCCTCAAAACAGCTAATATGCTAGCAAAACATGAACACGTAAAATAAGAAAAAAGCTATCTCTGGTGCAGCTAAAAGCTGTACATTTTCCCAACAAATTAAATAACAATTAAATCTCTAAATACATGCATACATAGATTAGATGGGTTGAAAACGTTAGTAAAAATGTAATATTCTAGTAAAAATGTGCACGTGTAAGTTAGCTTACAGCTAACTCTGGTGCTTCTAACATTGTAACACTGAAATAAATAACAAATAATAATGCATAACTACATACATAAATTCCATTGATTTGTATTTGATTTTGTCATGATTTCATTTCCAGTCTTTTTCTGTGCAAAGAGCATTGGAGCTCCTTTGGTTAATTGATGGAGACAACTCAGATTTAGACTTGTCTGACAACGATGATCCCATCCTGGATGAGAATTACCAACCATCTCCACAGGAGCAAAGCAGCAGTGAGGATGAGGGTGACAGTAGTGATGATGAGCCCACTGAGCACAACCGAGGACGTAAACGTCTCCGCGGCGCAGATAATGGTTAGCCATGGTGTAGTAGATATTTGTTTATTTTACACAGTTAGGGCCTCAGGGCTACGTGAAGGATTGGAAGGAAAATGCTTATTTACAACACTTGTTGACAGGTTCAGGGACAGAGACAGTGACAGGTTCAGGTACAGGTTCATCCCGCACTCCCAGACGTCGCAGACAAACTCAAAAGATCGAGGCTGATAGCTCAGAAGATGACTTGGAAGAGCCAACACCAGGACCAAGCCAAACCAAAAAAAAGAAAGAGGGAGAGTCCAAACAAGGTAATTGTTATTATTTTTGGCACACCTTGAGAAATCTTCAAATTTCATAAATGTGCACGCAGATTCAAATATTTTCTACAGCTCACCATGGAAGCAATCCATGGGTAAAAAAGAACTTACTGCAATAAATACTATTTTTAATCTGATTCTGTTTGCACAGGACGTGGAATACGCTGGAAGGCTACTCCATTAATGCCAAACCTTGCAGAGTATCAACATCAGGATGAAACTGATTTAGACAAATATGGCTGGACCCCACTAGACTATTTTGAACAGTATACTGTTCACCCAAACAGTATACTGTTCACCCAAATTCTAAACCCTGGATAAATCCTCAAATAAGGAAAAGCCTGAAGAAGAGACATAAAGCTTTCAGGCAAAACAACTGGTCAGCATTAAAATCAGCAAATCGCACTCTAAAAAATTATGTCACATATTATATTGGCCAAACGCCAATATAAAAACAGGTGGGAGAATAATTTCAACTCCATGAACACCATGCAGGCCTTCCAGATAGGGAGCACACTAACTGGACGTAAGTCTAAGCTTTCCCAAACAATAACTGCTGAGCTGGGAAACAATCTAAATAATTTTTACAATCGGTTTGATATCAATGACTGTACCCATGAATACCTTGCAAAACTGAGTGGTCTGCATCACCTGATCCTGAAGATCCCATCCCCTTTTCAGAGGACAATGTATGGCATCAGCTGCAGAAATGCGAGTGAGGTAAAGCTCTAGGACCAGACTGCATTCCAGGAAGGGTGCTGAAGACCTGTGCTTTAGAACTTGCTCCAGTAATGCACTCACTCTACTCTGAAATACTGTATATTCCACCTGGAAAATTCCCAGTCTATGGAAAAAAGCACAATAATCCCTGTCCCCAAAAAAAAACCCGCTCAACAGAATGAAAAAATTCCGACCCATTGCCCTTACATCAGTATTCATGAAATGCTTCGAACACTTGCTTAAATGTATCCTGCCATTTGTTAGCAAAAAACTGGACTCCTTTCAGTTTGCCTATAAGACTAAGAGAGGAACAGAGGATGCAGTAGCCTGCCTCCTTCATCTCGTCCTGCAACATCTGGATTTGCCAGGAACATCTGCAAGGATACTTTTTGCTGATTTCACCTCTGCTTTTAATACCATTTAGAGACATACATTAATCCAAAAACTAATTAATCTCAGCATCCCCTCCCAGTTGACACACCTCATATACGACTTCCTCACAGATAAACAACAAATTGTACAGGTTGGAACAGCAGCCACAGCTCCACTTACCACCAACACTGGAGCACCACAGGGCTGTGTGTTGAGTCCTTTTCGGTACACTTTGTATACAAATGACTGCACTAGCCTCTCACCTACCATTACATTTCTGAAATATGCAGACCACACTGCAATTTTGGGCCTTCTCATGGACAATCTTTCACGACAGCAATATCACAACTCAGTCCAGCATTTTAACCAGTGGTGCAAACAAAATCGTCTTCATCTAAATCTCAATAAAACAAGAGATGATTATCGGCACTCATGCTCAGCAATATCCAACCATTATCGACAATACCCTAATAGAAACAATGAATACTTTCAAATCCCTTGGACTGACAATAGATAATAAATTCAGTTTTTATCAACACATACAGGACATTCACAAAAAAAGCAACCAAAGACTGTCAGCCATTCGCAAATTAAAGGGACTTAATGTTTCATCTAATTTCCTCCTTCTGCTCTATAAAAGTATTGTTCAACCGGTTCTCACTTCACTGGAAAACCCAATAGTGCATCTTACTAAAAGAACTAAGTTATTCTGACTCAGTTCTGTTGAATAGTTACAGTAATGTATTTCAAATGTAAAGCCAAAAGTAAATATGTGATGTAATAACTTAGTTGCATTAGGTACACATGTGTTTTTCATAATAGTTTGTGTAATGTTGTTCTGAACTGTGTGAGTAGAGCTCACTGATTCATTATTTCCATTTTTTTCTCCACAATTTATATATTTTTTTTTATTTAGCCTATTTATTTGTCATAAAATAAATGTATTCATAATAAAAGATTTTTGCCTATTTAATGAGTTATGAAATGTGTTTATCTTATAAATAATGAATAATGAACTCACTTTTCTAAAAGGGAGGGCAGCAGCTCTGTCTCTTGCAGTTCTCTGTTTCCTGATGGCACTGGTGTCTAAAACAGTGCATTATATGTTTGTACTATTTATATTAGTGTTATATTAATAACTTTAATGTCTTTATTATTAGTACAGTACCTACACCACTCAGAGGGTGTTTGTTCTTTTAAACTCCGTGTTCATGAGGCACGCCCCCGTTGTCCTGACAACGGCTTTGCACACGGCACCAGCACAGTTCGTCCCTGGACCGAACTTGTCCAGCGGCAGCCTGTCCACAGAGGACACTTTACCGACCACGCTGGAAACCCTGAGCGTCTCACATGTGGGGGATGTAACACCCACACTTTATTTTCTAAAACAGTTTGAGACAGTTAAACTAGTTTGTCCAAACTGATACGTTGTTGATTTGTTGATTAGAGATCACTCTGTTGCCTCTCTGTCCTACCTCTGTGCCCTCTCCGCAGCGCCACAGCCAGGATCTGTCAGCCAATAGCGCTGCAGAAACCTCATCTCTGATTGGTTACTCTGCTAAAAGGCCCGCCTTTCACTCTCTGATTGGTTCAGAGTCGTGTGGGGAAATGTGAACGGAGAAGAAGAGCTGGTGACTATAGGATTGACATATATGGTTATTTATATCAACAGAAAACATTGTTTTATCAGTATAATATAAATAAATGCATTAAGCAGGTGTTAGATGTGTTTGTGAATGGGAGCAAATTGGTAAAAGATCTCTTAGTAAATCTAAAAAGAGAGTAGAAGAGGCGAAACAAACCAAAATATTTTGTAATGCATATCTTCCTCATCTCATGATGAGGCTAGAATACAACTCTCAGTACAGTAGCACCACAGATACAAATGTTGCAACTCAGATCAGGGAAAGACATAAATCCACAAGAACAGGAGGAGGAGGATAACTCTCCCCCTCCTCCTTATGTGGTCACCTCTCCCTACAGTGAGGCCCGAGACTTGCTGACACGAGCTGCTAGTTCGCAAGCTTGGCCTTCTGATCCTCCGCAGAGTGATCCTCCTCAGAATGATCAAACAATGCCAACACCACAATGTCCCCTAGTATTGATTAAAGCAGGTCTAGTGAACTTAGTAGAACACCCCAAAACAAGTGATGCAGTCCAATCAGTGTCCACAATGTTTGCTAACAATGAAGAGTCAGAATGTAATAACAGTACTGGGGAATCCACATTAAGTACAGGGCAAATGCTCAAACCCACCAGTGATAAAGTACTGAAATTTGCTAAGGTGATGGGAGATAGCACGGACACTCCCAGACCCAAAGGAGCCACGAGAACAACCTTACTGAATGGAATGTGAACACCCTGACAGGTATAGCTATAAGCATTTCCCATTTACTGAATCAACACAGGATGTCGGGACGACACAAGCAAAACCAAACCAATCACAGTATGACACTTCATATGTAATAAACTCTAAATCAAAATCCTGAGTACCAAAATCACTAAACATTAGTGATTTACCAAACACAGGTTATGACAGACTCCCAGTATATCCTTACACTCCCACTAGACAGCGGAGACATGGAGAGTCACAGTATCCATATCCTCCTAAGCATCCTAAACTCTGCTCGCAATATACATCTCAGATGTATGCACACAGTGAACAACAACAGTATCAGTCAGGTGATGAAGAGGAGAGTGGGGCGGAAAGCTGTGATTCATTTGAACCAGACAAAAGGAAAGTAGCCAAAAAGAAACAAGAACAAAAAAAGAAGAGGTACTGGAGCAAGGAGAGAGATTATTTCCAAGGTGTACAGGCTCAATGTCCATTAATAGAAATGCCAAACTCAAATGGCCAGCTAATGTATCAACCAATGACAATCCAAGACAAACAAATGGTCGCAGGCAAACTTGACCCTCTGGCTGATGGCGGTCAAAAATGGATTAGAAATTTAGAAACTGCTATACTAGGCCAGAGACTGTGTGTTGGGGACCTGCGGACTACAGTGGAAACAGTAGCTATGACCCAGGGACTTAGAGCAGTAGAGTATGTGGCTGGCACTGAACACTTATCTGATTACACTCCATGGGCGGACAGAAATAAAGATGACTGTGTCAGGGCCCTGATTAGAATGTACCCCGCACGAGTGGACTCAACCTCATTAAAAAAAAAAAGGATCCTAAGCCAGGTGAGGATCCTACTGAGTTTCTTAGAAGGGCACAACACCATTGGATTGATGTTACAGGTAGCAATCCCCGCACTTCTGCAGACACAGGTACCATGATGCTTTTTAAATCCATGGTGCGTGAGTCTCTTCACCCTGAGGTTAAACTCAAACTCACAGAAGTAGTTGATCTAGATACAACGCCCTATTATCAAAGGGGATCAAACATAATACACCATATGAGAAATTATAACACTAAAACTGGCAGTCAGGAGAGTGAGCTGCAGAAACTACAAGCTCAGGTCCTTAGGCTGCAGATACAACAAATGAGTGAAATGAAGAAAGAAAAAGATAAGGACAAGGAGAGGGCGAAGACTCAAATGCCACAAACTGTACCCCCTGCTCCAGTTCTGCAGGCTCCTCAGTTCAGCCCTAACGTCCCACAACAACGGCGAGGTCCACCGAGACAAAATGTGGGTCGTGGACGCATGAGACAACTGCGAGGTCCAAGGCCGGTGTACAATAACCAGTGTCTGAAATGTGGCCTATTTGGACATTGGGCTAGAGAATGCAATCAGGGGTGGCAACAGCAAGGTCCACCCCCACAGCCATGGTACCAGGGCTCTCATAGTGACCCACAACATTGGGCTGCTCCACCACAACAACAAATGCAGCAGCCCCAAGGAGAACCTAGTTACCATCAGGCTCCTGGAGGTCTCCAAATGCCGCTATAGGGGGGCCCGGAGTGTCCACCAGAGGTGTTAGCACTGCGTGAGCAATTACTAACATGTACTGTTGGAGGAAAAGAGTATATATTCATGTTAGACTGCGGTGCGAGGTACTCATCAATACACACATCAGTACCTCTATCAACAGACACCACCTCAGTAGTGGGCATCTCGGGTAAACCTGAACGCCTCCCTATTTCTAAACCCCTGCCAATATATGTGGGGAACCAACTTTTCTATAACCAATTTTTATATTCTCCACAATGTCCTTTGAACTTAATGGGCAGAGACATTCTGATAAAATCATGTGCTACTATGTCCTTTTCAGAGGGAGGGACTGTTATGACTTTTCTCTCACAGTGAACTGTTCCAGTGGGCCACTCACTGCCACAACAAATGTTAATGACCCAACATGAACCTGAGTCTACTTTCTGGGCTACTGTGTATCGGTTACTTCTGAATGAGGATCCTGATCCTCCTCCTGTACTGACTGACTTTGAATGCTGGTTGCCATGGATACAGCTGATACATCCTTGTAATCCACCTAAGGACCTTATACACTGCATGTTTAACTATCTTCGGGATGATGACCCAGTTTATGATGATGTGTGGAACACAACATGGACCATCCTTCACCCAGATTTAGTGTGTGGTGACATTTTTGACCTGAGGACGTGGCTGCTGCTGCTGAACTCTCCTCTACACTGTCAGAAAAAAGGGTACGATTGGGGTACATATCTGTTCTCTAAAGCTGGGGACACTACACGATTTTCTCAGTCATTACAGATTCTGAAAAGACTAGGAGCACACACTAACCGACTGGTTTCAGCAGATTTAGTTCTGATGACTGAAAGACTGGGGCTCACACATTTAACGACTGCGCCTCACACACTACAAGATCTGTAACTGCAACTGGTGCCAAACAAACGCAGCAAACTCTGGCGGGGAACTCGCGAGAACTAAATAGTAAACAAACATGGACGCTACCTGGGACGCTGTTGCCGTTGTGTGCGTAGCTATCTGTTTGGAAAAAGGGAAAGAAAAAACGGCTATGTATCTAGTTTCACTTGGGTAGCGCTCAACTTTCTTCGGTGTTTGCCATGGTTGTTTATGTTTTCTTCTTCTTCTTCAAATTTCCGCTTATATTTTCCCGCTGCTTCCTGTTTCTTCGTCTGCGTCCTGACGCTATTTCCTGTGTCCCATCAACTGTTTTTTATTGGCCGCTGGACTCCATGAATTCCCAGATGGATATGTAAACAGCCCACACTACAGGAGTGTGCGTCCAGAGTCAGCTTTAAAATTCAAACATGTTTGATTGCTTGCGACTGACGTCAGGCCAGGTTTTTGCGGCGCACACACTTAACCATTCGAGTCTTTGGACATCACACACTAACAGATTTCAGGGCTGACTGGTGATTATGATTCCCTGCAACTGTTGCTGATTGGTGAAGACTCGCTGCAACTGTGAATCGTTATAAAATCGGGCAAAAAAATCGTGTAGTGTGTCCCCAGCTTAAGGTACAACTACTGGTGTTGTACCCTCAAGGGGTCATAGTTGAGCCATAAGATACTGATATGTACCCTTTCTAGTCTGAGATGGTACATATATGTTCCAAATGGTGAAAAGGTCCATATTTGTACCATTTTTCTCTCATGCAGGGGTACAGTCCAAAATATGTGTAACATATTAGAGAACAACAGGTACAAGAACTGGATCTAAGTTATGAGAAGGCGCATTGATACTATGTGAAAAATCCCAGTGGAAGCACACTGTGCTGGATCACATATCTGTATGCTACTCCATGGAAATTAAACTGTGTTGCTTGACTTGACAATGGAGCGGAGATTTTTCTACAAATGGGCTTTCACTGAAACAAACGTACAGTTATTTAAGATGAAGCAGTGAAACAGTGAAGAACACCCAGGGCTAAGTTTATATAAACATTCTATTTCTGTTTCACATTCAATTTTAAAATGTTAGGTGGCCTGACAAATTTAGGTTAGAAAAAAAAAAAAAAAAAGAAAAAAAATGTAGAGCTATATTCATAAGTAACTTAAATAAATTTAGAAGACTTTTGATACATCAAAATGTAAACTGGACTATTAGGAGGTGGGTGTGTGGGCAGGAAATTAAATAAGATCACTAGTGTTAGCTCGCTAGTTTGCTACTTCTTTAAAATGGGAGGGAAACTTTTGCTAATTGTAGTTTTACTAACTCAAGAGGCTGCAGCTGGTAGATTATTTCTGATGCTTTAAACTGAGTACCTTTCTTCGTTAATCCGTTTTAAAAAGGCAGTATTTTAGCTCTGTTGCTACACTGTTAGAAAAGAAGGTCAATATTTGTACCCTTAGGGGTCCAATGGCTTGTCACTGGGGCAGTACCCTCAAAGGTCCAAATTTTGTACCCCTGATATACACAGTAAAAAGTCAAGTGTTAAAATGAACACAGCACCATGACACTGGTGAACAATGCCACACATGTCCTGATGTCTTTGAGATAAAAAAGGCTGCATTCAAATGCACTCACTTCATCATTTAATGGGCAGTGTTTTTTCTTTAATATCATTTAAAGAAACATCACATTGCTGGGGCAATGCTTAAGAGTGATTGATCTGCGTTTAGAAATAATGTAATAAAATTATCAAACAAACCTTTCAGCTGTACTTAAACTTATAATGTGGTCATGGTTGCACCATGACTCAGAGAAACAGTGACCCCTGTGTTAACTGGAAATGTATTCTTCATATACTTTTTCTTTAAAAAAACTGGCTATGCTGGAGGGAGTCGTGTTTGCACCATGACAAATGTGGACAAGACCATGTTATATATTGTAGCTTAAGTACAACTGAAAGGTTTATATTTAGCTCTTAAAAAAACAAAAAAAAAACAAAACACAAACACTTAACGTCTTAATACTAGGTTTTTTTGTTTGTTTTACAGAAATGCAATGCTTAAACATTATGGTAGAAGTGCCAGTCAAACAAGTGAAGCCTTTAACCACTGCCCATTACATAATGGAGTGGGTGCATTAGAACACAGCCCCCTTTTTATTTCTCAAAGACATCAGGTCATGTGTGGCATTGTTCACCAGTGTCATGGTGCTGTGTTTATTTCAACACTGAAATATTAACACTAGAGTAAAGAGTAAATTTAACACTAGATCGACAAGGACCATATGTTCACTGACAGGGTTAATTTAACATTAGAACATTTACTGTGTAGTTCTTTAAAAGAACAATATTGTACATTTTTAAGAATGTACTTTTTTATGCTAATGCTTATGTTAATTAATTAAGGTACAGAATTGGCACTAAAAGGTACATAAGTGGTCCCTATCAGTTACAAAGCGTGAGGTACATATTTGTACCTATATCAAGGGTACAAAATTTAAACCTTTGAGGGTACTGCCCCAGTGACAAGCCATTGGACCCCTAGGGGTTCAAATACTGACCTTCTTTTCTAACAGTGTACACAAACACATCTCTATGCTCTCTCATCTGAGAGTGCACCACATATCACCTTAGCTGTAGGGGCAGGTCATGAAGCCAAGTCACTAGGCCCTATGGTGGAGAAAGCACTTTCTGTGACAGACTGGACACCTACACAGTGTAGATTACTGCACTATTCACCATCTGCCAAGATTTACAGGATCTCACACAAGTCCACATGCCAAACCACACCACAGTCAATACATGTAGACAGGTTTCATGGTAGGGAAAACACAGATCACCCAAATACCACTGACATGATAGACTCACTCCCAGCCACCCTTTGGTCTGCTGGCCCGACGGATGTTGGTCTGGTACACACTGACCCGATTAAAATTTCAGGCCTATTAATGCAGTTGTCAAACCATTACCATTACCAGTGCCCAACCCCTTTGTGGCACTGACAAATCTGACACCTGAACACAATTTTTTTACGGTAATTGACCTGGCTAATGCATTTTTCTGTCTGCCACTACATCCAGACAGCATAAACATGTTTGCCTTTACCTACAGGGGGAGACAGTATGCCTATACGCGCGTCCCGATGTGATTTGTACACTCTCCGGGGTATTTTAATCAGACTTTGAAATCTGACCTTGCTGACCTCTCACTCCCAATTGGTACTGTGCTCATACAGTATGTACATGACATTCTTATTGCCTCTCCTACTGATCATGACATTCTCACTGCGACACACTCCACTCTCGCCAGACTGGCTGAGAGGGGGTATAAAGCTAGCAGGTCAAAATTACAATGTGGAAGACAGAGAGTTGTATTTCTTGGCAGATCAGTCTCTGGCTCTTCTTCCTCAGTATCTAACCAGCACCGCTCCACCTTTCTCCATCATCCAAAACCTGAATCAGTGAAGGACATGTTGTCATTTTTAGGTTTAACAGGTTTTAGCAAAAACTATTTGCCTGAATCTGTCAACCATACGACCCCACTAAGAGCCCTAGTGACTGAGGTGGGGCCTACAAATCTCACTGCTCACCTAAAGTGGACCACTGCAGCAGAGGCAGCATTTATTTCCCTAAAACAGCAGATGGCGTGTTCATTTGACTTGGCTGTTCCTGATATATATAAAGAGCCCACACCAATAGATCTACTTTTGTTGGAAATCTCTCCACAACTCTATGTTATACTATCACCATAGTTCGTGGAGTTGGCAGCATTGTTCGCTTAAATTATTCCTCTGTGTGTAGTTGCTGGGGAGAATCGCACCGAATGTCCCCCGATTGACACGAGACCCCTGATAATACAAGACTTAGCCTTGGCTGACATGTGGAGGCTTTGCAATTCTACTACTTTAGTGGCTACCTTGCCCTTGTATTGGTCAGGCCGCTGTGCTAGAGTGATGTTTTCTACTAGCTTTTCTCTTTGGCCCATTTCTGACCTCTATTCCTCTTCTGTTTCCAAGTCCATGACCAGATCTAAAAGGTCTGTGATAGATGATATTGGCACTGACCCAGCTAATGTTTACATTGATGGGATAGGGATACCTAGAGGCGTGCCCAGTGAGCATAAACTTGCGAACTAAATTGCTGCCGGCTTTGAGTCTTTCTTTTGCCCGTTATGCCTTATTAATAAAAATGTGGACAGGATTAACTACATTCATTACAATGTTATGTATCAGGCCAATTTGACATGAGCCGCTTTGCTCCTGTTAAAGGAAGAACTACATGCTAACACCCTAATGACCTACCAAAATCGTATTGCCCTAGACATGCTTCTGGCTGAAAAACATGGCGTGTGCTCTCTATTTGGTGACCTCTGTCAGTTATATCCAACAACGCTGGTCCACTAGGTCCACTCCAAATTATTTTAGACAAAATGAGGAACCACTTGGAACAGATGCAAGCTGCCTCTGGCATTGTTGACGACATAGGTGACTGGTTTACTAACAGTAACACTAACTTTGTTGCATGGAAAACTGTTATTATCTCCCTGCTCACCACTGTTGGTATCATTCTGGCTTCTCTGGTCTTTTGATAATGTTTTTAAAGGTTGTAAAACGTGTAATGCTGTGCTGGAGTTGACCAAAAATGGTTTAAAAATACAAATAAAACCATAATATAGCCCCTTTATATCACTTTTATTTCACCCCACCATGTTTGCATCTGTTATAAATTATTTTATAAATAAATATTCTCATTATCATCACAAAACTTTTTGTGTCATGGTTTTGCTGTTAAAATAATGTTGAAAATCATTTATCACTGTAATCTAGTTTTAGGTAAACAGGTCCACAAGTTAGGACTCTCTATCAGTTGTTGCTAAAGTTGATATGGCTTAAAGTTTTGGTGTTTTGAAGTTAGTGAAGTGAGTGAAAAGTAAAAGTGCACCTCAGGTCACAGTGTTTGTCATTAAGCCTTCACACTGTTCACACCTGTAATTTGTCCCATGACGGAGAGGCAGCATATGTCTCATTAATGGAAGCTTAATGGTAGGGTTTGCGGTCGTCATGGCAACCAGAAGCTGTGATCTGGGTGTGAACAATAACAAGAGACACCTGATGCAACAACTGTCAATGCTTCAAACAAACAAGTTCAGAGAGGAAAACATCAACAGTGTATGACTTTGACAAACTTCAGCCTGATGTAAACACTGGGTCACCCACCTGGGCACAACAACTTTGTACTGTACTTTGTACAGGATTAGAGTTTGTTTGGGGATGAAAGTAATAACACACAGTTAACTTAGTTTGGTTTGGAGCCAGAGCATCAGAGTCAAACAGAACCTTTAAAGGTGCTATGAGCAGTATATATTTTTTTATATAATAAAAATGAGCCACATGTCTCCCAAGATATGATGTAAACATCAAATATTAGTTTTACTGATAACAATGGTACAGCTGGTTTATTAACAATAAAAATAAAAAAAATTACACAATGGCCAGGTTGTTTTTTTTTTTACATTTTTTGTTTTGGTTTTAAAACTGCATTGCTGATCGTCCAATCAGAAAAGCGGAAAGACTGGAAACCCACAGACCAATGTTATTTGGACTGCAGTACCATTTTGAAACCAGTAGAGGGCACATGCTGCTTATGTAACCCCTGTACTTCTAGCCAGGCTGCAGGAACGAGACCACTCATCAAGTTTGACAGGATTTAATAATCAGTCTGAAATCACAAAATATTAACAGAGATAGTTATGGTGGTGAATGGCCTCAGCTTCTGCCCCTAAACAATGACATTAAACACAAATGAACATTGTAACAGGATGTTTACTTTACAACATATCTTTATCCAGCTACAGCAGTTACACTCCTGTGTCAGGCTAACTGCCAGTTACAGAGAAATTATAACATGATCAAACACAATTACCGTGCATTAATTCAAAACAAACACTTGGAAAATTAGTCTAACACTCTTAAATTACATGAAAAACAAAACAAGGACAGGAAAGCAGACAATGTTTTGATGAAATTCAATACAAAATAACTCTACACTACACTTATAGTACCTTCAAGTCTTAACTTCAAACAAAAACAGCATGCCACTAACTACAGTACACGTTTACTGTTAATGTAATATTGTTATTACTGCTATAGGTTTTCTTTTCTTGTAAATAATTTATAATGCACCTTTTTGTTTTTGATGCATGCTCACTTTATTTCTTGCTTTCTGCACTTTATTCTGTACTAAGAGCTGCCTGAACAAATTAATTTCTCCACTGTGAGATTAATAAAGTTCAATCTTATTTTAATCCCTAAAACTACTCCAACTGTGGAAAACCGGAGCACCCGGAGGAAACCACCCGGACACGGGGAGAACATGCAAACTCCACACAGAAAGGCCCCACACGGTCCAGATCTTCTTGCTGTGAGGCAAGAGTGCTAACCACTAAGCCACCGTGCCGCTTGCCTTGGATTGTTTATTTCATATCTGTAAAAAATAAGATAAGATAAAAGATAAATTCATGTCTAAATAAATAAAAAATAAAAATTCCTATTGCCAATACAAGTTAAAGGTACTGTAACCACATGCGCTTGTACTGGTTTGAAAACAGTACTGCAGTCTAAATCAAAACAGTGGTCTCTTTTCTGATTGGATGATCGGTAATGCAGCTTTAAAACTATAACACAAAATGTAAACAAAAACAATTTGGCCACTATGTAAAACATATTTTTATTGTTTATAAATCAACTGTACCATTGTTATCAGTAAAACTAATATTTGATTTAAAGGTTGAATTTGTAAGATCTGACATGTCCAAAACAATTCCCCTTTTAAACACCAGAGGGCAGAGTATCTTCCTCACTTTTCTATATCACCATCAGGGGGCAGTGTTCAAATTTGTTCACAAGGAAGAGTCCCTGTCATCCTCGTATGATGAGGGGTCAGCCCACTTTATGTAGCTCTCCTAAAGTCATTCCTCCTCCCACTAAACATAATGTTTAGAGTGAGGAGCAGGTTGGGGCATGGTGTAGAGGAGAAGTGTCTACTCCTAAATGTAGCCTCATTTGTGAACTTCCACATTGGTGACCCCGTCATTTGAACATTGGTAATGGTAACCTTGATGTTGGAACATGTGGTTTGAAGACACCTCAACTACCATTAGCCTTCCAGACATATGGCGACAATCCAGAGCCATGGTTCCTGCTGTATGTGGGTGCTCAACTTCACCTCTGCAGGATCACAATGGGCGACACCAAGTATTTGCATGTTGTTGGGGCATTGGATTCTGTTGCTTTTCGACATTTTTTTGGGGGTGCCAAAGAGACCCACCACTGCAGCGCTCCTCTCTGCAGACAGACACACCCTTCCCTGCTCCTGTGTCTCTCCTGCCTGCTTGGTTTTCCCCCACACGTGTACGGCCTGACAGTGTGGGAGGCCGTGTTCCTTTTTAGAGCTCGGTTGTTTGGACTCCTACACGTTATTACTGATTTTGCGCTGTATTTTTGCACTGTTTTGTTGCTCTTCACTGTAATGTGTAATTCTGTTTCAGAATTATAGTGGCCACTATTCACACTTGAACATGCACTTTTATTCTGAAAGTATTGGGATGGAAGTGAGTGTCCAGGAGGCGGAAGCAGTTTGTCTTGTACTGCGAAGCTGTTGAGAACCGCGAAAATGTTGCTTTGCAGTTGTTGTTGAAAGTTTCAAAGCAAAATAAAGCAGAGACTCAAATACCACTTCTCGTCTTATTTGCGAACTTCCTCAAAGCAATATTTATCCTGATATGCCAAAATGTCTATAAAGCAGAGCGTAAGGTCTCTGGTGCCTGTCGTGGCGGCAAGCCCCGAACCCGGTGGTGGACACCGGAAGTAAGGGATGCCGTCAGGCTGAAGAAGGAGTCCTATCGAGCCTGGCTGGCTTGTGGGACTCCCGAGGCAGCCGACGGGTACCGGCAGGCCAAGCGTGCGGCGGCCCGGGCAGTTGTGGAGGCAAAAACTCAGGTCTGGGAGGAGTTCGGGGAGGCCATGGAGGAGGACTATCGGTCGGCCTCAAAGAGATTCTGGCAAACCGTCCGCTGCCTCAGGAGGGGGAAGCAGTTTTTCACCAACACTGTTTACAGTGAGGGTGGGGAGCTGTTGACCTCGACTGGGGATGTTGTCGGGCGGTGGAAGGAATACTTTGAGGATCTCCTCAATCCCACCGACACGTCTTCCGTTGAGGAAGCAGAGGTTGGGGACTCGGAGGAGGATTCATCCATTGCCCGGGCTGAAGTCATCGAGGTGGTTAAAAAGCTCCTCGGTGGCAAGGCACCGGGTGTGGATGAGATTCGCCCTGAGTACCTCAAGTCTCTGGATGTTGTGGGGCTGTCGTGGCTGACACGTCTCTGCAACATCGCGTGGCGGTCGGGGACAGTGCCTCTGGACTGGCAGACCGGGGTGGTGGTCCCTCTTTTCAAGAAGGGGGACCGGAGGGTGTGTTCCAACTACAGGGGGATCACACTTCTCAGCCTCCCCGGGAAAGTCTATTCCAGAGTACTGGAGAGGAGAATTCGGTCGATAGTCGAACCTCGGATTCAGGAGGAACAATGCGGTTTTCGTCCTGGCCGTGGAACAGTGGACCAGCTCTACACCCTCTATCGGGTGCTCGAGGGTTCATGGGAGTTCGCCCAACCAGTCCACATGTGCTTTGTGGACCTGGAGAAGGCGTTCGACCGTGTCCCTCGTAGCGTCCTTTGGGGGGTACTCTGGGAGTATGGGGTCCGGGGCCCTTTGCTAAGGGCTGTCTGGTCCCTGTATGACCGGAGCAGGAGTTTGGTTCGCATTGCCGGTTGTAAGTCGGACCTGTTTCCGGTGCATGTTGGACTCTGGCAGGTCTGCCCTTTGTCACCGGTTCTGTTCATAATTTTTATGGACAGAATTTCTAGGCGCAGCCAGGGGCCGGAGGGTGTCAGGTTTGGGGACCACAGGATTTCATCTCTGCTTTTTGCGGATGATGTTGTCCTGTTCGCTTCATTAAACCAGGACCTTCAGTGTGCACTGGGAAGGTTTGCAGCCGAGTGTGAAGCGGCTGGGATGAGAATCAGCACCTCCAAGTCCGAGGCCATGGTTCTCGACCGGAAAAGGGTGGCTTGCCCTCTCCAGGTTGGAGGAGAGTTCCTGCCTCAAGTGGAGGAGTTTAAGTATCTTGGGGTCTTGTTCACGAGTGAGGGAAGGATGGAGCGTGAGATCGACAGGCAGATCGGTGCAGCGTCTGCAGTAATGCGGTCGTTGTATCGGTCTGTTGTGGTGAAGAAAGAGCAGAGTCGAAAGGCGAAGCTCTCGATTTACCGGTCGATCTACGTTCCTACTCTCACCTATGGTCATGAGCTTTGGGTCATGACCGAAAGGACAAGATCCCGGATACAAGCGGCCGAAATGAGTTTCCTCCGCAGGGTGGCTGGGCGCTCCCTTAGAGATAGGGTGAGGAGCTCGGTTACCCGGGAGGGGCTCGGAGTAGAGCCGCTGCTCCTCCACATCGAGAGGAGCCAGCTGAGGTGGCTCGGGCATCTGTTCCGGATGCCTCCTGAACGCCTCCCTGGGGAGGTGTTCCGGGCATGTCCCACCGGGAGGAGGCCCCGGGGAAGACCTAGGACACGCTGGAGGGACTATGTCTCTCGGCTGGCCTGGGAACGCCTTGGGGTTCCTCCTGAGGAGCTGGAGGAAGTGTCCGGGGAGAGGGATGTCTGGGTGTCCCTGCTTAGACTGCTGCCTCCGCGACCCGGCCCCGGATAAAGCGGAAGAAGATGGATGGATGGATGGTCTATAAATCAAACTAACTTAACCTATCAGTAACACCACATGTAAAATTGAGAAATGTGAGCCATAACAAGCACAGAAGTTTGAGTTTTACTTGTAGGCCCACAGATCTCATGTCCTGAGCTGAGGGGACTCAAACACTTGGGTGTGTAAAAGATGCTACTGCAGACGGCTATCTTTAGCTGTCAACAATCTGTCAATTATTGTTTTGATTAATCAGATAGTGAAGTGTGTGTGGTTAAAGTGGTTAAAACTTGCAGTGTTTTAGTTTCTGTAAAAAAATAAAATAAAATTCTACCAAAAATCACAGATTTTTTGCAAAATTTGAAAAGTGACTATGTTACTTGAAGATATTTGAACAGAGCATATAGACGCAGACATTTTTTTTAATTTATTTTTTATTTCAACTCCAAAACTTGAATCCAACCTTGAACTTGATGGACGGTCTCCTCCAGAGGTGGAATCACAGCAAGCAACCTTTGAACCCTTGGGTGATAATTCAGACATGCTCTCCTGGTTGAGTAGGCAGTGGAGACGTTTGGGCCAGGATAGTGGGGCAATAAAAACATGATTTGTGACAAATAACAGAGACACGCTTTAATTCAG
This sequence comes from Bostrychus sinensis, assembly GCA_020698575.1. Taxonomy (NCBI): domain Eukaryota; kingdom Metazoa; phylum Chordata; class Actinopteri; order Gobiiformes; family Eleotridae; genus Bostrychus; species Bostrychus sinensis. The sequence continues at coordinate 35,980,757 of CM036240.1, forward strand.
TTTTTGTTTGATGAAAATTGACCAGATATTGGCGGAGATATGATCATAAACAGCTCAGTGAAATATTATGGTCCAACTATATGCAACCCAATCTGAAGCACGCTGCCTACAGCGTTCATGCCCGAGGCATTTCTCACAATATCAGAGCTAGATTATCATAATATTAACATAAAACATAAGTTGAGACATTCTGTTAAAAGTCTTTGGTCTTCTCTGGAGCCACAGCCCAGTGTAATGACAGTGAAGGCTCAGAGACTGTGACAGGCTCTGTCCTGGAGCAGGGGCGGAGCTGAGCATTCTAGGGGCTGTTTGTTTTCCTGGAGCTACTGCACATGATATTTTGATCAAGCTTCCTGGATTATTGCACTCACTCCCTTCCTCTGTTGTCCATATTATTGTTCATGTGGACTGCAATGACACGGCTAGCCGACACTCACAGTTCACCAATCAGCATTCGCTGACATCTTCATTATACAAAAGAATAGGAAAGGCTATTTTTATCAAGATGGTGCTTTATGGTGTTCACCCCTCTCTGGCCCGTGGCTCAGAACGTTTTAGCCGACTGATTAACCTAAACACATGGTTAAAGTCCACATGCAGGGAGCATCACTTTGTGTTTATTGATCATTTTGATCTGTTTTGGAACCGCAGCTCCTTTTATAGTTCTGATGGCATCCACCCAAACAGTCTAGGCATCTCATTGTTAACTAGTAACATTCAGCATGCCGTTCATACCAGTTGACTGTATCCACCCCCCACAATTCAGTCCAACCATCTATGCAACTACCTCCAATTGCTGCCACCCCTTGTAGGTGTTTTTGCTCAACGGCACCTGCGCCATATTGTGCACCGTTGTTTACTGTTGTTTGATTTTGTACAGCTAGTCAGTGGTCCAACACATCAGCTTGGCCATACATTGGATCTTGTTTTTACTCACGGCCTTTCAGTATCCCCTCCTGTGATCCTCTCCCCTTCCATTTCAGATCATCTTCTAATCATTATACAGTTAGCTCCCAGACCAGGGGGTCTGGGAGTTCTCCCCCAGGAACATTTGAACAAAACATATGTAGATTTCTGTTTTGTTTCTGACTTTGGAGTAAAAAATATAGGCAGAATTTATGATTTTACTGCAACAAAGATTCAGGACATAAAATTGTTTACTATCACTTTATAACTAGTTACTACATTTTATTTTATATAAGCTGCCTAATAATAGGGACTGGTAGACAGCATTGTTAATAGGCCATTGCACTTTTTAAATAAAATAAAAAAAAAATCACAGTTCCTACAGTACAGACTAATGACTGCACTAATGAATAAATAATATGCCTAATGCCTCATATAAACTGGGCATTATTATTTGCTTTTTGTGTGAATGTCTGATCACATATTTATTTGTGGTGTCCACATTGTGCCCTGAGCCCCTAGAATGCTCAGCTCCGCCCCTGCTCCAGGACAGAGATCCTGTCACAGTCTATGAGCCTTCACTGTCATTACACTGGGCTGTGGCTCAGGAGAAGACCAAAGACTTTTAACAGAATGTCTCAACTTCTGTTTTATGTTAATATTATGGTAATCCAACATATAATAGGACCATAATACTTCAATGAGCTGTTTATGATCATATCTCCACCAATATCTGGTCAATTTTCATCAAACAAAAACTGAATTAAACCTTGAGATGAGAGTAGTACGTCGTTGTGGGCTGAAAACAGTCCCTAGTGTCCATGACTTCATTAAATTTACTCTGACTGACCAGATTTACTATGCAAGCTTACATAGGCTACTGCAGGGGGGCAGTGGCTGGAGTGCCCGTCATTCAGCGCTCAACATCTATCTAATTATTCCACAGGCCAGCCCTGGACCACAGGGCCGAGACCGTGTGACTTTAAACAGAGGTTCACTCTGCTCGCAGGACCATAGGCTGTGACCTCCCAGTCCTAGAGATTATTTACAAATCTAGACTTTTAACCAGAGCTCTCCAGATCATCAGTGATCCCTCTGGCCACCTGCTGCTGAGATGTTTGACCTCCTTCCGTTAGGGAAACGATATCGTTCTATTAAATGCACTACATCTCGTCATGCTAAAAGTTTTTTTCCACAAGCTGTGATGACCTTGAACAATGCACCTTAAAATACCTCACATACTAGACATGCACCTTATTGCTTCTTTTACTGCTATTTATATATACAGTGTTTTTATTTTTAGTATGTATTAGGTTTTATTTAGGATGTATCCATATGTTTTTTTTTTTGAAGGCTTGTGCTTGGTTTGTTTTGTTGTATGTTTTGTTTGTTTAAATGTTGACTGTGCACTTTGAGCTCTTGCAACTGTTTTCCAATGTAGTTATTTTTTTGGCAAATAAATGGCAAATAAACTGAACTGAAGGGACCATAGACAGTAGTCACAGTCACAGTAGTCAATACTCACACATATTTTATTTTTAGACTATTGCTGCACATTATACAAAGACAGACTGTATTAACCTGCTCTGTCAGTTTTTAAAGAGGTTATGTTAAGCTTTTATTTATATCTTTAAGCCAGACTTGGTCACCTCTAGAACAGCGTTGCACGTTTTACAACCTTTAAAAATATCATTTGACTGTTTTTTTCAATAATAACTTTACTACTAGCATAAAGAAACATATGAAAAAACCTGCAGAGGGCAGCAGAGTGCAGAGCTGTTACACTATTTTGAACAGAATCATAGAAAAATAACTTTTTATTACCTTAAACTTTTTGTTTGATGCCATTTTATAACAAAATGAAAAATATCTGTGAGAAATCAGTAGAAACAGAGCTGTATCTTATTTTAATTATAAATGATTCAGAGCAGACTGGATGTAGAGAGCTTGTTGATTGGTCAGTGCTTCCTGGAGTGGGCGGGAGTTCGTGGGAGAGGCGGAGGTTTGTTCTAAGGCTTCATAAACTCAGGACCAAGGAATAGAAGATTACTGAAACATGCGTGAATGGAACTAAACACAACTCTAGATGTGTTTTTGATGAGGGAACATTATAACACGGTGTCTGAAAAGACTCTCACTCATCCAGGCTAACTGACTCACAACAAATGTTTTAACGCAGTCATCTGTATTTGGTTTTTAAAGTTGAAGACGTCTTCATCTTCAAAAACCTAGTATATATAACTAGCAAAAGATACTATATGCAGTGAAAAATAGCAAAAGAAATTTCAAAATATCAGTTTTACATACACAACTCTTATAGCAACAAGGCCTATCTGAGTCTTTGTTAAAAAGTTGTTATATGATTCCAGTCTTTAGTGTGGTTCACTCATTGCTCAGGCTTTAATGTAAAACAAGATAGAATTTGAGAAACTAATTAACACATTCAAGTTTTGTAATTCAGTATTTGAATAAGTAATGTTTGGCATGAGAGCTGGAGTAAACTCTGACCACACAAAATGCAGAGTACTACAGATATTCAGCAGCAGGTGCTTTCTGAGGCCTTCAAAGAATCAGGCATGGATTTGTTTTTAAAATGGGTGCACTCTTTTTGGTTTAGGAACACAAAATAGAAAAAGCAAGATTTATTACTTGGTAAACTTCACCAAAGTTAGTCAAGTGTGCTGAGTCATTGATTTGATCACTGCTATCCAAAGTTAAGTTGTGGAGTTGTTTTGGCTCATGATGCAAGTGGCTTGGGAGGTTCAGTGTCCATCTGGGAGCAGGCGGAGGTGGAGGGAGACGAGAGATAAAGCGTCTGGATGAAGTCACTTCTTCCCCCCACCCATCTCCTTCCTCCAACATGAGCAGTGAGCAGTACCAGTGCTACCCAGAACTGGGCAATCTGTCCTGCACCATAGAGATGCCTGATAAGGGCACCAACATCTATTTGATCTTTCTTTTGACCTTCGCCATCTGCACCGGCATCCTCAACCTTATGGTCATCATTGCCATCTCGCATTTCAGGCAAGTTGCAAAAGGCACATCAGGTTTATTGTAATACATATACTCATTTTTGTTTCTTTTCTCAGGCAGCTGCATTGCTCTCCTAACTTCATGCTCCTCAACTTGGCCGTCTCAGACTTCCTGATGTGCTGCGTGGGGATCCCAATCCAAGGTTCCTCTCTGTACACTTGCTGGCAATTTGGTGACATCATGTGTTTCCTGTATGTCGTGTTTGGCTTCACACTGATTTCTGTCTCAGTCGGAGGCATGATCCTTATCTCGATAGACCGCTACGTAGCCATTTGTGACCCCATGCACTACCCCACCCTGATGTGCAGGAGATCTGTTAGCATCGCCCTGATCGCCTGTTGGATCGTCTCTGTCCTGTACGGCTTTGGGTATCACCATAACAGTCTCATTATTCCGGGGCACATTAAGAGGTGCAAAGGGGACTGCGTAAGAATAGTGACCCATATTGAATTTTACATTGACCTGGCGGTGAACTTCTGTGTGCCCTTTGTGCTCATAATTATACTGTACTTGCGAGTTTTCTTTGTGGCAGTGTCGCAGGCCCGTGCCATGCGTTCTCAGGTTGCAGCCACCACACAGCAGCCGGCGGTGAACTCCAGGAAATCTGAGCTGAAAGCGGCGCGGAATCTGGGCTTTGTTGTGTTTCTCTTTCTCTTCTGCTTCACGCCACTCTATGTGGTGAACTTTGTGGGAGAGAATATGAACAGTTATTTAAAGCTCTTCCTGTATGGTTTGATGTATCTGAACTCATGTTTTAACCCCTTACTCTATGCGCTCCTGTATCCCTGGTTTAGGAGATCTGTGAAGCTGATAGTGACGTTTAGGATTTTGCAAAGTGGTTCACGAGATGCAAATGTACTATGATGACTTCAAGTGCAGTGTTAATATATGAAAAAACATGTTACTGATAACCCATTTGCAATGAATTTGAAATAGCACACATTTAATATGACATTTGTAAACACTGAGGCATAGGGTTGAGAACCAAAAGAGCACAAGTGACATTCTGGGTTTTCTGAGATTTACAAGACTTACAAATCAAATGAATGCTCTTGTTTTTACTGCCAAAAGATCACAATAAAAACAACTGGCTATCTCTGAACATAGGATTCAGACAGTGTGATAAATGGATATAAATGCTATACTGTTATGTCATATAGAAAAAGACATAACATGATGGAGCCCTAAAGTGTGAAATAACTATTATCACAAATGAAAAAAAACTCAAACTGTGGTACGGGTTCCACTGGTGATACTCGGGAGTCTTTTGCTGTTTTAGTCCTGCTCTGATAAATAAATTCTGCTTTGATGTGAAGACCACTGCTTAGTCTTTGTTTAGGGCCAGTTTAGTCCTGGTTTAGTTCTAGATTTGTCCTGATGTAGCCCTGGTTATGTGCTGGCTTAGACCTTGTTTAGTCCTGACTTGGATCTGGATTAGTTCCAGTTTTAGTCCCAATTTAGTCATATTTTAGATTTGGTTTAGTCCTCGATTATTTCCAGTTTAGTTTTAATTTAGTTTTAGTTTTAGTCCTTCTGGATTAGTTCTTGTTCCATTCAGTTTTAGTCATTGTTAAGTCCTGGCTTAGAGTTGGTTTAGTCCCAGTTTTAGTCCATGTCATGTCCTTATGTAGTATTGCTCCTTTAGTTTATTAAAGATAATCCTTGGAAAGCCAAATTTTTCCTGAGGTGGTGGTCTGTGATCTGTGTTTGAATATTTATTCATCTACTGTAAATTGACATGGTTTATTTAGCAATTGAAACATCTATACTTAATACAAAATGCATGGTTGTAATTGTAGCTCTTCATTGTACACACTGTTACTGTTGTTCTCTCTTGGCTATGAATACAAATAGAGTTTTCCAGAGGTAATAGATATTGCATTACACTTTTGAAATGAAAAGCTGTTTTTCACCAATAGAAAAGGCTCCCCCTGTGTATACACCGCCCATGTGGGAGTCAAAGATACCAAACCCAGTATTAGTGGATGGGAACAATTAGTCTACACAAAAGCACTTTTATCATCACATGGGATTTTTTTGATGTGGAAAATATAATTAATACTAATGAAAAAGAGCAAAGGTTATTAGTTTTATTAATACAATTATTGATTAATAACATAAAACACTGTATGAAGTCTTTTGTGAACTTTTCTGTAACCACTGCCCATGAATGTAAGTGATATAGAAATATTATAAATAAATTATATTTTGTTTCTAAATGTCTTGGATTGTTTATTTCACATATGCAAAAAAAAAAAAAAAAAAAAAAAAAAAAAGATAAGATAAAAGATAAATTCATGTCTCAATAAAAAAAAAAATAAATTCTTATTGCCATTACAAGTTAAAAGTACTGAAACCACATGCACTCATACTGGTTTGAAAACAGTAAGGGTACATAACATAAAGGTAGCAAATTTGCCCACAGTGTATTACTGACCTATAGAAGTTTTAGAAATCATATTTCCAAATTGTATGTCAAATTAAGGTTTGCCAGCAAAAATCATTCAATTTTCTCAAAGACAGTGGAAGTTATGGCCAAAAAAAAGAGTGAAAAATGACCCCTAGTGGCTGAGTATGTCCCCAAGGGTACGTAAGGGTTAATCACACTTGTCTATGACAACATGGAACTGTTCTCAGTGACAGTTTCCACACCGACCAAAACACCAAATGTAAGAGTATTTCAGCTATGGCCAGTTAGATGTTTGTGACAGCAGCACAGAGGAGGAGAGACAGAGAGGAGAGAGGTTCACTGCGCTCCTGTGTTACTACGTGCACTGAGAGGCAACGATTGATGCACAAACGCTGAATACTGCTCCTGTCAGACCAGGGTGTTAGTTTGAAATCAAGTTCAAATATACCAGAACATATAAATAAGCTCCTATACTTTATTTTTGACATATAAATATTGCTATTTGATAAAAATACCATTAATGAATTACAGAACCTGTAATTAATTAGATTATTTTTTTGAAATCCTATGGGGTAAGAAAGCTGTCAATAAAGATGTGCGTGTAAAAGTGAAATATGTATATATTTGTCCATAGTTGTACATAAAATACATTTTGTAAATTATGGTACAAAAGAATACAATTCCAAAAATTACCTCACTATATATTTGCAAATACAAAATACAAATACACCTTTTTTTTTATGAATACAACTTATAATTTTACGCTTGTTATTGCTCTCTTGAGAATACAAAACACAGCCGTGATGGAAGTGTCAAAAATACGTAACTGTTCACAGGCACTATGCATTGAGCAAACAGTCAGGGATTACTCAAACTGGCACTGCTGCTCTTCACTCTGTCACTTCAGTCCCTTTTAAAACCGCCGTCTGAAAGCTTTACACAACGTACAGTGATTTTATGAAGGTAGATTTTATGAAGAGCTTTGTTATGTTGCTAACACAGCTATGTGATAGATCTGCACAAGTAAAACAGTGTTAGATCATGTCACAATCTGAACTTATCTGAATATTTGACAATCTGCTTATCAGAAAACATAAATGGATAGTACTACAGTAGATTTTTGTTTAGTAAAGCTCTGTGCTCAAACACTGACAGGCAGTCTGCTGTGTGGTCAGTGACTTGTTCTGAGTGAGTAATAGACTTTCACATCAACTTTACTGCCAAAAATACTCCTGTTTGTGTTTACGTTAACCCCTGATTATAATTATACTGAGAACAATCTAAATGTTTACCTTATGTAGAAGGATCATAGACAGTGAACCTATGTGTTTCGTTCTGTGGAGTAAACTGGGCTCAGACCACACTAAATGAGTCACTAATGGAAAACTGATTAGAAAACAGCACACAGTTATTATTGCTAACAGTTTATGGGGTTCTGTTATTCACATTTGAGATTCAGTGGGTTTATTTTATATTTGTTTTCTTTAAATTAATTGCTAAATAGCAATAAGAGAGAAGGATAAAACACCCTCTCGTCAAACTTTTGACAGGTCTATTGTTCGCCCTCAACCTAATTTACATAACCATGACATCATCGTATTCCCATGATTTACATAATATGTTTTGCATAATGTCTAGACATCCCCCCAAACTTTCCTAGATGAACCTAGAGACCTTCTGACCTTTTCTTATGACTTAAGATCTAAATTTTCGGAATAGGGCCTATTTCAAGAAAATAATACCATTTGATGCTTGTGTGACTAAATCCCTAGGAAATTTGGTTGTTTTTTTAGAAAATAACTCACCATGGCTGCAGATGAATGCAAAACACGGACCATTTGTGAGACTGCAGTGACTATTATAGAGGACCCGGTGGATGACACCGATATTCTCCATAAAAATGTGGTGTATCTCCGCCGGGTTCAGCGCCCTCCATCTGTGGTGCTACACGAGGAGTGGTCTCTAGAGCCATATGGGATGCGCAGGTCCTGGGGTTATATTTTCAAGTATGAGACTGGTGAGTTGTGTTTGTTCCAGACCGACGTCACTGTGGATAGGGCGGTCCTGAGCTCTAACAACTGGGGTGTTCTTAAAAATGTGACGCCTGAGAATCTCACTACATGTGGAGCTTTTATAACAGAAGAAAGAAGATCGAAAATCAGGCCTGCATTTATGGCCGTATGGCTCACAAAAACGTCAGGTACCGGTCGCTGGCTACTCACAAGGCGGCTGGGTATTTTGTCCTGGATCTTTTTAATTCTGACTGCGGCGTATTTCACACTTTTTTAATTGTTCTGATGGCTGTATGGACTGAAAAGATTGTGTAAATTTGGGAAAAATGAACTGGGAAAATGGACAAACTCTTCCGATGCTGCCGAGACTGGTGCAAGTTTGTAGTAGTCGCTCTCCTTATAGGCCACACCCTTGTTCCTCTCATGAAGGCTGACCATACAGCTCTGTCTGCAGGAAATTGTTATAAAAAAGATGTTCCAGTACTGTGTTTCATTCTGTTTGTGGACATAATTCAACATGGCTCGTCGTTACCCCAGACGCGTTCCACTCAATCTGGCAGAGCCTAGGTTTAACTTTGACAGTTCTCCATATGCTGCTCCTGAGAATGAGCCTCGTTCACACGATGAGGATGTAGTCAGATTGCTCATGGCCCAGCTATTCCCCGATCCTGAACCGGAGCCTATGGATACTACGCCGCTGCCAACTCCTTCGCCAAGGGTTATGGAGGATGTGATAGAATGTGACAGTCTGGGGACAAGAGACTGAAAATGGAAGTACACAGGGAGGTGGTGAAATTTAGTGTGGTGAATTAGTTAATTCCAAAATGGGGAATTACTGATGTACGCTCAGGAAATATATGGAAAAACCGAATCATCATCGGTGAGTTCATTGAGCTTTTGAATAAAGTTATTGAAAACAGAATTTCAAACGTGAGAATCAACAGAAATGCGGATGATAAAAGACTGGCACAGGTGTTGGACATGGCTTGAACTCGAGATGGATTGTCAAACACATTTAAAGACATGTTCAAAGAACTGGCGAAAAAAAACTGTAGCACCGAGTCTTTTACGCTCTGTTTGTTGATGTTATCTTTGAACTTTTACAAAACGACCAAATTGTAAATATCTTGGGCGAGCTCAGAAAACTACATAGGGCTATCTTAGGGTATTTTAGATTTTAGTATTTTAACACAAACGTGGATGATGTTAAAACCTTAGTGTTATACATTTGCAAGTTTGTTTTATACATTTGCTAGTTTTAAACATTTGTTTTTACGCATTTGATATTTTTGTGTTTTATACATTTTCTAGTTTTAAACAGTTTTAGTTTCTGTGTTTTTCCTTTGATTTTTTATTTTTTTATTTTTTTTGGTGTTTCATACATTCATTACTTTTACATTTCGACCAATGTTTAATAAAAAAAATGGCAATGACTGAGATTTCATATCATCACACGGTATAATGTACCTCATGAGCTTGGTTGGTTTGACTGGAGGCCAAAGCCTCAAGAACTAGAGACAGAGATATTGAATATTTCCTTTCCTTTCCTGCCCTTTCTGGTTAATTTTCTGGTTCATCTTGTTTTTCTTCGAGTAACTTTCATGCATAGGGCAGGGCCATGAAAAGTTCTCAAGTTTCCGCAGAGCCTTCCCATGCATCGACAGGCCGTCGGAGCCCCCCTAAGTGCACCTAAGTGTAGGGTGACCTTACAGTGAAAGAAGAAAAACATCACAGAGGGAATGAGGCAGCAGATGAAGCAGCAAAGAAAGCAATTGGTTATGTGGGACCTCCAAGCAAGGCCAGCTGAACAATTCCCTAAATACAAATAATAGGACTAAAAGAAAGTACCCAAGTCTCATTCTCATTGGCTTAGAATGTAACCACATTTCACAGTGTTGCCTAAAAAAATAGATGGTATAATTGGCTTTCTACCGTGCTAATTTATAACTCTCAGGACAACTATGCCTCATGTGTGCACCTCCTTATCCAGACCCAAGCAATGCTGTTTCCCTAACTCCTACTTAGATTAGCACTATTTCTGACTCTTAGGTTAAATACGGGGAAAGTTACATTTTTAGATTATTATTTTTGGGGCATTTGATGTTTTTCTTTTTAAGGTTGGTGTAGTTATATTCATGTACGAGTACATGAATATCCACATGCTTACATTAATCTTATTTTATTTTTATGTTAGCTTATTGCGGTCATGTAAGAGTAATGTTTGGTATGAGGGTTATAATGTCTCCAGATTACAACGGATAATCTGTACATGGTTAGTTTAAATTACTCTTGGTTGTTTTTGCTTTAGCATAGTATGTTATGGGTTGTCTTTTAAAGTGTAAAGTTTTGTATTGGGTTGTTGATTTTCTCTTTAAGGTTTTGTATTATGTTTTTTTTTTTATTTTTTTTTTACAGATTTTAATTTTTGTTGAGTGATGTTTTTCTTTTCAGTGGTTGTTTCACACCATGTGATACGGTGTGAAAAGGGGGAATTATTGAATATTTCTACATATAGCTTTGCATATCACCAATAAACTTATATTTTGATGTAGTACTGCTAAAGTTATTAACGCTTTAACATTAGTAATAATAATAGTTGGGTCTTATGTGATGTTTTTCTTCCACTGTAAGGTCATCTTACGCTTGGGTGCATTTCTAAAAGTGCACAATAATGAGCTGATTACAAAGTTATCAGACTCAAGGCTGCAGGTAGGAGCTCCGGCGGTTCCGGCCGGTTGGGGGATGCTCAAGAAAATAAGGCATTGCAGAACTGAGACCTTTCGTGGCCCGGACCTATGCACGAAAGTTACTCGAAAAAAAACAAGATAACACTATGCAGAGATTGTCATACATCGTCATACATAATATAAAAAGCTTAGGACACTCCTCTTTGGCAGTGCGCGCTCTCACTCTCCTTTCAGCGGGGCCTCTGCTGCTGTAACCTTACCTGTGTGATACTGAATAAAACTTCTGACTTGATTACACTTCTGAATCATCGTCCTCTTTGATGCTTACACCAGAAAATGAACAAATTCTTACACTACAAAATCATCTGCTTACATCAAATTATTCAGTACAAGGTTACCAGCCCCACAAACTAGTGTTACAGGCTCTGGACTTAGAAATCAACTGCACACATTTTTTCCTTTATTTAACCAGGAAAGTCCCATTGAGATTTGAAGACCTCTTTTTCAAGTCCTGGCCAAGAGGCCCACACAACAATCCATAAAATAACAAATTCATATAACACAAACAGTTAAAATGTTAAAGACAGAGTTAAAAACAGTGACAAGTCAGTGATTGCATTTCATGTCTTTCAGAAGAGTGTTAAAAAGAGCCATAGCCACAAGAGTTTGGAGTTTTAAAACTCTCTGTAAACAATTCCAATCTGTTGGAGCACAATACTGAAAGGACAGTTTTCCCCTCTCTGTTCTTACAGTAGGACATCCTGAGAACGCAAATTCTGATGGGGTCCATCACACTGAAAAGAAAAAGTGTTAGAATTTGCAATTTGAACTGATTTTTTTGGATAGATATTATCCCTTTTTGTCAGGTAAAAAACAATGATTTAAAATGGGTAAAAGCTATCCATTTTTTCTAATACTGTTTACAGCAGAAAATTGGGTAAAATTTAACTGTGGGTTTGAGTGTGTGTCAGCACCATGACATTGGTGAGCAATGCTACACATGACCTCATGTCTTGGAGATAAAACAGTCTGAATTCTAATGCTCTCACTCCCATCATTTAATGGGCAGGGATTGAAACAGTTTCTTCTTTAAAGGCACTTTAAGAAACATCACATTGCTGGGGAAATGCTGAACGCTGATTGATCTGTTGTTGTAAATAATGTAATAAAATTATGAATGTAGTGTTTTTTAAATAAATTGATTAAACAAAAAAAACTTTCAGCTGTACTTAAACTTCAATTATAACCTGTACCTGTCCACATCATTCATGGTGCAACCATGGTGCGACCATATACACTGCTCAAAAAAATAAAGGGAACACTTAAACAACACAATGTAATTCCAAGTCAGTCACACTTCTGTGAAATCAAACTGTGTCCACTTAGGAAGCAACACTGATTGACATCAGTTTCACTGCTGTTGTGCAAATGGAACAGACAACAGGTGAAATTATAGGCAATTAGCAAGACTCCCCCAATAAAGGAGTGGTTCTGCAGGAGGTGGCCACAGACCACTTCTCAGTTCCTATGCTTTCTGGCTGATGTTTTGGTCACTTTTGAATGCTGGCGGTGCTTTCACTCTCGTGGTAGCATGAGACGGAGTCTACAACCCACACAAGTGGCTCAGGTAGTGCAGCTCATCCAGGATGGCACATCAATGCGAGCTGTGGCAAGAAGGTTTGCTGTGTCTGTCAACGTAGTGTCCAGAGCATGGAGGCGCTACCAGGAGACAGGCCAGTACATCAGGAGACATGGAGGAGGCCGTAGTAGGGCAACAACCCAGCAGCAGGACCACTACCTCCTCCTTTGTGCAAGGAGGAACAGGAGGAGCACTGCCAGAGCTCTGCAAAATGACCTCCAGCAGGCCACAAATGTGCATGTGTCTGCTCAAACGGTCAGAAACAAACTCCATGAGGGTGGTATGAGGGCCTGACGTCCACAGGTGGGGGTTGTGCTTGCAGCCCAACACCATGCAGGACGTTTGGCATTTGCCAGAGAACACCAAGATTGGCAAATTCGCCACTGGCACCCTGTGCTCTTCACAGATGAAAGCAGGTTCACACTGAGCACATGTGACAGATGTGACAGAGTCTGGAGACGCCGTGGAGAACGTTCTGCTGCCTGCAACATCCTCCAGCATGACCGGTTTGGCAGTGGGTCAGTAATGGTGTGGGGTGGCATTTCTTTGGGGGGCCGCACAGCCCTCCTTGTGCTCGCCAGAGGTAGCCTGACTGCCATTAGGTACCGAGATGAGATCCTCAGACCCCTTGTGAGACCATAGCCTGGTGCAGTTGGCCCTGGGTTCCTCCTAATGCAAGACAATGCTATACCTCATGTGGCTGGAGTGTGTCAGCAGTTACTGTAAGACAAAGGCATTGATGCTATGGACTGGCCCGCCCGTTCCCCAGACCTGAATCCAATTGAGCACATCTGGGACATCATGTCTCGCTCCATCCATCAACGCCACGTTGCACCACAGACTGTCCAGGAGTTGGCAGATGCTTTAGTCCAGGTCTGGGAGGAGATCCCTCAGGAGATCATCCGCCACCTCATCAGGAGCATGCCCAGGCGTTGTAGGGAGGTCATACAGGCACTAGGAGGCCACACACACTACTGAGCCTCATTTTGACTTGTTTTAAGGACATTACATCAAAGTTGGATCAGCCTGTAGTGTGTTTTTGTGTCAAACAAAACTAACTGCAAGCCATAATCATCACATTAAAATACTTTAACCTGCTAGGGCTTAGCGGCCACATGCGTGGACAGAACGTTTTAGCTCCTATGTCCACAAGCGTGTTCACTGCTGAACTGGTGGTGTTATGAATGTGTATGTGGGTCGTTACACTGCCATCTGGTGGTGTCAGAAGAGTCTAACACACTATGGTCAAAATTCAATATGGCGGTGAACACAATGGAAAATTCAAGTGGTAGCTCCAGACACAAACATCGACCAGGTAAGAGGTCCTGTCATATTTTATGGCTTATTCTGATTTAGAAATTTATAAAAGTGTCATTTGTCATGACGTGCAAAATTGAAAAAAAGTGTAAAAATATCAACTTATAATATGTCACGAAACATGAAGTACACATATGTGTACTTATGGACTGACGCTCCTCAAAACAGCTAATATGCTAGCAAAACATGAACACATAAAATAAGAAAAAAGCTATCTGTAAAAGCTGTACATTTACCCAATGAATTAAATAACAATTAAATCACTAAATACATGCATACATAGATTAGATGGGTTGAAAATGTTAGTAAAAATGCACATGTAAATTAGCTTACAGCTAACTCTGGTGCTTCTAATGGTACATTGTAACACTGAAACAAATAATAATGCATAACTACATACATAAATTCCATTGATTTGTATTTGATTTTGTCATGATTTTATTTCCAGTCTTTTTCTGTGCAAAGAGCATTGGAGCTCCTTGGGTTAATTGATGGAGACAACTCAGATTTAGACTTGTCTGACAACGATGATCCCATCCTGGATGAGAATTACCAACCATCTCCACAGGAGCAAAGCAGCAGTGAGGATGAGGGTGACAGTAGTGATGATGAGCCCACTGAGCACAACCGAGGACATAAACTTCTCCGTGGTGCAGATAATGGCTAGCCAAGATGCAGTAGATATTTGTTTATTTTATGCATTTAGGGCTATATGAAGGATTGGAAGGAAAATGCTTATTTACAACACTTGTTGACAGGTTCAGGGACAGAGACAGTGACAGGTACAGGTACAGGTTCATCCCGCACTCCCAGACGTCGCAGACAAACTCAAAAGATCGAGGCTGATAGCTCAGAAGATGACTTGGAAGAGCCAACACCAGGACCAAGCCAAACCAAAAAAAAAAAAAAAGAAAGAGGGAGAGTCCAAACAAGGTAATTGTTATTATTTTTGGCACACCTTGAGAAATCTTCAAATTTCATAAATTTTCTTGCAAATTCAAATATTTTCTACACCTCAATTGCTTCCATGGGTAAAAAATACTATTTTTATTCTGATTCTGGTTGCACAGGACGTGGAATATGCTGGAAGGCTACTCCATTGATGCCAAACCTTGCAGAGTATCAACATCAGGATGAAACTGATCTAGACAAATATGGCTGGACCCCACTAGACTATTTTGAACAGTATATAGATAGAGAAATGATGATGATGATTTCAGAATGCTCTAATGCTATGTCACTGTCTAAGAGTGGGGACCCACTCAACATGTCAGTAGATGAGGTTTACCATTTTTTTGGTGCCTGTATTTTGATGTCCTGCATCCGATACCCAACCATTAGGATGTACTGGTTTAAAGCCTTGAAAATCACTGCCATCACAGACAAATTCACACGTGTCAGATTCTTCAAACTGAGGGGAGCAATAAAAGTGGTAATTGATAATGTGCCAGAAGACCTGAGGATGTTGGACAAATTCTGGAAGGTGAGGCCTTTTTTGGATCGCATTCTGCAAGGCTGCAGGTCTCTGAATCGACCTGATTGCGCATCTATTGATGAGCAGATGATTCCTTTCACAGGAGCCTGTCCATGCAGAAAATATCTGCCAATGAAGCCAAATCCAATTGGCATAAAGAACTTTGTTTGTGCTACAGCAAATGGCATTGTGCTTGATTTTGAGCTTTATCAAGGTACAAATGCACTGATTGAGAAGGTCGAAGAACCAGAGGGCCTGGGTTTGGGAAGCTTAGTCATTGAACGTCTGTGTCAAACTCTGCATCGTGGCACAAAAGCGTATTGTGATCAGTTCTTCACCACCATCAAAGGTGCACAACGAATGATGGAGAAGGAGCTGTACATGACTGGTACAATAATGAAGAACAGACTTGCTGGAGCGAACCATAAGTTACCCAGTAACACAGCCATGAAAAACGCAGGAAATGGTACATCATCAGAAGTTTCTGCTGAAGGTGGAAAGTTGTGTGTAGTGAAGTGGTATGACAACAAACCAGTACTGATTATGTCTGTTGTCCATGGTACACAGCCTGAAAACACCTGCCAGCGCTGGGACAAGAAATTGAAACAATATGTCACTGTCTCGCGACCAAGCATTGTCCTTGAGTACAACATCAAGATGGGTGGAGTTGATTTGATGGATAGAATGATTAGTTACTATCGCATGAGCACCTGTACTAAGAAGTCGACAATGCGGATGATAATGCACTTCACGGATCTGGCTTTAGCCAACAGCTGGCTACTCTACCGCAAAAACCATGCAATATGTGCTAGACCAGCACACGAAAGACAAGACCCATCCAATTCCTCCAGTTCCATATGGAAGTGGCTGAGATCCTCTTGGCCCAGCATCACAGTGCAAATGCAGACCTTTCAGAACAGTCAGAGGAAGAAGAAGATTCAACTGAAAGGGTAAAACATCATATAACAGAGTTGCCCCATGTCTCGGTCTGCAGGAGGGCTAATGCCCACCTCCCAGAGATGATCGGACTAAAGAATGCGATGCGCTGCAGACTACCAGGCTGCACTGGAAGAACCCGAGTGTGTTGTGTGACCTGCAAAGTGTTCTTGTGTTTGCAAACAGAGCACAACTGTTACTCAGCCTTTCACACATAGGTGATGGCAGTGATTCTCAAGGTGTGTACATGTTCCTAGAGTGTACATGTACTCTTTATGACATTATCACCTCTAACTCCTCTCTGCTCAGACTCTGTGAAGGTCAATCAATCAAGTGACCTCTCGGCCCCCCTCACTGATCGCACCCTTTGACATATCCTTGTTTTTTTTTTGTTTTTTTTCACTATGATGTTCAAAACACATTAGTAGCTTTATGTAACAGTGACATTTTAAAATGCTTTGAATGCTTTGAATATTTTGTTACAGGCATACAATGTCATCCTGCTACTGTTTGCAGCATTTCAAATGATCCGGTAGTTTTAACTGTCCAAAATGGGCAAAAATGCAATGTTTCCATGTTATTTTTACTCTCTGATATTTAAAACATGTTCAGAAATATGTGTGTATGTGTTATTAATACATGCAAAAGCAGTCAGGGAAAAAACTGTTGTGTTTAAGGTGGAAATAAAGTTTTTCACTCTATTACACAATGAATAAATCTGAATTGAACTGTCCCAACTTACTGCAGAAATACAAGGAGCATGTGTTCAGCCGCAGCATTGCGTCCAAATAGAACAGGAGTGTAACGTTAGGCACGGACAAGCGTTCTGGCGCACACCCAGTGTGCGGACTCTCTCAGCCCTAGTTTCGTCCTGGTTTAACCTAGGTTAGACCTAGCTTATTCCTGGTTTAGGCTTGGTTTAGACTTAACTTAGTCCTGGTTTAGTCCTTGTTTAGGTCTGGTTTAGACCTAGTTTAGTTTTGGCATAGACCTGGTTTAGCCCTAGCACACCATGCAAGTAAAGTTGAATAGCCCTGCTGCAAACCGTTGCAGGGCTCCGGTGTGGAGAAGACAGGATTGGTGAAAGGAGAAGCCGCTGCAGAGACAACAAGGTCTGGAACAGAGACAGGAGAAGCGGCGGCGAGCAGAGTGGTGGCAGGAGCGGAGATTTCTGGGTTCTCTCTGTGCAGGTAATGGGAGAGTGAGGCACGAAGCATGGGGAGGAGGCAATGCTAGAGCCGACCAGGTGCTGGAACCGAGAGGGAAAGGATTCTGGGCATTCTTCTGCACAGATGAAAGATGAAGGGGACTCATGGCTCCCTTTAATACACGCACTTGGTGTGCTGACTATGGTGAATCTGGCATTGCTCGCTGCATATTTGAAATTATATGATGGATGTATTGAAAAATGCTGTGAGAAACTAACGCCATGCACGAGCTGAATAGCTGACTGGTGAAGCAATGAGACCTGCTGAGTAATGACATGCTGAATGATGATAGGCTGAGTGGCCTGCGGAAGGTGAGGTGTCCTCTCAGCGGTACGTGTTGGCTGAGCAGCAGTTTGATAGCGCTATAGCTTCATTACTGATTTTGCACTGTATTTTTGCAAAGTGTTTTGTTGCTCTTCACCATAATGTGTAATTCTGTGTTAGAATTATAGGCGGCCACAGAAAACAGAAAACTAAATATGTTTTGTTCACAACTCCCAGACCCCCTGCCATACGGTCCCACTCACTTTTAAATCACTATATAAATGCCAATAGTACAGATGCCAAGTCTGAGCTGCACAATATAGGTCCAGTTTTTCCATCTCCTTTTACCATGAACCTGAAGAATTGACCTCTTACAAACTATTTTAGTTTGGAGATGAGCTAATTGTTGTGTATTATTGCCTGCATGACATGTTGGGAAACAAGTTTTTATCTTTGTGCCCTTTTTGAAGCTTGAGTCCCTGCCCCCCAGTATCTCTCTGCACGGCCCTGATACTCTGTAACAGCTCACCTACCATAACCCTGCTGCCACCATGGGCCACTCAATCCACAACAGTGACATCAGAAAACCACTCACCCACACGACACCACACACGCTGTCTGCCATCTGCCCTGAAAAGTGTAAACCGGGATTCATCCGTGAAGAGAACACCTCTCCAACGTGCCAGGCGCCATCACATGTGAGCATTTGCTCACTCAAGGCGGTTACGACGATGACCTGGAGTCAGGTCGAGACCCCGATAAGGACGACGAGCATGCAGATGAGCTTCCCTGAGACAGTTTCAGACAGTTTGTGCAGAAATTCTTTGGTTATGCAAACCGATTGTTTCAGCAGCTGTCTGAGTAGCTGGTCTCAGACGATCTTGGAGGTGAACATGCTGGATGTGGAGGTCCTGGGCTGGTGTGGTTACACGTCGTCTGTGGTTGTGAGGCTGGTTGGATGTACTGCCAAATTCTCTGAAACGCCTTTGGAGACGGCTTATGGTAGAGAAATGAACATTCAATTCACGAGCAACAGCTCTGGTGGACATTCCTGCCGTCAGCATGCCAATTGCACGCTCCCTCAAAACTTGCGACATCTGTGGCATTGTGCTGTGTGATTAAACTGCACATTTCAGAGTGGCCTTTTATTGTGGCCAGTCTGAGGCACACCTGTGCAATAATCATGCTGTCTCATCAGCATTTGGATATGGCACACCTGTGAGGAGGGATGGATTATCTCGTCAAAGGAGAAGTGCTCACTATCACAGATTTGACAGATTTGTGAACTATATTTGAGAGATATGGTTATTTTGTGTATGTAGAAAAAGTTTCAGATCTTTGCGTTCATCTCATGAAAAATGGGAGCAAAAGCAAAAGTGTTGCGTTTATATTTTTGTTCAGTGTAGCTAAAGCGGTTTGGTCCTACAAATCATGACCACACTTTTAGCTGCACTGCTCTTAATATCATCATGCTCCAGCCCATAAACTGAAGTAGATATGAAGTAACTGCTGGAGACGAGCGGTGCTTGAACTAAAAACTACAAAATCATCTGCTTACATCAACTTATTCAGTACAAGGTTACCAGCCCCACAACTAGTGTTACAGGCTCTGGACTTAGAAATCAACACATATTTTTTTCTTTTATTTAGCCAGGAAAGTCCCATTGAGATTCGAAGACCTCTTTTTCAAGGGAGATAGATAGATAGATAGATAGATAGATAGATACTTTATTCATCCCCATCAGGAGAAATTCAGGTGTCCGGTAACATACACAAACACACATAATAAAACCATACTCAGTGAGGCAATAATAAAAACATAATAAATAAATTAATTAAAGTTACTAGCAATAGTAATAAAGTGCATCTTCAACAAAATCCATTGTAAAGTCTTATGGCAGCCAGAATAAATGATCTTCTGAACCTTTCAGTCCTGCAGCAGGAGGAGCCTCTCACTGCGACTGCTTCTCTGAGAGGCCAAAGTCTCATGTAGAGGGTGTTTTTTTTTTATTGTGGCGGATGGCCTGCAACATGTTCCTCATTCTCCTCTCCACCAACGTTCCTACAGAGTCCACTCTCCCACCCAGCACAGACGCACATTTTCTGACCAATTTGTCCAGCCTGTTACTGTCCCTTACCGTGATGCATCTACCCCAACAGACAACGCCAAAAAATACAGCACTGGCCACAACTGACTGGTAGAAAATGTGCAGCATCTCATTACAGACCTCAAATGATTTCAGCTTCCTCAAAAAGAAAAGCCTGCTCTGACCTTTCTTATAAGAGGCACTTGTCTGTACTGACCAGTCCAGTTTGTGGTCGAGGTGAACTCCCAGATATTTATAGGATGGAACGACCTCAATGTTTTCTCCATCAATGCTGACAGGAAGATGGGTACCCTTCTTCCTGCTGAAGTCCACAATCATTTCCTTTGTTTTTGATACATTCAAAATGAGTCCATTGCATTTGCTCCAATCTATAAAATCAGAGATGAGCCTCTTGTATTCCTCCTCCTTGCAATCCTTCACACAAGCCACAACTGCCGTGTCATCTGAATATTTCTGTATATGGCATGATGAGGACCTGTAGGCAAAGTCAGCAGTATATAAGGTGAATAGGAATGGAGATAGCACTGTTCCTTGAGGAGCTCCAATGTTTGTCACCACAGTTTCCGCTCTGTTAAATAATTGTGGATCTATGAGATAAAAACAGGATCCACACCTAATTTCTCAAGCTTTCCTCTCAAAATCAGAGGCTGAATGGTATTGAATGCGCTTGAGAAATCGAAAAACATGAGCCGTACATACCCCCCAGGACCATCCAAACAGGGACCGATGAAGCATGTACAGTACTGCGTCCTCTACCCCCATGCTCTCTTGGTATGCAAACTGCAATGGATCCAGTGCCTGTTGTACCTGTGGCCTGAGGAGCTGGAGTAGGAGCCTCTCGAAGGTCTTCATGATTGCGGAGGTGAGGGCCACTGGTCGGTGGTCCTTGGCCCCAGCCGGCCTCCCTACTTTGGGAACTGGCACAAGGCAAGAAGTTTTCCACCGGACCGGAACCTGACCCGTTTGGAGACTCCAGTTGAACATAATTTGCAGAGGCACAGCCAGCTCAGAAGCACACTCCTTGAGAAGCTGTGGCACTATCCCATCAGGACCAGCAGACTTCCCAGAACATAGCCTCCTCAGCTCAGCACGTACCTCATCCACAGAAAGATGGTACTCAGAGGGTGCTCCATCAGCAGAGGTGGAGTAGCCGCTGAGAGGAGCAGTGCAGGAGGTCACAGCGGCAGAGATGGCACAGCCGCTGGGTGGAGCAGAGCAGGAGGTCACAGCAGCAGAGGTGGAAAAGCCGCTGGGTGGAGCAGAGCAGGAGGTCACAGCCGCAGAGATGGAACAACTGCTGGGTGGAGCAGAGCAGGAGGTCACAGCCGCAGAGATGGAACAACTGCTGGGTGGAGCAGAGCAGGAGGTCACAGCCGCAGAGATGGAACAACTGCTGGGTGGAGCAGAGCAGGAGGTCACAGCAGCAGAGGTGGAACAACTGCTGGGTGGAGCAGAGCAGGAGGTCACAGCACCGAAGATGGAACAGCCGCTGGGTGGGTTTGACACAGGAGCCGAAGCTGAGTCGAACCTGCTGTAGAAACTCGTTGGCCATGTCAGTGTCACCAGGTGTCACACTTCCCCTCTCTTTATAGCCAGTAATGATTCTCATGCCCTTCCACACTTCTTTGGTGCTGTTGTGCTGTAGTTTCCTCTCTAATCTCTTCTTGTAGTCCCACCTGGCCTGCCCTATGCTCTTTTTCAGGTCATGTTGCACTGCCCTGACCCTGTCCCGATCACCAGCCTTAAAAGCCTCCTTCTTCAAATTCAGGAGACTTTTAATATTGTTTGTGATCCAGGGCTTATTATTTGGAAAACAGCGAACTGTTTTCACAAGCACCACCACATCTGTACACAAATGAATATACTCAGTGACACTGTCTACTGCTCTATCCAAGTCATTGTCAAAACCCTCCAGGAGCTCATTCCAGTCTGTGGACTGAAAGCAGTCCCTCAAAGCTTCATAGGCCTCTGGGGTCCACCTTCTGAATGATCTCCGGGTTGTAGGCAGTCTCATCACACTAGGTCTGTACAGTGATCTGAGGTGAACCAAGTTGTGGTCAGACTTTCCCAGACGGGGCATGGCCACTACATTGTAGGCATTTTTGACATTCACATAACAAAGATTTAGTGTATCGTTATGTCTTGTTGGGCAGCTGACATACTGAGTGAAACCTGCTAAATCAGAGCTACAGTCCACATGATTGAAGTCCCCTGATATGGCAATAAGAGCATCTGGATGTTGTGACTGAGTTCTCGCGACTGTTTCCTGAATGACGTCACATGCCTCTGTAGGCTCTGCTCGTGGTGGGATGTAAACAACTATGGCGGCAATGTGGGAAAACTCCCGTGGCATATTGTATGGTCTTAAACTGACCACTAGAAGTTCCACATCCTGATAACAGCTCCTACCTTTCACAATTATGTGACCAGAATGGCACCATTTATTGTTTACGAGCAGCGCAAGGCCACCACCTTTTGATTTGCCACACCTTTCCGTATCTCTTCCCAACGCACCAGAGTAAAGCCGGGTATGTCGATACAAGAATCAGGGACACTATTAGTCAACCAAGTCTCTGTAAGACAATACAGACTGCACTCATGGTAGATCCTGTCGTTCTTCACTAGGGCCTCCAGCTCCTCACATTTGTTAGGCAGAGAGTTTACATTCTCCATGATTATCGATGGCAAAAACGGCTTGTACCTCCACCTCCTAGCCTTTAGCTTCACTCCAGCATGGCAACCACGAAAGGGCTTTTTAAGCTCAGGCGGGATGGGATGGTTGATCCCGCTCGGTTTCCCTCGCAGACGAAGTACACTCAAGGAAAAAAGAAACGCACCATTTTCATTTTCTCAATTTGTCAAAAAATATTACAGCCAGTGAAAAATGACAGACTACAATGAGTTTAGTACTATTCTGAGTCAAAATGAAATGACTGTTTTCCTGGTTCCGGTTGATTGATTTTGATGAGCAATAACAACTGTATTTTTGTATTAATCACCTATGTCTGGGTCATGAGTAAAACTCAGAGATGAATTGGACCTGTCCTCAATTGTGCACAACCATTCCCTATAAAAAGACACCAAAATGGAAAAAAAGCACATTTGTTCACAATGCCACGACGACTGCAACCAGAGAGAGATTGGCAGCCATTGGCCTGCTTCAAGCTGAAGGAGCACACGGCTGTAGCCAGGAGTTTGGAGTCCATCACTCTACTGTTGTACGCCTTGCTGAGCGTTTCCACACCACTGGATCCTCCAATGACCGGCGAATGGTGGTTAATTATTGACAATGGAATCAGATACCTGTGCTTTTGTTTACTGTGATGCTTTCTTGTTTGGTCATGTTATTGTTATTGAAACTGTCAAAAGCATTGATTAATTGGGTCTGAATATCAGGGACGGGTATATGGTTGATGTGCACATGTAATATTTCCATAAAAAATAAGTAACCAAAAAAAATGTGTTGAAAAAGCAGTGGTGCGTTTCTTTTTTCCTTGAGTGTAGATCATCCCACGAATACTTGAGAAAACACATACTGTAATTCAAATGGTCTTTATAACACACATTTACCCAGCACAAACACAAGAGTTACACGGACTTGCTGCCACTGCAGTTGGCACATGCGCAAAGAAGACATCCTGTGAACGCAAATTGTGGGGTCCATCAGGCCTGTGCTGAAGATACACACTCAGGTATGGAGGAAGTAGACCAACAAGTCCCTTATAAATAAGTCTGTACCAGTGTGGATCATGGATGGATCATTTATAAATTTTATTATTGGTTGTACAGTAAAGATGATGTCAAAGTCCAATCCAATCCAACTTTAATTCTAGCACTTTAAAATCAACACAGTTGGTCAAAGTGCTGTACACCAGCAAATAAAACAAACATACATCTCCAAAATAAAACACATAAGAACAAATAAAAAAAGAGTAATTAAAACAAATACTAACACTACAAATTATGTAAAAGAAACAATAAATATCAACATCTCAAATCGAGTTAAAAGCCAAACAGAGCAAATGTGTTTTAAGGAGTGATTTAAAGACTGGGAGTGAATCAGCCTGTCTAATGTGTAGTGGTAGAACATTCCACAACAGAGAAGGCCCTAATTTGTCATTTTGTTTTTGGGACGACAAGCAGGGACAGATCAGCTGACCCAAGAGAGCGTGTAGGGGTATAGGCTGGAGCAAGTCAGACAAATATTGAGGAGCAAGGCACTTAAAAACGAATAAAAGAATCTTAAAATCAATATGAAAGTGAACAGGAAGCCAATGGAGGGACTGGAGGACTGGGGAAATATGGTCACATTTACATGTGCCTGTTAAAAGCCGAGCAGCAGCTTTCTGAACTAATTGCAGGTGAGCGATGGATGACTGGCTAAGCCCGGCATAAAGTGTGTTGCAATAGTCTAAATGAGTCGTAATAAAAGCATGGATTAAAATCTCAAAATCGTGCGGAGATAAAAACTGTTTTTTTTTTTAAACTGCGTTAATCTGTGCATCAAACTTTAAGTCACAGTCAAATTTTACACCCAGGTTAGTGACTGGGTGTTACAGACTGTGATAGAGCACTCAGATCTACATTGATCTTGTCATCAAACAAAACAACTCTGTCTTTTTCTCAATAAAGTGCAAAAACTTTATGGACATCCATGCTTTAATTTTATCTAAGCATTTTAGAAGAGATTTTCTACAATTGTTGTGATTCACTGGCAATAGATTTGGCAGTCATCTGCATACAAAGTAATTGTCAGTAATTGTGTTTTGACTACAGAATTTATTATACTCACTCATTTACTATATTCACAAAAACTAACTATACTCACACATACACACACACAAAAATGTGTTACTGTGTTAATATTAGTACTAACTTATGTCAGCAACTGATAGAACTGGAGCATTGTGATAATGGTTATTTAGTACAAATGAAATGTATATACACTGCATGTCTATGTGTAGAATCAGATATTATTATCTTTTTTTTTCAGTGTTCTGTTCTGGTGCAGTCCCCTCTGCCCTCAGCTCGTCAGTGCTCCTCCAGTTCTGGCCCTGGAAAGCTGACACGCCCTCTTGTCTCCCGTCTGCCATAATCACCTGGCCATCACAGCCTGATCTATCCACAACACTCATGTCTTAATAAAGTGTTTTCCGCAGTTGCGACTGTGTATTTTTTACTTCAGAGAGTGATTATGGCTTTTTGTCCACATCAAGTTTTTTTTATGTACAGGTGAAAGTTAAAAATCTATTGGTGTGAAAGATTTAAAATCATGTAGCAATGTCTAATATGAATAATTATTCTCTCAAAACGTCTTTAAGTGTAGTCAAATGTGTTGTGTGTCAAAAATTGTTAAAAGAGCCTATCATAGCAGTTAGGTTTGATTAATTTTCAGATTTTTCTTATGTTCTTTGTCTCTACTTGGATGGAGCTGCTCCAATGATGATCCACACTGAGGCCCCGGACAACTGTGAAAACACATTTAAAAAGTAACATGTAAAAGTGATGTAGTAAGTAATCACAACAATGGCAACAGTGTTACTTGAGTGCTGGAGGTTGCTGATTTACCCCCTTTTAAAAACAATGTATAACATCACAGTGACTCAGATAAATGCTTTCTTCTATATCTTGTCAATCATAACATGAATTTGCCTTGCACTGTTCTGTATTGTTGAAATGATAGCTCACACAAAGCAATAATAGTTAGCCAAGATTTTTCAGTTGCTAAAAATAATAGAAACAGTAAAGCAAATTAGCATCTCTTGCTAACGGTTTGCACAATGCTATGACTTCTATTTCTGAACGGAAAATCCAGTACACAGTATGATTACAGTGGCATGAAAAAGTATCTGAACCTTTTGGAATTTTGCCCATTTCTGCATAAAATCACCATCAAATGTGTTCTGATCTTTGTCAAAATCACACAAATGAAAAAACAGTGTCTGCTTCAACTAAAACCACCCAAACATTTATAGGTTTTCATATTTTTAATGAGGATAACATGCAAACAATGACAGAAGGGGGAGGAATAAGAAACTGAACCCTCTGCCTAAGGAGACCTTGACAGCAATTAATACCAATTTTTACCAAACAATTTAAGTCAGGGGTGTGTCCAATCACTGAGGAGTGGCTTAAAGCTGCCCTGCCCACTATAAAACACACACCTGGTAAGAATTGTGTCTTAATGAGAAGCATTGTCTGATGTGCACCATGGCTCGCTCAAAAGACCGCTCTCTGAAGACCTTCGATCAAGAATTGCTGATTTGTATAAAGCTGGGAAAGGTTACAAAATCATCTCTAAAAGTCTGGATGTTCATCAATCCACAGTTAGAGAAATTGTCTACAAATGGAGAGAGTTTGGCACTGTTGCTTTTCTCCCAAGGAGTGGCCGTCCACCAAAAATGACAACAAGAGTTCAGTGCAGAATACTCAGAGAGGTAAAAAAGAACCCTAGAGTGTCTGCTAAAGTCTTACAGAAATCACTGGCACAGTCCAATATCTGTGTGCATACATCGACTAAATGTAAAACACTGGCCAAGAATGGTGTTCATGGGAGGACTCCACGGAGGAAGCCACTACTGTCTAAAGGGTTAGGGTTAGCCTAACTAGATATTAAATGTGATGGTTCAGTTACTTATTCCTCCTCCTTCTGTCCTTGTTTGCATGTTATCCTCATTAAAAATATGAAAACCTATAAATGTTTGGGTGGTTTTAGTTAAAGCAGACACTGTTTTTTCATTTGTGTGATTTTGACAAAGATCAGATCACATTTGATGGTGATTTTATGCAGAAATGTGAGAAATTCCAAAGGTTTCAGATACTTTTTCATACCACTGTATGCTCTATACCAGTGTTTCTCCAACTTTTTCAGACCAAGGACCACTTTAAGAAATTGGGGGGCCACCTAACCAGCAAACCATGTAGTGCTATTCACGGATACTATAGAATGAATATTGTTGTTCAAAATATTACTGTAACACTATGAAAAGTGAACAGTCTATAATTGCACAATTTTAAAAACATTATTATGACACTAATTCTCTCTGTCTGTCCCCTTGTTTGTGCACTCACACTGAAGCCAATTTATCCATTCCATGCTGGAGCCTGATAGCCTCCCTGGTCCCTCACTACACATTGCCACAAACCTGAGCCTGGGACAGTCTGTAGTCCACCTCTTTTTGTATCAGTAATAGTGCTGGGCATTGATTACATTTTATGCAATTAATCTCAGTCTTGCTATAAGAGCTCAACCTATTTTTCCAATTCAGAAGTCACTTCTTCTGTGGCTGTCATGTTCCCCTGCTGCTGCCCTGAGTCTGCCCCAGTCTTCTCACTTTTTTTTCATTTAGAACTATCAAATTGTTATGGGGTGTAAATATCTCTTTTTTTAGGCATTAATCAAGTAAAACATCATTGATACGATCTGAAAACACCACGTGTTGCCGGCCATTGTGTTAATTAGGCACGCGTATATTTTATCAGGCTATATTTAACATCATTAACAGTACTAGATTCTAGCCGCTTGTATCTCAGTGATTCCTGGGCCTACCCACATGACACAAACACTAGCTACATCTACATGCCCAAAATTTCTTCAATCTGATTATTGTTTGGATCAGAATGTGACTGTGTACATGGACCCGATAAAACTGACCCGATTATGACATGTGTTTACATGCACCACACGTTCTATCGAAATATAATCATTTGGACATGCGCAGAATTGTCTATCATACCGGAAATAGTAGTATAAGAAGAAGCTGCGGTGACTTCCGTTATAAACAAACATGGTTGCGTGCATTTCTGCTTTTGACGTTTCTCCTCCCGTTTGCACTGTCACTTTTGTTTTGTCTTTTTGAAATAGAGCTGTACTGTGTCCTTCAGACCGCACTTTTGTTTTTGCTGGTTATAGAGCTACA
Organism: Bostrychus sinensis; assembly: GCA_020698575.1. NCBI lineage: Eukaryota > Metazoa > Chordata > Actinopteri > Gobiiformes > Eleotridae > Bostrychus > Bostrychus sinensis. The sequence continues at coordinate 36,008,670 of CM036240.1, forward strand.
AGTTAAACTTTCTATTATTCTGCATTTGATGAACATGAGGAGATAGCAGGAGGACAGTCGCTCCATTCCAAGTGTCTTAAATTTAGTTCCCCCACCTCCACCCCAGACAAGGAGCCACTGGATGAAGGTGAGGAGTAAAGACTGGTGGGAGAAAATTGTTCTCTTGGAGTTCACCAATCAAGAGTGGAAGCTAAATTTCCGCATGACACGGCTGTCATTCATGAAATTGTCCTTGTTAATTGTTAATGGAGAGTTATATGGCCCCAGAGGAAGTTACTGTAAAAGCTCCTCTTCCAGTCATCATGTGTATCGCAGTCGTTTTCTACAAACTGGGTAGTTGTGCAGAATACCGTATTGTGGCAAACCTTTTTGAAAAGCTTGTTTATATGTTTTTTAAAGGCATGGTAAAAGGTCCAATTAATCAACTGATTCATGCACCAACAAAAGAAGAGGCAGGAGAGTTTGCCAGATGTTTTGAGGCATCGCATCAGATTATGGGGCTCATAGATGGAACACACATTCCCATCCTTCCTCCTTCAGATGGCTACAAGGATTTTGTGAATCGTAAAGGATGGCCATCCTACATACTACAGGCTGTTGTTGATGACAAATTCTGGTAAATATTTAATATTTACATAAAATATAAATATTGCTTTTGTTGACAAGAAATCAAGTGATAATGAGGCTATGGAGTTTTTAAATCCTGTTTCATTTATCCCTTCCATCCAGTTTTTGGAACATAAGCTGTAAAATGCCAGGCAGCGCACATGACACAAATGCCCTATGCCAGTCTGACCTCTTCAAAAGGGCTCATCTGTGGGCCAAAGTGTGAAAAATATGTTTTTTTGGATGACGGGGATGATTGCCTGTTAATAATATAATTGTTAACAAAACAAATAGGTGCCAAAATGTTAACCAAACAAATTTTTATTTTCCTTTTCTGCAACAGAGCATGAACACCATTGGAGGGAAACACATCAATCTCCTAATTGTTGGGGATCCTGCCTACCCACTTCTTGACTGGCTGATGAAGGGATCCACAAACTCACCTTGCCTGAATCCTGAGCAGGAGTCCTTTAACACCTACCTCAGCTCAGTCAGGGTGGAGAGTTCTCCTAAAAAGAAGTGACATTCGCTTCACTTTTTTTATTCTTGCTAATATTCAATTTTGTTCATTGTGTAGCACAAAAAAGCAAGCATTGTCTTTGGTTAAAGAAATAATAAACAAAAGCATTAAAGTAAGTGATTTTTTAATACACTCTTATTAAGACATAAAGTGCATAATGGCACTTGAGTACTAGTGCTGTGCAAAAAATAAAAATAAATAAATAAAAAGGCTCACTATCAGTGGCTCTAGAAACTCACTATTTTCTTACACATTAAATAACTTTAAAAAGTTACTTTTTTGTCTCTTAACAGATAACTCACTCTTCTTTGTAGTCTCTTTAGATAGATAATAACCTGCTCCTGTGTCTGCGGGGATCTGTTCAGTGTTTTCTGCTCCTTCACTGCTGGATTCATCTGAATGACAAAAAGAAGTCCAATATTCAAATTTGTCTTTTGTCAGAAACAACCTGTTAATACTATGGCAATAAAAAGTGTTATAAAGGTGAAGTTTGCAGCCTTACCAGTAATGCTAGTAATGCTATCCTCAGTCATATCAAGGATTTCGTTCACAGGTGTGCAACTTTGGTTATTATCCTCCTCTTCGAACCCAGCGTCCACTCCATTAGAAGGCACATTTGACAATGGTCTATCTCTTATCAACTCATCCATTTAACGGTAAAACTGAAAGCTTGAAGGGTCAAAACTGCTTTATATTAGGCACTCTTCAAACTTTTCCAGCGGTTTTTCATCTGTTCAATAGTTCGGTCAATTCTGGCTTCCTTCAACCGTTCATGGACTTGAATGACCAACTCAGAGTTTCTAGCCTTTCTACTGTCAAGTCATTCAACAATTTTAAGCTCTTTTAATATTTCTAACAAAGTATTTGTGTCAGATACAGACCAGTTCTCTTTTCTACCCGCCATGTTTTCCGATAGCTTCCACATGTAGCTGACTTAACACACATGCGCAGTGAGCAGAATACTTTTGATGCAAACGGAATAAGTGTTTACATGAAACATTTTTATTCCGATCATGCTTTTAATGTGATAACTTGTGCACATGTAAACATAACTACTGTTACGAAGCTAAAAGTCTTCTCTGCCAGGCTCTGTGAACTGAAAATTAAATTCATTAAGTTTAGGTGCATTTGCTCAAACAGAACAGATGGTAGTCTGCCGCTGGGTGATGTGACAGCAGCGAAACAGAGGCAAAGGGAGTGCTGCTGCTGGGCAGAGACCTGGAGATGGTGGAGAAGTTCACACAGACAGTCACCAAAGTTTTCTCTCATTCAGCTTTTACTCAGTCTGGTAGACAGTCTGCCACCTCTCTGTAGGAGGCGGTCTGTACACTGCCCACTTAACTAAAAGTTACATTGGGATGTGATAAAAGTTGTTACAAAATTGTATTTCTTTATGGCATCTGCTTGCGGACCATTAGAGGGTGCTAGCGGACCATCAGTTGTCCACGGACTACAGTTTAAGAATCACTGCTCTATACAAACGTCCTCAAGTGACATAGTTGTAGCTTCTTCTGCTTCAAATTTTGTAAAAATTCAGTAATTTTTTTGTAGAAATTTCAATTATTTTTAACAGAAACTAAAACACTACAATTTTTTAACCACTTTAACCACACACTTTACTATCTGATTAATTGCTTAATCAAAACAATAATCGACAGATTGATGACAGCTAAAGATAGCCATCTACAGTAGCGTCTTTTGCTCACGCTGCACATACGTGCCCGACTATAGCTGCTCAGGTATGCTATAGCTAATGCTAAGTTTCCTCCATGGTTGTGAGGTGATTACCCTGCCTGTGGTCTGTGAGAACCAGTGTTCGAGTCTCCTCGCCTGAGGACATGAGATCTGTGGGCCTACAAGTTAAACTCACAATCTTCTGTGCTTGTTATGGCTCACATTTCTCCATTTTATATGTGGTGTTACTGATAGGACAATTTGGTTTATTTTACAGACATTTTGGCATTTGGGGCTGCATATAAGAATAAAGATTGCTTTGTGGAAGTTCACAAATGAGACGAGAAATGTTTTTTGAGTCTTTTGAGTACATTATTTTGCATTGAAACTTCCAACAAGAACTGCAAAGCAGTATTTTCACCATACTCAACAGCTTCACAGTACAAGACAAACTCTTCCGGCCCCGGACACTCATTTCCCTCCAGAGTTTCCGTTAGCTGGTATATGCCGGCTTTTAGCCATTTAAAAATGCAAATGACTGATAAAATTAATGATCACCGGCCAAGATGACTGCCAAATTTTTTTATTGAGAAAACAAAAAAATATATTTTTTAGTAATAATATACAGCATGTTGGTTGTTTGTCACCTGACAAATTAACACCGTTTGGGAAGTTTTTAGCTTTAAATTATGTAATAAATAGTCTAAAAAGCTCATAAAAGCCTTTTGCCGAACATTTATTTTACTTTGCGCACCTGAAAGCAACATCACGCTGGTGATGCATGGCTTTGCTCTCTCCGTCAAACTCTTCAAGGGAACCGTGGACTTCAGGTACATCTTACCTTTATAGGAATGAGTAAAGATTATTATCAGAGCTACTATTCATCTGCAAACCACGTGAGGTAAGGTAAACTGAGGCGGTCTCCACGGTGCGTCTCTGGGGAGTTTCTCTGTGCCCTGACCCGCTCTGAAAATGCCAAAGCCTGGTTCCACGAGCCACAGTACACACCACAGCTCTCCCGGCTTGACAGCTAAGACTAGAATTGATGCTGCTACAGAGGAGTACTTATGTGTGGACATTGGCGCATCATAAGGCACTGGAGTAATTGCGTGAGGACTGGAGAGTAAAAAGGGTCACTCCTCACGGGATCCACGTGCGCGGACTTGTGCCAGGAGTTTGAAATGTGGCTGCATCTGTTCTGTGTCTGATCCTTGTTTGTGCTAAAACAAGCTTGATATTAGTGCACTGTAGGCTACCCATATGGAAAAGTTTTATTAAAAACACATATAGATTTTATCTGTTATAAGAATTATATATGGGTCTTATATGGTGAAAAAACTACTTATACAAATTTAATAAAAATTGTATTTTTAAAAATATGTATGTCATATATGTACAGCACAAACCAAAGGTTTTATATATTTTTATTATGGAAAACAAAGTATACTACTAGTATTATTGTATGACTTTTCATGTGTGTATGACGTATGAACCCTATATGGAACAGCAAGTGTATAGGCTACCAGGTTATAATTAAAACCATATATTTGAAAACATAATTCATATGTATATCATTGGTATTAAAGTCTTACAGAAAATGTTTAATTTTGTGTATTATGCTTGGTACTATTTGTATTGTACTAGTACGACTATTAATAATCAGCCAACTTGAAATCAGATCAAAAACACCATTTTAATTTTGTAACACTTTTATTCCAACATAATGTAATTACCACTTTACATCATATTGCCTGTAGTACATTTACTTAGGTAGTTATTTAACAGTAATATGTTTTGATTGGCTCACAAACCACAGGTCCGGACTCACAATTAATGTAAATACATGGTCTTACAATTTCATTGCTATTGATAGCTCTTTCAAATCCTGTTGGAAAATGAACAGTCTTCATAAAGGTCAACAATAGTTTTACATTATGCCCTCTAACCAGTTTTTGCACAGTGCAATATCCAAACTTTCCAAGTGCATACAGATGATTTAGATCTTCACTAACACAGACAAAGTATTCATTTTCTTCCGCTTATTCCCGTTAGGGGTCACGGGTGACTGGAGCCTATCCCAGTAACTTTGGGCCGTAGGCGGGGTACAGCCTGGACAGGGGCCAGCTTGTCGCAGACCTACAGACAAAGTATGAAATCTTGAATATGTGTCCATCTTTCAAAATCACTACAGAGTTGTTCCTTTTCTTTGTCTTTGTGTAAGTGGAACTGTGAATGACCTCTCCATTGACTACTATTCTGCTATAATACTTAACAAAAGAGGTTGGAGTTATACCAAGCACACCATGTAATGCAATTGCATCATTTTTAGACACTTGACTAATCTTTGGCACTCCAAGGGCAGTCACTTTGTCATATCTCGCAACATTTTTTATGCAATGCTTAGCTGAGTTTATGTCTTTGAAGAATAAATTAATTTCAGGTGACATATTCAATGCATAAGCCTTAGCCATTTGTGGCAGTGCACGGGACCAAGCCACTCTTTTGCAAACTTGCTAAGGGACTGCATTACTGCTTTTGACTTGCTGAAGTAAATAACCATTATAATTTTCAAACATGAAAGCTGACTGAGCCCAGAGAGGGCCCAAGTTCTCAACACTTTTAACCAAATGCAGGAGTGAGTGTACATTAAAAGTCATTTGGTCCTCACCATACAAATGCTGAACAGATTTAACAAACAGCTCTAAAACTTCACAAGCATGGTCAATATCTGCTCGGCTAATGATCCTAACAAAATGCTCACACCCTCCACAAGCAATGCCCAGTGGCAGAGATATCTATTTGGAAGTACACCTTTTAGGACTGGCAAACTATAATATAAAAGCCAGTTCTGCCATTCATGAGCTTTCCAAAACTTTCTTTCTACAATAGACCTTGGACTCCGTGAAATAGTGCTTGGAGGCTTGAAAACTAACAGGCTTCCATCCACTCTTGTTTTAAACCAATATACCGTGGTTGATTGTAATGTTTTGAATCAAACCATAAAGTGGACATTTGTCTACAAACCCCCAGCAAAACACAATGCATATAATCAGGTACCACACAGCTGATGAGGTCAAAATGGGGTAAGTCTACTATTGGAGATGGGCCTTTTATACCCAAAGCACTCTGCCCATTATTTTTGGCTATTTCACCTATTTTTACAGTTGTGTCATGTTCTCTAAGTTCTGGTATTTCCTCCCTAAAAGGATACACTTGCACAGTCCCATTGCCTTTTCTTACTTGATGACCTGGATGAAGGCAGTGACTACAGCCATACTCTCCATTGAACTGTTTAAAATTTTGTAATAAGGGTCGTGCAACTGCATCACATATGGCACACAACACATATACCTTTGCATTTCTGATTGACTTCTCTGATGGATCATGCCAAGAAAGGCCTGTTTGGGCAAGATATTTACACTCCTCTACAAAAGGTTTGAGAAAGCTGGTCATCGTTGGTTTTGATGACCCAAACCACAAGGCACATAATAGAACATGTTTGTCTCTTTCCTCAGGAATTACTTCATTAACAGAGCATAGTAATGGCCAAATGCTAAATTTAGATGACTGAAACACAGGTACTCCATCACAATTGAATGACAGAGAAACAAAAGAATCACTTACAGTTTTCAGATTTTTGTACAACTTTCCATCACAAACATCAGTGATAACATCTCTGTTTTGATGATATATGTTATTTATAATGGGTTGACTTTCTAAAAGACCTTTGAGTTGATCCCTCAAAGACAAACAAATAAAGAAATGACCCATCTCTATGCTTTGACTTACAGTTTGGGTTGACAAGCAGATGGGACATTTTAATTCACTGTCCTTTGGCATAGGTAGGCCAATATAAGAGCTGCAAAATCCACAATAGTGATGGTGTTCTGACTTTACCACAAAGTCTTTAAAAGCGTTCTCCAGCATGTACTTGCTACGTGGATGGTCCCAGGATCAGGGCTCCATAACCTTAACAGCTTCAGTAAATCTTCCATCAATGCCCCGGTTACATTGTGCTTCAGAGAGAAGGCGAGGATGTTCAGCCAAGAAGGATCTGATGCAGATCTTGTTGCATTCTGTAAAACAAAAAAAACGGAGAATATAGAATAAAATAAAAGTGATAATAAAAATAATACCAGCTGCATCAAATCCTCACTGTATATTATTATTGTCATTGGTAATATCTCAATGTCCAGGAACACTACTTTCACATGTACACAAACAATCTTATTGAAAATCACATGATTTACTGATGAATGTTTGTGTTTTTATTTACCGCTCCATTTATTGAAGTCTGCACTGGAGTCTCTGTGGGATGTGACATTGGGTTATCATCCTGTTAATGAGCAAAAGGGTTTTAAAATTCAAAACCTTTAATAATTATTTGTTTTCACCCTAGTTGGCATCTCACTTGTAAATATGTAAAACTCTAGGCTTAATTACCTGTACTTCTGATAATTGCATGTCTTGTATCTCTGGAGTATGATGAACAGGCCTGAAATCCTAAAAATAATGCAATTGGTATTGTCTCATTGCCAGATGTATTTGAAGAATATGTAAATTATGTATCACATTTTTAATACCTGTACTTCTGATGAGGGCATCTCCTCGGGTTCTGGAGAATGTGGCAAAAGGTTGAAATCCTAAAAAACATTACAATTCTCACTCTCTCATAAAATGTATAAAGAATAAATCTAAAATGTGATATACCGATTCCATTTACCTGTGCTTCTGATGAGGGCATCACCTCAAGCTCTGGAAGATGTGGAAAAGGGTTGAAATCCTACAACAACAAAAAAATAAAATAAATTAAAAAAAAAAAAGACATTTTCTATCATCTGTGCATTATCATTAATTTTAAAAAAGGCCATATTAACTTGAGTTTTATTGGATACAACCTCATTCTTCCTCAATGGCACTTTGACCTGGATGAAGGGACAGTATAAATAAAACAAATTAATTCAAACCCTAAGACATTTTACAAAAGATGCAATAAAAAACAGACACACAGATACCGTGATTAAGATATTCTACGCTTCTCAAAAAATCTAGAAGACATCTACCTGTCCATCAGTGGAGGTAGATGGCCCAGTCCCCTCTGCTGAATATGAAAAATCATACTAAAACAGAGAAACAGACAAACATAAAAAGTTGTGGCTATATAAACTGTTTAAAATGAAATAATCAAATGTCCTTAGGATTTATAGGATTTATTGGACTTACACCACAAGTTGTGCTTTGGGAAGGATTCTCTTCAAAACTAAAGAGATAATCTTTGATTTTTCTAAACATATTTAGTGACAACAGCTGAATTAATACATGAAGTTTCAAGTTACATTGCTACTAAGTGTTTAACTTTATAAACAGGTGCACACACTGTCAGCAGGGTCTTTTATAGCTAGCTTCACTTAGCGCCGTACAGGAATTAGAATATTATCATAACAGTAGACATAATGCACGATATTTCTACGAATTGCATTGTCAGCTACCTTGTTTTCCATCTTGTCTGAGTACGATAAGGAATTTTTCTGTCCCCTTCTGGGCAGTCATGAAGGCAATATAATTTTCGCTTAGGCATTTTCAAAAGAGACAGAAGCACGAAGTCAACTTGACTCGATCCGTGAGGGGAACAACACAGGCCGCAGCAGAGACCCTCTCTCCCGCTCTCTCTCTCTCACTGCTTTCAGACAGCGAGTGTGATTGGTTGATTTGAACTGCTGAGCGGGATTCTAGATAAGCGTTAGCCATTACCCAATGAAAAGCCAGGTTACTAGTGCTATGAGGCTAGGCCATGGGCTGCGGCTTTGACTTTTGAGACACTCAACTCCAGTTAATTCAAGAAGTGTGGCAGAGGAAAATGATTATTTCATGAGCTCCCACGTTTCCCTCGATTTGTCATCAAGGTAAGAACATTTCCAAATTTAATTAGGGCCATATACTAAAGGATTTTAACACCGGGAAATCCCTAGGGAGGGACTCAAGAAACTAAGGGACCGTAGTCAATCACTGGCTTGGAAAAAAGTTTCTCCTTTCCCTCCTTTTCTCTGTGTAGTTAAGTTTTATGTTAGATCGTGTAAGTGTAGGGCTAATACCAGCGCTTAAAAAGCCGTCACTGCGAACCACTCAGCTCTTTTATTTGTTAGCTTCGTGTTGCTAGTAGCGGCGCTAATTAACTCTGTTTGCTCTGCCTGAGATTGTCCGGAGGTGCTGTTTGTTAAAGGCATGCAACACCGGTGCTGCTGCTGCTTTAATTCGTTGGGTGATAAAGGCAAATATTACCCAATATTTTGCTAGCGCGAACTAGTGTCTGCAGCCTTTCTTTCAAAATATAGATAATCAGTTCCGTAGTTACATTATTTGTGGTATGCCTAACAAATATAAACACCTGATGTCATGTTTTTGATGTTGACCCTTGTAGTGAAATATTGTTATACCGAGCTGTAAGCTGTGCGGCTAACGCTAAATATTTGTAGCTTAGCTGAACTAGCATTATCAAGGCAACCACATGGTATGAAAGTTTTGAAAAATATTTGTCTATTTACAATTAATTAATAATACATTCATAAACCTTGCAATTAAGATTAATACTACTTAAGTTTTTTTTGGTTTGTTTCTACATTCAAAAATATTTAAAGATAAGCCAAATATATAATCAAATCAGTAAGTTATACAATTAGAATTAAGAAATTAGGGGAAGACACATTTCCCAGTTGAAATGTTCTTTCCTTTGTTCTTCATTTGTTTAATGTCCTTTTACTGTTATTTGTTATTGTAGTATGACTAGAAGATTTGCTGTGGTGGAGTGGACAAATGGGGACGGATGCAGAGAAGTTCAGTGAAGTCAAGACAGATGCAAGTATGTTCTTATGATGACTCCAAGTTTGATGACAATGGATATCCCTCTTTCAGAGTACTTGACTGTGGTGGAGTGGCAAAAAGGGAAGAAACCAAAGCATGGCTGGCCAGTCTACAGAGCCTCCATCAAATATGTCAGCAGTAAGTCAAGATTTATTTTTAAATGCGTTAAAAACTGAGTTATAACATGTACTTTTAAAAACCTTAAATTATGAACTTTTCAGATAATCATTTTTATACCAGTGCAAAAATGAAAGAATTCCTACTAATAACGTCAGATAATGGGAAGCCAGCAGCTACCAAAGAAAAGGCCCTCAATCCCACCAGCAAGATACAGCTCAGATTCTGAAACAGATGTTGAGAATGTGCAGGTAAGTGGATACAATGACACAAGATAGTCACAGGTTTATGCCAAATGTAAGCAGTTTATTATTATTTTTATTTAGTAAAAATGCGCTTACATTTGGCATAAACTTGTAGTATGCACTTGTCATTAGGTCAATTCCCCTATTCTTCTTTTTTTCACAGACTCAAAGTAAAAACAGAACTAAACAGCAAAATGTGGCCAGAAGGATAGTGGCGGAATATGAACAAACAAGCTCAGCACAGACTCAGAAGAAAATGAAAGATTTAGAGGAGGAAAATATCAAATTGAGAACTGAAAATGAAAAATTGAAAAATATGTTAATTAGAGGTAAGTATGTTTTAACCAACCACCACACTGTTTAACACAGTAGTTAACTTTTTTATTACTGTTTTTTTAGAGATCCCTGATATGATCTGTGAAGTCAAAACTGCTCTTCACTGTCAAAGCTCATCTTCAGTTGCATCTGACTCAGAAGGTATACAGATGTCTCTCATCTTCTGTTTCCAGCCAACGTAGGGAGAAAAGGTATTTTATATTTATGTATTTTTAGTAAAATTATTTAGCTTTTTGTGTCAGTTAGGCTAACAGATTTTCCTGTTTTTACAAACAGGTGGAAATCATTCAGGGGTCCAAAGTCTTTGTAGACAGGCTGGCTTGGGCTGTTGCCCAAAACGCTACCTCTGCCTCCTGCTTTGTGGGAACTCTTCTAACAGCAGTGTTTCCTACCGATGTGCTCCTTAAGAGCAACCTGAGGGGTATGACCAGAGACTCCTCTGGTCAACGCCGGCAACCACTGAATAAAATAAAAGTGGACTGCCATCTATAGTAAGCATCCCTATACCTTCCAATCCACTTTGTGCTATTATTTTAGTACATGAAAGTCATTTGGATTTAATACTTATCTAACAAGAGCAATATATTGTTTTATTTATCTTTCAGGGGCTACACTCGAAGAAGTGGCCACATGTGGTTCCATCCCACATTGGAGCAGTCATCAGTTCCAAAATAACAGAAATTCGGGGAAAGAACAAATTGAAAAGTCCAGACTCTGAATCCATGCTCCTTTTTGACGATGAAAGTCAGTAGATACCTTTTTAGTTGTAATATGTTCTCTTATTCAAAACATGCAGTGCTAACCAGATATTTTCATAATATATAAAAAATATGCGTAGATGTATCTATCTGACATCCAATTAGACTCTTGTAAGTAAATTGTCAGTAAAAAATGTAATTTAATAAATTAATAAGTAATTTACTGACCAACCACATACTAAATTTTGTCAAATTTAATGCCAGACAGAGAGAAAATAGACTGGTGTACCTATGTGAATAGAGCTGTACCTTGAATTCTGTTTTGTTTGATTCATGCATGTTTTAGTAATCCTGTTTGGTAAGGAGTAGGGCTGAACAATTTTGGAAAAATATCTAGTTGTGACTTTTTTTGATAGATATGGAAATTGATATTAGATTTGTGAGGCTCTGTTGACTGGCCAGCCATTTTTTTCTTATTCATGGGCCTGTTGAGTTATTGAAGGTCAAATATGCAATGCACAGCTGCCCAACTCCCTGGGGTTTACATATTGCATGTTCCATTGATCATATTTATGTAATGTGATTACTTTTTGTGTTTAATTAAACACTGGTCACAAAATTGTGAAAATTTTTCATTGAAATCTAATATGTTAACTATGTGTACAGGTGTAGAAAAAATATACCTTAAATATGTGTAACTATATAGGATCTATATAAATTATATAGTAGTTTTGTAAGAGCAGTCATACAACTAACCTATTGAAAATATATAAAAATTGTCTAAATACCTTGAAAGAAATTTGTAGAAGTAATATATGGCACTAATATGACTTTTGTGTGATTTGGTATAATAACTATATATACTTTATATGGGACATTTATATGTTTTTAATGAGTTTATGAAAAATTCAATATAAAGTTTGTATGTAAAACACACACAGAACTTATAATATTTATATATAACTTGTAAAAATCCCCTAAATGATTTATGTATTAATTTAGTATAAAAGTGGCCATAATCGGTTTGATTTTTTATATGACATATAAGGATCTTATATACTGAATGTAAGTAAGCATCTTATATGAAACTAATAAGAAAAATTACTTAATTCATGTGAGGAAGCAGTATACAAACCATACAGGTTTTTTTCATATGGGTAATGATACATTCATCCTCAGTATTTATGTCACCTTGCACTGGAGCCCAGAGCGCACACCTCATTCTCCCCAGGACTAAAATAAAAGTCAAACAAAAGTTATAAACTACCCAAATGAGCAGCGATCATAAGGATACAAATACTATATGCCACAGGTGTCAAACTCTGGCCCGCGGGCCAAATGTGGCCCGCAGGATAATTTCTTTTGGCCCGCGAGATCATTTCCATTTTATATTAATAATGGCCCGCCGATATATTGTGCTCGATCTGTTTGAACTACATCTCCCATAATGCACTGCAGAAGCGGCGTCGCTGCACGCCGGCACTGCCCCTCCCCCGCTGTTTTAGCGAGCGGCATTTAACGAGCTGCAGGAGCAGAGAGAGAGTGAAGGATTCTCTGACAGGAAATTTAACTTTCCACAAAATAAATGGGCAAAGAGGGGTCAGTGAGAGCAGGAGCTTCTTAAACACTGGGACTCTCTGTAAACGCTCTACACTTTGTTTGTTGAGCTCATGTAGCAGTAATAAAACCACGCTCCAACCGCACAGCAGTGTAAGAACATCTCCTTTACAAACCGTACGTCTTTAAAAACAGCACTGCCCTCCGTCGCCCTTTTCCTTTCTCTCTGTCACTACTTGTGCTCTAATGCACTCATTAACACACAGCGAGCTAAACCTGCCCAGAAAGAGGTATAATCCTGCTCACACTGTGTCCTGCAGAGGACAGAGGTGGACAGTAGTTTGCTCAATAGAAGTAAAGTAGGCCTATAATACGTGTTTGTGTGTAGGAGCTGACTCGGCTTAAAGTTGTGCTGGGCTTACATAAGGGGCATGGCATGCACCTAAATATTAATCTGCTGGTAGCACCCACTGTCACAGTAAAACAGAGTGGACCTGATGAAAACACCTGTCTTATATGAGGAGTTGGGTAACTGTGGCAGTAAATAATACTTCATTTAAAATTAAAAAATACTGATTTAAAACAAAACTACAAAGCCCCTTAAAACCACAAATCTACACCTGTAGATCTGTGGGGGAGTATTATTCTATGTTAAAAAGCCTATTGTAGCCTAACTGAGAACAAAAATACAGTAGGCTGGCTTTATTATTTATACAATTCTCTTATTCAGCCCACGACCAAGACTGGTTTTCTAATTTTGGCCCCAGCTCCGATTGAGTTTGACACCCCTGCTATATGCCATCCCCATATTTGCTGTAACACTAAGCTTTACAGTTAAAACACTGCTTAAACACAAAAGAAGGCTCCGGTGCATAAAGACACACAAACTCTTCTAACCAAGGATTAAAAATACCATTTTGACACTGTTCTTATGCATTAGTCCTTCAAATGAATATTTACTTTTTTATAATGATTTATTATTGTTAAATTTCATGAACTCTGAGATGATTGAGTTGACACACAGGTGCTTTCTCTCCGCCTGCACGTTGTCTAATTACCATTTTCTGCTGTGCATTATTGTATCTGTTTGTAAATGAAGGCAGTACCTTTTAGTTTTATTCACTCACTAATGCGCAGAATGACCATTTTATATTATTGATTTAGTCCTGTGTTTGACATGATTGTTATTCTATTATTTAAATGTATGGCGGGTATTTTCAAACACTGCCGGCCAACTGACCAACAAAATAAAAGTCTAGCAGAAGCTCTTCTTCCCTCTCCCAATACTTTCAGAATAAAAGTGTACATTCGTGTGTGAGACAACAGCGGCCACTGTAATTCTGACACAGAATTACACAATATGGTGAAGAGCAACAAAACACAATGCAAATATATACAGTGAAAAATCACAAAATCAGTAATAACGTGTAGGACTCCAAACAATCGAGACCTAAAAAGGAACGCGGCCTCCCACACTGTAGACTGTAGACGTGTGGGGGAAAACCAAGCAGGCAGGAGAGACACAAGAGTGAGGAAGGGTGTGTCCATCTGGAGAGCTGCAGCAGGCCAGAACAGTGTGCAACATGGCAGATAAAAACATTCTAAGTAGACTTGAATCCTTAGAGAAGTAAGACTGTGGAAGGCAGGGTGCCATGATGTCAGGGCAGTGATGACATGACGTCAGCACAGGGGTGCCATGAAAACAGCGCAGGGGTGCTGTGACATCAGCGCAAAAAGCCGAGCCTCCATACTTCAGGGGTTCGCAACACAGGAGACGGGAATCATCTGTGGCGAGAGCCGGCCAGAGCTGTTCACAGGAGCAGATACTCAAAAAGAAACAAAGAGTTGCTTGAGTTGAAGCAACACAGTTCCCATGTCGGTCTGCGGCCCTTGACACCGGCAGAAAATGGCAAGAAGCAGCAGAATCCAACACCGCAATGATGTGCAAACACTTGCTGTGGCCCATCGTGATCCTGCAGAGGTGAAGTTGAGCACCAATGTGCAGCATGAACCATGGCTCTGGATTGCCGCCATAAGCCTGAGAGGATAATGGTAGCTGCAAAAACAGCGGGAGGAATGGTGACTGCAGTCGAGGCGTCTTCAAACCACATGTTCCAACATTGAGGTTACCATTGACAATGTTCAAATAAAGGGGTCACCAATATGGAGACCCACCGGTCAGAGTCACCAGTGTGGAAGTTCACAAATGAGACGAGAAGTGGTATTTGAGTCTCTCTTTAGTTTGCCTGCTGTGACCTGCTGATTGAGGAAAAAACTTCTCCTCTACACCATGCCCCAACCTGCTCCTCACTCAAAACATTATGTTTAGTGGGAGGAGGAATGACTTTAGGAGAGCTACATAAAGTGGGTTGACCCCTCATTATACGAGGATGACATGGACCCTTGCTTGTAGGGCTGCTTGATTATGGGATAAATATTAATCACAATTAATTTAGACATAATTGAAATCATGCTTATTCAAATGATTATTCATTAACTTAACAAAACAATGTAACATATATATTTTTGCACACAAATAAAAAAGTGCAAAATATTAAATAAACCAAGTTCTCTTTTGTAACCAAATGGAGTGAACTGCTATAGAACTGTTATAGACTGTTGTGAACATAGACCTACAACAATTATTTAACAAATAAAATAATTCCTCATTTCAAGTAAGTAGCCTATATTATTTAAATTCCCATTACATGCATTATTATTTTTATTATGTTCATTATTAGGCCCGAGCGCCAGGAGTGGCGAGGGCCTATAGTGACCCTAACCCTAACCCAGCAGCACCCTTTGCTGATGTTATGCAGCAAATGCATAACATCAAAAAACTCAAAAAATTGGCGTGACAGCGCCCCCTGGAAAATCAAAATACATTGCGCCTATGGCTATACACCAAAAATGAACTTTGTCGTATCCAAATGAAATTTGGCACAATGATTGATCATATGATCCTGAACAAAAAAATATATTATGCCATTGCTAGGCAACCAACCGGAAGTCGGCCATCTTGGATTGATCATGTGACCTCCTGATTTGCACCCTTCACATTTTAACAAACTCGTCCTAGGGCGTTTAACCCAGCTACGCAAAAATCGCTCCACATCATCTAGAGAAGTGGGACATTAAAAGTTGTTCAAGGTTTTGTAGAAGATTTAACGGTGTTGCCGTGGTGACGCGACGAATTTTGGCGTCGTTTTTGTGGCTCGCCGACACCCTTCAAAGTGTCATAGCTCGCACATATCTTGACCGATTTCTCTCAAATTTTAATCTTTGGTGGAGTCCCAAGCCCTGAACAGATTACTATGTGAATGTTCACAATGGGCGCGATAGCGCCCCCTTGGGAGCAAAAAATAAATTTGTATGGGACGATAAAAATAAACTTTGTCATAGACAAACGAAATTTGGTACACATATCTATCACATGACGCTGATCAAAAAAGTCAATGATGGTCCCACCCCTTCTCCCATCCTGTTGCCATGGTGACACTCCAAATATCCAGTTCAGCCAATGGGACGTCCCAGTGCTTACTTTGACGGAGCCTAATGAAATTTGGTACACATATGCTTCATGTCCATACGAACAAAAAATTATATTGTGGCCACACCCCCTGAGCAACCGGAAGTCGGCCATCTTGGATTGATCATGTGACCCCCTGATTTGCAGCCTTCACATTTTAACGAACTCGTCTGAGGGCGTTTAAGTAAATGACCTCAAATTTTGTCCACATCATCTGGAGAGGCGTCTGACCAAAAGTTGTTGAAGGTTGTGTAGAATTAAACGGTGTTGCCACAGCACAGCCCCAAAATTCATGTTTATTCTGTGGCTCGCTAACAACCCCTAATTTATTATAACTCACACATGCAGAGCCCAATGTGGACCAAATTTTAATCACTTATTTACTCCATAGACCTATGGGTATGAAAGAAGAAAAAATGCCAATTGCTGCAATAGCGCCCCCTGCAGAGTGAGGCAAAAATCCCTATGGAAGGGCAAAAATAAAGTTTATTGAAAATGCGTGAAATTTGGCAGAGAAATCCATCAGCTCACAACAATGAAAAAAGTCAATAGTACTCATGCTTTACCTTGTATGGTTTTGCCACGGCAATGTCAGAAACTCCCCATTATATTCCAAAGGGAATCCTATACAATGGAATCCTATGGAGCCACTGAATTATGTCACATTTGGTAAATTTTTAAAGAGCCTAAAGAGTCTAAAAATTTGGCAAGTTTTGGCAAATCTGCCCCAGCTCCGGGCGCGGCAGGCGAGGGCCTACCATCGCCGCTTGCGGCTATATTTATTATTATTATTATTATTATTATTATTATTATTGTTATTATTATTATTCACTTAAATAAAACATGCTGGTCCATCTTCATAACACATAAAAACATTAGGTTTAGGGCAGCTGAACATAACTAGACTAATGTTTTTAAGGGCATGTGGTTACAGTACATTTAACTTGTAATGGCAATAATATTTTTTTTTTTCTTTAGACATGAATTTATCTTTTATCTTAACTTATTTTGTGCATATGTGAAATAAACAATCCAAGACATTTAGAGACAAAATACATTTTATTTATAATATATTGTATATCACTTATATTCACTTACATGTATTAATAAAACTAATAATCTTTGCTCTTTCTCATTATTATTATTATTTATATTTTACCCATAAAAAAATCCCATGTGATGACAAAAGTGCTTTTGTGTAGACTAATTGTTCCCATCCACTAATACTGGGTTTGGTAACTTTGACTCCCACATGGGCGGTGTATACACAGGGGGAGCCTTTTCTATTGGTGAAAAACAGTTTTTCATTTCAAAAGTGTAATGCAAAATCTATTACCTCTGGAAAACTCTATTTGCATTCATAGCCAAGACAGAACAACACTAGCAGTGTGTACAATGAAGAGCTACAATTACAACCATGCATTTTTTTTATTAAGTATAGATGTTTCAATTGCTAAATAAACCATGTCAATTTACAGTAGATATACACATAAATCTTTTTTGTATACTGAGGGCTGAGAACCAAAGGCTGTAAGTAACATTTACAAGAGAAGAAAAAATGGCACAGTACTGACTTTTTGTCAAATTTCAATTCATAAATGCTAAATATTCAAACACACAGGTCACAGACCACCACCTCAGGAAATATTTGGCAGTAGTATTATCTTGTATAAACTAAAGGAGCAATACTACATAAGGACATGACATGGACTAAAACTGGGACTAAATCAAATCTAAGACAGGAATAAACAAGGACTAAAACCAGACTTATCTGAAACTAATACGGGACTAAACCAAATCTAAATTAGGACTAAATTGGGACTAAAACCGGAACTAATCCAGGTCCAAGCCAGGACTAAACAAGGTCTAAGCCAGCACATAACCAGGACTAAATCAGGACAAATCTAGAACTAAACCAGGACTAAACTGGGCCTAAACAAAGATTAAGCAGTGGTCTTCACATCAAATTTATGTGAGCAGAATTTATTTATCAGAGCAGGACTGAAACAGCAAAAGACTCCTGAGTATCACCAGTGGAACCCTTACCACAGCTTGAGAACCACTGACTTAGATTATTTTTTATTTGTAATAATAGTTATTTCACCTTTTGGGGCTCCAGCATTTTATGTCTGTTTCTATATGACATAACAGTATAGCATTTATATCCATTTATCACACTGTCTGAATCCTATGTTCAGAGATAGCCAGTTGTTTTTATTGTGATCTTTTGGCAGTAAAAACAAGAGCATTCATTTGATTTGAAAGTCTTGTAAATCCAAGAAAACCCAGAATGTCACTTGTGCCCTTTTGGTTCTCAACCCTATGCCTCAGTGTTTACAAATGTCATATTAAATGTGTAAAGTGCTATTTCAAATTCATTGCACATGGGTTATCAGTAACATGCTTTTTCATATATTAACACTGCACTTGAAGTCATCATAGTACATTTGCATCTCGTGAACCACTTTGCAAAATCCTAAACGTCACTATCTGCTTCACAGATCTCCTAAACCAGGGATACAGGAGCGCATAGAGTAAGGGGTTAAAACACGAGTTCAGAAGGATCAAATTATACAGGAAGAGCCTGAAATAATAGTTCATATTCCCTCCCAGATAGACCACCACGTAGTATGGTGTGTAGCACAAGAGAAAGAGAAACACAACAAAGCCCAGATTCCGCGCTGCCTTCAGCTCAGATTTCCTGGAGTTCACCGCCGGCTGCTGTGTGGTGTCTGCAACCTGAGAACGCATAGCACGGGCCTGCGACACTGCCACAAAGAAAACTCGCAAGTACAGCATAATTATGAGCACAAAGGGCCCACAGAAGGCCACCGCCAGGTCAATGTAATATGCAATATAGGTCACTGGTGTTAAGCATTGCCCCTCGCACCTCTTATACCGCCCCGGAATAATGAGACTGTTATGGAAATACCCAATACTGTACAGGACAGAGATGATCCAGCAGGTGATCAGGGCGATGCTAACAGATCTCCTGCACATCAGGGTGGGGTAGTGCATGGGGTCACAAATGGCTATGTAGCGGTCTATCGAGATAAGGATCATGCCTCCGACTGATGCGGAAACCAGTGTGCCGACAAAGACTTTATACAGAACACACAGGATGTCACCGACTCGCCAGCAAGAGTACGGTAAGGAACCTTTGACTGGGATCACCACGCAGCACATCAGGAAGTCTGAGACGGCCATGCTGAGGAGGATGAGGTTAGGAGAGGAGTGCAGCTGCCTGAGAAAAGAAACAAAATGAGTATATGTATTACAATAAACCTGATGTCAGTTCTTGTGACTTGCCTGAAATGCGAGATAGCGATGATGATCATAAGGTTGAGGATGCCGGTGCTGATGGCGAAGGACAAAAGAACGATTAGATAGAAGGTGAAGCTCTGATCAGGGATCTCCTTGGTGCAGGACAGATTGCCCAGTTCTGGGTAGCACTGGTACCACTGCACACTGCTCATGTTGGAGGAAGGAGAGGGGTGGGGGGGAAAAGTGACTTCATCCAGACGCTTTATCTCTCGTCTCCCTCCACCTCCGCCTGCTCCCAGATGGACACTGGACCTCCCAAGCCACTTGCATCATGAGCCAAAACAACTCCACAACTTAACTTTGGATAGCAGTGATCAAATCAATGACTCAGCACACTTGACTTACTTTGGTGAAGTTCACTAAGTAATAAATCTTGCTTTTTCTATTTTGTGGCTGAAAAAATAAAGTTCCTAAACCAAAAAAAGTGCACCCATTTCAGATACAAATCCATGCCTAATTCTTCAAAGGCCTCAGAAAGCAGCTGCTGCTGAATATCTGTAGTACTCTGTATTTTCTGTGGTCAGAGTTTACTCCAGCTCTCATGCCAAACATTACTTATCCAAATACTGAATTACAAAACTTGAATGTGTTTATTAGTTTCTGGAATTCTATCTTGTTTTACATTAAAGCCTGCTCAGTAAATTGTCTAGTGTTAAATTAACACAGTCAGTGAACATATGGTTCTTTTCTGTCTAGTGTTAAATTTACTCTTTACTCTAGTGTTAAAATGTCAGTGTTAAATTGAACAAAACACCATGACACTGGTGGACAATGCTACACATGACCTGATGTACTAATGCCAGCCCTGGACTACAGGGCCAACACTGTGTGACCATGGGAGCCTCGTGCACAGGGATAGTAAACACAGAAACATGGCAGCAGCCATTTTCCACTGGCTATCACTGCTTACACACATGGATGTACACTTATGCCACAAAACAGGCAAAATAAGAGAGAAAATGACATAGAAAAGAAGGAATCGACATGCAGTAAATAGACAGTAAAAGAAATAAAACAGGAATAAATCTTCATATTGCATATTGAAGATGGAGGTACATGCCACATCGGACTAACATTAGACTTGGAGCTGGCTGTTCATCGTCTACTCAGGCAACCTATTTATTTCAGTTATGTATTATTTATTATTAGGTTTCCAGTCTGGTCAGTTGTTTTAGTTTTTGTAATTTTAAAGGAATTATGAATAGACATAGCGTTGTTACCATGCTGCTAATGCTAACATTGATATGCAACATCTCTCCCCCTGACCACATAACAAGGTGATAACAGTCAGTAGTTTCTCACCCAGTGTTTAGAGAGTCAGTAAAGGTAGAGAGAGAAGTTGTGAGTACTGTTTAAAGGTGAGTAATGTGATGGGCTCTTAGATCTGTATTGTTGTACACACGTCATAATGACCCAGTCTTTACAGTGTACAGTGAGTTCAGATTGAGCTTAGTTTGATAGGGGATAGTTAGAGAGAGAACTATAGTTTTGTTCTTTACTGGGTTTATTTGTATGCTTTTAGCAGTAATATAGTAGCATTGTTTTTTATGTGCCTTGCAGTAATGAGAAGTTCAAAATAAGGTCCACCCCTCAAAAGCCTGGCAGTGCCAGTTTGCCACAGCCACCTGCACCAGTATTTCATCTGGAGTAGTGCACCACAAAATCTACAGATTTTGTTGACACATTTTTTTAATCAATGTTCTTTTGTTTTTTCAGTGCTGATGACTCTGCTGTTGCTGGTGTCCAAGAGCTGGAAGAGGCCAAGAGTGAGGAGACATCACCACAGCAGCTGAATGCAAGGTAAAAATTCTGTTGGCATTTATACGTCATCAGAAAAAAGTACTCACACATTCACTTGACACACGATAATTTCAGTGAAGCGTGTGTTCATTTGCTTTATGGTGACATGTAATTATTACAACCACTGACTGTATTTGATATTTTCTGTGTGTAGACTGGCCAACAAAAAGGTGGTGCAGTTTTATTCCCTTCACAAAGGATAAATGCAACCACTTTTGGTTTTGTGTAAAGATGTCCACAACCTTTGATGAATTCTGTGTAAGTATTATGTTGTATGGTCACAGTTTGGCATCAGAATAGTACTTACAGTAATATTGCTTTCATGTGGCCAGGCGTTGTTTACCATGTAACAGGAGAGAAGGGATCAGTGACACATGAAGCACTCACAGAGAGTGAACGGTCGCTGAGAGAAGTCGAGAAGTTCCCAGTCTTTAGGTTTGTGTTTTGCTTAAAGATGCACCACAGCAAATAAATCTTCTCAATCAATCAATCAATCAATCAAACTTTATTTATAAAGCACTTTTCATACAGTAATGCAGCACAAAGTGCTTCACAAGGTTAAAAGCAAAACACCCCCTCCCCACACCCCCTGTCCCCACATCCCCTCACACACCAATGTATACAGACCCATCAACACGCGCACACACACAGATACACACACAGACACACACACACAGACATTAAAATACCAACGTCAGGCTGAGCACGGAGGAACCAGGCAAGGAAACACTATCACAGGGAGCCGTCTGCACCGGGAGCCGCTCACAGAAGACAGCCCCCAGGAACCGACCCAGGGCACACAGCAAAGTTGCAGGCAGAGAAGCCACCCAACCCTGGCTGAAAGAACCCACAGGACAGAGCCACAGCAGCCACAGCTGATCACTGCTCCCGGTGCAGAGGGCCCCCTCCGAGGAAACACTGGAAATATGACCTGGTAAAAAAAAAAAAAAGAGTAAAATAATAGAATGAATAAGAGTGGGATAAAAAATTAAAATAAAATTAAAATAAAATAATAATAAAATAATAGTAATATAATAAAAACAAGAATGGAATAAAAAATAAATATAATAAATGAGAATGAAATGAATAAATATCAGGTAAAAGCTAAATTAAAAAGGTGGGTCTTGAGCCTGCTCTTAAAAACATTAATGTTCTCTGCAGCCCTGAGGTCCTCCGGCAGGCCGTTCCACAGACGAGGACCATACCACTGGAAAGCTGCCTCTCCATGCACATGGGTCCTGACCTTAGGAACTATCAGGAGGCCGGTACCGGAGGACCTCAGGGTCCGCGAGGGTTTGTATGGTAAAAGCAAGTCAGAGAGATAAGAAGGCCCAAGACTGTTAAGACATTTAAAAACCAATAAAAGAACCTTAAAATCGATCCTGAAACACACGGGGAGCCAATGCAATGATTCTAAAACCGGTGTAATGTGGGCCCGCCTTCTGGTCTTCGTCAGCACACGGGCTGCGGAGTTTTGTAAAAGTTGTAGAGGTGCAATACTCTTTTTGGGGAGACCAGAAAGCAGGGCATTACAGTAGTCAATACGACTGGTGATAAAAGCATGCATCAGCGTCTCCGTGTTGGCCCGAGAGAGAATGGGGCGGACTCTGGCTATGTTTTTCAGATGATAAAAACCTATTTTAGTAATATACTTAATGTGTGGATTAAAACCAAGCTCAGAGTCAAAAATAACGCCCAGGTTTTTCACTTGTGAGGATGGGTTTAAGGAAAATTCCTGTAGTTTCTCTCTCTGAGCCTCAGGACCGATGATTAAAACTTCAGTTTTGCCCCGGTTAAGCTGCAAAAAGTTCTCTGCCATCCAGGATTTAATATCTAAAATACAGTTAAAAAGGGCATCCATTGGTCTTGTGTCATCAGGAGACACGGAGATGTACAGCTGAGTATCATCAGCGTAACTGTGGAAGTTTACTCCATGCCTCCTGATGACACGGCCAAGAGGGAGCATATACAAATTAAAAAGAACAGGGCCTAAAACTGACCCTTGGGGCACACCACATGTCATCTTATGGATTTCTGAGGAGCAGGTATCCATACTTACCATAAATGTTCTGTCTGTGAGATAGGACGTGAACCAGTTGTGAACAGCACCAGAGAGGCCGACCAGGTGTTTGAGTCTGTTTAAAAGAATAGTGTGGTCTACTGTATCAAAGGCAGCGCTAAGATCCAGTAGCACCAACACTGAGAGCTTCTGAGAGTCCCAGTTACATCTAAAATCATTTAAAACCTTCAGGAGAGCTGTCTCCGTGCTGTGGTTCACCCTAAATCCAGACTGATATCTCTCAAGGATATTAAAATTATTTAAAAAATAATTCAGCTGAATAAAAAACAGTTTTTCTAAAATCTTACTTAAAAATGGTAAGTTGGATACTGGTCTGTAGTTATTAAAATCATCACAATCCAAATTGCTCTTCTTCAGAAGGGGCCTCACCACAGCCATTTTAAAGGCAGCAGGGAAGACCCCCATCTGAAGAGAGCAATTCATCATGTATAAAAGCTCGTCTTTAAAAAATCCATAAAATGTTTTAAAAAATGGAGTGGGAATTGGATCTAAAAGACATGTGGTGGGTTTCACTGTGGAGAAAACTTTATCAAGAACATCAGCATTAACCAGGACAAAACTGTCCAGTGCTTCCTCAGGTAAAAACAAACACTCAGGAGTATCTAAAACCACATTTTGAGGAGATAAAATATTTGACCTAATAGCGTTGATTTTACCCCTGAAGTGGTCTGCAAAGCGCTCACAGAGAGAGTCTGTTGGGATTCTTTGGGAGCTGTTAAAATCAGGGCTAAACAAATGATTGATGGTTGAAAAGAGGACCTTGGGATTATTTTTGTTATTACTGATTATTTTTGCAAAGTATGTGTTTCTTGTTTTCCTTAAGGCATTATTGTAAATTTTTTAGCTGCTCGCAGTAAATTTGATAATTTATTGTAATTTTATTTTTCCTCCATCTCCTTTCTGCCGCCCTGCAATTCCTTTTGAGTTTCTTAACTTCCTCATTTCTCCACGGGGGCATACATTTTGTGTGATTCTTTTTTGTTGTGAGTGGGGCGACAGAGTCGAGGCTGGTCTTCAGTTTGCTGTTAAAATGCTCAAAGATAAAATCACAGGGTGCAGGTAAAATCATAGGAGGACATTTATCTAAAACCCTGATAAAATTTGCAGCCACTTCAGAGGTTAGATAGCGCTTCCTCACAGTTCGCACCGAGGTCTCCCGCTGAATAAAACCAGTGATGTTAAAAAACACACAGTAGTGGTCAGAGACAGCCAAGTCAACAACAGAGGACACACCAGTGGACAGGCCATAAGTAATGACAAGATCCAGGGTGTGTCCCCTGTTGTGAGTCGGCTGCGTGACGTGTTGGGTAAAATCCATATAGTTAAGAATGTTTAAAAATTCCTTGGAAGCAGGGTCCAAAGGGTTATCTATGTGTAAATTAAAATCACCGGTTAAAATTATCATATTATAAGTTGAGTAAATGATTGTTAAAAATTCTGAGAATTCTTTGATAAAAGCAACACTTTCTTTAGGTGGTCTGTATATTGTGACACATAAAATAGGAGGGCTGTTAAAAACAATGGCATGGTATTCAAAAGTGGTAAAATTATCAAATAAAATCTGTTTGGTGGTGAGTGTGTTATTGGTTAAAGATGCTGTACCACCACCTTTTCGACCATTTCTTATAGAAAAAGAATAATTAAAATTTGGTGGGGAGGCCTCGGTGAGAACAACTGGTGCATCCGTACCCAGCCATGTTTCAGTTAAAAATAAACAGTCAAGTTTGTGTTCTAAAATCAGGTCATTAACAATAAAAGATTTGTTTAACAGAGAGCGAATATTTAAAAGTGCCATATTAATGGAGACTGGTGATTCCGGTGGTGATTGATATTTTTGAAGAGTTCTGAGGTTATTAATGTTTTTAGTGTTACTGAATTTATATGAAGAACTGTGATATTTATGTTGCTCTCTGTTAGTAATGATGACTGGTATTGATGCACTGATGATGGGAGAATTAGGTCCAAGTCCAGTAGTTTGTGTATTAGTGACAGAAGTGGAACTGAAGTAGGAGCTGGGACCAGGGGGACATCATTCATTGACGGAATGGTCAGCAGGTGCAGCGGGGTTGGGGTAATGAGACCAGTATGGGATGTGGAAATGTTGTACGCCAAATGCCAGGTTGGCTGACAGCAGACGGCGGCCCCAGGTGTTGAGGTGGAGTCCATCGGCCCCAAAAAGATGTCTCCTGTCCCAGAAGGCGTCAAAGTTGTTGATATAACCCGCGCTGTGGGAGCCGCAGACAGAGGAGAGCCAGGTGTTGAGGCTGAGCAGCCTGCTGAAGCGACCTATTCCTCTGCCGCAGGTGGGGGTGGGGCCAGAAATGAAAACATTCACCTGGAATTGTCCAAGTACACTGAAGAGGTGGAGGAAATCCAGTTTTAGCAGCTCAGATTGCTGTTTGCGGATATCGTTGGTGCCTATATGAATTATGACTCTATTTGCCTGTGGATGGGATGTTAGGATGTTTGGGATTTTGTCCGTTATGTCCTTAACAGTTGCACCCGGGAACGACAGCGTAAGCGCTCCCCTCATCCGCACGTTCCTCACGATGGAATCCCCAATAATGAGTGAGGAGAAAGGAGGATCCGTCAGGCGCCGGGGGAAGCCACCAGTGGTTCGCTCACCATCCGTGACGTCCACATCACGGTACTGTGGTTGTAATGCAGGTGGAGATGCCTTAGCCAGATCGCGGGAGTGGTTCTCGGGCAGCCGCGCCGCGGGTTTCCGAGGAGCCGGTGTAAAGTACAACTCTCCGCGTCGAGATCTGACAACAGTGCGGGGCTGCCCACCGCGGCTCCGGGAGCTGAATGGTGACGGCGACGCAGACCCCGGCAACACAGCGGGGTGGCGAGGGCCAGCGGTCAGAGGAGGAAAATCCTCGGGATCCAGGACACTGAACTTATTTTCCAGCGATAGCCCACCGGTGGGAGGAGAGGGTGAAAGACGGCTCCCCTGGGCCCTTCTGCAGCCGTTGCGGTTCCCGACCAGGGTCCACGGATCAGGCTGGACTGGAGTGGAACTGACCAGAGCTTTGGGTCTAGCCCCGAGTTGGAACCAGCGATTCTCATCCGCGGTAGGGGCACCAGCGATGTAGACAGCGGCTTTGGCCCTCAGTGGACTATTGGCGGCAGCCCGGGGCACAGTGGCATCGCCTGGATAGAGTTCTGTGTCGGCTAGCTGAGCACTGGTGGCGGCGGCTTGAGTCTTGCCGAGGAGGATTGTATCCAGCTCATGTTCAGCCTCCCGGATTTCATACAGAGTGGATATTCTTTGTTCCAGCTCACTAACTTTCTGGCTCAGGCTAATGCAGCTTTCACAACTGGATGAGGTAAGTGGGGCCATCAAGGTAACCAGGAAGTAGGTCACCCGAGGACCGTTGTTTCTTAAATAACTTAAAATCTAGGCATAAAATGTTTTAAAAGCAATCGTCCAGTTAAAAATTGTGTTAAAAGCCGCTGCTGTCTACAGCGTTTATTATAAAAATGGGCTTAAAGCCAGATAAAACAACGTTTTTCAATTCTTCTCCATTGAGCTCTCTGCATCCTCTTCTCTCGTATCAACTAACTTCATTCCCTTTTTCACTACATCCATAAATCCTGTTTGGTCTTCTCTAGGCCTCCTGCCTATCTGCTCTACCCTCATAAACTCACAACCTCTGTTCTGTACATGTCCTCTCCAAAACGTCCAGCATCACCATCTTCATCTTTTCTTGTAAATTATTTACAAGAAAAGAAAACCTATAGCAGTAATACCAATATTACATTAACAATAAACATGTACAGTAGTTAGTGGCATGCTGTTTTTGTTTGAAGTTAAGACTTGAAGGTACTGTAAGCAGCATGTGCCCTCTACTGGTTTGAAAATTATACTGCAGTCTAAATCAAAACAATGGTCTGTGGGTTGGCAGTCTTTCCTCTTTTCTGATTGGATGATCAGCAATGCAGTTTTAAAACCAAAACAAAAAATGTAAACAAAAACAACTTGGCCATTATGTAATTTTTCTTTTTAAATTGTGAATAAACCAGCTGTACCATTGTTATCAGTAAAACTAATATTTGAGTTAAACATGTTTACATCATATCTTGGGACACATTGTGGGCAATTTTTATGAAATATAAAAAATATATCCTGCTCATAGCACCTTTAAAGGTTCTGTTTGACTCTGATGCACTGGCTCCAAACCAAACTAAGTTAACTGTGTGTTATTACTTTCATCCCCAAACAAACTCTATTCCTGTACAAAGTTGCGTCATGTTTCCAAAGTTGTTGTGCCCAGGTGGGTGACCCAGTGTTTACATCAGGCTGAAGTTTGTCAAAGTCATACACTGTTGATGTTTACCTCTCTGAACTTGTTTGTTTGAAGCTTTGGCAGTTGTTAGTGATGGGACAAATGAACTGAGGCCCCGAAGCGTGTCTCGAGCAAAAGTGGCCGTGTCAAATGAAGCCTCGATTCGAAGTGTGTGTCAAGAACAAGGAAATCACGTCACCGAGGCCTTGGTTTGTGCAGATGACGTCATTGGTTCCTTCAGCGTGTCGCGTCCTCAGAAGCACTTTGAATCTCGCGGCACACTGTGGCATTGTCGGCATTGGTAGAGAAGTAGTGAGTCAGTCAGTCAGTCAGTCAGTCAGTCAGTCAGTCAGTCAGGTAATTGAGGCGTCAGGAAGCAATGAACCACTTTAACACAGAAGCCAGGAATGACATACTGCTCAATGAATTTGATACAGACACAATAGCGACATCTGTTGGCTGCCTGTGAGAACTGCGTCCCATTGGTGAACATGAAAAAGAACCAAGGCCTCTCTTGCTGTGGTCACATGATCTTAAGCAGGGCTCAGATCACTCGTGGGTCGCACAATTTTTTAGGCTATATTTTGTTTTACACTTGGGAGTTGGTTATAAGTATGGGGTTTTGGTTGTATGAGCTTACTGCACTGATTCACTTTTGTTTGGTGTGGGCACTTTTTTCTGCAGTCACATAATATAAGTTTATACACCAACAATCCAACTCCTTTTTACAGATGGAGCCTGCAAGAAAAAGGAAGTCTTCCTCAATATGGGAATATTTGGAGTGCAAAAAAGAAACAGGCTCAACCCAAAAACATTGGAAAACCTTTTGTATTTAATTTAAAATGAGTAAAACCATTTGTTTAATACCTTTATTGGAATTTAAATTAAGAACAAAGTTATGTGCGTATAACTTGTTTATATGTTTTTATGTTTATATAAACATTCACTGTCAAAAGCTATTCACATCTCTTGCCTATTTCAGCTCAACTCAGGGTGAAAACATATGGCATGGTCTCTTATACATAAAATCACACAGCAGATAGCAGTATTTCGAACCATTTATACGAGGCTCCGAGTAGTGAACCATTTGATGAAGCAATGTATTGGAAAGCCTCGCTGATTCATGGGGCTTAGTTTTTCCCATCACTAGCAGTTGTTGCATCAGGTGTCTCTTGTTGACACCCAGATCACAGCTTCTGGTTACCGTGACAACCATGAAGCCCCCAGTGCTGCAGCTGTGAAAACAAACTCAGTAAGTAGCAGTTATTAGCTTCCATTAATGGGACATATGCTGCCACTCCGTCATGGGACAAATTACAGGTGTGAACAGTGCGAAGGCTTAATGACAAACATTGTGAGCTGAGGTGCACTTTTACTTTTCACTCACTTCACTAACTTCAAAACACCAAAACTTTAAGCCATATCAACTTTAGCAACAACTGATAGAGAGTCCTAACTTGTGGACCTGTTTACCTAAAACTAGATTACAGTGATAAATGATTTTCAACATTATTTTAACAGCAAAACAATGACACAAACACATGTTGTGTATGGACAAACAAATAATTGTGATGATAATGGGAATATTCATCATTTATAAAATCATTTATAACAGATGCAAACATGGTGAGTTGAAATAAAAGTGATATAAAGGAGCTATATTATGCTTTTATTTGTATTTTTAAACAATTCTTGGTCAACTCTAGAACAGCATTGCACATTTTACAACCTTTAAAAACATTATCTGATTAAGTACTTTTAAGTACAGGTGCCAAAAAGAAATATTTGAAGAGACCAGGAGAGGGCAGCAAAGCTGTTTGCTCTTTTGAACAGAACCATAGAAAAAAAAAGCTTTTGACTTCCCTAAACTTTTTGTATGATGCCATTTTGAAAACCAGCTGTGAGGAATCAGTGGAAACAGAGCTGTACAATGTTTTTTAGATAAATGAATGAGAGCAGACTGGATGTAGAGGGTTTGTTGATTGGTCAGTGCTTCCTGGAGTGGGAGAGGTGGAGGTTTGTGGAACCAAGCCCTCTGAAGCCTCAGAAACTCAGCGCCAGAGAATACAGAATTACTCAAACTAGCGTGAATGAAACATACCACAACTCCAGGTATGTTTTTGATCAGTAAACAACATTATAACGTAGTAGAAGTCTGTCCTGCTGTATGGCTCAGTGGTAGAGCTACACCACATTTGCAGGGCAACTACAGCCTGCCTCAGCATTTGAGTCCCGGCTCTGACAGTTTTCTGAATGTCTCCTCCTGCTCTCTCCCCAATTTCCTACTATATACTGTCCAATAAAGGCTAAAAATGGCCAAAATACAGGTACATCTTACAAAAACTAAACAAAAAACATGGTTGAAAAAAAGTAAATTATGTGAAATAGAAACCTTTTAAATTAGCAACTTAAAGCGAAATTTACACCCATCAGTCCTAACATTATGACCACTGCCAGTGAAGTGAATAACACAGAGTGAATTAACACAGATCTGGCTGGGATATATTAGGCACCAAGTGAACATCTTGTCCTCAAAGTTGATGTGTTTGAGCCAGGAAAAATGGGAAACACAAGGATGCAGCTCTTGTGGGGTGTTCCTGGTCTGCAATGGTCAGGCTTTATCAAAAGTGGCCCAAGAAAAGAACGGTGGTGACCCAATAAGAGGTGATGCATGTGGGAGTGAAGGCTGAGGCCCGTGTGGTCCCATCCAACAGACGAGCTACTGTGGCTCTAAATGCTGAAGAAGTTAATGGTGGTTCTGATACACTGTCAGAAAATATGTATGTACCTTTTCTAGTTTGAGATGGTACATATATGTTCCAAATGGTGAAAAGGTCCATATTTGTACCATTTTTCTCTCATGCAGGGGTACAATCCAAAATATGTGTAACATATTAGAGAACAACAGGTACAAGAACTGGGTCTAAGTTATGGGAAGGCGCATTGATACTATGTGAAAAATCCCAGTGGAAGCACACTGTGCGGGATCACATGTCTGTACACTGTTAGAAAAGAAGGTCAATATTTGTACCCCTAGGGGTCCAATGGCTTGTCACTGGGGCAGTACCCTCAAAGGTCCAAATTTTGTACCCTTGATATAGGGCACAAATATGTACCTCATGCTTTGTAACTTATAGGGACAACTTATGTACCTTTTAGTGGCAATTCTGTACCTTAGTAAATTAACATAAGCATTAGCATAAAAAAGTACCTTTTTAAAAATGTACAATATTGTTCATTTAAAGAACTACACAGTAAATTTTCTAGTGTTAAATTAACACTGTCAGTGAACATATGGTCCTTATCTATTTAGTGTTAAATTTACTCTTTACTCTAGTGTTAATATTTCAGCGTTAAAATGAACACAGCACCATGACCCTGGTGAACAATGCCACACATGACCTGATGTCTTTGAGAAAAAAAAAAAAAAAGGGCAGCCCTGGCACTTCAACCATAATGTTTGAGCATTGCATTTCTGTAAAGAACAAACAAACAAAAAAACATCAATGTCAAGAAGTTAAATGTGTTTTTTGGGAGCTAAGTTTAAATAAAAACTTATCAGCTGTACTTAAACTACAATATGGAACATGTTATAATTGAAGTAAGTACAGCTGAAAGGTTTGATTAATCATTTTCTTAAAACTAAAATTTAATTACATAATTCCTAGCAGCAGATCAATCAGTTTTCAGCATTTCCTAGTGGTGTGTCTTTCATGTCGAGGCTTTGAAGCGTGTGCCGAGTAATCCAGAGGGGCATTTTTTGAAGCGCGTATCGATGCGTGTGGTGGTGATGTATGCAGTGACGTTCAAAGCCTCGGGAAGTGGCTGAACCACGTGATGATTCAGGAAATGATTCGCGGGTTTGGAGCGCAATTCCAAATAAAAGAGACAGTGAAACGCAATGGATTCACCCTCACATTTTGTGTATTTGGGTTATTGCGCTTATTTTTGCATTTTATTCGAGCTTCTTCTTTTTACGATGGAACCAGCAAGAAAGAGAAGAATTTCCCCTCTTTGGGAGCATTTTGAGCTGATCTCACCTAATAAGGTAAGGCATTGCAATAATTATGTAATAAAAGATTACACAAATATGACATCACAGTTTATTCATTGTTCACATTTCCCTTTTCTGAATACTTCTGAATACTTGTTTTTGGTGTGTTCCAAAGACCTGGGTTACAACAATAACACCATCTATGCAAAGGCACTACCGTGCCTTGCATAGCAACGAGGAGGCCAACCAGGTTGAACCCGGCTCAGGTAGGCCATTTATATTCATGATTATAATTGATAGCCCTACAGTTACACAGAATATGGTTTAATTGATATTTGTATTAAATTTACAAAATATGACATATGTATATGTAATTCCATTTAGCTGAGAAGGTTGACTTGGCTGAGTTGTTGGTATATATGATAATAGAGGATTCCCAGCCCTCTTCTATTGTGGAGGGCAGTGGGTTCAGAAAGCTTGTAAAAGCTTTGGCCCTGTCCTATGTTCTACCCACACGGCAGGTATGTATGTGAACACATGAAGCACCATTTCGTCAGATTAGCCATTTAAAGATTGTACTTTTTTTTAGACTTTGAAAGCCATGGTGGAGAGGAGGTACAAGGAATCCAAGGAGAAAGCCAAAGCCATTATGGCTAAAGCATCTGCTGTTAGCTTGACCTCAGATATGTGGACCTCCATCAACACTGACGCTTATCTTACAGATAACTGTAAGATAACTGCGTGTTTCAAATTCAATTTTAGGTGGCCTGACAAATTTAGCTTTGCAAAAAAAGTGGAAGGAATACTTCGGGGATCTCCTCAATCCCACCGACACGGCTTCCATTGAGGAGGCAGAGGCTGGGGACTCAGAGGTGAACTCGTTCATCACCCAAGCTGAAGTCACGGAGGTGGTAAAAAGCTCCGAGATGGCAAAGCACCGGGGGTGGATGAGATCCGCCCTGAGTACCTCAAGTCTCTGGATGTTGTGGGGCTGTCATGGCTGACATGTCTCTGCAACATCACGTGGCGGTTGGGGACAGTGCCTCTGGACTGGCAGACCGGGGTGGTGGTTCCTCTTTTTAAGAAGGGGGACCGGAGGGTGTGTTCCAACTATAGGGGGATCACACTTCTCAGCCTCCCCGGGAAAGTCTATTCCAGGGTACTGGAGAGGAGAATTCGGCCGATTGTCGAACCTCGGATTCAGGAGGAACAATGTGGTTTTCGCCCCGGTCGTGGAACAGTGGACCAACTCTATACCCTCCATAGGGTGCTTGAAGGTTCGTGGGAGTTCGCCCAACCTGTCCACATGTGTTTTGTGGATTTGAAGAAGGCGTTCAACCGTGTCCCTCGTGGTATCCTGTGGAGGATGCTCTGGGAGTATGGGGTCGGAGGCCCTCTGCTAGGGGCTGTCTGGTCCCTGTACGAACAGAGCAGGAGTTTGGTTTGCATTGCCGGTTGTAAGTCAGACCTGTTCCCAGTGCATGTTGGACTCCGGCAGGGCTGCCCTTTGTCACCGGTTCTGTTCATAACTTTTATGGACAGAATTTCTAGGCGCAGCCAGGGGCCGGAGGGAGTCTGGTTTGGGAACCACAGGATTTCATCTCTGCTTTTTGCGGATGATGTTGTCCTGTTGGCTTCATCAGGCCAAGACCTTCAGCATGTGCTGGGGCGGTTTGCAGCCGAGTGTGAAGCGGCTGGGATGAGAATCAGCACCTCCAAGTCCGAGGCCATGGTTCTCGACCGGAAAAGGGTGGTTTGCCCTCTCCAGGTTGGAGGAGAGTTCCTGCCTCAAGTGGAGGAGTTTAAGTATCTTGGGGTCTTGTTCACGAGTGAGGGAAGGATGGAGCGTGAGATCGACAGGCAGATCGGTGCAGCGTCTGCAGTAATGCGGTCATTGTATCGGTCTGTTGTGGTGAAGAAGGAGCTGAGGCGAAAGGCGAAGCTCTCGATTTACCGGTCGATCTACGTTCCTACTCTCACCTATGGTCATGAGCTTTGGGTCATGACCGAAAGGACAAGATCCCGGATACAAGCGACCAAAATGAGTTTCCTCCGCAGTGTGGCTGGGCGCTCCCTTAGAGATAAGGTGAGGAGCTCAGTCACACAGGAGGAGCTCGGAGTAGAGCCGCTGCTCCTCCACATCGAGAGGAGTCAGTTGAGGTGGCTCGGGCATCTGTTCCGGATGCCCCCTGGACGTCTTCCTGGGGAGGTGTTCTGGGCATGTCCCACTGGGAGGAGGCCCCGGGGAAGACCTAGGACATGCTGATATATATATATATTAGGAGGCGTGTGGGCAGGAAATTAAATAAGATCACTAGTGTTAGCTCGCTAGTTAGCTACTTCTTTAAAATGGGAGGGAAACTTTTGCTAATTGTAGTTTTACTAACTCAAGAGGCTGCAGCTGGTAGATTATTTCTGATGCTTTAAACTGAGTACCTTTCTTCGTTAAACCGTTTTAAAAAGGCAGTAATTTAGCTCTGTTGCTACACTGTTAGAAAAGAAGGTCAACATTTGTACCCTTACGGGTCCAATGGCTTGTCACTGGGGCTCAAAGGTCCAAATTTTGTGCCCTTGATATACACAGTAAAGAATTAAGTGTTAAAATGAACACAGCACCATGACACTGGTGAACAATGCCACACATGACCTGATGTCTTTGAGATAAAAAAGGCTGTATTCGAATGCACTCGCTCCCATTGTTTAATGGGCAGTGGTTAAAACAGTTTGTTCTTTAATATCATTTAAAGAAACATAACATTGCTGGGGCAATGCTGAAGATCTGTTGTTAAAAATGTAATAAAACTATCTTTTTTTTAAAGAAAATTATTTTAAAAAACTTTTGGCTGTACTTAAACTTCAATTCTAACATGGACCTGCCCACATCAGTCATGGTTGCACCATGACTCAGAGAAACAGTGACCCCTGTCTTAACTGGAAATGTATTCTGCATATACTTTTATTTTTTCTTTAAAAAATTTGTCCATGCAGGACGGAGTCATGTTTGCACCATGACAAATTTGGACAAAATTATGTTATTATATTGTAGCTTTAGTACAGCTGATAAGATATTATTTAAAGTTATTTTTCTATGATTGATTTTCCAGTTATTTTAATGCTCAATCCATTGCATCGTCAAGTACACTCAAGGAAAAAAGAAACGCACCACTGCTTTTTTAACACTTTTTTTTTTTTTGGTTACTTATTTTTGATGGGAATATTCCATGTGCACATCAACCATATACCCGTCCCTGATATTCAGACCCAATTAATCAATGCTTATGACAGTTTCAATAACAATAACATGACCAAACAATAATAATGCAGCAGCTGTGACATGTGGTCGACCAGATCTGGGACGGTCATTGGAGGATCCAGTGGTGTGGAAACGCTCAGCAAGGCGTACAACAGTAGAGTGATGGACTCCAAACTCCTGGCTACAGCCGTGTGCTCCTTCAGCTTGAAGCAGGCCAATGGCTCAATCTCTCTCTGGTTGCAGGAGTCGTGGCATTGTGAACAAATGTGCTTTTTTTCCATTTTGGTGTCTTTTTATAGGGAATGGTTGTGCACAATTGAGGACAGGTCCATTTCATCTCTGAGTTTTAGTCATGACCCAGACATAGGTGATTAATACAAAAATACATTTGTTATTGCTCATCAAAATCAATCAACCAGAACCAGGAAAACAGTCATTTCATTTGGACTCAGAATAGTACTAAACTCATTGTAGTCTGTCATTTTTCACTGGCTGTAATATTTTTTGACAAATTGAGAAAATGAAAGTGGTGCGTTTCTTTTTTCCTTGAGTGTATTAGTTGGAAAAGTGGAGATAACACAAACAAGGTCCCACATGAATCCTGTGTCTCTGGATCACCCGACTGACAGCTGACACACGTGGAGCTTCCCTGGAAGACGCACCCAAGGAACCACAGCATGATCTCTGGAAGAAACCCCGGTGGCACAAAGTGGAGACCAGACCGTCCTCTCAACCCTGCTCCATCATGTAAGCCGGCCAGTGTGTGACAGTCAGAGTTTGGCCTCAAAATTCTTAGAAATGTTTAATTTATTCCTTTAAAATCTCTTTTAAAAAGTGTTGTAACTTAATCTTCCCAGTGTAAGACTGGCTGGTGTCCTGTTATTAAATTAAATTAATCTTTAAGCTAAAACACTTGCCACTCTTTATAATATTTCCTACAACATGTACATAATTTTTAACAGTTTTTGTTGCTTTACAGCTCTGTCTTGGTATTAAACCCTCCTCTCTCAGCACATGACATGTTTCAGAGTCTGTGAATAATCCAGTTAACGATTAAACGATTAATAAATTAGTCGACAATTGTATCTATAATGGATTATAATCAATTAATCTGATAACTTTGTTTTGTTGCAGCTCTAGTAAATTGTCTCAGAAATCAGATGATTTGGATTTGTGGTATTAAACAAACACCCTTCCTGTAGAGGGTGAACAGTTGCAGTTGTTTAAACACACACACATTTGCGGTAAAATATTTGAATGAAATTGTCTTAAGCTAGCGTTAGCTAACAGCAGGTTGTGTTTGTCTGTTAGTCATACTCACCTTTTATGATGAAAAACGAATGCCCTGCACATACGCCGGGTTGATGATGCGTCCCAACTGAAAAAAATTACTTTTGATGTGATTTTATCCTAGTTTTGCAGCAGCGGTAGGGAGACAGGTTTCCGAAGTTCAGCTCTGGCAGCAATATTTGTAGTTTTGGTCGTATTTTGTCCTGAGTTGTCAGGCCTTTTAAATACGTAGTTGGCTGCATCTCCTCACGCCTGCTGGGCGTCGCCATGTTTGTTTTGCCCTCCAGTAGAACACAAAGTCACGTGACTGAAAACTATGAATAACATCCAGTGGTGGACAAAGTACTCAAAAGCTGTACTCAAGTAAAAGAACTGTTACTTCAAAAATAATATTACGCCTACAACGGACACACACAAGATATTTCTCACAATATCAGAGCTAGATTATCATAATATTAACATAAAACTTAAGTTGAGACATTCTGTTAAAAGTCTTTGGTCTTCTCCTGAGCCACAGCCCAGTGTAATGACAGTGAAGGCTCATAGACTGTGACAGGATCTCTGTCCTGGAGCAGGGGCGGAGCTGAGCATTCTAGGGGCTCAGGGCACAATGTGGACACCACAAATAAATATGTGATCAGACATTCACACAAAAAGTAAATAATGCCCAGATATACTGTAGAAACTTATGCTAGAAAATGTAAAGCTTATATTTGGCATAGCCCATTAACTAAGCCAGGATTTATTCATAAGTGCAGTTATTATAGTCAGTGCTGTAGAAATTGTGATTTTTTTTTTTTATTTAAAAAGTGCAATGGCCTATTTAACAATGCTGCCTACCAGTCCCTATTTTTAGGCAGCTAGTTATAAAGTGATAGTAAACTATTTCATGTTCTGAATCTTTGTTGCAGTAAAATCATAAATTCTGCCCATATTTTTTACTCCAATGTCAAAGCCAAGTTCTTCTAAAATGCCCCAGAAAACAGAAAACTACATATGTTTTGTTCAAATGTTCCTGAGGGAGAACTCCCAGACCCCCTGCCATACGGTCCCACTCACTTTTAAATCACTATATAAATGCCAATAGTACAGATGCCCAGTCTGAGCTGCACACTATAGGTCCAGTTTTTCCATCTCCTTTTACCATGAACCTGAAGAATTGACCTCTTACAAACTATTTTAGTTTGGAGATGAGCTAATTGTTGTGTATTATTGCCTGCATGATACGTTGGGAAACAAGTTTTTATCTGTGTGCCCTTTTTGAAGCTTGAGCCCCTGCCCCCCAGTATCTCTCTGCACGGCCCTGATACTCTGTAACAGCTCACCTTTATGAGTGGTGATAGACACCTGCACATCTGGCATTATTTACACAAATAATACAAATCTAGTTTTTAACTGCACAAAATAGCAACAGAGTAATTATACTGTTGTTCAACTGAGCATAAGCAGCTGCTCCGTAACATGTACATGTTCACATACTCACATATATTTTATTTCTAAACTATTGCTGCACATTATACAGAGACAGACTGTATTAACCTGCTCTGTGAGACTTTAAAGAGGTTATATTATGCTCTTATTTATATTTTTAAGCCAATCGTGGTCACCTCTAGAAAAGCATTACACGTTTTACAACCTTTTAAAACATCATTTGACGAAAAGAAAGTTTTTTTTTCTCAATAATAACTTTACTGCTGCCATAAAGAAACTGTTGAAAAAATCTGCAGAGGGCAGCAGAGTACAGAGCCGTTACACTATTTTGAACACAACCTAAAAAAAAAGAGCTTTTTATTACATTAAACTTTTTTATATATAATGCCATTTTAATACAAAATGAATAATATCTGAGGAATCAGTGGAAACAGAGCTGTACACCATTTGTTTGGATCAATGATTGAGAGCAGACTGGATGTAGAGAGCTTGTTGATTGGTCAGTGCTTCCTGGAGTGGGCCAGAGTTCATGGGAGAGGCGGAGGTTCATTCTAAGGCTTCATAAATTCAGGGCCAAAGAACAGAAGATTACTGAAACATGTGTGAATGAAGCAAAACACAACTGCAGCTATGTTTTTGATGAGGGAACAACATTATAACATGGTAGAAAACCTAAAAAACATAAATTTAGCAGAGCATAGCCTTAGCATGTTAAACCTCTGATGGGTTGTTCGTGAACAAGCAGACTCAAAGAACCAATTCTTTGGAGTGAATCGGAAGAGCTGACTCCTGTCAATGAGAGCCGAATCTTCAGCTGCTCTTGCTCAGCTCTGCTAAAAATTCACACAAGCTGAGCGGAATTTTATTTTGATGGGCACAACATGCAGCCAATGCCTTGTGACAACAGACTAGGATCATATCATTATGTGAAAGAAGTAAGGTGGGCTATAATAAAGACAGCAAAAATGAGTTCAGAATTTTGTAACTGTAGTTTGTGCTTGCAAACTGCATAAAAATAAGGCTTTTATCAAAAACCCTGAATAAAAATGGTTCACCAACACAAACCATTCATAAATGCTAAATTAAGCCTAAATAAAACACTTCAAGTGAAACTAAATAGACAGCCAGACTCCCGAGTATCACCAGTGGAACCCGTACCACATCTACGGGAGCTCTTCTACGGGAGCCGTGCCAAAAGAACCGAATCTTAAAAAAAAAAAAAAAAAAAACCGACTGCCCATCAACAGGAGGCAAAAAATACTATATGCCGAATAAAATACCAAAAGAGATTTCTAAATATCACAATATTACATACACATCTCTTATAGCATAAGGTCTACATGAGACTTTGTAAAAAAAAAAAAATTATAAAAATGCTCAGGCTTTAATATAAAAAAAGATAAAATTTCAGAAACTAACAAACACATTCAAGTTTTGTAATTCAGTATTTGGCTAAGTAATGTTTGGCATGAGAGCTGGAGTAAACTCTGACCACACAAAATGCAGAGTACTACAGATATTCAGCAGCAGGTGCTTTCTGAGGCGTTTGAAGAATCAGGCATAGATTTGTTTTTAAAATGGGTGCAATCTTTTTAGTTTATGAACTTTTTTTACAGCCACAAAATAGAAAAAGCAATATTTATTACTAAGTGAACTTCACCAAAGTTATTCAAGT
The DNA here is from genome assembly GCA_020698575.1 of Bostrychus sinensis. Taxonomy (NCBI): domain Eukaryota; kingdom Metazoa; phylum Chordata; class Actinopteri; order Gobiiformes; family Eleotridae; genus Bostrychus; species Bostrychus sinensis. The sequence goes on from CM036240.1 coordinate 36,047,946, forward strand.
GTGCTGAGTCATTGATTTGATCACTGCTATCCAAAGTTAAGGTGTGGAGTTGTTTTGGCTCATGATGCAAGTGGCTTGGGAGGTCCAGTGTCCATCTGGGAGCAGGCGGAGGTGGAGGGAGACGAGAGATAAAGCGCCTGGATGAAGTCACTTCTCCCCCCCACCCATCTCCTTCCTCCAACATGAGCAGTGTGCAGCAGTACCAGTGCTACCCAGAACTGGGCAATCTGTCCTGCTACAAGCTGATTCCAGATCAGAGCATCTACATTTATCTAATCATGCTTTTCATCTTCACCATCTGCACCGGCATCCTCAACCTTATGGTCATCATTGCTATCTCGCATTTCAGGCAAGTCACAAGAACTGACATCAGGTTTATTGTAATACATATACTCATTTTGTTTCTTTTCTCAGGCAGCTGCACTCCTCTCCTAACTTCATCCTCCTCAGCTTGGCCGTCTCAGACTTCCTGATGTGCTGCGTGGTGATCCCAGTCGAAGGTTCCTTAAACTACGCTTGCTGGCCAGTCGGTGACATCTTGTGCATTCTGTATAAGGTCTTTGGCTTCACACTGATTTCCGTATCGGTCGGAGGCATGATCCTTATCTCGATAGACCGCTACGTAGCCATTTGCAACCCCATGCACTACCCCACCCTGATGTGCAGGAGATCTGTTAGCATCGCCCTGATCACCTGCTGGATCATCTCTGTCCTGTACAGCTTTGGGATTTACCATATCAATTTCTTAGTTCTGAGGCATGTTAGGTTTTGCGAAGGGGAATGCGTCACTGTTGCAATGTCTCTTCTAGCTTACGCTGACCTGGCGGTGATTTTCTTTGGGCCTTTTGTGCTCGTAACTATATTGTACCTGCGAGTTTTCTTTGTGGCAGTGTCGCAGGCCCGTGCCATGCATTCTCAGGTTGCAGCCACCACACAGCAGCCAGCGGTGAACTCCAGGAAATCAGAGCTGAAGGCAGCACGGAATCTGGGCTTTGTTGTGTTACTCTATCTCCTCTGCTTCACACCGTACTATGTGCTGAATAACTTTCTGGAAGCGAATGTTAACTACTATTTAGACTTGTTGCTGAATAGTTTGATCTATCTGAACTCATGTTTTAACCCCTTACTCTATGCGCTCCTGTATCCCTGGTTTAGGAGATCTGTGAAGCAGATAGTGACGTTTAGGATTTTGCAAAATGGTTCACGAGATGCAAATGTACTATGATGACTTCAAGTGCAGTGTTAATATATGAAAAAGCATGTTACTGATAACCCATGTGCAATGAATTTGAAATAGCACTTTACACATTTAATATGACATTTGTAAACACTGAGGCATAGGGTTGAGAACCAAAAAAGCACAAGTGACATTCTGGGTTTTCTGAGATTTACAAGACTTACAAATCAAATGAATGCTCTTGTTTTTACTGCCAAAAGATCACAATAAAAACAACTGGCTATCTCTGAACATAGGATTCAGACAGTGTGATAAATGGATATAAATGCTATACTGTTATGTCAATATAGAAAAAGACACAACATGATGGAGCCCTAAAGTGTGAAATAACTATTATTACAAATAAAAAAAATTCTAAGTCATTGGTTCTCAAGATGTGGTGCGGGTTCCACTGGTGATACTCGGGAGTCTTTTGCTGTTTTAGTCCTGCTCTGATAAAATATGATGATGAAATAAATTCTGCTCTCATAAATATGATGTGAAGACCACTGCTCAGTTTTTGTTTAGTCCTCATTTAGTCCTGGTTATGTGCTGATTTAGATTTGGTTTAGTCCTGTATTAGTTGGACCTACTGCCATGGACCTGGATTATTTCCAGTTTAGTCTGCTTTTAGTCTTTGTTTAGTCCTGATTTAGTCCTGTCTTAGATTTGGTTTAGTCCCAGTTTTAGTCCATGTCATGTCCTTATGTAGTATTGCTCCTTTAGTTTATTAAAGATAATACTTGGAAAGCCAAATATTTCCTGAGGTGGTGGTCTGTGATCTGTGTGTTTGAATATTTAGCATTTATGAATTGAAATTTGACAAAAAGTCAGTACTGTGTCATGTTTTTCTTCTCTTATAAATGTTACTTACAGCCTTTGGTTCTCAGACCTCAGTATACAAAAAAGATTTATGTGTGTATCTACTGTAAATTGACATGGTTTATTTAGCAATTGAAACATCTATACTTAATACAAAATGCATGGTTGTAATTGTAGCTCTTCATTGTACACACTGCTAGTGTTGTTCTCTCTTGGCTATGAATGGAAATTGAGTTTTCCAGAGGTAATAGATTTTGCATTACACTTTTGAAATGAAAAGCTGTTTTTCACCAATAGAAAAGGCTCCCCCTGTGTATACACCGCCCATGTGGGAGTCAAAGATACCAAACCCAGTATTAGTGGATGGGAACAATTAGTCTACACAAAAGCACTTTTATCATCACATGGGATTTTTTTAATGTGGAAAATATAATTAATACTAATGAAAATGAGCAAAGGTTATTAGTTTTATGAATACATTTATTCATTAATAACATAAAACACTGTAAGTCTTTTGTGGACTTTTCTGTAACCACTGCCCATGAATTTAAGTGTTGTATAATATATTACAAATTAAATGCATTTTGTCTCTAAATCTCTTGGATTGTTTTTTTTTTTTTTTTTTTTTTTTTGCATAAGTGAAATAAACAACAACAACAGAAAAAAGGCAAGATAAAAGATAAATTCATGTTTAATAAAAAAATGAAATTCCTATTGCCATTACAAGTTAAAGGTACTGTAACGACATGCGCTTGTACTGGTTATAAACGGTACTGCAGTCTAAATCAAAACAATGGTCTCTCTTCTGATTGGACGATCCGCAATGCAGCTTTAAAACTATAACACAAAATGTAAACAAAAACAACTTGGCCACTATGTAATACATTTTTTTAATTGTTTATAAATCAACTGTACCATTGTTATCAGTAAAACTAATATTTCATTTAAAGGTTGAATTTGTAAGATTTGACATGTCCAAAACAATTCCCCTTTCAAACACCAGAGGGCAAAACTCACTTTTCTATATCACCATCGGGGGCAATTTTCAAACTTGATCGCAAGGAAGTGTCCATGTCATCCTCATATGATGAGGGCTCAAACCACTTTAAGTAGCTCTGCTAAAATACTGGAGCACATGCTGCTTTTGCCCTTTGGCCCTCGAGAGTCCGTTTGTCAAGTTTTTTTTAATTTATTTCTTTTTTTCCTCTGGCCCTTCACAAGAACATACAGTATATTGTAACATATACAGTATTACCAAAATTTACAAATAATTTATAATACATGACCTGCCACCTGTCAGTTCATCATGTGATGTCACCATGTGACCTTTAATTTTACTGCTGTGTCCTGTCCAGCTGCCCTTTGTGCAGCAGAGAGCGGAGCACAAAACCCAGAGAGAGATCTGTAGTAACTTAGCATGGTCCTAGGCAAATTGTCTACAGTAAACCAACTGAGACAGGTGGAGGTGCACCGGGAGCTTCCAGGTGGGTCAGTGTATACTTTTGGGTCAGCTGTGAGAATGTGTGCATGTGTTGTCTCAGCCCAGCCACTACACACAGACGAGCAGTCGTTATCACACGGCAATAAGCCCCTGACCCTCTCCCAACTTTCCCTTCTTGTACTGAGGCTACTGTCTATGGTCCCTGCAGCCCTGTGGTCACATGGTGTCAGCCCCGTGAAATAATTTGATAGATGCTGAGCGCTGAATGACAGTGGTGCTTGCAAAATAAATCTGGTCAGTCACAGTAAATTTAATGAAATCATGAACTGTAGGGACCGTTTTCAGCCCCCAACGGTGTACTACTCTGGTCTCAAGCTTTAATTCAGTTTTTGTTGGATGAAAATTGACCAGATATTTGCGGAGATATGATCATAAACATTATGATCCAATTATATGAAACGCAATCCGAAGCACGCTGCCTACAGTGGACACACGTGAGGCAGACGTGCTTATCAGACCTCCTGCAGACTTTTGAACATATCCTTAAAAACATCAGTTTCCTACTGAACATTATTTAAACTTGGCCATTAACAATTTCAAGTTCTGAAGGGACCGACAATATTTAATACTTAAACGGAATGGCGGAAAAACTTAAAAAATTTAAGTTTGATAGCACTACATGTAAGCTAGCAAGGACTACGAGGCAACGCACTCCAGAAGTTGAATGAAATGAACCACAACCCGAGAGTCCAGGCGTTGGTGAGGAGATTAAAGCTGAGATTATAGCATCTATAAGGGATGAGATATCACAAATTATAAGAGAAGAACTCAAGAGTGCACTGTCCGAAGACTTCAACACTCTCAGGACCTTGCTACAGGCTATGTGGGCTGAAATTGCTAGCAATGCCACGGCTAAGCGAGCAGAGTTTGCCTCGATAGAAACTAATATAGAGGATATGAAAGGTGGACTGTCTACATGGTCAGACGAGGTTATCACGCTCCAGACTACAGTAACTGAGCTACTGAGATAATGACACTACAGGATAAGTGTGAAGACTTGGAGGAGAGAATGAGGCTGAAGGGGGCTCCTGCTGAGAGCTGGTCCACATCGTGGCCGGCCTATTCAAACACAAGCCTAGGCCTATACCCAGTCAGCCTTAGTCCAGAATAGTGCAACATCTGCTATTTTCTTTTCTTTTTGGTTAATCAATGGACCAAAGTGCCCTCTTAAGCCCGGTCATCACTGTCGCGGTGAGTCTGCCCCGTTTTTGCTCCTGACTGTTGTTTGAGAGAAAAAGACAGAATGAGCCATGTCCTGCAGGTGATCCAAAGAATGCTTATGGAAACAAGAGAAGGTACTCCAGAATCGGAGTGAGTTTAGTCTGTGTATATAAACTTTAGTCTAGACTGTTTATGCAGCTTTGTTGTGCTGTTATATTTCAGTATGATGCACATTTTGAGCTCGCTAAGCATTATTTTACGGATGACTGTTAAACGTGTGTCGGGCCAGAGCGGCGTGCATCCTGACGCATCGTAGTATCCCCAAAGCCCAGTGTTTTAGTTTAAGTTTAGCTTAAGTTTAAGTTTATTTTGGTCACATAAAAATATAATAATTTATACTAATGCACTTTGTAATACATATACAAATAGAGTACATATATACAAAGAGAAAAACAATAACAACAACTGAAAAGGTGTAGGCTGAAGCCACAGCTTATAACGGCTACCCCATTTATTTAATATCTAATATCTCTTCATTCGACAGATCAAACATATGAAAAAAATAAATATAAAACAAACAACAAAGAAAACAAACAACAAAACTCAAATTTCATTTTAATATTTGTTTATAATAAATTTTTTGAATATTTTTTTTAAGTAAATTTGTGAATTACTCCTCTTAAGTTCATCTGTAATCCCAGAATTCCACAAATTTACCCCTTTAACAGAAATGAGGTTTTTCTTTATATTAGTTCTAACAGCCTCCCCCTTGAACTGCCACCTTATCGTGGTGGGGGAGTTTGAGTGCCCGAATGATCCTAGGAGCTATGTTGCCTGGGGCATTATGCCCCTGGTAGGGTCTCCCATGGCAAACAGGTCCTAGGTGACGGGCCAGACTAAGAGCAGTTCATAAATCCCCTATGACCAGTTTAATATCGAGGACCATGACGTCGCCCGGTATGGCGCAGCCGGGGCCCCACCCTGGAGCCAGGCCTGGGGTTGGGGCTCGAATGCGAGCGCCTGGTGGCCGGGCCTTTGCCCATGGGGCCCGGCCGGGTACAACCCGAAAGAGCGACGTGGGCCCGACCTCCTGTGGGCTCACCACCCGCAGAGGTAGCCGTAGGGGACCGGTGCAATGTGGATCGGGCAGCAGTCGAAGGCGGGTGCCTCGACGACCCGGTCCCCAGACACAGCTTCTTGCTGTAGGGACATGGAATGTCACCTCACTGGGGGGGAAGGAGCCTGAGCTTGTGCGGGAGGTTGAGAGATACCGGCTAGATATAGTCGGGCTCACCTCCACGCACAGCTTGGGCTCTGAAACCCAGCTCCTCGAGAGAGGTTGGACTCTCCACCACTCTGGCGTTGCCCGCGGTGAGAGGCGGCGGGCCGGTGTGGGCTTGCTCATAGCCCCCCAGCTCAGCCGCCATGTGTTGGAGTTTACCCCAGTAAACGAGAGGGTCGCGTCCCTACGCCTTCGGGTTGGGGACAGGTCTCTTACTGTTGTTTGTGCCTACGGGCCAAATAGCAGTACAGAGTACCCGGCCTTCTTGGAGTCCCTGGGAGGTGTACTGGAAGGTGCACCGACTGGGGACCCCATTGTTTTGCTGGGAGACTTCAACGCCCACGTGGGCGACGACAGTGATACCTGGAGGGGTGTGATTGGGAAGAACGGCCTCCCCGATCTGAACCCGAATGGTGTTTTGTTATTGGACTTCTGTGCTAGTCACAGTTTGTCCATAACGAACACCATGTTCGAGCACAGGGGTGTCCATAAGTGCACGTGGCACCAGGACACCCTAGGCCGGAGGTCGATGATCGACTTTGTAGTCGTGTCATCTGACCTTCGGCCGTGTGTTTTGGACACTCGGGTGAAGAGAGGGGCTGAGCTGTCTACCGATCACCACCTGGTGGTGAGTTGGATTCGCTGGCGGGGAAGGAGGCCGGACAGACTCGGCAGGCCCAAACGTGTTGTGAGGGTCTGTTGGGAACGTCTGGCTGAGCCCTCTGTCAGAGGGGTCTTCAACTCCCACCTCCGGGAGAGCTTTGACCAGATCCCGAGGGAGGTTGGAGACATGGAGTCCGAGTGGACCATGTTCTCCACCTCTATTGTCAATGCGGCCATTCGGAGCTGTGGTCGCAAGGTCTCTGGTGCCTGTCGTGGCGGCAATCCCTGAACCCGGTGGTGGACACCGGAAGTAAGGGATGTCGTCAGGCTGAAGAAGGAGTCCTATCGAGCTTGGTTGGCTTGTGGGACTCCTGAAGCAGCTGATGGGTACCGGCAGGCCAAGCGTGCTGCAGCCCGGGCGGTTGTGGAGGCAAAAACTCGGGTCTGGGAAAAGTTCGGGGAGGCCATGGAGGAGGACTATCGGTTGGCCTCAAAGAAATTCTGGCAAACCGTCCGCCGCCTCAGGAGGGGGAAGCAGTGCTTCACCAACACTGTTTACAGTGGAGGTGGGGAGCTGTTGACCTCGACTGGGGATGTTGTCGGGCGGTGGAAGGAATACTTTGAGGATCTCCTCAATCCCACCGACACGCCTTCCGTTGAGGAAGCAGAGGCTGGGGACTCAGAGGTGGACTTGTCCATCACTCAAGCTGAAGTCACTGAGGTGGTTGGAAAGCTCCTCAGTGGCAAGGCTCCGGGTGTGGATGAGATCCGTCCTGAGTACCTCAAGTCCCTGGATGTTGTGGGGCTGTCGTGGCTGACACGTCTCTGCAACATCGCATGGCGGTTGGGGACAGTGCCTCTGGACTGGCAGACCGGGGTGGTGGTCCCTCTTTTTAAGAAGGGGGACCGGAGGGTGTGTTCCAACTACAGGGGGATCACACTCCTCAGCCTCCCCGGGAAAGTCTATTCCAGAGTACTGGAGAGGAGAATTCGGCCAATAGTCGAACCTCGGATTCAGGAGGAACAATGCGGTTTTCGTCCTGGCCGTGGAACAGTGGACCAGCTCTACACCCTCTATCGGGTGCTCGAGGGTTCATGGGAGTTCGCCCAACCAGTCCACATGTGTTTTGTGGATTTGGAGAAGGCGTTCGACCGTGTCCCTCGTAGCGTCCTGTGGGGGGTACTCTGGGAGTATGGGGTCCGGGGCCCTTTGCTAAGGGCTGTCCGGTCCCTGTATGACCGGAGCAGGAGTTTGGTTCGCAGTCGGACCTGTTTCCGGTGCATGTTGGACTCCGGCAGGGCTGCCCTTTGTCACCGGTTCTGTTCATTATTTTTATGGACAGAATTTCTAGGCTCAGCCAAGGGCCGGAGGGAGTCTGGTTTGGGAACCACAGGATTTCATCTCTGCTTTTTGCGGATGATGTTGTCCTGTTGGCTTCATCAAACCAGGACCTTCAGTGTGCACTGGGGCGGTTTGCGGCCGAGTGTGAAGCGGCTGGGATGAGAATCAGCACCTCCAAGTCCGAGGCCATGGTTCTCGACCGGAAAAGGGTGGTTTGCCCTCTCCAGGTTGGGGGAGAGTTCCTGCCTCAAGTGGAGGAGTTCAAGTATCTTGGGGTCTTGTTCACGAGTGAGGGAAGGATGGAGCGTGAGATCAACAGGCGGATCCGTGCAGCGTCTGCAGTAATGCGGTCGTTGTATCGGTCTGTTGTGGTAAAGAAGGAGCTGAGCCGAAAGGCGAAGCTCTCGATTTATCGGTCGATCTACGTTCCTACTCTCACCTATGGTCATGAGCTTTGGGTCATGACCGAAAGGACAAGATCCCGGATACAAGCGGCCGAAATGAGTTTCCTCCGCAGGGTGGCTGGGCGCTCCCTTAGAGATAGGGTGAGAAGCTCTGTCACACGGGAGGAGCTCGGAGTAGAGCCGCTGCTCCTCCACATCGAGAGGAGTCAGTTGAGGTGGCTCGGGCATCTGTTTCGGATGCCTCCTGGTCGCCTCCCTGGGGAGGTGTTCCGGGCATGTCCCACCGGGAGGAGGCCCTGGGGAAGACCTAGGACACGCTGGAGGGACTATGTCTCTCGGCTGGCCTGGGAACGCCTTGGGGTCCCCCCGGTAGAGCTGGAGGAAGTGTCTGTGGATAGGGAAGTCTGGGCATCTTTGCTTAGACTGCTGCCTCCGCGACCCGGTCCCGGATAAGCGGAAGAAGATGGATAGTTCTAACAGCCTGTTTTTTAAACATGTCCTCTCCCCTCAGATCATATTTATTATCCCTGTCTTCAAACATACACAAAATATTATTTGGCAATAACTTTTTTTTACTTTATACATGTAGGAAGACTTCACGCTGACCCTTGTTGACCTTTAATGGAGCTCCACAGGTATTCAGCCTTGGAGCCGAGGAGTCTGGGTCTTACCCCACCAAGGACGCAAACAAAGGCATATATCTATCCTATACGAACTGCATGACTGTTTTTTACTGACCTGCTGCAATAAATATGCCAGAAGAGGCCTTTCTTCCTGTGAAGGAAAACAGAAACCAAACAGAAACCTGGTATGGGACGGCATTATCACTATCAGGGACCAGATAACTAACTTCCATTGTGTAAATCGAAACTCTGTACATTTGAGGAGAAAGGTACAGCCACACTGCCATCTAGTGGTCAAGACGGACTGTGGTCACTACATCCCTATCCATTATTCATTTCAGAATTAAGATCTTTATGCAATAACCATCTGTTCAAGAGACTTCATGCATATACATGTTGCTTCACAGGACTCTATCATAACGGTCTTTTGTGCAAACTGTTGAAATTATCATGTTTAATAATGATTGAAAATGTGTTTATTTCATGCCGTGTCATCAGTCTGTGTGGTGTCATCATGCTAGTCCCATTCAGTATAAACGTAAATTTACTTTAAATGTCTGATGTAATTGAAGTGGAGCGTTAAAAATGATTAGCCATGTAAGGCGTTCAATGGTGTAAAGTGATATCTGATGCCTTAATGCGAAAGACCACCCCCAGAGACGGTGAAGTTTAAAACCCCTCGCTTTCTCTTTGTTCTCTCTCTTACACGCTAAAAGCTCCAAACTTTTACACGCTCTCGTGTGTTCTTACTTTTCCTTTTCGTCAACGATTTTTATTTTTCTTCTCTGCCACTTAAACTTTCATTTTGTATTAGTGTCCTGCAAGGCACTAGTTAACTTTTGTTTTGCGAATAGTCCTTTTTGTAGTGTATTTTGAAACTTCGCATGGCAAACTTCCGTCCCAGTCTTCCGCACAATTACCAGATTGACTATAGCGGCTCCCTCAGAAGTCCATTTCCAAAGTTTTTATAAGCTGCAGTGAAAGCAGGTTTCAAGCTTTCAACTCTAGTATTGGAATGCTGTTGTACTTAAGGTTTGATGCTGCCTCTCTGCCGAGCCACGGCAATAACTCAAAGTGGCATCCACGACCGCTGCGTACATCACTGGTGCTGATATCCGGACGAGCTTCAGAGGACGAAACCAGAACGGAGTAGTAACTGGACCGGCCAGCCAGCGACACTTCGTGAACCTGCAACCCAGCACAGCGACACCCAGCCCAACAGCCAGTGGCCTGCTGAGCCCGTGGTACTCAACATCCTGAACTCCGCTCGACCTTCCACAGTAAGCCCAGTGTATATGACATCTATTGAGTTCGGCGTTTAACTTCTTAAGTTCCCTAACTCTAGCGCTTGTCCTTCTAAATCCCTACAATCTCACGTAAATCCTATTGCCATAATACTCCACTACAATTAATTAGATATTCTGCAATAATCCCATTTATAACGTTTGATAAAGTTATCTAGCCCTAGATCCTGCCTTTCAATATACTGTTTGCTTATTCTAATAATAAACCCATGCTTAATTTAATTTAAGTTGAGTTTGGTGGTCTTTATCTATTATACGAAGTCACTGCTGGTTAACCTCCTTACCCTCTGGGACATAAGCTGTTGTAGTGTAACTCCAGCCCTGATTATTTGTCACCAATCAGGTATATTTCTTTAAGCTTAACATCTTTGTCCTTAATGCATAATTAATAAATGTATGCTACACATTTTGGCGCACAAATAAATATACACAAATAAACGCTATCTGCTGGGATTTTGTTGATGTTTGTGTGTGAAGCTGTGATACTCATGGTTGAAGCGCACATGTGTTGCTATTGCTAATGCTAGGACCGGTCCGTGTTTTAAACTGTTTAAAAGGCCTTGTGGAGACGTCTAAAGTTCCCAGCTGCGCTGTGCCAGTGGTGTAAACTTTGTCTCTAATATCGGTGATTGCTGAGCTTCCGCGAGGTTCCGGAGCCTAAAGCTTTATCCCGATTTGTTCAGACGTAACTGTGCTCTGAACAACCAAATGACAGCTACATACCAAGTATGCTAAGCTAGGCTAAGCTAAGCTAAGGCTAAATAGGTGCCCTTAATGCTGTGTGTAAACTGTGGACCGCACCCAGTCTTCCGCGGAGCAGAGGTCCACAACTGCTGTTCTTTTGTTGAAAACAACTGTTAAAAGTTCTATTGAGCAAACTGTTTGTGCAACTTGTTGGTTGACCCGGGTCATCAAACTCAACTGACTCCATTTCAGCCAAGTGGGAAGCCCCTTCAAAAGGGCGGACCCAAAGTTGTAAACGTCTGGTGACGTACGATGCCCGCCCACTAGAGGGAAGGGCAAAGCGAATTGCTCTCAACAAGTTCTGCCTCCATCTAGTGGCTACTGTACGTAACAGCAGAGCTCAGCTGTAGATAAAAATAGTCCTGACAAACTAGCTTTTCCACACAGTTAGAGCAAAATAAATGCTAAACACTGATTCAAAAAAAAAAAAAAAATTCTATCTTTAATTTACAAACAACACAATAACATTTAACTAGTTGATAGATGATTAAAGTTAGCTACAATTACAAGTTCTTGTTATTTCCCTGTCTATTATCTGCTGGCTGGTTAATTCTGCTGCTGCTAATTTGCTCTATTTTGACTCATTGCTATAACGTCAATTTGCTAGTCACCTGATTAACCTCCCCTACTCTGCATACTGTAGCTTTGATGTCACTACACTGCAATGTCCAGTTTTGTCCCTGTGTATGATGTGTAACTTGAGTCTCACCTGCTGATGTTTAACACTTATAGCCTCAAACTATAAGTCCCAATAATTGTCACCTTGAGCTGCTTTGGTTTCATTTGGTTGGCTTTTCTGAAAAGTTTTATGCCTGTGCATCTCACATGACTGACAACTGCTATTAACTGTATGGCTGCTGTTACAATACCAGACCCTGCTCATTCACTAATGACATTTAGTAACCTTGTTTTACACCCCTGTTAATTGATTGATGATCTGATCACTTAACTGCCATGATTGCTACTGATATTAACTAATTCTCTCTCCTCACTTTTTAAGCACCAAATAATAACAACAATAAACAAAGCACAAATTTCACTACAGCCTCACTTCCATTAGTTTTAGGCTAGCAAGACAAAACACAATATTTCAATACTGCCCGACACATAACCAACACATTTTAAAGGAAATTCTCCTTTAAACCAATAATAATACTTCTCTTCTTGTTTTGGTTGTCTCACAACTGTAAACAAACATGGAAAACCCCGCCTCACATGATGAGCTTGTTCAAATAGACCCTCTCGTTCATTTGGATACTGTTCTGGGAGAGCTTATCCAAAAGCTACTGTCAAACTATTTCAGCCAAGCCCAGAGGATGAAGCCCTCTGAACTTGAGTCCTCGATGGCCTCTCTGGTAAGTATTGGCCTAACCACAGCAAAGGATAAAGAGCTAACCAGATGGCTTGGGCAGATGGCCATCTTGATGAATTTTTGGCTAAAACAAACGGAGAGCTTACTAGAGCGCAGTACCAACCAACACCGCGTGAAACTATGGGCCTCCAAGAAGAGAATAAAGCTCTCAGGGCTGAAGTTGATGCAACAAAAGCATCTTTGGCGGAGTCACAAAGGCAGAAAAAGGAACTTGAGACCTGCGTCAAAACACTCACAAAGAAGATGATGGCTCTTCCGCTGGTTCAGAAGATGAAGAAACTTCTGCACTGAAAAGTGACCTACAAGAGGCAAAGGCAAATTTATCTGAACAAGAAAAGTAGCTAACCACTGCAAACACAGAACTGGCTAAAACACAGCAAGCTCTAACAGAAAAGGAGTGAGAGCTAGCTGCTGTCCGCGCTGAGCTCAATGACACAAAGGAATCCCTTTCCCTGCGTTGCCAAGAGACAACCAACTGGCATGGGTAACCAATGAGGACAGGTGGTGGCGCTGATGGGTCAGCAGACCCATCTTCCAGGACCACCCAAGAGATACGAGACCTCACAGACCAAGTGAAGAGCTTGATGTGACAAAGAGATGAAGATCAGGATTATATAGCTCGCCTTCGGAAAGAACTTTTCAAGGATTCCACAGGAAGTGGAAAACAACTACTCACTGCTGCGAAAGAAGAATGCTCAGGTAAGAAAATAGGGTACAAACCTAAAACTGACAAGGGCTATTCAACCATCGTCCCACTGGACAGGAGGGAAACCACTTTAGAGGGTCCTTCCTCGCTCACCAATCCAGCGTTTAGTCCTAGACAGTTACAGAAGACAGAAGATCAGAGACATTAAAGAGAACATTACACCGTCTTCCTTCTGTAATCCAGCCCATGTTGAGCTCGCCTCCCAAACCTGGTTCTCTTTTAAATCTGTGTTATTGGAGGACATCTCAGCCCTGTTGACTAAAATTAAACCTGCCTTTAGCGTTTCAGATGTCCTTCCATCTAGGCTCTTTGTAAATACGCTTGATGTGATAGGACCATGGGTGACAAAAATATTGAATATGTCCCTCTCATCAGGTGTATTCTCCAGCTCTTTTAAACATGCCGTGATGGAACCTAAACTGAAAAAACCCTGCCTTGACCCATCAGAGCCAAAGAATTTTAGGCCAATATCTAAGCTACCCTTCATGGCCAAACTATTAGAAAAAGTGGTGTCCAAACAGCTCACACTGTTCCTAGAGTCACACAGCATCTATGACACCTATCAATCTGTCTTTCGGAAACATAACTTGACTGAAACAGCCCTTCTTGAAGTGTCCAGCGACATCTTAATGTCAGCTGACTCCGGGAGATGTTCTGTTTTAGTCCTGTTAGACCTGTCCTCGGCCTTTGATACAGTCGACCCCCACATCCTGATAAACAGGCTGAGGGATGTAGTTGGGATGGGTGGTTCTGTGCTCAAGTGGTTTTCTTCTTATCTGACTGAGAGGAGCCTCAGTGTATCTGCGAACCACATTATGTCTGATTCTGCTGAACTGTCATGTGGATTACCCCAGGGCTCGGTCCTAGGACCAATCCTGTTCCTGCTCTATGTGCTCCCCTTTGGCAGGATTATTCAGCAGTTCAGTGATGTTTCATATCATTTGTTTGCAGACGATATTCAGCTCTATTGTTCTTTTAAGACTTCTGAGGCCCATAAGTTGAGTTCCCTTTCAAACTGCCTGTCTCAAATAAAACAATGGTTGGGTGATAACTGTTTACAGCTTAATTCAGGAAAAACTGTGACCCTTATCATTGCCCCAGATAGTGCCATTCCTGGCATTAAACAGCACTTAGGAGACTTGAGCCAAGCTACAAAATCTAGAAATTTAGGAGTCATCTTCGATGGAGAAATGTCTCTACAGCACCACATCAACCAACTGCTAAAGAACTGTTTCCTCCAGCTGCGCAACATCTCTAAACTCAGATCAATGGTTACTAATAACGAACTTGAAATGCTAATTCATGCTTTTGTCTCTTCCTGACTTGATTATTGCAACAGTCTGTTCATCTGCTTGAATAAAAAGGACCTGACCCGCTTACAACTCATACAAAATTCTGCTGCGAGGATCCTGATGCAGACAAACAGAAGAGAGCACATGACTCCAGTTTTAAAAGCACTTCACTGGCTCCCTGTCTCTTACCGCATAAACTTTAAAATCCTGGTCCTGACATTCAGGGCGCTGCATGGGCAAGCGCCCTCCTATATATGTGATTTGATTCAGCCCTACAGCTCAGCACGCAGCTCGAGATCCTCAAAACAGAACTTTCTCATGGTCCCTCGCACTCATTTCAAGACTCGGGGAGACAGATCCTTCCGCGCTGTTGCGCCCAGATTGTGGAATGAACTGCCACGGCACCTGCGCTCATCACATTGCATAAATACTTTTAAAAAACAACTTAAGACCTTCTTTTTTACACAAGAGTTTCAGGGTCATTAGACTAGAGCTGCTATGATTGACTGTATTTTGTTATAATGTGTTTATTCCACTGGTATTTTATTATGATGTTGTTTTATGCCTTTCATTGTGAAGCACTTTGTGACTATGTCTGGGAAAGGTGCTATAGAAATAAAGCTTACTTACTTACTTACTTACTTACTTAACGTTTCGGTGAAACAGACAGACGCACAGACTATAGAGACTCCGAGCAACAACACACACATGACAGACCACGCTTGGACTGCAAAGACTCGGACGGACAGCGCTCGGACTACAGAGACTCTGACAGACCGCGCTCAGACTACAGAGATACAGCTCTGACCCGGTCAAGACCTTCTCCAGGTAGGTACAGTAGCTATGGCCCTTCAGATTGGGATTTCGACAAAATAGCTTGACACATTTTGTGCTTCGAACCCAAGCCTGGTGGCGCTAATAATACCAGTACCTATCTTAGAGACATTGATTTCTATTTAGAAAGAATTACAGATGCATCTTTAGATGATTGGATTTTTGTAATCAAACTAACGTCAATTTGGGACATTAGTAGCTTTATCGAACGCCAACCTGCATATGTCCGCAAAGATTACGAACTTCTTCGTCAATCACTCATCAAAGAGTATTCAGATGCCACTGTCATTTCGGGCCTGACGTCTGCCCTAGCAGTGAAACAGGCACCCCAGGAGACCCCTCAAGGTTACTACTATCGCCTACGAAAAGCTTACTTTGGCTCGCGAAATGAACGTGGAGGAGATGACATGGAGGAGGATACAAACTTTAAAACACTCTTCATCCAAAACCTCCACCCTACTACCAACCACCATCTCAGCGTTGCAGCCTGCCCACTCACACAGACCAGCCGCCAACTTCGGGAACTAGCTGTGAGCGCTTTTAATAAACAAAAATCAACAACAACCAAGTCTCAGAAGCCGCCCTCAGTCTTGGCTGTGACCCAACCTTTAGAATTGGAAGGAGCCTCCGGCTACAGCCGTGAAAAAGCGGAGACTCACTCCTTTCAACCTAAAAGGCACGAAAGAAACCAAAAGCCATTCAGAACAGGTAGGAACCATCAGCCATAGTCTGAACAAGATTCTTGGATTGCTAGTAAACCCGAGGCTGATTTTAACTCGAATAAGGGGGGTCCTCTCAACTATCACAAGGGAAGAAAGAACAACTGCTATCAGCCTCAAGACAAGCCCCCCCTGTGCCGAGATGGCTCAAAGGAACGGCCTCAATGAAGGGAAGGCTCAAGGCAAAAGCCCTCAGGTAAACGGGCCCAGGCTAAGCGAGACACCCATAATAAGGACCCCATAGACTCAGACAGTCAGCCTGAGCTTAGCAAAGAAGATTTGGGAGGCAATCCGACAGATCGTAACTAGGGCACAGAAAAGAGACAACGATAAGGCTGATTTATTCACTTTGACTTCCACAAACCCGGGAGATCACAAAGAACCCATCTCTCAGCAAGGAGAGAAGTCAGACAAAAGGCCCTGTGTGGACACCGAAGAGCCAGAACCAAACTTAGCTCTGGCCCACAGGAAGATGGTTCAACGGCGCCTAGCGCTGTCCTGGTGGTACAGGAAAGTTCTGCCACTGATCCACGCAATGATGACCCCTCAATCATTAAGTATGAACCACCGTTTCGGCAATTCTTGTGCAACCTCTCCAAGAAAGGAGTAGCTTGTAAACCTTATCTCTCAGTTACACTGGAGGACAAGCTTGTCCACGATGCACTTCTTGATGCCGCTGCAGACATCAGTCTGATGTCAGCCAGCCTCTTCAAATCTTTACAAGCAACAGTGCAACACTCTCATCGAGACTTGAAGTCCCACCCTTGCTTCCTTGAAGTCCAACCCTATTCAAATAGTCAAACCACTCTCAAGAAGGTGGCGCTAGTGCAACTGATCATTGGTCCAATGTCACTGATTCACCCAGTGTTAGAACAAGTATTAGCTGAAGCTGATGCTCTGACCAATGACAAGGAGCGCAATAACCTCCGAGAGGTCCTCCTCAAATACAGGGACTCCTTTGCGAGAGACCCAACCGACTGTGGTTTGACGAACATTCATATTATGCGTATCCCAACACACCCAAACGCACGGCCTACGTACATACGTCAATATAAAATACCGTTGGCGTCCTATGAACCGAGTCAAGAAATCATAGAGGACTTGTTCAAGAAGGGGGTAATTCACCCGTGCAATAGCACATATTCTGCTCCAATCTGGCCGGTCATGAAGCCAAATGGCAAATGGCGCTTGACAGTTGACTATCGTCAACTTAATCCCTCAAATGTGTCAGAACTCCGCAGCTTTCTAGGTGTCTGCAATTACTCTCGACAGTTTGTTGAGAATTATGCAGAGCTGGCCAAACCACCTGAAATAAAATACACAAACTGCGAGAAAGCCCTCCTGGCCACAGTCTGGGCCATAAAACATTTCTCCAACTATATGGGGGGCCAAAAGGTGGTGGTCAATACCAACAGACCTTCTTAACAAGCCACCAATGCTCGGGTGGAATCATGACTTATGGCTCTTTAGAGCTTCGACGTGGAAGTGCACTATGCTGAAAATCACAAGTCACACTTGGGCATGGAGCTTGCAGCATGTCAAAGTTGCAAGACGATGTCCCGGGGGGGTCACCTGATGCACGCTGCTAGGTAGATGCACATTTTTCGCCTCCTCGCTGGGCTGGTGAAAAAGTATTATTTTAAGTTAAACATTTGCCGTGTGATTTGCCATAACAGTCGTGCTAAGCTTTGACATGTCTCTTGAAAACTTTTTTACAACCTTGGTACCGAATAAGAAGAAGGACTGTCGAAAAACGGGCGCTCGTAAGGCTAATGCTAATGCTGCACTTGCTAGCCAAGACGGCACTGAGAATGAAGATGCAGAGCAGATAGCTACCGGGTGAGACGTGGAGGACATTAATGTTTCAAGAGAACATGATAGTGGAATGAGTAACCAAGAACATAGCAGAAATGTTAGACAATAAGCTTGCTTCCTTAGTCAAGCCAGTTACGGAGCTTTCTGAGAAGTTCGACACTATAATAGAGAGAATGGCCACTCTGGAACAGCGCATATCTGATCTTGAGGATGGGTCAGCAGTGAGTGCGCCGCGGCTGGACTCCATGGAGAAAACCCTCCAAAAGACGTTGGAACAGCTTGATAACTTTGAGAACCAAAGCCGTCACCAGAATATAAGGATCATTGGGCTTAGAGATGGTACTGAGGGAAAAGACCCAGTGGCGTTTTTTGAGAGGTGGATTCCTGAAGTTTTAGAAATGTAAGAGAAACGGGTCAAGATCGAGAGAGCCCACCGCATGTGTAGGAGTACTGGACCACTGCTGAAATTCTAAAAAAATATGGACATTCCTTTAGGAGACGAGAAATCTCAACAAAGACATATATCTATCCTATATGAACTGCATGACCGGTTTTACTGACCTGGACCAATAAATATGCCAGAAGGGGTCTCCTCTCTTCTCTGATAAGAACCAGAGACCTGGCACAAATGGCACCACAGATGAAACCAGATAATTAACCTACGCCTTTGTCCATCCCAACAAAGTTATGCGTATTAAAAGACTTTATCACTCACCTGTTCAAGAGACGGATTTCATGCATTAACATGTTACTTTATAGGAAAATGTCATAGCTATGTTTTGTGCAAACTATTGAAATCATCATGGTTATTATTGGTTGGATATATGCTTATTCAGTATCATTATTCACCAGTATGTTTATGTTGCTACAAATGTTCCAGTATAAATGTAACATGTTTTTAAAGGTACGTAAATTGAAGTGGAGTAAGACACATTAAGTTAAGTTTACCTTGCCGGTGATAACATCTTTTCACAATAAGTCGCCCAAACTTTTGTTCAAGTATCATTTTTTTAGTTTATTCTGAAAAGCCTCATGCCACGCAACATCTGCCAGCTTTAACAATCGCTGCCTTGACCAAAGCAGCTATTTTAAGAAGTTATACTTCTAAAGTTTTGAATCGCTGTGAAAGGATTTTTATTGAATTTTTCATATGGCATTCAAAGGGACATTTGCCATACTCTGAGACTTTGACGCTGCCTTGCGCTGACAACAGCTAAACTCTCCCTGAGCGATATCACGCTCGCTGTTCAACAAAACAACAACAATGGAACAATGACGTCACTTCCGGTGAGTTCACTCCGTTGTTGATTCTACTGTATACACAACTGTTCTTCCTCATTTGACCAAATCGAATTATTTAAGACATATCTTCTAGCAGTTTAACTTAGTTACTCTGTGAGAAATCTAGTATCGTATATAATCGCTTCGTGTCCAAGCCACTTTCAGGAATAGTTTACTAGTCTTTGTTAGCCTTTAGCGTATCTTAGCCTAGCATTAGCATGGTGTCTCCGTCCTCCACCTTCACCCCTCTTTTTTGCTCAATGTGCCATATGTTCAGCGAGAATCCTGCCTCCTTTAGTGATGAGAGCAGTAGATGTGTGAAGTGTAGTTTGTTTTTAGTTTGGAGGCCAGGTTAGAGCAACTAGAAGCACGGCTCCGCACAGTGGAGGTTGAGGCTAAGCCAGGTAGCGGACTGCGCTAGCAGTAGCAGGAGCGCTAGCCAGACTAGCCCCCCAGCACCTCCCCAGCAGCCGGGGGACAAGCAGGACGGCTTTGTAACAGTAAGAAGGAAGCATAGCGCTAAACGCAAACACTTAGACCACCCAAAGCTTCCCGTCTGTAATAGGTTTTCTCCCCTCAGCGACACACACGCTGAACCATCGACTCTGGTGATTGGGAGCTCGATAGTTAGAGACGTGAAGCTGCCAGTGGCTACGGTTAGGTGTTTCCGGGGGCCAGAGTGGGTGACAACAAAGGAAACCTTAGGCTTTTAGCCCAGAGTAGGACCAGGTTCCGTCGAATCGTGATTCACGTTGGCGGTAACAACGCCCGGCGGAGACAATCAGAGGTTCTCAAATTGAATGTAGGGTCGGTGTGCAAACTTGCTAAGTCGATGTCGGACACCATAATATTCTCTGGTCCCCTGCCGAATTTGACCAATGATGAAATGTACAACCGCTCTTCATCATTCAACCGCTGGTTATCTAGATGGTGCCCAGAAAACAGCATAGGCTTTATTGATAATTGGCGAGCATTTTGGGGAAAGCCCGGTCTCTTACGTAGAGACGGCATTCATCCCACGTTGGATGGTGCTGCGCTGCTGTGTAGAAATATGGCTGATAGCATTAGTCATCCAACCTAACGAGCCAGAGGTGGGACCCGGGCACAGAGCAGTAGTTTAAAACACTTCTCTGAGCTTCCTTATGAGCTGGTACAAACCCAGTATAAAGGTATTTTAGCAGAGCAAATAGAGACTGTGTCTGTCCTCTGCCTAAACACTAACTCCAACAGCAAAAGACAAATAAGAGTGAGAGCCACAAATTTAACAAATTTAATAAAAATAACTTGTAGACCTATTAATAATATTAATAATAATCAGAACAATGACGTAATTAAATGTGGATTACTAAACATTGTCAATTTCCCCTAAATCCCTGTTAGTTAATGAATTAATTAATGATAATAAACTTAACCTACTGGCCTTAACAGAAACCTGGCTACAACAGGATGATTATGTGAGACTTAATGAAGCTACTCCCCCAAGTCATGTAAACTTTCAGACAGCGAGGAGCACAGGCGGAGGTGGAGGAGTGTCAGTAATATCACAGTCTAGTTTACTTCTTAGCCCCAAATCTAAACACACATATAATTCCTTTGAAAGCCTCATACTAACTATAAATCACCCTAACTGTAAGAAACAAAAAACAGTTATGTTTATAATCATCTACCGGCCTCCTGGTCCCTATTCCGAATTTTTAATTGCATTCTCTGACTTTCTATCCAGTATAGTGTTAGACTCAGATAAGATTGTAATAGTAGGGGACTTTAATATTCATGCTGATGACAACAGCGACTGTCTAGGAAATGCATTTGCAGCCTTATTAGACAGCATAGGTTTTACTCAAAATGTAAATGAACCCACTCACTGTCACAAGCACACCCTGGACCTTGTTTTAACCTATGGTACAGAGATTAGTGAGCTCACTGTCCTCCCTCATAACCTCATACTCTCAGATCACTTTCTGATTACCTTTCAGTTTATACGCAAAGACTTTACTGTTCCAATGAACAAAACCCAGATTAGAAGAACATTATCAGACCAATTTGTGTCAAAGTTTAAACACATGATAAAGCCAATATTTAGTACAATGTTGAGTGAGTTTGTTGAGAACAGCTCCCATAGCTTGAGTCCCAGTAAAAATGATCGGTTTGTTGACAGCGCCATGCAGTCTTTAAAGATGGCTCTTGATAATGTAGCTCCATTAAAACAAAAGGTTGTTAGGCCGAATCGAGTAGCACCATGGTTTAATGCTGAAACACGTTCCCTTAAACAAGCAACCCATAAATTAGAAAGGCTATGGCGTCACTCCAGCTCAGAGCAGTCTCTGAATGCCTGGAAATATAGTCTTTTAAATTATAAAAAATCTCTGCATGAGGCCAAAACCAGATACTATTCAACTTTAATAGAAGAAAACAGGAACAACCCTAGGTTTGTGTTCAGCACTGTAGCCAGGCTGACCACCAGTCACAGCTCAGTAGAACCCTGTATCCCTGTTACTCTCAGCTGTGAAAACTTTCTTACATTTTTTAACAAAATCACAAGTATTAGGGACAAATTAAATAAAAATTCTCCCTACGATCAGCTCAGAGCAAGCCAAAGCTGTAAAAATGGAGGCCACTATAAAACCATCTGTAACGTTAGACTGTTTCATCGCTGTAGATCAAACTGAGATAACATCAGTCATTATGTCCTCCAAAACCTCAACTTGTCTTTTAGACCCAATTCCTACCAAACTTTTTAAAGAAACTCTTCCCCTAATTAATGAACCTATACTGAATATGATAAACACCTCCTTAGAAAGAGGCTATGTGCCACAGTCTTTTAAATATTCAGTTATTAAACCGCTTCTGAAAAAACCCAGTCTAGATCCTGACGTTTTAGCCAACTATAGACCAATATCAAATCTCCCTTTTATTTCAAAAATCCTAGAAAGAGTTGTAGTTAAACAGTTATGTCGCCACCTACAGGACAATAGCTTATTTGAAGATTTTCAGTCAGGGTTTAGACCCCACCGTAGCACAGAAACTGCATTAGTTAGAGTCACAAATGACTTGTTATTAAGTTCAGACAATGGACTGGTCTCAATCCTAGTTCTGTTAGATCTCAGTGCAGCCTTTGACACCATTGACCACAGCATCTTACTCCAGAGATTAGACTGTGACATAGGGGTCAGAGGAGCAGCCCTCTGCTGGTTTAAATCCTACTTATCTGATAGGTACCAGTTTGTCAGTGTAAATGAACATTCCTCACAGTGCAGTAAAGTTAGCTATGGAGTGCCTCAAGGCTCAGTACTTGGACCCATTCTGTTCATGCTTTACATGCTGCCTTTAGTAAACATAATCAGAAAACATGACATTAATTTTCACTGTTACGCAGACAATACACAGTTGTATTTATCAATTAAACCTGATCAGAATTACCGTGTTGAGAAACTTAGCGCCATTGTCAGAGACCTAAAGACATGGATGACAATTAACTATCTCCTCCTAAACCCTGAAAAAACAGAGGGCATTATACTAGGCCCCAGAAAGCTGAGAGATGCTCTGTCTGACCAGAGTCTCCCTGGGTTGGTGTCAATGTAGCCTCAAGTTCTTCTGTGAGAAACTTAGGAGTTTTATTTGACCAAGATTTATCATATAAACCAAGCCTGTAAAACAGCATACTTTCACTTACGTAACATAGCCAAAATCAGAAATATTTTATCTAAAAATGATGCTGAAAAACTTGGCCAATGCGTTTGTTACATCTAGGTTGGATTACTGTAACTCTCTGCTGGCAGCATGCCCTAAACTCATTAAAATGTTTTCAGCTTGTTCAAAACGCAGCAGCAAGATTATTAACAGGAACTAACAGGAGAGAACATATTACTCCTGTGCTAGCTTCACTTCACTGGCTTCCAGTTGAATTCAGAATTAGGTTTAAAATCCTTCTCCTGACTTACAAGGCCGTAAATGGTACGGCCCCATCCTACATTAATGATGTTATAGAGCCATACCAACCAAGCAGAGTACTGCACTCACAAAATGCAGGGCTATTAGTGGTTCCCAGGGTTTCTAAAAGTACAATTGGAAGTAGAGCCTTTAGTTACCAAGCTCCTGTTTTATGGAATCAGCTTCCAGCTCATGTTAGAGAGGCAGACACAGTCTCTACATTTAAGGTTAGGCTTAAAACGTTCCTCTTCGAGAAAGCTTATGGTCAGGCCCAGCTAGGAACAGGGTTAACTCCACAGCTGAAGATAGGCTGCTCTAGGAGCTAGAAGCTGGGGGAAGTATGGTGCACTGAGCCTCTGTCCTCTGGTTTCATCTGCTGCTCCTCTTCTATCACTGTGATTAATATAATGAAATACTCTATATCTTCAATCCGTTCATTGCCATTCACAAGTTGTCCTTCTCTCCCGCTCCCCTCTGGGGAGTGGGGACTGTTTCAGATGCCTGGCTGCTGGCAGATGTCCCAGTGACAATTGGATCTTAGCTGACCCCATCTGTGCTCCTGTCCTGACCTGTGGGCCCTCAACCTCACCTCTAAGGATTTCCCGGATCTCCCTCAACCCACTCACCTGTCTGGATGAGGCCACCTGCTGCATCCTACGGACTTCCTCAACCTATCTCACCCCACTCTCGTCTGGATGAATCCTTACAGAGCTGATCTATGATCCTATAGATGAACTAAGGGACTAACAGTCCTAGACACATGCTGCCTGTCCGTCCTGGGAGAGGATCTCTCCTTCAATATGGGCTCCATAAGGTTTCTTCTTTTTTCCCGTAGCTGTTTTTTTTTGAGAGTTTTTCCTTACCGAGAAGGAGGGTCTAAGGACAGGAGTGTCCTGGGTCTGTTTAGTTTAGTGTAGTTATTGTTTGTGCTGATTGTGTGTTAAGTCTGATTGTGTGTTTATGTTTGATCAACTGTTTGTGAAGCCCTTTGAGGCGACTTTTGTTGTGATATTGGGCTATACAAATAAACCTGAATTGAATTGAATTGAAATAACGGGACACCTGGCGACTGGCTTGTGGAGCTCGGAGGACATACCATGAACCGCTGTTTGGAGCCGGGAAGACCAGCCCTGCTACACCCCGCGGATAAAGGAAGGACCAACACCCGAGCCCCTGGCTGAAACCGGAGGCTGGCCTGTTGTCACCGCCTTCCCCCTCCTGCACCGACATAGTAAGCCAGTGTTGTGTATGTGGCAGAGTTGACGTTAATAGTCTCAGAGCCGCATTCCACCTCTTTTCCCTAAATCTTCAATAATTTAATAAGTCATATTACAACTTGCTCCATGGCAATTTATCATTAATTAATCAGTAATTCTGCATAACGGTTCTGTTCATAATTACATTCCTTTCAATATTTACCTGTGCCTCAGTATACTATTCTGCCTTATTGTGTAAATAAACGTTATACTTAATCTAAATTAAGTTGAGTTTGGTGATCTTTATCTATTAAACTGCGTCCCTCCTGGTCAACCTTTCCCTCTTAATACATTAGTTTAGGTGTTTTAATCTGCACGTTAGCGCAAGGCTAACTGGTACCAATGCGGAGTTATTATTCTCAACCTTTGTCTTAGTTCAGTGTATATATTTTATATATGTACGCTACACTTTTATAAGGGATAAAGACATTGGGCCATATTTACTAAGACAAGTGCAAAATTGCGAGTGCAGCTTAAAAAATAGCGTCTGGTATTTGTGGGCGTGTTCCGTGTGATATACAAAGAGAAACTGCGCAAGTAACTGCTGCCGCAAATCTGATATGTAAATGAGAATTTTGCGTGAGCATAAAACGCACTGATAGCAAGAGCAACGCTGTTTGCCAGCTCTGACTGCATCTTTCCTACAGAGATGCAACACAAAACACAATCTGAGAGTCCAACAAATAACAGGACTGACTGTAGTAGAGCTGTGTTCACTGTATCTGAGGGAGAATTATTTTATTGCATTTTACTTTCTTTTATTAACTTTGTGTAGTCCATCCTTGTTAAATGTCTCATGTGATTTTGGCGCTGACCAGAGTCACGTGCCTTATTTCCCCTCTGTGAAAGACAGTGAAGGGAGAGGAAAGTCCTTTTCACTGTGTCAGAGCCAGTAACCATTCAAACAATTATATAAAATGTATCAGTAGCCTATATGGCGTGCTGATGATGATCGAATAAAAATAACAATTAAAAAACATTTTCAATGTCCTCCACACAGCCTTGAGACTCTGTGGGGGCAGCTGTCAGTCAAGCGCCTTAGCGAGCATTGGGAGGCAATGAGATAAACACAGTGAGTAGACTTTGCGCAGCGTTTAAAGACTGTTCTGTCACCGTAAGGATTTCAAAGAATGTTAAACAGACTGAAAGCCCAGAGACAGCAGCGGTAAAAGCCTGAAGTTCAGGGAAATACGAGCAAGAATCAAGGAAAAAGTGCTGCAGGCAAAGTCTGTTTCTTTGTTTCCTTTGTCTTCAAATCAACACATTACTGTTGTATCTTTGTAAATGAGCCCTGTTAAAGCATTAGAACTTATTTTCAACGCCTCATCTGTGCACTAAAAGCTACACTCTTACCTCCGCAAAACTTTTGCACCCGCTTCTCCAACGTACTAAATTTTCACGCAGATTTAGCTCCCATACTCGTGATAAATCAAACAGCGACTTCAAAGCGACTTCATTTGCATTTTCCACACCTTGAATTTTGCACATTTTGGCAAGAAAGCCTTGTTTTACATATTCATTGAATCACAGGAGCAAAATCTGCGCCACGCTAAATTTGCTCCTGTGAGAGACGCAAATCTCAGCTGCTCCTGGGTTTGCTCCATTTTTAACACGTCTTTTTCATTTAGCGTGCACGCAAACCTTTGATAAATCTGGCCCATTGTGTGTTACGTTCATAGTCTTACGAAGTTTGTGTCTTCTGTACATAAACAAACGGCAATACATGCTATATTAAAACTACGTTATTAGCAGGCTAATAAAGTTATTAACATGTTATCTGATAAAAAGTGCCTTACCTGAGACACTGTCTTTTTTATCCTTGATAAAAATAAATAAAAAACTGGAAAAAATCACTTGAATGGAGCTTCCATCTGACAGAGTTGAGCATGTGTATAGCTCCGTGCTTGAGTTCATGGACGTGCACAGACAGAGGAAATGTGAAGAGCTCTGTGAGAGAGGAACAGAGCAGGGGGTGGGGCTAAGAGTTCAAACTCAACTCTGTGCCTCGGTCATGGTTTGAAAAAGGGAGAAATCAGGGAGTGCAGCTTTAATGTGAGTATTCCCAGGAGGCTAGTGGGAACGTTGCTCCAAGTGGTGAAGATTGCTTCATGAAGGGCATCCACTGTCTGGAACTGTTGCTGAAACTCGTTCCCTTAAACAAGCAACGCATAAATTAGAAAGGCTATGGTGTCACTCCAGCTCAGAGCAGTCTCTGAATGCCTGGAAATATAGTCTTTTAAATTATAAAAAATCTCTGAGTGAGGCCAAAACCAGATACTATTATTGACAAAGTTTCCTGTGCTTTACTATTGGGTGAAATGGGGACAATTGGGACATGGTTGATATATGAGTGTTTATACAGATATTTGTTGGGACATGCAACAAGGAGCCTAAAACTGGTACTGTCCCGGTTAAATAGGGATGTCTGGTCACCCTAGCCTATAGCCTTTTGCAGGTAACCACCGAGTAGGCTACGCCTCTCCTCCGCGACCTGTTCTCAACAAGTTGCACAAAGAGCATCACTGCGCACAGCTGCCAGGAATGCACACGGATGGAAAGAGGCTAGTGAAAGGAATGCACATATTTTAAACAAACATGCTCTTTCTCAGACGTTTTACATGCAACTCGCTGGAGGAGGGAGAGGAGACGGCTGTATGTGCACCGGCCAGCCAAGGCAGAGGGCTTGTCCTTCAGCCGAACCAGAGACAGACACGTGAGGCAGCTGCTCCCACACCTGACACTGGCCCCGCCCCACCTGGCAGGTGCGCCACACTCACGGAGGCTAAATAACTTTCCAAGTGGCTCCTCCTCTGGATGCTTGAATGCTCTGCTGTCATGACGCTTCTGGGAATCCCCTAAAGACACCTTTCATCCATGGAAACAACATACCATGAAGAACATACATTGATGGAGGAGTATAGTATAGGTAGGAGGAGTAGCGATGACGTGCGTGGGCCAGTGCACTACCTTTGCCTCTCTTTTAACTGCACATTTGCCGAGAGTGTGACAGGGAGAGTCATCAAGATAATTTTAAATTCCTAGCTATAGCAGCAGTTCGCAGCCCAGCTGATTAGCCGTTAGCATAATACAAACAGTGATTTAACTTCATGCATATTTGTGCAGATAAATGAATTTAAACACCTCCTGTCAACACAAGAATTCTGATAAATCTTAGTAGCTACATTTTGTATTCAAAATCATAAAACTGTAGGCGTTTGCTCTTTGGCCGCTTCCGCATTAAGGATGATTGACAGCTTATTTACTCCCTCACTTCTGGCCACTGGGACAATCCCTTACTGTTCAATTTGTAAGTTTCTTTCGGACATTTGTAATTTTTTCAAAATTCTTTTATTTATTGTTTTGGGCTTTTTTAAATTTGTTGACACTTTTTAATTTGTTTTATGACATTTTTTAATTTGTTTTGGACAAATTTTAATTAGTTTTTTTTTATTTGTATTGGACTTTAAGGACTTTTTTTTTTGTTTTTTAGTTTGTTTTGGACATTTTTTATATATATATTTTTTTGGTTTTTTTTATTTGTTTTGGACATTTTTTTATTTGTTTTTTGTTTTTTATTTGTTTAGGACATTTTTTACTCAAAACGTAAATGAACCCACTCATTGTCACAAGCACACCCTGGACCTTGTTTTAACCTATGGTATAGAGATTAGTGAGCTCACTGTCCTTCCTCATAACCCCATACTCTCAGATCACTTTCTGATTACCTTTCAGTTTATACTCAAAGACTTTACTGTTCCAATGAATAAAACACAGATTAGAAGAACATTATCTGACTAATCTGTGTCAAAGTTTAAAAACATAATAAAACCAATATTTAGTACAATATGTGAGTTTGTTGAGAACAGCTCCCATAGCTTGAGTCCCAGTAAAAGTGATCGGTTTGTTGACAGCGCCATGCACTCTTTAAAGACAGCTCTAGATAATGTAGCTCCATTAAAACAAAAGGTTGTTAGGCCAAATCCAGCAGCAAGGTCAAGGTCAAGTTTATTTATAGATGTGTCTGTGAAGACTTTCACTCGTCCAGGGTAATTGCATTGCAACAAAAAGTTAAAAAAGCAGTCGTATGGAAGCTCTCTTACCAGTTCATTTCAGAATTGAGAAAGCCTCTTGAATAAGAGGTGAAACATCTTCAACTTGAAAAATCCAATCCAGATGACTGCTTTTTTAACTTTTTGTTGCGATGCAGTTACCCTGGACGAGTGACAGTCTTCACAGACATGTTTATTCTAATTTTGGGAAAAATACCCTTCAGCTGGTATGAGAATTGGAGAAGACTGCTAGGAAATTGGCAGACTACAAGAACCACCTCAGGTTCAACCTAAGATGCAGACAGAGCAACCTGATCCCCAAGAGCTTACAGCTGGGCACTAGCACAAGTGTGAGAGGACACCGAGCAGAGAACATCCTGCAGAGAGCTCGAACTCAGCTTTTAAGTGAAAGGATCAGACAGACTCATTTCACAGTAAACAACATGAAGAGTAAATTGGAATACTTACAGGATAAGATATCAACATCAGTTACAGATGAAGTTTTCCAGAGGATTTCCAGCTTCACTCAGACTGCACAGCTTTCACAACACAAGAAAAGCAAAGAACGTCAAATCAAGAAATTTCAGATTCTGACCAACAAACAACAGAACTCCAGTGACAGGCCCAGCCAGCGGAAAGAGAAAAACCACACAGAACCTCCAGCAAACAGAGAGAGGTGGGTTAAGAACCTCTCCGACCGCAAGCTATCACAAACGGAGAAAGAGGTTTTATCCAAGGGGCTCAATTTTTCTCAATTTTTCAGTAACACCCAAACAGATCCCTACGGTAGACCTCATCACAGCCACAGAAACAGCCATAAAGAAAAACAAGTTGGCCGAAACAGAAGCTGAAGAATTGAGGCTAAGAGTCTCAGCTGCCCTGTCCGGTGCTAAACCACCTTCGTCTAATCTTACCTCAGAAGAAAGGAAGGCTTTAACAGCGCTGGAGAAGGACCACAGCATCAACATTCTGCCAGCAGACAAAGGTAGATGCACAGTGATCCTGAATGCAGTGGACTATGAGGCCAAAATGAACAGCTTACTCAGTGATGCTACCACCTATGAGACACTGAGGAGAGATCCAACCAGTGGCTACAAGAAGGTTATAGACTGTTTACAGAAGCTGGAGAAAGACCAAGTCATTGACAAGCAACTGTATTACAGACTATACCCGGGGGACGCCATGCCCTGCATTTATGGCCTCCCTAAAATTCACAAGGAGGGAATTCCACTCAGACCCATTGTCAGCAGCACAGACTCTATCACTTACAACTTAGCGAAACACCTGGCTTCAATCCTGGCCCCTCTTGTTGGCAACACAGAGCATCATGTTAGGAATTCACAAGACTTTGCCAACAAAGTCAAACATCTCCAGGTGGATTCTGATGAGACTATTGTATCTTATGATGTGACATCGCTGTTCACCTGCATCCCCACCACAAAGGCAGTAACTGCTGTGAGGATGAGACTGCTTCAAGATGGAGCACTGCAGGACAGGACAAACCTGACACCAGACCACATGCGCCAACTACTGGAGGTGTGTCTCAACACCACATATTTCCAGTTCTGAGGAAACTTCTACAGCAAAAACACGGCTGTGCTATGGGCTCCCCAGTCTCCCCCATTGTGGCTAATCTGTACATGGAGGAAGGTGAGAGGAGAGCTCTTGACTCATTTCCAGGTTCGACCCCTAGTCACTGGTTCAGATCTGTGGACGACACCTGGGTGAAGATCAAAATCCAGGAAGTGGAAGCTTTCACAAGGCATATTAATGCTGTGGACCAGAACATCAAGTTCACTCGTGAGGATGCCACGGAGAACAGCCTAGCCTTCTTAGACTGTGCAGTTATCATTGGAGAAGACAGACGGCTCCATGTGGAAGTGTACAGGAAGCCCACTCACACAGACCACTACCTGTTATTTGATTCAAACCACCCGCTACAGCACAAACTCGGTGTGATCAGGACACTGCAGCACAGAGCCCAAGAGGTTCCCACAAACTAGGTGTGAAGGAAGAAAGAAGAGCTACATGTCCGCCAAGCCCTCAGAACCTGTGGATATCCCAACTGGGCCTTCTCCAAATCCCAAATGACAAGAAAACAGGACAGGAAAGAACAGGAGCAAGAGCCAAAAAGGAGCAATGTAGTCATTCCTTACATCTCCGGCCTATCTGAGAAACTTAAAAGGATTTTTAGCCAACATAACATCCCGGTTTATTTCAAACCTGTTAATACTCTCAGACAAAAACTGGTTCATCCCAAGGACAAAATTCCCAGTTAAAAACAGAGCAATGTTGTGTTCTCCACCCACTGCAGTGAGAACTGTAATGAACAGTACATTGGAGAAACCAAACAACCTCTGCACAAGCGGTTATACCAACACCGCAGGGCCAACTCCAGTGGACCAGAATCTGCAGTACACCTCCACCTGAAGGCCACAAAACACTCCTTTGAGGACAGTGAGGTCTGAATCTTAGCCAGAGAGAAAGGATGGTTTGAGCGAGGAGTGAAAGAAGCAATCTTTGTCAAAAAAGATAAACCTTCTTTAAACAGAAATGGTGGTCTCAGATACAACCTTCCTTCTGTCTACAACAGTCTCCTGAAACCCAAACAAAACAAACCAGTTTCACTCAGGTCATTTACATCTGAAGGAGCTGCCCAGGCTGGGGAGGGTTAACGACTCTCACTCCAGCTGAGGACAAAGGACTCCTAACGACCCGAAACCACTCAGGCTATTCATGGTCACATTGACCAATAGAATTTAGTTTCAGGTCTAAACTTCCTAGAACCTTCCTAGAAGAATATAAACCAGCTCTCTTACCAGTTCAATTCAGAATTGAGAAAGCCTCTTGGATAAGAGGTGAAACGTCTTCAAGTTGAAAAATCCAATCCAGATGACTGCTTTTTTAACTTTTGTTGCGATTTATTTATAGAGCACATTTCCAACAACCATTGCTGCCCAAAGTGCTTTACAGGTTAAAAATCAAGTTAATAAAAAATTACTTATACACTACAAAAAACATGAACAGTAGTAAAAGATAATCATGTAAAAAGATAAACCACAATCAGAAATAAAAACCACAAATAAAAACAAATAAACACAAGTTCAACTCAACTTATGTGAAAAGCCATTGCAAAAAGGTGGGTTTTCAGTGCAGATTTAAAGGTGCCTACAGACTGTGCAGTTCTAATGTTAAGAGGTAGACTGTTCCACAGTTTGGGAGCAGCCACAGCAAAAGCCCTGTCTCCTCTAGTTTTGAGACGTGAACGTGGCACATTCATAAGCAGCTGGTTTGAGGACCTCATTGTTCTGGACAGAACATGAAAGGCCAAAAGTTCGGTCAGGTAAGCTGGAGCCATGCCATTTAAGCACTTAAAAACAAAAGAATCTTAAAATCTATTCTAAAACTGACAGGGAGCCAGTGGAGCGAGGCAAGTACAGTTGTGATGTGCTCACGCCGCCTGGTACCTGTTAGCAGACGAACAGCTGAGTTCTGTATGAGCTGCAGTTGCTTGAAGAGGACTGATCCAGCCCACAGTACAAAGAATAACAGTAGTCAAGACGAGAGGTAAGAATTACATGCATAACTCGCTCAAACTCACATGGAGGAAGGTATGGCTTGACTTTACTTAAAAGACGAAGTTGAAAGAAACTTGTTTTTACCACAGCACTGATCTGCTTATCCATTTTAAATAAGCTGTCCATGATCACTCCAAGATTTCGAACTGAGGGCTGAGTGTAGGATGCTAGTGGGCCAAGAACACTATGAGTGCTATCTGGAGAGTCAGGATGTCAAAAGATCACAATCTCTTTTTTATTTTCATTGAGATTTGAAAAAGTAAAAGCAAGCCACTCTTTGACATCCTGAAGGCATTTTTGCAAGGCTTCAGTACTGTCTGGGGATGCTTTTAATGGCACATAGATTTGTATGTCATTTGCAAAACAATGAAAAGGGTAACCAAGTGGCAAAATATACAAAGAGAACAAGACAGGACACAAAACAGAGCTTTGCGGCACACCACAGCTGAGTGGAGCTGGGCTTGAGGAATGGGTGCCGAGTTGAACAGAGAATGTTCTGTTTTTTAGGTAAGACTGGAACCAATCTAAAACTGTTCCTTTAATGCCTGCAAATTGTTTAAGACGTGAAAATAAAATCTGGTGGTCAACAGTCTCAAAAGCTGCTGTCAAATCTAAAAGCACAAGCACAGCAGGACAACCAGAACCAACTGTTAAAAGCAGATCATTAAAAACTTTTAAAACTGCTGTTTCAGTGCTGTGCAGGGATTTAAAACTCAACCCACAAATTAGAAAGGCTATGGCGTCACTCCAGCTCAGAGCAGTCTCTGAATGCCTGGAAATGTAGTCTTTTAAATTATAAAAAATATCTGTGTGAGGCCAAAACCAGATACTATTCAACTTTAATAGAAGAAAATAAGAACAATCCTAGGTTTCTGTTTAGCACTGTAACCAGGCTGACCACCAGTCACAGCTCAGTAGAACCCTGTATCCCTGTTACTCTCAGCTGTGAAAACTTTCTTACATTTTTAAACAACAAAATCACAAGTATTAGAGACAAATTAAATAAAATTCTCCCTACGATCAACTCAGAGCAAGCCAAAGCTGTAAAAATGGAGCACACTATAAAACCATCTGTAACGTTAGACTGCTTCATCACTGTAGATCAAACTGAGATAACATCAGTCATTATGTCCTCCAAAACCTCAACTTGTTTTTTAAACCCAATTCCTACCAAACTCTTTAAAGCAAGTTTTCCCCTAATTAATGAATCTATACTGAACATAATAAACACCTCCCTAGAAACAGGTTATGTGCCACTGTCTTTTAAATATGCAGTTATTAAACCGCTTCTGAAAAAAAAAACAGTCTAGATCCTGACATTTTAGCCAACTATAGACCTATATCAAATCTCCATTTAATTAAAAAATCCTTGAAAGAGTTGTAGTTAAACAGTTACCTACAGGACAATAGCTTATTTGAAGATTTTCAGTCAGGGTTTTGACCCCACCATAGCACAGAAACTGCATTAGTTAGAGTCACAAATGACTTGTTATTAAGTTCAGACAATGGACTGGTCTCAATCCTAGTTCTGTTAGATCTCAGTGCAGCCTTTGACACCATTGACCACAGCATCTTACTCCAGAGATTAGACTGTGACATAGGGGTCAGAGGAGCGCCCTCTGCTGGTTTAAATCCTACTTATCTGATAGGCACCAGTTTGTCAGTGTAAATGAACATTCCTCACAGTGCAGTAAAGTTAGCTATGGAGTGCCTCAAGGCTCAGTACTTGGACCCATTCTGTTCATGCTTTACATGCTGCCTTTAGGAAACATAATCAGAAAACATGGCATTAATTTTCACTGTTACGCAGATGATACACAGTTGTATTTATCAATTAAACCTGATCAGAATGACCGTGTTGAGAAACTTAGCGCCTGTGTGAGAGACATAAAGACATGGATGACAATTAATTATCTCCTCCTAAACCCAGAAAAAACAGAGGTCATTATACTAGGCCCCATAAAGCAGAGAGATGCTCTGTCTGACCAGAGTCTCCCTGGACGGTGTCAGTGTAGCCTCAAGTTCTACTGTGAGAAACTTAGGAGTTTTACTTGACCAAGATTTATCATTTAAGGCTCATATAAACCAAGCCTGTAAAACAGCATTCTTTCACTTACGTAACATAGCCAAAATCAGAAATATTTTATCTAAAAGTGACGCTGAAAAACTTGTCCATGCGTTTGTTACATCTAGGTTGGATTACTGTAACTCTCTGCTGGCAGCGTGCCCTAAAAACTCTTTAAAATGTCTTCAGCTTGTTCAAAACGCAGCAGCAAGATTATTAACAGGAACTAACAGGAGAGAACATATTACTCCTGTGCTAGCTTCACTTCACTGGCTTCCAGTTGAATTCAGAATTAGGTTTAAAATCCTTCTCCTGACTTACAAGGCCGTAAATGGTACGGCCCCATCCTACATTGATGATGTTATAGTGCCATACCAACCAAGCAGAGTACTGCACTCACAAAATGCAGGGCTATTAGTGGTTCCTAGGGTTTCTAAAAGTACAGTTGGAGGTAGAGCCTTTAGTTACCAAGCTCCTGTTTTTTGAGCTTCCAGCTCATGTTAGAGAGGCAGACACAGTTTCTACATTTAAGGTTAGGCTTAAAACGTTCCTCTTCGAGAAAGCTTATGGTCAGGGCAGCTAGGAACAGGGTTAACTCCACAGTTGAAGATAGGCTGCTCTAGGAGCTAGAAGCTGGGGGAAGTGTGGTGCACTGAGCCTCTGTCCTCTGGTTTCATCTGCTGCTCCTCTTCTATCACTGTGATTAATATAATGAAATACTCTATATCTTCAATCAGTTCATTGCTATTCACAAGTTGTCCTTCTCTCCTGCTCCCCTCTGGGGAGTGGGGACTGTTTCAGATGCCTGGCTGCTGGCAGATGTCCCAGTGACGATTGGATCTTAGCTGACCCCATCTGTGCTCCTGTCCCGACCTGTGGGCCCTCAACCTCACCTCTAAGGATTTCCCGGACCTAGCTCGCCCACTCACCTGTCTGGATGAGGCCCACCTGCTGCATCCTCTGGACTTCCTCAACCTACCTCACCCCACTCCCTGGATGAATCCTTACAGAGCTGATCTCTGATCCTATAGATGAGCTAATGAACTAACAGTCCTAGACGCATTGCATGTCCGTCCTGGGAGAGGATCTCTCCTTCAGTTGGGCTCCATAAGGTTTCTTCTTTTTTCCTACAGCTGGGTTTTTTTTAGGAGATTTTCCTTACCGAGAAGGAGGGTCTAAGGACAGGAGTGTCCTGGGTCTGTTTAGTGTAGTTATTGTTTGTGCTGATTGTGTGTTAAGTCTGATTGTGTGTTTATGTTTGATCAACTGTTGTGAAGCCCTTTGAGGCGACTTTTGTTGTGATACTGGGCTATACAAATAAATCTGAATTGAATTGAATTGAATGATCATGTCTCCACCAATATGCAGTCAATTTTCATCAACCACAAACTGAATTAAAGCTTGAGATGAGAGTAGTACACTGTTGTGGGCTGAAAACAGTCCCTAGTGTCCATGATTTCATGAAATTTACTGTGACTGACCAGATTTATTATGCAAGCTTACATAGGCTACTGCAGGGGGCAGTGGCTGGTGCGTCTCTGTCATTCAGCACTCAGCACCTATCTAATTATTCCACGGGCTGGCCCTGGACCACGGGGCCCGCAGGGACAATAAACAGTAGCCTCAGTTCAGGAAGGGAAAGTTGGGAGGGGGTCAGGGGGTCATTGCCGTGTGATAACGACTGCTCATCTGTGTGTAGTGGCTGGGCTGAGACAACACACACACATTCTCACAGCTGACCCAAAAGTATACACTGACCCACCTGGAAGCTCCTGGTGCTCCTCCACCTGTCTCAGTTGGTTTATTGTAGACTACTTGCTTAGGACCACGCTAAGTTACTACAGATCTCTCTCTGGGCTTCACGCTCCACAACTGGTGCAGCTGGACAGGACGCAGCAGCAAAATTAAAGGTCACATGCTGACATCACATGATGAACTGATGGGTGGCAGGTCATGTATTATAAATAATTTGTACATTTTGGTAACACTGTATATGGTACAATATACTGCACTGTCAGAAAAAAGGGTATGGTTGGGGTACATATCTGGTCTTTGGGGGTGTACCCTCAATGGGTCATAGTTGAGCCATAAGATACTGATATGTACCCTTTCTAGGCTGAGATGGTACATATATGTTCCAAATGGCAGCAGCACATTGCATAGTCCCTCCAGGATTTCGCAATGTTGCGATTGCAACTATTAACGCAAAATCAAGCAAACCCCGCGAATTCAGGGCGACCCTGCAAACTCCGCAACTTTTCCGCAACTTTGGCCAATTATCACCGAGATTTTTCTTTAAAACTGCATTTTGCTGCACTTACTGCTGTCTGTGGGTTGTTCCCTGTTCCGAGCAGAGCAGTTTCTCTCTCTCAGCAGCAGCGCACCAGTAAAGCGGCGTGGACGTGCGATGCGACGGTGCGGTGCACTCATAGACAGAGCGGCGTGGTGGTGTGGCTCCGAGGTTGGGCGCACTCAAAAATAGAGCGGCATAGAGTTGTGACGTGGAGGCGCAGTGCAGAGGGTGTACTTACAGAGCGGCATGGAGGAGCAGCAAGGATCTAATGCGCGGAGGTCGAGCGCACATGAGGTCGCAGGTGCTCACCAGCAGCAGCGCGTGTGGATGGGACTGAAGGAGGAGATGAACACAGTACTTTCTAGTGTCTGGTGTCACTCTGAAAAGCCCGGGCCTGTTTAAATACAGGCATTTTTAATTAGATTATTACCACCTCACATATGTTTAAAAAGAAATTTGTTAGTTTTTGTAGCTCTAGCTAATATTTTTAAGAAAAAGCTCAAGTAACAATGTATTTTTTTCACCTCTGGTACTTTTTACCTGCGAATTATAGACAAAAAAAAAAACAAATCGCAAATTTCAGCACAACTTTTAAGAAAATCCCCTGCACAATCAGGCCTTTTAGCCTGCAACAATCACAAAAATTGCCTGCGAAATCCTGGAGGGACTGATTATTTTACTCATTCTATAATCAGCTAAAACACTTGATGTATTGTATGTAAATGCACCAGGATACAGCAAATATTGTCTGTTATATAGATTTTCTTCCCTGGGGGAGGACCCCCAGACCTTCTGTGGATTAGTTACATACTTAACACCTGTGAGTCACGAGTTCCTCTCCTGTGAGTTGCAGACATCATGGCTCAGCTCCTAACTTCCTCAAACCATAAAAAGGTCTCTGACTCCATCCAAATAACTGGCTTTGTTAAAACAGAAGATAATTCACATTTTTTGTATTAGTCCTATAATAATCTGCCATGTGCCACCACAGTAAAATGACAGGACCCGGCTGGCCCCCCCAGCAAAAAAATCCTGGCTACGCCCCTGAGTACAGCTTTTGAGTCACGTGACTTTGTGTTCTACTTGAGGGCAAAACAAACATGGCGACGCGCAGCAGGCGTGAGGAGATGCAGCCAACTACGTATTTAGATGGCCTGACAACTCAGGACAAAATACAACACAAACTACAAACATTGCTGCCAGAGCTGGACTTCGGAAACCCCCTACTGCTGCCGCTGCGGAACTAGAAAAAAATTGCATCAAAAGTAATTTTTTGAGTTGGGATGGGTCATCAACCCAGCGTATGGGCAGGGCATTAGTTTTTCATCATTAAAGATGAGTACAACTAAGACAAACACAAACTGCTGTCAGCTAACGTTAGCTTAAGACAATTTCATTCAAATATTTTCACTGCACGTGTGTGTATTTAAACAACTGCAACTGTTCACCCTCCACAGGAAGGGTCTTACACTGGGAAGATGAAGTTAAAATACTTAAAGATCTATGGGAGGTTTTAAAGGAATAAATTAAACATTTCTAAGAATTTTGAGGCCAAACTCTGAATGTTACACACTGGTCGGCTTACTTGACAGAGCAGGGTTGAGAGGATGGTCTGGGCTCCTCTTTGTGCCACCGGGTTTTTCTTTTGGAGATCATGCTATGGTTCCTTGGGTGCATCCTTCAGGGAAGCT
This sequence comes from Bostrychus sinensis, assembly GCA_020698575.1. Classification (NCBI taxonomy): domain Eukaryota; kingdom Metazoa; phylum Chordata; class Actinopteri; order Gobiiformes; family Eleotridae; genus Bostrychus; species Bostrychus sinensis. The sequence goes on from CM036240.1 coordinate 36,085,829, forward strand.
CCACGTGTCAGCTGCCAGTCGGGTGATCCAGAGACACAGGATTCATGTGGGACCTTGTTTGTCTCATCTCCAATTTTCTGACTCATGTAGAAAAGGCTTAGTTTTTCTCTAAACCTATAGGCTGGCATCAAAGCTCAAGAAATACGTGAGGATGCAATGGCTTGAGCCTTAAAAGAACTGGATAAAAAAAACACAGAAAAAGTGAGGAGCAGAAAAGTGGAAAATCAGAAGTAGGTGCGCTTGGAGCCGCACCGTCACGTGGGGGATGGAAGTTCCACGAGCACATAGCTTTGAAGAGACAACCTCCTGGATGGATCCTAATCTGCTTTTTTATTACCTGATTATTGTTGATTGTGATTATGGTTAATGGACGTTTTACAGCACCATTTGTCAGTAATATACAGAAAAGGTGAAAATTTGAGCTTTTGCTCTGGAAACTGTGCTTTACATCAAGATGACCGCACACACAACCTTGTGTTTGTTTGCTCGGAGCTGAGCATGATTTTGAGAGCTAATGTGTGTTTTGCTCAATGAATGAATCCTTGTTTTTAAACATTTTGCATTTAAAAGGATCACAAAGCCTAACTGTTTAATTCTATCATATGGCTATGAAGCATGTAGCACTCCAAATTGCTAGCTTCCACCATCAGCCTGGATCTAGGCCTTGGCTCAAGCCTGCTCTGCTAGCCACAAGCCTGCTCTGCTAGCCACAAGCCTGCTCTGCTAGCCACAAGCCTGTTCTGCTAGCCACAAGCCTGTTCTGCTAGCCACAAGCCTGTTCTGCTAGCCTTCACCATTAGCCTGGATCTGGGCCTTGGCTCAAGCCTGCTCTGCTAGCCACAAGCCTGCTCTGCTAGCCACAAGCCTGCTCTGCTAGCCACAAGCCTGCTCTGCTAGCCACAAGCCTGCTCTGCTAGCCTTCACCATTAGCCTGGATCTAGGCCTTGGCTCAAGCCTGCTCTGCTAGCCACAATGGGACATGGGATGGTTCCAGCCTTTTCAATCTCAGCTCCTAAATTCCACTGATTCCAGGTTTGCTTTTGTATCACTATTAACTTATTGTTTCATTTCATATGTGAAAATGATTACAAAGTCTCTGATAATCTTGCTTTTAATACTTGTTTTTAGCCATGAGCATTGTGATAGAGGGACAAATGAAATACATTTACAAATAATGTCTATTCAAAAGTCCACTTCAAGTGTTGAGATGAATGAAGAACCTAGTTTGAATTCATACAGCAACACACAATTGCATTTCCAAGTCTTCAGATTCAGGATGAAAAATCTTTAGTCTGTTCATTCTAAAAAACTATTTCTTAATGGGTGTAGATACTGTATCCAAATCAAACACTTTGACTAAAAATGGCTTTTCTCAGAAGCAAAATATTCAAAAGCGTAGGTTTCTGATTCTTTTGCTCTTGTTGATATCAGGAAATGTGCAGCCAAACCCAGGCCCAGATTTCCAGATGCCATCTGAATTTAAATCAAATTCTGGTCTTCTGGTCTTAGCTTGCTGCCCAAAATGGACTTTGTTAAAATTTGGGTTTGTTTAACAGCAGCTGACATTATTATCATTTCTGAAACATGGCTTAAGAAATCTGTAAGTGACAATGATATTTCTATTAGTGGTTTTAATGTATATCGTTGTAATTGAGCATCTGGAAGAGGAGGTGGGGTGGCAGCTTATGTTAAATCATCCTTGCATGTTGAAATAAGCAATACCACATCTCTTCCAAAACAACTAGACTTCCTTGCACTAAAAATGGAACTTTTCACAAGTATCTTTTTAAATGTGGTAGGGTGCTATAGGCCACCATCCGCTCCCCCTAGTACATTAGAATCTTTAAAGCAACTTTTGCTGGAGTAAATACCAGTGAATTGATTCTAGATGGAGACTTAAATTGGGATTGGCTCAGCCCAATATCTGATGAATTTAAATCCTTATGTGAGTTTTTAAACTTGACCCAGCTCATTACTTCTCCCACTCGTCCCAATCCAAAGTGTTGTGAAAAATCTACCTTGATAGACCTTATTTTGACCAATGCTCCCCATAAATATAGTGCCACAGGGGTGTTTTGCAATGACTTAAGTGATCATTGTGTTGTGGCAGCGGTCAGAAGCAAAAAAGTCATTAAAAGAAAACCATGTGTTGTCATAAAGAGGAACATTTTTCGGAGCAAGGCTTTCTGCTTGATTTAAGAAATTGCAACTGGAATCGTGTTTGTCTAATTCCAGATGTTGAATTGGCTTGGAATTATTTTTATGAAATTTTTAACAATATTGTTAACACACATGCCCCATTCCGGAAATTCCAAATAAAAGGTAGGGCTAATCCATGGTTCTCATTTGAACTTTCAATCATTATTAACCAACGCGACAAGGCTTGGGCAAAAGCAAGAAAATCCAGTCTTACCGATGACTGACTTACCTTCAGAAGGTTACGAAACAAATGTTCTTACTTAATTACACTATTTTATTAATTTTATTATTTATTATTATTATTATTTTTATTGTTTCCCTTTGTCTTTGTGTTCACACCCTGAAGAAGGCGCAAGCCGACACGCGTTGGCATGTTTTAAGGTCTCCAGCCCTCATGTAATAAAGGCCTTTTATATCTTTCCAACCAAGTGAGTGCCTGGACCTTGTTTTTCTTCAACTTTTGTTACCCTTTCCATGAGCACCATTGGTTTTGTGGATACCAGTAGCTCCTAGTCTCAATCTGTTTTTGTTATTTTATGGATTGTTGTGTGGGCCTCTTGACCAGGACTCCCTTGAAAAAGAGGTCTTCGAATTTCAATGGGACTTTCCTGGTTAAATAATGGAAAAATAAAATACTGGATACGACGTAGACTAAGGGAGAAGTAGAACTTTAGCCCGAGTTTAGAACTGGACTTGGGACTTGGATTGTGATTGTGTCTGTGGCCTTTGGTTTCCCAGGAGCCGGCGTGGGCTCCTGGGATAAAACCGTGTTAGTCCAATGCAGCATTAGTCTGGTGATTTTATTTTGCGATGTGTACAACAAATATGTTTTTTGACGCTGCCCTTGTCCGGCTGTTCGCTTACAAGCTGTGACAGGAAGTGGATCATTCAATTTAGCCGAATGCAGAAGTAGTTAGCGCACAACCCCTATTGTCTGGCCAATCAGAGCGCGAGTAGCTCTGACCAATCACAGAGCTCGTTACATTGCTTTTCTTTTTATTTTATTTAACTTTAGCCAGGAGGACCAGGAACGCCATGGAAAAGCTAAAAGGAGAAGCTAATTGGAGAAGCTAATAGGTTTTGCAAATGCTTTTCCAAAAAGGTTTTGTAAATACATTTAGAAATCTGTTTCCTAAATTGATTAATGAATAACGCTATTAATCCTTCTTTTATTAAAACCATTTAGTAATCCATTTATTAAAGGCTCTTTTAAAAACTCTTTTAATAAAAGCATTAATCCTTTTCACGTGGTGCTCACGGTCCTCCATAGGAGCTTATTTGTATGTTCTGGTATATTTTAACTTGATTTCAAACTAACACTGGCAGCAAACAGGGTACAGTATTCAGTGTTTGCCTCGCGTGCATGTAGTAACATGCGGTGCACCTCTTTCCTCCCTCCCCTCCTCTGTGCTCCGTGTGTGACCTCTGCATGGACCTGTCCTCTCCCTTTCACATCTGAACCCAATGGATTGCTGTCCCCTGTGTGCGTCCATGCAGCAGTCAGCTGTGAGAATGATCGAAGAGACCTGCCTCACAGTTACCTGCAGTGCATTTGTATAGGCACATTACAACAGTTCACAGCTAAAATCCACTCACATTTGGTGTTTAGGTCGTGTGGATGTCCAGCTCTGGTTACTGTGCGCCAGAAACTAAATCACTGAGAAAAGTTCCATGTTGTCATAGACAAGTGCCATTAATTGCGTTAATTTCTTTAGTGCATTAATTTCTCAGTAATTACTTAATTGTGATTAACGCGTTAAAGTCCCAGCCCTAATTTAGACTGCAGTACTGTTTTTACACCAGTACGAGTGCATGTGGTTACAGTACCTTTAACTTGTAATGGCATTAGGATTTTTTTTTTTTTTAGACATGAATTTATCTTTTATCTTAGCTTCTTTTTTGCGTAAGTGAAAAAAACAATCCAAGACATTTAGAAAAAAAATACATTTTATTTATAATATATTGTATATCACTTACATTTATTGACAGTGGATTGCTGGATTAAGGTTATAGAAATGCTCACAAAAGACTTCATACAGTGTTTTATGTTATTAATCAATAAATGTATTGATAAAACTAATAACCTTTGCTCATTTTCATTAGTATTAATTATATTTTCCACATCAAAAAACTCCCATGTGATAAAAGTGCTTTTGTGTAGACTAATTGTTCCCATCCACTAATACTGGGTTTGGTATCTTTGACTCCCACATGGGCGGTGTATACACAGGGGCAGCCTTTTCTATTGGTGAAAAACAGCTTTTCCTTTCAAAAGTGTAATGCAAAATCTATTACCTCTGGAAAATTCAATTTGCATTCAGAGAGAACAACACCAGCAGTGTGTACAATGAAGAGCTACAATTAGAACCATGCATTTTGTATTAAGTATAAATGTTTCAATTGCTAAATAAACCATGTCAATTTACAGTAGATATACACATAAATCTTTTTTGTATACTGAGGGCTGAGAACCAAAGGCTGTAAGTAACATTTACAAGAGAAGAAAAAATGGCACAGTACTGACTTTTAGTCAAATTTCAATTCATAAATACTAAATATTCAAACACACAGATCACAGACCACCAGCTTTATCTTTAATAAACCAAATCTAAGTCAGGACTAAATCAGGGCTAAAACCAGAACTAATCCAGGTCCAAATCAGGACTAAACAAGGTCTAAGCCAGCACATAACCAGGACTAAACTGGGCCTAAACAAAGACTAAGCAGTGGTCTTCACATCAAATTTATGAGAGCAGAATTTATTTATCAGAGCAGGACTAAAACAGCAAAACACTCCCAAGTATCACCAGCAGAACCCGTACCACAGCTTGAGAACCACTGACGTAGATTTGTTTCATTTTGGGCTCCAGCATTTTATGTCTTTTTCTATATGACATAACAGTATAGCATTTATATCCATTTATCACTCTGTCTGAATCCTATGTTCAGAGATAGCCAGTTGTTTTTATTGTGATCTTTTGGCAGTAAAAACAAGAGCATTCATTTGATTTGTAAGTCTTGTAAATCTCAGAAAACCCAGAATGTCACTTGTGCTCTTTTGGTTCTCAACCCTATGCCTCAGTGTTTACAAATGTCATATTAAACGTGTAAAGTGCTATTTCATTGCACATGGGTTATCAGTAACATGCTTTTTCATATATTAACACTGCACTTGAAGTCATCATAGTACATTTGCATCTCGTGAACCACTTTGGAAAATCCTAAACGTCACTATCTGCTTCACAGATCTCCTAAACCAGGGATACAGGAGCGCATAGAGTAAGGGGTTAAAACATGAGTTCAGATAGATCAAATTAAACAGGAAGAGCTTGAAATAATAGTTTATATCCCCTCTCAGATAGGCCATCATGTAGTATGGCGAGAAGCAGCAGAGAAAGAGTAAACACAACAAAGCCCAGATTCCGCGCTGCCTTTAGCTCAGATTTCCTGGAGTTCACCGCCGGCTGCTGTGTGGTGGCTGCAACCTGAGAACGCATGGCACGGGCCTGCGACACTGCCACAAAGAAAACTCGCAGGTACAGTATAATTATGAGCACAACAGGCCCGCAGAAGGTCACTGCCAGGTCAACATGATATGCAGTATAGGTCACTGGTGTTAAGCATTGCCCCTCGCACCTCTTATACCGCCCCGGAATAATGACATTGTTATGTAAATACCCACAGCTGTACAGGACACAGATGATCCAGCAGGTGATCAGGGCGATGCTAACAGATCTCCTGCACATCAGGGTGGGGTAGTGCATGGGGTCACAAATGGCTACGTAGCGGTCTATTGAGATAAGGATCATGCCTCCGAGCGATACGGAAATCAGGGTGCAGTAAAAGACGTTAAACACAACACACATGATGTCACCGACTCGCCAGCAAGAATACGGGTAGGAACCTTTGACTGGGATCACCACGCAGCACATCAGGAAGTCTGAGACGGCCAAGTTGAGGAGGATGAAGTTAGGAGAGCAATGCAGCTGCCTGAGAAAAGAAACAAAAATGAGTATATGTATTACAATAAACCTGATGTCAGTTCTTGCGACTTGCCTGAAATGCGAGATAGCGATGATGATCATAAGGTTGAGGATGCCGGTGCAGATGGTGAAGATGAAAAGCACGATCAGATAAATGTAGATGCTCTGATCAGGGATCTGCGTGGTGCAGGACAGATTGCCCAGTTCTGGGTAGCACTGGTACCACTGCTCACTGCTCATGTTGGAGGAAGGAGATGGGGGGGGAAGAAGTGACTTCATCCAGGCGCTTTATCTCTCGTCTCCCTCCACCTCCGCCTGCTCCCAGATGGACACTGGACCTCCCAAGCCACTTGCATCATGAGCCAAAACAACTCCACAACTTAACTTTGGATAGCAGTGATCAAATCAATGACTCAGCACACTTGAATAACTTTGGTGAAGTAATAAATCTTGCTTTTTCTATTTTGTGGCTGTAAAAATAAAGTTCCTAAATCAAAAAGAGTGCACCAATTTTAAAAACAAATCCATGCCTGATTCTTTGAAGGCCTCAGAAAGCACCTGCTGCTGAATATCTGTAGTACTCTGCATTTTGTGTGGTCATTCAATGAATCAATGATTGAATGAATGAATGAATGAATGAATGAATTACAAAACTTGAATGTGTTGGTTAGTTTCTGAATTCTATCTTGTTTTACATTAAAGCCTGAGCACTGAGTGAACCACACCAAAGACTGGAATTATATACAACTGTTGCATTATTTTATTTTTAGTTTTTTTTTTTTTTTTTTTTTTTACAAATTCTCAGGTTGGCCTTGTTGCTATCGGAGTTGTGTATGCAACACTGTAATATTTAGAAATTTCCTATGAAATTTTTTTTTTACTAGATAGTATCCTTTGCCAAGCACATGCCTTCACCATGCGCCTCCCAGAGGTTTAACGTGCAGAGCTGCATATCACTGCCAGGATCATGGTTGTGTTGATGGTTCATGAACAGCACATTTAAAGGGGTGAGATTATGCAAAATTTAATTTTTTTATGTTTTCTATCATGTTATAATGTTGTTCCCTCATCAAAACATAGCTGCAGTTGTGTTTTACCTCATTCACACATTTCAGTAATCTTCTATTCTTTGGTCCTGAGGCCTTAGAATGAACCTCTGCAGCACTGACCAATCAGCAAGCTCTCTACATCCACTCTGCTGTGGTGTACAGCACTGATTCCTCACAGATAGTTTTTTATTTTGTATTAAAATGGCATCAAACAAAAAGTTTAAGGTAATAAAAAGCTATTTTTCTATGGTACTGTTCAAAATAGTGTAACAGCTCTGTACTCTGCTGCCCTCGGCTGGTCTCTTCATCTGTTTTTATGGCAGTAACAAAAGTTACTGAAAAAAATTTCTTTTAGTCAAATGATGTTTTTAAAGGTTGTAAAACATGCAATGCTGTTCTAGAGGTGACTAAGATTGGCTTAAAAATATAAACAAAAGCTTAATATAACCCCTTCAAAGACTGACAGAGCAGGTTAATACAGTCTGTCTCTGTATAATGTGCAGCAATAGTCTGAAAATAAAATAAGTGTGAGTATGTGAACAGGTACCTGTTACGAAGCAGTAACAAAACAGTATAATTACTCTGTTGCTATTTTGTGCAGTTAAAAACTAGATTTGTATTATTTGTTTAAATAATGCCAGATGGGCAGGTGTCTATCACCACTCATAAAGGTGAGCTGTTACAGAGTATCAGGGCCGTGCAGAGAGATACTGGGGGGCAGGGGCTCAAGCTTCAAAAAGGGCACACAGATAAAAACTTGTTTCCCAACGTAAATAATACACAACAATTAGCTCATCTCCAAACTAAATAGTTTGTAAGAGATCAGTTCTTCAGGTTCATGGTAAAAGGAGATGGAAAAACTGGACCTATATTGTGCAGCTCAGACTGGGCATCTGTACTCTTGGCATTTATATAGTGATTTAAAAGTGAGTGGGACCGTATGGCAGGGGGTCTAGGAGTTTTCCCTCAGGAAGAACAAAACATTTTAGAAGAACTTGGCTTTGACTTTGGAGTAAAAATATGAGCAGAATTTATGATTTTACTGCGACAAAGATTCAGGACATAAAATTGTTTACTATCACTTTATAACTAGTTACTACATTTTATTTTACATGAGCTGCCTAAAAATAGGGACTGATTAAAAATAAAATAACAATTTCTACAGCACAGATTAATGACAGCACTAATACAATACGATATACTTTATTGTCCCCTTGAGGAAAATTGTCTTGGACTTGTGCTGTAGTGCCTTACAATAAAAAAACAGATAAGATACAAAGCAGACAAATCACAACTGCACACATTCACATAATACATTTCCAGAGGAAACACCAAGAACATTGCCCAGTCACAATTTTAAGCATTATTATTGAGAAGTCCTATAGATCTTGGAACAAATGAGTTTTTAAATCTGTCGAGTCTGCATTGGGGAACTCTGTACCTCCTCCCCGAGGGCAGGAGAGCGTCCTCTGAGTGGAGGAATGGGTTGGATCAGCCTGTATCCTCTGAGCTTGTCTGAGCACAGACTCATCGTACAGTAGGTTCAGAGACTGGTGTTGCCTCTTCCCCATGATTTTCATCGCACTGTTACTTTGTCGCATAAGTTTTGTTTTTAGCTGTACAGATAGATTACGGTACCAAGCGGTTATACCATATCTCACCAGGCTTTCCAGCACTGCCTGGTAAAACAAAAACATTAGCCTTTGACTGACACCGTAAACTCTTAGTCCACGTAGAAAATATAGCCATTGTTGGAGCCGAGAGCACAGACTATCAACATGAGTTTTCCATCTAAAAGTGCTGTCAATATGAAGCCCCAGATACCTGTAGGAGAGGACTTGCTCAATAGGAGTATTAGTTATAACCACTGGGCTATGATCCCCAATGGACCTTGGGTCTAAGACCAATTCTTTTGTCTTAGTTACATTTAGAATCAGGTGACCACTGCACAAGGTGTTTAACTTACTGGACTTGCGTCTTTGTGCAGCAGGCTCAGTACGGCCGCGTCATCAGAGAATTTAAAAACAAAGTTATTGGAGTGGCTGTTGGAACAGTCAAAAGTGTAAAAAGGACTGGAGAACTGACACAGCCTGGTGGAGCACCTGTACTAATACATTTTGATTTTGGGGTTTGAGGGTTTGATTGACTCTGACTTGCTGTTGCCGGTTGGTTAAAAAGAATAATACCATTTGATTAAAAAGGGGTTAACCCTCATCAGTCTTAATTTAGATAAAAGCAGATAAGGTTGAAGAGTATTAAAAGCAGAACTAAAATCAACAAAATAAATCCGTGCATATGCTTTGGGTCTTCCAAGTGCTTAAGTGCAAGATGGGTAAAACTGTTAATGGCGTCATCAGTGCCCCTTCCCTGCTGGTAAGCAAACTGAAACTGATCCAGTACAGAACTAACGTCTGCTTTTAGTAAAGTGATCATACAATTTTTTAAACACTTCATAATGACATAATGACAGCACTTATGAATAAATCCTGCCTTAGTTAATGGGCTATGCCTAATATAAGCTTTATATCTAGCATAAGTTTCTACAGTATATTTGGGCATTATTATTTGCTTTTTGTGTGAATGTCTGATCACATATTTATTTGGGGTGTCCACATTGTGCCCTGAGCCCCTAGAATGCTCAGCTCCGCCCCTGCTCCAGGACAGAGATCCTGTCACAGTCTCTGAGCCTTCACTGTCATTACACTGGGCTGTGCTCCAGAGAAGACCAAAGACTTTTAACAGAATTATGTTTTATGTTAATACTATGATAATCCAGCTCTGATATTGTGAGAAATGCCTCGCGCGTGTCCGCTGTAGGCAGGATGCTTCCGATTGCGCCAAGTATATTTGGACCATAATATTTCAATGAACTGTTTATGATCATATCTCCAATATCTGGTTGATTTTTATCAAACAAAAATTGAATTAAAGCTGAAAACAGTCCCTAGTGTCCATGATTTCATTAAATTTACTGTGACTGACCAGATTTATTATGTAACCTTACAGAGGCTACTGCAGGGGGCAATGGCTGGCGCGCCCCTGTCATTCAGTGCTCGGCTTCTATCTAATTATTCCATGGGCCAGCCCTGGACTATGGGGCCGACACCGTGTGACCACGGGGGACCATAGATAGTAGCTGCAGTTGGGAGGGGGTCAGGGGGTCGTTGCCGTGTGATAACGACTGCTCGTCTGTGTGTAGTGGCTGGGCTGAGATAACGAACACACACATCCTCACAGCTGACCCAAAAGTATACACTGACCCACCTGGAAGCTCCTGGTGCTCCTCCACCTGTCTCAGTTGGTTTATTGTAGACTACTTGCTTAGGACCACGCTAAGTTACTACAGATCTCTCTCAGGGCTTCACGCTCCACTCTCTGCTGTGCAAAGTGCAGCTGGACAGGACGTGGCAGCAAAATTAAAGGTCACATGGTGACATCACATGATGAACTGACAGATGGCAGGTCATGTATTATAAATAATTTGTACATATTTGTAACCCTGTATATGGTACAATATACTGCACTGTCAGAAAAAAGGGTATGATTGGGGTACATATCTGGTCTTTGGGGGTGTACCCTCAATGGGTCATAGTTGAGTCATAAGATACTGATATGTAACCTTTCTAGGCTGAGATGGTACATACACTTATCGGCCACTTTATTAGGTACACCTTGCTAGTACCGGGTTGGAGCCCCTTTTGCCTTCAGAACTGCCTTAATCCTTCGTGGCACAGATTCAACAAGGTACTGGAAACATTCCTCAGAGAGTTTTGTCCATATTGACCTGATAGCATCATGCAGTTGCTGCAGATTTGTCGGCTGCACATCCATGATGCGAATCTCCCGTTCCACCACATCCAAAAGGTGCTCTATTGGATTGAGAACTGGTGACTGTGGAGGCCATTTGAGTACAGTGAACTCATTGTCATGTTCAAGAAAGCAGTCTGAGATGATTCGAGCTTTATGACATGGTGCGTTATCCTGCTGGAAGTAGCCATCAGAAGATGGGTACACTGTGGTCATAAAGGGATGGACATGGTCAGCAACAATACTCAGGTCGGCTGTGGCATTGCAACGATGCTCAGTTGGTACTAAGGGGCCCAAAGTATGCCAAGAAAATATCCCCCACACCATTACACCGCCACCACCAGCCTGAACCGTTGATACAAGGCAGGATGGTTCCATGCTTTCATGTTGTTGACGCCAAATTCTGACCTTAATTAATTAAGGTACATAAGTGGTCCCTATAAGTTACAAAGCATGAGGTACATATTTGTACCCTATATCAAGGGTACAAAATTTGGACCTTTGAGGGTACTGCCCCAGTGACAAGCCATTGGACCCCTAGGGGTACAAATATTGACCTTCTTTTCTAACAGTGTAGTTACTCTGGCCCCGGGAGTGAACGTGAGCTCGGGAATAATGCATTTTTGAGACGGAGATGTGCGCGTGGGGCGTCCCGCGACTGTCTCCCACGGAGGCTGGGCAGCAGGGAGTCTCTGCAGCCGTTGTACTGAGAGTGAACTCAGGAACAGTGCAGTTTAGAGTGAAATAAATGTACACCAAGCATATCTTGTTCATTCACGCACTTTTCCCTGCAGAAGAGTGAATTTGAACTCGGTGAATTTTAGTTGGTGACCCCTGCTATAGGCCCTCGCCACTCCTGGAGCTCAGGCCTAATAATGAGGAACCCATACAATTAAAATATAGCGTCACAATAGGCGACGCATCTAGATTTTTTTAGAAAGGGCGTGACACGAGCAAACTGCTTGAGGGGTCCATACGCACTCATCATTGACCTCATGGAAGGACGTGAGCCCATTACTGAACTTTTTCCCCAACAATTACAAATTTGCCGCGGCACACGCCTATATCACCAGATCCAGCATGACGCCGTGAGCGTGGCTATTAGGGTTTGATCAATGATAAGCGTGTTGCGTTCTGTTTTGGTGCGCTTCACACACTTCAGGGCAGTGCTCTTCACACACTGCTCTTCAGTTACAAAAGGCCCTACGCCATCTTTGGGGCTCACAGCTAATAATATTAATATTCCTTTCAATAACACTATAGCAGCTACTTTCGCAGTTACTGCGATATATATTTTTTGAAAGTGCATGTGCATTCCTATCTGTTCATAGGGGTCCTGAATCACCAACTTAAGCATGGATTTCGCCCATTGAGCTACTTTAGCTCTGTACAACTATAAACATGTGTTTTTCCCACCACATACCTATATGCATTGAAAGTGCACAATTGAGTGTGCAAGTGTTTGGTGAAGGATGAGTGCTTTTTGCTCTGTTTTAAAAGTGCACTTTACGCACTTTCACAATAGACCCTGTGCCACCCATGGGGATCGGGCCTAATTATGTGAATAAACAAATAAATAAGTGACTTTATTTTGAGTGAAACTGAAACTTGTATGCACAAGCTGACATTTTAAGGGTGTTACTGTTCCTCATGGGCCCTATAGAAAGGTACACATAAGGACTCAATTTAGCACAAATTCAGTTGGGTGTATCTTTCTGCATACATTACAAAATGTATATTTATGAAGATATTCCATAAAACAAGCTAATTTCAAAAGCTAGACAAGATCAAGATAATTTTATTTTATGCTAATTTCTGTTTAATGAAGCAGGCTTATTGTGAACCAAACTAAATCAGCATGAGAATTAGTGTAGGAAGTGAATCCTGGTTCGGAGCAGGCCTGGTTTAGGCCTCTATTATTTTAACAAATGTTACAAAACATGTAACACATGTTACAAAATGTATACAAGAGTTGTTCTAGTAAACAATGTTTTATCTTTAATCTCGGAGAGAAATAAAACCAAAAGTTGTCCCCAAAGCGTCCTCCAACCTGATCGCCAGCTGAAAACATAAAATTTACACTATATTGTCACATAAATATCTGTCTGCTAGATGTTGTAAAAATATGTCATATACAAGTCATTTAAGTGTGTTGCATTGGTAAAATGTTTTTGTGACTCCATTCAGCGGCACTATAAGGTCACAGTGTTCTAAATTTCTCTTAACCTTTTTGATAGCATTTTGCTTAATTCCACAACAACACAAAAAGATAACATTGCTGACTTTTTTATGCATGAACCAATATTACATTCACTGACCAAACAGTGCAAGAGATCATCTCCAGTCTGAGTTCAACCACATGCTGCCTTGATGTGTTACCCACTAGATTTCTAAAATCTGTACTGAGCAGTTTGTTACCCCAACTTTCTCATTTAGTTAGCATCTCACTGCACTTTGGGACATTTCCAAGGATCTTGAAAATTGCTGTCATCAAGCCTCTCCTAAAGAAGAGCAGTCGTGTTGCTACAGCGTCCCATATTAAACCTGCTGTTTTTAGGTAAAGTCCTTGAGAAAGTTGTATCCCAACAACTTACTGACTTTCTTCTGCGGAACAACTGCTTTGATGATTTTCAGTCAGGTTTTAGGCCCCATCACAGCACTGAGACTGCTCTTATCAAGGTGACTAATGACATCTGCCTGAACACCGACACAGGCAAAGTCTCTGTCTTAGTTCTGCTGGATCTGAGTGCTGCTTTTGATACAGCTGACAATGTGATCATGTTACAAAGATTAGAGGACTGGGTAGGCATTTCTGGTACTGCCCTTAAATGGTGTAAGTCCTATCTTACATCTATTGTACTACTAATAAAGACATTGAAGTCACCATGACTCATCTAACAGCTATATATTCATGATTTATAGAATAAACACATTTCATGACTCATCTAATATATAATAATTTACTTTTTTTTGTATTTTATTATGAATACATTTATTTTATGACAAGTAAATAGGATAAATAAAAAATAATAAATTGTAGAGAAAAAAGATAAACTGGAAAAATGAATCAGTGAGCACAACTCAAACAGTTCAGAACAACATTGCTAAAAATATTATGAAAAACACATGTGTACCTAATGCAAATATTACATCACATATTTACTTTTGGGTTTACTTAACATATTTGTAATACACTGCTCAAAAAAATAAAGGGAACGCTTAAACAACACAATGTAACTCCAAGTCAGTCACACTTCTGTGAAATCAAACTGTTCACTTAGGAAGCAACACTGATTGACATCAGTTTCACTGCTGTTGTGCAAATGGAAAAGACAACAGCTGGAAATTATAGGCAATTAGCAAGACACCTCCAATAAAGGAGTGGTTCTGCAGGAGGTGACCACAGACCACTTCTCAGTTCCTATGCTTTCTGGCTGATGGTTTGGTCACTTTTGAATGCTGACGGTGCTTTCACTCTAGTGGTAGCATGAGACGGAGTCTACAACCTACACAAGTGGCTCAGGTAGTGCAGCTCATCCAGGATGGCACATCAATGCGAGCTGTTGCAAGAAGGTTTGCTGTGTCTGTCAGCGTAGTGTCCAGAGCATGGAGGCGCTACCAGGAGACAGGCCAGTACATCAGGAGACATGGAGGAGGCCGTAGGAGGCAACAACCCAGCAGCAGGACTGCCACCTCCTCCTTTGTGCAAGGAGGAACAGGAGGAGCACTGCCAGAGCTCTGCAAAATGACCTCCAGCAGGCCACAAATGTGCATGTGTCTGCTCAAACGGTCAGAAACAAACTCCATGAGGGTGGTATGAGGGCCTGACGTCCACAGGTGGGGGTTGTGCTTGCAGCCCAACACCGTGCAGGATGTTTGGCATTTGCCAGAGAACACCAAGACTGGCAAATTCACAACTGGCATCCTGTGCTCTTCACAGATGAAAGCAGGTTCACACTGAGCACATGTGACAGATGTGACAGAGTCTGGAGACGCTGTGGAGAACGTTCTGCTGCCTGCAACATCCTCCAGCATGACCGGTTTGGCAGTGGGTCAGTAATGGTGTGGGGTGGCATTTCTTTGGGGGGCCGCACAGCCCTCCATGTGCTCGCCAGAGGTAGCCTGACTGCCATTAGGTACCGAGATGAGATCCTCAGAGCCTTGTGAGACCATAGCCTGGTGCAGTTGGCCCTGGGTTCCCCCTAATGTAAGACAATGCTAGACCTCATGTGGCTGGAGTGTGTCAGCAGTTCCAAGATGAAGGCATTGATGCTATGGACTGGCCGCCCATTCCCCAGACCTGAATCCAATTGAGTACAACTGGGACATCATATCTCGCTCCATCCACCAACGCCACGTTGCACCACAGACTGTCCAGGAGTTGGTGGATGCTTTAGTCCAGGTCTGGGAGGAGATCCCTCAGGGGACCATCCACCACCTCATCAGGAGCATGCCCAGGCGTTGTAGGGAGGTCATACAGACACAAGGAGGCCACACACACTACTGAGCCTCATTTTGACTTGTTTTAAGGACATTACATCAAAGTTGGATCAGCCTGTAGTGTGTTTTTCCACTTTAATTTTGAGTGTGACTCCAAATCCACCCTCCAAGGGTTAATAAATTTGATTTCCATTGATAATTTTTGTATGATTTTGTTGTCAGCACATTCAACTATGTAAAGAACAAAGTATTTAATAAGAATATTTCATTCATTCAGATCTAGGATGTGTTATTTTAGTGTTCCCTTTATTTTTTTGAGCAGTGTACATTACTATAACTATTCAACAGAACTGAGTCAGAATAGCTTAGGTCTTTTAGTAAGATGCACTATTGGGTTTTACAGTGAACAAAAAAAGAAAGCAAAAAAGCTGCTGCTACTGTCATGAGTGCCGCCATCTTAGAGTTGAAATGTTCAACTCTAACATCTAATAGAACTAATAACCTTGCACTTTTTCATTAGTATTAATTATAATTTCCACAGAAAAAAATCACGTGATGATAAAAGTGCTTTTGTGTAGACTAATTGTTCCCATCCACTAATACAGGCTTTGGTATCTTTGACTCCCACATGGGCGGTGTATACACAGGGGGAGCCTTTTCTATTGGTGAAAAACAGCTTTTCATTTCAAAAGTGTAATGCAATATCTATTACCTCTGGAAAATTCAATTTGCAGTGTGTACAATGAAGAGCTACATTTAGAACCATGCATTTTGTATTAAGTATAGATGTTTCAATTGCCATGTCAATTTACAGTAGATATACACATAAATCTTTTTTTTTGTATACTGAGGACTGAGAACCAAAGCCTGTAAGTAACATTTCCAAGAGAAGAAAAAATGGCACAGTACTGACTTTTTGTCAAATTTCAATTCATAAATGCTAAATATTCAAACACACAGACCACAGACCACCACCTCAGGAAATATTTGTCTTTCCAAGTATTATCTTTAACCCTTTCCAGGCGGCGCTATCATCCCCGATAGATTTGTGCATGCGCTCTTTCTTCTCCTGTAACTCCACGACCAACTATATACTACTTTTACTATAATAAAAAAGTTCACTGTCTGTTAAAGCAGAGCAATTGGGCTTTTTAAACGTGTTACAATCATTACAGTAATGTGTTTACATTGCTCAAAGACGCTGTGTCACTCTAACGCCCTCGCAGAGTGTTGGGAGAACCACCGTCACCGTCAGCCCTGTGATAACGGCAATTTTTAGACATTTTGAGGTTTGATTTTTGAGAAGACTGGTTGTCATTCATGTCTAGGAGGTCTACGCGTGTGCATAAACCGCCACAACGGCTAGTAGCGGCAGATGAATTGGCAGTGGACGGCAACGCGGAAGAGCACAGGGTGGCGAACGGAGGAGACGCTAGTCCACCGGTCATCTCCCCCTGAGTAAGTAGAAACAAACTTGGAATTTCAGCGTCAAAATTGTAAAAGCTAGCTTGCAAACAGTTGTTGGAGAAGCATGGAGAGAGATTATTTTCTGTCTGTGCCCGGGCGCGAGTCAAGCTCAGCAAAGTTATCGGGGCGCCAAAAATAGATTCTCCAAACTGCTAGTTTTGAAATACTTCTGTCACTATACTGATATTAGAAAGGCTAAAACAGTATGTAACGTCACGTCTAAAACAGTAAAAGCCTATATATACACATGGGCTCTAGTTTATTGCCATTCTACTGCTCACATTGTTCAAATTCATGTGCACAGGGAGAGGAATGGGTGAGGGGTAAGGGGGAGGAATGTAGGGAGAGGAATGGGTGAGGGGTAAGGGGGAGGGATGTAGGGAGAGGAATGGGTGAGGGGTAAGGGGGAGGGATGTAGGGAGAGGAATGGGTGAGGGGTAGGGGGTAGGAATGTAGGGAGAGGAATGGGTGAGGGGTAAGGGGGAGAGATGTAGGGAGAGGTTTAGAGGCAACAAATAAATCTGACTTAGTAAAGGTTTATTGTGAGAAAATACTTTTTATTATGTGCATGTGCAGGGTTAGAATATAGATTGCATGCTTGAAGAAAACTGCAGGCACCATTACTTATAGAGGAGAATGACTTGCTGGTGGACAGTGACCCAGAGGAGAACGGAGTGGCAAGTAGAGGAAAAGCCTGTCCACCGCTGTCATCTCATCCTGAGTAAGTACAGTAAAAATAGAACTGAATTATCAAAATAGTAAAAGCTAGCATGCAAGCAGTCGTTGTAGGTCTTAGTAAGTTTATTATCTGTGTAACATACTTGAACAAGCATGTAGAGAGATTCATTTTCTTTTTTGTTCTACTAATTTTATTATTATTTTTTTATTCTTTAGGGTCCCTTCTGGTGAAAAGCCATCAAATGGCCACATTCAGGGCCACAGTAGGCAGAGGGGTCAAGTATGTGGAGACAGCACATTCAGGAGCAGGTCTCCACTCTCCCCTGTTTCCAGGGCACGGAGAACAGAGGAGGATCCTGATGTGGTGCCTGATAAACCCCAAGCGGACGCCAGGTGTCCAGGCTCCTTTGAATGTTGAGATGCCCACACCCCTTGATATTTTTTCCTCTTTTTTTGATGTGGAGGTTATGAGGCTGCTGTGCTCCAACACCAACAAGAGAGCAGCTCGAAACCTGGAGAAGGGGAGAAAATATCAGTGGAAGGAAATCACCACTGAGGGCCTTCTGCTCTACATGGGTGTGATGGACCTTCCAAAGATGACTGACCTGTGGAGGAAGAACATGATTTTTCAGGTGCCCTTCCCCTCTACAGTCATGTCCCATGACAGGTTCAAAGCCATTTTGGCCTCTCTTCACATCAGTGACCCTGCAGAAGATGACTGTAATGACCTGGCCATGGGAACAGATGAGCATTAATGTCTTCACTGCGTTCGTCCGCTGCTTGACATGTTGCGGACTCGCTGCATGGCTGTCTACCATCCTCGGCAGCACATTGCAGTGGATGAACGAATGGTAGCCACCAAGGCTAGACTGTCCTTCAAGCAGTACATGAGGGACAAGCCAACAAAGTGGGGTCTCAAGTTTTTTGTGTTGGCAGACATCAATGGCTACACAGTTGACTACATGCTGTACATTGGTAAGTCCAGCAAAGGCTCTGGAAAAGGACTATCTTTCGATGTGGTCACCACGTTAGTCAACAAGGCCTACTTGGGGACTGGTTATATTGTCTACTGTGACAATTTTTACACAAGTCCCCAGCTGTTTAGACATCTAGGCCAGCAGGGGTTCGGAGCCTGTGGGACATACAGGCAAGGGAGGATTGGGGTTCCCAAAACTCAAGAGAATCCCCTGACTAAGAAATCACCTCGGGGCTCCATTTGCTTTATCCAGGATGGTGACCTTTTTTCTTGTGACGTGGATGGACACAAGGGAGGTATCCCTGTGCACAAATGTCCACTCAGTGTACGACAGGGAGAGTGCTGCGGTGGAGGTAGAAGGTGGATGGCACTTTTGAGTGGGAGCCCATCCCCAGACCAACAGTGGTGAGGGAGTACAATCGCTTCATGGGTGGCGTGGACACATTGGACCAGATGTTGGGGACCAACTCCATCCACAGGAAAGCAAAACAATGGTACATGACTGTCTTTCAGCACCTGTTGGACATTGCTGTCACAAACAGCTTTGTTATTTCCAAGGAGCTGTCCACCCTGCGGCAGGAGAGACCCCCCACTCTGCAGAATTTTCAGGAGGAGCTCACTGTAGAGCTCATTGGAGTCCCCCTGAAATCAAAGCCCCAACAGCCACAGTCCTTTGACCACTTTCCTGTCCCCACCAGCACAGGACAGACAAAGTCCCAGAGGGCCAGCATGGGACAACGGCAGTGTGCGCTGTCAAGCGTTGTACCCCCTGGCAATGTGAGGGGTGCAATGTGGGACTTAGCCTGCAGTTGGATCGTAACTGTTTCAGGATGTACCACAAGGGTACCGAAGCAGAGCTATAAAGTCTTTCTAAGCCCAAGCTTATGTAAATATGTATAGTTATAATATTTTATTGTATTTTTTAATCTTTCATGTTAATTTTCAATTCCCTCCTTTATTGTTATTTGGTTTCAACGGTTAGTACACATAATCTTGTATAATCTTGTTGTACATGTTCAAATAAGACTGTACCAAAGGGCAAAAGGTCTTACTGATAACACTTCATACATTTCTATTACACTGTTACACTCCATGATAACACTTAATACATTTCTGTTGCACTGTTACACTCCATGATAACACTTCATACATTTCTGTTGCACTGTTACACTCCATGTTGCATTCCATTATATTTTACTGTCTTAGGCCCAAAAGCCTTTTCTTCATTTGGAGGAATAAAAAGTTAACCAAAATCCCCATGTGCACACTTTTTTGTACAAATGTTTACTATGGTTCAAATGTCAAATTTATTGTGCTTGTGAGGTGGTCATGAGTTTCTGCCTCATTAAAAGAAGCTAAAAAGTACTTTAGTTTTTTTTTATTTTTCTTCTATTTAAATTGGGACTACACATTTATTTTATGCAGTAATGGAAAATAAAAGTTAGATATGTAAAAAAAAAAAAAAAAAAAAAGGGCAAAAGCACATGCTGATATCTCTTTCAACATGTTTTTTATAGCCAAAACAAGAAAATTTGTCTAGACGAATTATTATTATCATTATTATATACAGCCTTTAAAGGGTTAATAAACTAAAGGAGCAATACTACATAAGGACATGACATGGACTAAAACTGTGACTAAACCAAATCTAAGCTAGGATTTAACAAGGACTAAAACCAAACTGAACTAAAACTAATCCAGGAATAAACCAGGACTTAAAAAGAACTAAAACTGGACTAAATTGGGGCTAATCTAGGATAAAACCAAATCTAAACTAGGACTAAATCAGGACTAGACAAAGACTACAACCAGACTAAGCTAGAAATAATCCAGGACTGAACCAAATCTATGCCAGGACTAAATCAGTACTAAAACTGAACTAAACTGGAACAAATCCAAGAGTAAACTTGATCTAAGGCAGGAATAAATCAGGAATAAAACAAGGTCTAAAATTGGAACATTCTAGGACTAAACAAGGTCTAAGCCAGCATTTAACCAGGTCTAAATCAGGACAAATCTAGAACTAAACCAGGACTAAACTGGGCCTAAACAAAGACTAAGCAGTGGTCTTCACATCAAATTTATGAGAGCAGAATTTATTTATCAGAACAGGAGTTTTTTTTCATTTGTAATAATAGTTATTTTGCCTTTTTGGGCTCCAGCAATTTGTCTTTTTCTATATGACATAACAATATAGCATTTATATCCATTTATCACACTGTCTGAATCCTATGTTCAGAGATAGCCAAGAGCAAGAGCATTCATTTGATTTGTAAGTCTTGTAAAGCTCAGAAAACCCAGAATGTCACTTGTGCCCTTTTGGTTCTCAACCCTATGCCTCAGTGTTTACAAATGTCATATTAAATGTGTAAAGTGCTATTTCAAATTCATTGCACATGGGTTATCAGTAACATGCTTTTTCATATATTAACACTGCACTTGAAGTCATCATAGTACATTTGCATCTCGTGAACCACTTTGCAAAATCCTAAACGTCACTATCTGCTTCACAGATCTCCTAAACCAGGGATACAGGAGCGCATAGAGTAAGGGGTTAAAGCACGAGTTCAGATACATCAAACTAAACAGGAAAAACTTGAAATGATAGTTCATATTCCCTCCCAGATAGAACACAACATATTGTGGTGTGTAGCAGAGGAGAAAGAGAAACACAACAAAGCCCAGATTCCGTGCTGCTTTCAGCTCAGATTTCCTGGAGTTCACCGCCGGCTGCTGTGCAGTGGCTGCAACCTGAGAACGCATGGCATGGGCCTGCGACACTGCCACAAAGAAAACTTGCAAGTACAGTATAATTATGAGCAAAAAGGGCAAGCAGAAAATCACCGCCAGGTCAATGTAATATTCAATATAGGTCAACACTAAGAAGCATTCCCCTTCGCACCTCCTATACTGCCCCGGCATAATGAGATTTTTATGGTAATAACCAAAGCTGTACAGGACAGAGAGGATCCAGCAGGTGATCAGGGCGATACTAACAGATCTCCTGCACATCAGGGTGGGGTAGTGCATGGGGTCACAAATGGCTATGTAGCGGTCTATCGAGATAAGGATCATGCCTCCGACCGATACAGAAACCTGTGTACAACCAAAGATGCTATAAAGGACACACAGGATGTCCCCCACTCGCCAGCAAGTGTACACTAAGGAACTTTGGACTGGGATCACCACGCAGCACATCAGGAAGTCTGAGACGGCCAAGTTGAGGAGGATGAAGTTAGGAGAGGAGTGCAGCTGCCTGAGAAAATAAACAAAATGAGTATATGCATTACAATAAACCTGATGTCAGTTCTTGTGACTTGCCTAAAATGCGAGATAGTGATGATGACCATAAGGTTGAGGATGCCGGTGCTGATGGCAAAGCTGAAAAGCACGATCACATAAATGTAGATGCTCTGATCTGGGATCTGCTTGGTGCAGGACAGATTGCCCAGTTCTGGGTAGCACTGGTACCACTGCTCACTGCTCATGTTGGAGGAAGGAGAGGGGTGGGGGGAAGAAGTGACTTCATCCAGGCGCTTTATCTCTCGTCTCCCTCCACCTCCGCCTGCTCCCAGATGGACACTGGACCTCCCAAGCCACTTGCATCATGAGCCAAAACAACTCCACAACTTAACTTTGGATAGCAGTGATCAAATCAATGACTCAGCACACTTGACTAACTTTGGTGAAGTTCACTAAGTAATAATGCTTTTGCATTTTGTGATTGTAAATATAAAGTTCCTCAACCAAAAAGATTGCACCCATCTTAAAAACAAATCCGTGCCTGATTCTTTGGCCTCAGAAAGCACCTGCTTCTGAATATCTTACGCTGCATTTTGTGTGGTCAGAGTTTGCTCCAGCTCTCATGCCAAACAAATACTGAATAAGAAAACTTGAATGTGTTTGTTAGTTTCTGAAATTCTATCTTGTTTCACATTAAAGCGTTAGCATTTTTTTTTTTTTTTTTTTACAAAGTCTCAGGTACACTGTCAGAAAAAAGGGTACAGTTGGGGTACATTTCTGTTCTCTAAGGTACAACTACTGGTGTTGTACTCTCAAGGGGTCATAGTTGAGCCATAAGATACTGATATGTACCCTTTCTAGGCTGAGATGGTACATATATGTTCCAAATGGTGAAAAGGTCCATATTTGTACCATTTTTCTCTCATGCAGGGGTACAATCCAAAATATGTGTAACATATTAGAGAACAACAGGTACAAGAACTGGATTTAAGTTATGAGAAGGCGCATTGATACTATGTGAAAAATCCCAGTGGAAGCACACTGTGCTGGATCACATGTCTGTATGCTGCTACGTGGAAACTGAACTGAGTTGCTTGACTTGACAATGGAGTGGAGATTTTTCTACAAATGGGCTTTAACTGAAATGAACGTACAGTTATTGAAGGTGAAGCAGTGAAACTGTGAAGAACACCCAGGGCTGTTTATATAAACGTACTATTTCTGTTTCAAATTCAATTCAAGACTTTTGATACGTAAAAATGTAAACTGGACAATTAGGAGGCGTGTGGGCAGGAAATTAAATAAGATCACTAGTGTTAGCTCGCTAATTAGCTACTTCTTTAAAATGGGAGGGAAACTTTTGCTAATTGTAGTTTTACTAACTCAAGAGGCTGCAGCTGGTAGATTATTTCTGATGCTTTAAACTGGGCACCTTTCTTTGTTGAACCATTTTAAAAAGGCAGTATTTTAGCTCTGTTGCTACACTGTTAGAAAAGAAGGTCAATATTTGTACCCTTAGGGGTCCAATGGCTTGTCACTGGGGCAGTACCCTCAAAGGTCCAAATTTTGTACCCCTGATATACACAGTAAAAAGTCAAGTGTTAAAATGAACACAGCACCATGACACTGGTGAACAATGCCACCCATGACCTGATGTCTTTGAGATAAACAAGGCTGCATTCTAATGCACTTACTCCCATCATTTAATGAGTAGTGGTTAGAAGAAAGTGGTTTCTTCTTTAATGTCATTTTCAGAAAAAACACGTTGCTGGGGAAATGCTGAAGACTGATTGATCAGCTGTTAAAATTAATGTAATGAATTTTTTTAAAGAAAATTATTAAACAAAGCTTTCAGCTGTAATTAAACTTTATTATAACATGAGCCTGTCCACATCAGTCATGGTCAGAGATACAGTGACCCCTGTGTTAAATGGAAATGTATTCTCAATAACTTTCATTTTTCTTTAAAAAACTTTGACCATGCACGAGGGAGTCATGTTTGCACCATGACAGTTGTGGACAAGACCATTTTATATATTGTAGCTTAAGTACAGTAAATAAGTTTTCATTTAAATTTAGCTCCCAAAAAAATGCACTTAAATTCTTTATACTGGCTTTTTTTTTTTTTTTTTTTTTTTTTTTTACAGAAATGCAACGCTCAAACATTATGATTGAAGTGCCAGTCAAACAAGTGAAGCCTTTAACCACTGCCCATTACATAATGGAGTGTGTGCATTAGAATGCAGCCCCCCTTTTTTTTCTCAAAGACATCAGGTCATGTGTGGCATTGTTCACCAGTGTCATGGTGCTGTGTTCATTTTAACACTGAAATATTAAAACTAGACTGTAGCTGAAATAAAATTTCTTGGAGTCATCATAGACAATAAATTGTCTTGGAAAACCCACGTCAGACATATAAAAACAAAAATCTCCAAAAGTCTCTCCATAGTAAATAAAACAAAATATTACCTTGATTACAATGCATTGCATACATTATATTGCTCAATGATTCTTCCTTACTTCACATATTGTATTGAGGTATGGGGGAATACTTATCAAACTACACTAAAACCTTTAATTTTTTTACAGAAACAAGTCCTACGGATTATCCACAAAGTTGGGTTTTTAGAACACACTCATAATCTTTTTATACATTCCAAGCTCTTAAAATTTGAAGACCTTACTCAGTATTACACAGCAATTATTATGTTTAAAGCATACCATAAACTACTACCAAAAAATTTGCAAACACTATTTACTTTGAGTGAGAGAACCCACCACTTGAGAGTGACTGGAGACTTCAAATTGCCTAAAGTGAGAACCACCAAAAACTTGCATGTCTGTACGTGGAGTGAAACTCTGGAACAGTCTGGACAAACTCTACAAGCAATACCAAAGTGTCAATACGTTTAAATTACATTACAAAAATATGGTCTGGTCACAGTATATGGAGAGTGTCTAAGGTCATTCCATCACTGTCTTCTGCAAAACTAGTTCTGCTGGAACATCTTTTATCATAGAATGTGTTTTTTTCTTATCTTATGGTACTTGCTTCTCTTACCATCGCTGGTATGCGCTTTTTTTTTTTTTTTTTTTTTTTACCATTGCTGGTACTGTATGTGCTTTCTTACTATTGCTGGTATGTGCTTTTCTTACCATTGCTGGTATTAGTATTCAGGTCCTGTGTCCTTAACTGTATGGTTACTTGTCTCCAAGCAAAAAAGAAAAAAGAGTTCATAACAGATAAGAATTATCATGGAAAAATGGAAGTGATTTTTTTCTTTACTTATGTCAATATGTATAGATGAGATAGATAGATAATGGGGGTGGGGTTAAATAAGTTTTCTTCCCCCCACTCCTTCTTGGACGTTACAATTTTGATTGTTCTTCTGTATATTGTATATGTATAAAATGTTACCCTGTCCAAGATAAACAAAATTAAAAAGAAAAAAAAAAGAAAAAAAAAATGCACCAGGATACAGCAAATATTGTCTGTTATATAGATTTTCTTCCCTGGGGGAGGACCCCCAGACCTTCTGTGGATTAGTTACATACTTAACACCTGTGAGTCACGACTTCCTCTCCTGTGAGTTGCAGACATCATGGCTCAGCTCCTAACTTCCTCAAACCATAAAAAGGTCTCTGACTCCATCCAAATAACTGGCTTTGTTAAAACAGAAGATAATTCACATTTTTTTGTATTAGTCCTATAATAATCTGCCATGTGCCACCACAGTAAAATGACAGGACCCGGCTGGCCCCCCCAGCAAAAAAATCCTGGCTACGCCCCTGAGTACAGCTTTTGAGTCACATGACTTACTTGAGGGCAAAACAAACATGGCGATGCGCAGCAGGCGTGAGGAGATGCAGCCAACTACGTATTTAGACGGCCTGACAACTCAGGACAAAATACAACACAAACTACAAACATTGCTGCCAGAGCTGGACTTCGGAAACCCCCTACTGCTGCCGCTGTGGAACTAGAAAAAAATTGCATCAAAAGTAATTTTTTGAGTTGGGATGGGTCATCAACCCAGCGTATGGGCAGGGCATTAGTTTTTCATCATAAAAGATGAGTACAACTAAGACAAACACAAACTGCTGTCAGCTAACGCTAGCTTAAGACAATTTCATTCAAATATTTTCACTGCACGTGTGTGTATTTAAACAACTGCAACTGTTCACCCTCCACAGGAAGGGTCTTACACTGGGAAGATGAAGTTAAAATACTTAAAGATCTATGGGAGGTTTTAAAGGAATAAATTAAACATTTCTACGAATTTTGAGGCCAAACTCTGAATGTTACACACTGGTCGGCTTACTTGACAGAGCAGGGTTGAGAGGATGGTCTGGGCTCCTCTTTGTGCCACCGGGTTTTTCTTTTGGAGATCATGCTATGGTTCCTTGGGTGCATCCTCCAGGGAAGCTCCACGTGTCAGCTGCCAGTCGGGTGATCCAGAGAC
The DNA here is from genome assembly GCA_020698575.1 of Bostrychus sinensis. Classification (NCBI taxonomy): domain Eukaryota; kingdom Metazoa; phylum Chordata; class Actinopteri; order Gobiiformes; family Eleotridae; genus Bostrychus; species Bostrychus sinensis. Next base: position 36,112,134 of record CM036240.1, read on the forward strand.
ACAGGATTCATGTGGGACCTTGTTTGTCTCATCTCCAATTTTCTGACTCATGTAGAAAAGGCTTAGTTTTTCTCTAAACCTATAGGCTGGCATCAAAGCTCAAGAAATACGTGAGGATGCAATGGCTTGAGCCTTAAAAGAACTGGATAAAAAAAAACACAGAAAAAGTGAGGAGCAGAAAAGTGGAAAATCAGAAGTAGGTGCGCTTGGAGCCGCACCGTCATCGTGGGGGATGGAAGTTCCACGAGCACATAGCTTTGAAGAGACAACCTCCTGGATGGATCCTAATCTGCTTTTTTATTACCTGATTATTGTTGATTGTGATTATGGTTAATGGACGTTTTACAGCACCATTTGTCAGTAATATACAGAAAAGGTGAAAATTTGAGCTTTTGCTCTGGAAACTGTGCTTTACTTCAAGATGACCGCACACACAACCTTGTGTTTGTTTGCTCGGAGCTGAGCATGATTTTAAATGTGTTTAAACTGTTTTGAGAGCTAATGTGTGTTTTGCTCAATGAATGGATCCTTGTTTTTAAACATTTTGCATTTTAAAAGGATTACAAAGCCTAACTGTTTAATTCTATCATATGGCTATGAAGCATGTAGCACTTGGTCCAAATTGCTAGCTTCCACCATCAGCCTGGATCTAGGCCTTGGCTCAAGCCTGCTCTGCTAGCCACAAGCCTGTTCTGCTAGCCACAAGCCTGTTCTGCTAGCCTTCACCATCAGTCTGGATCTGGGCGTTGGCTCAAGCCTGCTCTGCTAGCCACAAGCCTGCTCTGCTAGCCTTCACCATTAGCCTGGATCTGGGCCTCGGCTCAAGCCTGCTCTGCTAGCCACAAGCCTGCTCTGCTAGCCACAAGCCTGCTCTGCTAGCCACAAGCCTGTTCTGCTAGCCTTCACCATTAGCCTGGATCTAGGCCTTGGCTCAAGCCTGCTCTGCTAGCCACAATGGGACATGGGATGGTTCCAGCCTTTTCAATCTCAGCTCCTAAATTCCACTGATTCCAGGTTTGCTTTTGTATCACTATTAACTTATTGTTTCATTTCATATGTGAAAATGATTACAAAGTCTCTGATAATCTTGCTTTTAATACTTGTTTTTAGCCATGAGCATTGTGATAGAGGGACAAATGAAATACATTTACAAATAATGTCTATTCAAAAGTCCACTTCAAGTGTTGAGATGAATGAAGAACCTAGTTTGAATTCATACAGCAACACACAATTGCATTTCCAAGTCTTCAGATTCAGGATGAAAAATCTTTTGTCTGTTCATTATAAAAAACTATTTCTTAATGGGTGTAGATACTGTATCCAAATCAAACACTTTGACTAAAAATGGCTTTTCTCAGAAGCTCTTGTTGATTTCAGGAAATGTGCAGCCAAACCCAGGCCCAGATTTCCAGATGCCATCTGAATTTAAATCAAATTCTGGTCTTCTGGTCTTAGCTTGCTGCCCAAAATGGACTTTGTTAAAATTTGGGTTCATTTAACAGCAGCTGACATTATTATCATTTCTGAAACATGGCTTAAGAAATCTGTAAGTGACAATGATATTTCTATTAGTGGTTTTAATGTATATCGTTGTAATTGAGCATCTGGAAGAGGAGGTGGGGTGGCAGCTTATGTTAAATCATACTTGCATGTTGAAATAAGCAATACCACATCTCTTCCAAAACAACTAGACTTCCTTGCACTAAAAATGGAACTTTTCACAAGTATCTTTTTAAATGTGGTAGGGTGCTATAGGCCACCATCCGCTCCCCCTAGTACATTAGAATCTTTAAAGCAACTTTTGCTGGAGTAAATACCAGTGAATTGATTCTAGATGGAGACTTAAATTGGGATTGGCTCAGCCCAATATCTGATGAATTTAAATCCTTATGTGAGTTTTTAAACTTGACCCAGCTCATTACTTCTCCCACTCGTCCCAATCCAAAATGTTGTGAAAAATCTACCTTGATAGACCTTATTTTGACCAATGCTCCCCATAAATATAGTGCCACAGGGGTGTTTTGCAATGACTTAAGTGATCATTGTGTTGTGGCAGCGGTCAGAAGCAAAAAAGTCATTAAAAGAAAACCATGTGTTGTCATAAAGAGGAACATTTTTCGGAGCAAGGCTTTCTGCTTGATTTAAGAAATTGCAACTGGAATCGTGTTTGTCTAATTCCAGATGTTGAATTGGCTTGGAATTATTTTTATGAAATTTTTAACAATATTGTTAACACACATGCCCCATTCCGGAAATTCCAAATAAAAGGTAGGGCTAATCCATGGTTCTCATTTGAACTTTCAATCATTATTAACCAACGCGACAAGGCTTGGGCAAAAGCAAGAAAATCCAGTCTTACCGATGACTGACTTACCTTCAGAAGGTTACGAAACAAATGTTCTTACTTAATTACACTATTTTATTAATTTTATTATTTATTATTATTATTATTTTTATTGTTTCCCTTTGTCTTTGTGTTCACACCCTGAAGAAGGCGCAAGCCGACACGCGTTGGCATGTTTTAAGGTCTCCAGCCCTCATGTAATAAAGGCCTTTTATATCTTTCCAACCAAGTGAGTGCCTGGACCTTGTTTTTCTTCAACTTTTGTTACCCTTTCCATGAGCACCATTGGTTTTGTGGATACCAGTAGCTCCTAGTCTCAATCTGTTTTTGTTATTTTATGGATTGTTGTGTGGGCCTCTTGACCAGGACTCCCTTGAAAAAGAGGTCTTCGAATTTCAATGGGACTTTCCTGGTTAAATAATGGAAAAATAAAATACTGGATACGACGTAGACTAAGGGAGAAGTAGAACTTTAGCCCGAGTTTAGAACTGGACTTGGGACTTGGATTGTGATTGTGTCTGTGGCCTTTGGTTTCCCAGGAGCCGGCGTGGGCTCCTGGGATAAAACCGTGTTAGTCCAATGCAGCATTAGTCTGGTGATTTTATTTTGCGATGTGTACAACAAATATGTTTTTTGACGCTGCCCTTGTCCGGCTGTTCGCTTACAAGCTGTGACAGGAAGTGGATCATTCAATTTAGCCGAATGCAGAAGTAGTTAGCGCACAACCCCTATTGTCTGGCCAATCAGAGCGCGAGTAGCTCTGACCAATCACAGAGCTCGTTACATTGCTTTTCTTTTTATTTTATTTAACTTTAGCCAGGAGGACCAGGAACGCCATGGAAAAGCTAAAAGGAGAAGCTAATTGGAGAAGCTAATAGGTTTTGCAAATGCTTTTCCAAAAAGGTTTTGTAAATACATTTAGAAATCTGTTTCCTAAATTGATTAATGAATAACGCTATTAATCCTTCTTTTATTAAAACCATTTAGTAATCCATTTATTAAAGGCTCTTTTAAAAACTCTTTTAATAAAAGCATTAATCCTTTTCACGTGGTGCTCACGGTCCTCCATAGGAGCTTATTTGTATGTTCTGGTATATTTTAACTTGATTTCAAACTAACACTGGCAGCAAACAGGGTACAGTATTCAGTGTTTGCCTCGCGTGCATGTAGTAACATGCGGTGCACCTCTTTCCTCCCTCCCCTCCTCTGTGCTCCGTGTGTGACCTCTGCATGGACCTGTCCTCTCCCTTTCACATCTGAACCCAATGGATTGCTGTCCCCTGTGTGCGTCCATGCAGCAGTCAGCTGTGAGAATGATCGAAGAGACCTGCCTCACAGTTACCTGCAGTGCATTTGTATAGGCACATTACAACAGTTCACAGCTAAAATCCACTCACATTTGGTGTTTAGGTCGTGTGGATGTCCAGCTCTGGTTACTGTGCGCCAGAAACTAAATCACTGAGAAAAGTTCCGTGTTGTCATAGACAAGTGCCATTAATTGCGTTAATTTCTTTAGTGCATTAATTTCTCAGTAATTACTTAATTGTGATTAACGCGTTAAAGTCCCAGCCCTAATTTAGACTGCAGTACTGTTTTTACACCAGTACGAGTGCATGTGGTTACAGTACCTTTAACTTGTAATGGCATTAGGATTTTTTTTTTTTTTAGACATGAATTTATCTTTTATCTTAGCTTCTTTTTTGCATAAGTGAAAAAAACAATCCAAGACATTTAGAAAAAAAATACATTTTATTTATAATATATTGTATATCACTTACATTCATTGACAGTGGATTGCTGGATTAAGGTTATAGAAATACTCACAAAAGACTTCATACAGTGTTTTATGTTATTAATCAATAAATGTATTGATAAAACTAATAACCTTTGCTCATTTTCATTAGTATTAATTATATTTTCCACATCAAAAAACTCCCATGTGATAAAAGTGCTTTTGTGTAGACTAATTGTTCCCATCCACTAATACTGGGTTTGGTATCTTTGACTCCCACATGGGCGGTGTATACACAGGGGCAGCCTTTTCTATTGGTGAAAAACAGCTTTTCCTTTCAAAAGTGTAATGCAAAATCTATTACCTCTGGAAAATTCAATTTGCATTCAGAGAGAACAACACCAGCAGTGTGTACAATGAAGAGCTACAATTACAACCATGCATTTTGTATTAAGTATAAATGTTTCAATTGCTAAATAAACCATGTCAATTTACAGTAGATATACACATAAATCTTTTTTGTATACTGAGGGCTGAGAACCAAAGGCTGTAAGTAACATTTACAAGAGAAGAAAAAATGGCACAGTACTGACTTTTAGTCAAATTTCAATTCATAAATACTAAATATTCAAACACACAGATCACAGACCACCAGCTTTATCTTTAATAAACCAAATCTAAGTCAGGACTAAATCAGGGCTAAAACCAGAACTAATCCAGGTCCAAATCAGGACTAAACAAGGTCTAAGCCAGCACATAACCAGGACTAAACTGGGCCTAAACAAAGACTAAGCAGTGGTCTTCACATCAAATTTATGAGAGCAGAATTTATTTATCAGAACAGGACTAAAACAGCAAAACACTCCCAAGTATCACCAGCAGAACCCGTACCACAGCTTGAGAACCACTGACGTAGATTTGTTTCATTTTGGGCTCCAGCATTTTATGTCTTTTTCTATATGACATAACAGTATAGCATTTATATCCATTTATCACTCTGTCTGAATCCTATGTTCAAAGATAGCCAGTTGTTTTTATTGTGATCTTTTGGCAGTAAAAACAAGAGCATTCATTTGATTTGTAAGTCTTGTAAATCTCAGAAAACCCAGAATGTCACTTGTGCTCTTTTGGTTCTCAACCCTATGCCTCAGTGTTTACAAATGTCATATTAAACGTGTAAAGTGCTATTTCATTGCACATGGGTTATCAGTAACATGCTTTTTCATATATTAACACTGCACTTGAAGTCATCATAGTACATTTGCATCTCGTGAACCACTTTGGAAAATCCTAAACGTCACTATCTGCTTCACAGATCTCCTAAACCAGGGATACAGGAGCGCATAGAGTAAGGGGTTAAAACATGAGTTCAGATAGAGCAAATTAAACAGGAAGAGCTTGAAATAATAGTTTATATCCCCTCTCAGATAGGCCATCATGTAGTATGGCGAGAAGCAGCAGAGAAAGAGTAACACAACAAAGCCCAGATTCCGCGCTGCCTTCAGCTCTGATTTCCTGGAGTTCACCGCCGGCTGCTGTGCAGTGGCTGCAACCTGAGAACGCATGGCACGGGCCTGCGACACTGCCACAAAGAAAACTCGCAGGTACAGTATAATTATGAGCACAACAGGCCCGCAGAAGGTCACTGCCAGGTCAACATGATATGCAGTATAGGTCAATCCTGTCGAGCATTTCCCTTCACACCTCTTATACCGCCCCGGAATAATGACATTGTTATGTAAATACCCACAGCTGTACAGGACACAGATGATCCAGCAGGTGATCAGGGCGATGCTAACAGATCTCCTGCACATCAGGGTGGGGTAGTGCATGGGGTCACAAATGGCTACGTAGCGGTCTATCGAGATAAGGATCATGCCTCCGAGCGATACGGAAATCAGGGTGCAGTAAAAGACGTTAAACACAACACACATGATGTCACCGACTCGCCAGCAAGAATACGGGTAGGAACCTTTGACTGGGATCACCACGCAGCACATCAGGAAGTCTGAGACGGCCAAGTTGAGGAGGATGAAGTTAGGAGAGGAGTGCAGCTGCCTGAGAAAAGAAACAACATGAGTATATGTATTACAATAAACCTGATGTCAGTTCTTGTGACTTGCCTGAAATGCGAGATAGCGATGATGATCATAAGGTTGAGGATGCCGGTGCAGATGGTGAAGATGAAAAGCACGATCAGATAAATGTAGATGCTCTGATCAGGGATCTGCGCGGTGCAGGACAGATTGCCCAGTTCTGGGTAGCACTGGTACCACTGCTCACTGCTCATGTTGGAGGAAGGAGATGGGTGGGGGGAAGAAGTGACTTCATCCAGGCGCTTTATCTCTCGTCTCCCTCCACCTCCGCCTGCTCCCAGATGGACACTGGACCTCCCAAGCCACTTGCATCATGAGCCAAAACAACTCCACAACTTAACTTTGGATAGCAGTGATCAAATCAATGACTCAGCACACTTGAATAACTTTGGTGAAGTAATAAATCTTGCTTTTTCTATTTTGTGGCTGTAAAAATAAAGTTCCTAAATCAAAAAGAGTGCACCAATTTTAAAAACAAATCCATGCCTGATTCTTTGAAGGCCTCAGAAAGCACCTGCTGCTGAATATCTGTAGTACTCTGCATTTTGTGTGGTCATTCAATGAATGAATGATTGAATGAATTACAAAACTTGAATGTGTTGGTTAGTTTCTGAAATTCTATCTTGTTTTACATTAAAGCCTGAGCACTGAGTGAACCACACCAAAGACTGGAATTATATACAACTGTTGCATTATTTTATTTTTAGTTTTGTTTTGTTTTTTTTTTTTTTACAAATTCTCAGGTTGGCCTTGTTGCTATCGGAGTTGTGTATGCAACACTGTAATATTTTGAAATTTCCTATGAATTTTTTTTTTCACTAGATAGTATCCTTTGCCCAAGCACATGCCTTCACCATGCGCCTCCCAGAGGTTTAATGTGCAGAGCTGCAGATCACTGCCAGGATCATGGTTGTGTTGATGGTTCATGAACAGCACATTTAAAGGGGTGAGATTATGCAAAATTTAATTTTTTTATGTTTTCTATCATGTTATAATGTTGTTCCCTCATCAAAACATAGCTGCAGTTGTGTTTTACCTCATTCACACATTTCAGTAATCTTCTATTCTTTGGTCCTGAGGCCTTAGAATGAACCTCTGCAGCACTGACCAATCAGCAAGCTCTCTACATCCACTCTGCTGTGGTGTACAGCACTGATTCCTCACAGATAGTTTTTTATTTTGTATTAAAATGGCATCAAACAAAAAGTTTAAGGTAATAAAAAGCTATTTTTCTATGGTACTGTTCAAAATAGTGTAACAGCTCTGTACTCTGCTGCCCTCTGCTGGTCTCTTCATCTGTTTTTATGGCAGTAACAAAAGTTACTGAAAAAAATTTCTTTTAGTCAAATGATGTTTTTAAAGGTTGTAAAACATGCAATGCTGTTCTAGAGGTGACTAAGATTGGCTTAAAAATATAAACAAAAGCTTAATATAACCCCTTCAAAGACTGACAGAGCAGGTTAATACAGTCTGTCTCTGTATAATGTGCAGCAATAGTCTGAAAATAAAATAAGTGTGAGTATGTGAACAGGTACCTGTTACGAAGCAGTAACAAAACAGTATAATTACTCTGTTGCTATTTTGTGCAGTTAAAAACTAGATTTGTATTATTTGTGTAAATAATGCCAGATGGGCAGGTGTCTATCACCACTCATAAAGGTGAGCTGTTACAGAGTATCAGGGCCATGCAGAGAGATACTGGGGGGCAGGGGCCCAAGCTTCAAAATGGGGAAACAGATAAAAACTTGTTTCCCAACGTAAATAATACACAACAATTAGCTCATCTCCAAACTAAATAGTTTGTAAGAGATCAGTTCTTCAGGTTCATGCTAAAAGGAGATGGAAAAACTGGACCTATATTGTGCAGCTCAGACTGGGCATCTGTACTCTTGGCATTTATATAGTGATTTAAAAGTGAGTGGGACCGTATGGCAGGGGGTCTAGGAGTTTTCCCTCAGGAAGAACAAAACATTTTAGAAGAACTTGGCTTTGACTTTGGAGTAAAAATATGAGCAGAATTTATGATTTTACTGCGACAAAGATTCAGGACATAAAATTGTTTACTATCACTTTATAACTAGTTACTACATTTTATTTTACATGAGCTGCCTAAAAATAGGGACTGATTAAAAATAAAATAACAATTTCTACAGCACAGATTAATGACAGCACTAATACAATACGATATACTTTATTGTCCCCTTGAGGAAAATTGTCTTGGACTTGTGCTGTAGTGCCTTACAATAAAAAAACAGATAAGATACAAAGCAGACAAATCACAACTGCACACATTCACATAATACATTTCCAGAGGAAACACCAAGAACATTGCCCAGTCACAATTTTAAGCATTATTATTGAGAAGTCCTATAGATCTTGGAACAAATGAGTTTTTAAATCTGTCGAGTCTGCATTGGGGAACTCTGTACCTCCTCCCCGAGGGCAGGAGAGCGTCCTCTGAGTGGAGGAATGGGTTGGATCAGCCTGTATCCTCTGAGCTTGTCTGAGCACAGACTCATCGTACAGTAGGTTCAGAGACTGGTGTTGCCTCTTCCCCATGATTTTCATCGCACTGTTACTTTGTCGCATAAGTTTTGTTTTTAGCTGTACAGATAGATTACGGTACCAAGCGGTTATACCATATCTCACCAGGCTTTCCAGCACTGCCTGGTAAAACAAAAACATTAGCCTTTGACTGACACCGTAAACTCTTAGTCCACGTAGAAAATATAGCCATTGTTGGAGCCGAGAGCACAGACTATCAACATGAGTTTTCCATCTAAAAGTGCTGTCAATATGAAGCCCCAGATACCTGTAGGAGAGGACTTGCTCAATAGGAGTATTAGATATAACCACTGGGCTATGATCCCCAATGGACCTTGGGTCTAAGACCAATTCTTTTGTCTTAGTTACATTTAGAATCAGGTGACCACTGCACAAGGTGTTTAACTTACTGGACTTGCGTCTTTGTGCAGCAGGCTCAGTACGGCCGCGTCATCAGAGAATTTAAAAACAAAGTTATTGGAGTGGCTGTTGGAACAGTCAAAAGTGTAAAAAGGACTGGAGAACTGACACAGCCTGGTGGAGCACCTGTACTAATACATTTTGATTTTGAGAGGGTTTGATTGACTCTGACTTGCTGTTGCCGGTTGGTTAAAAAGAATAATACCATTTGATTAAAAAGGGGTTAACCCTCATCAGTCTTAATTTAGATAAAAGCAGATAAGGTTGAAGAGTATTAAAAGCAGAACTAAAATCAACAAAATAAATCCGTGCATATGCTTTGGGTCTTGCTTAAGTGCTTAAGTGCAAGATGGGTAAAACTGTTAATGGCGTCATCAGTGCCCCTTCCCTGCTGGTAAGCAAACTGAAACTGATCCAGTACAGAACTAACGTCTGCTTTTAGTAAAGTGATCATACAATTTTTTAAACACTTCATAATGACATAATGACAGCACTTATGAATAAATCCTGCCTTAGTTAATGGGCTATGCCTAATATAAGCTTTATATTATCTAGCATAAGTTTCTACAGTATATTTGGGCATTATTATTTGCTTTTTGTGTGAATGTCTGATCACATATTTATTTGTGGTGTCCACATTGTGCCCTGAGCCCCTAGAATGCTCAGCTCTGCTCCTGCTCCAGGACAGAGATCCTGTCACAGTCTCTGAGCCTTCACTGTCATTACACTGGGCTGTGCTCCAGAGAAGACCTAAGACTTTTAACAGAATTGTTTTATGTTAATACTATGATAATCCAGCTCTGATATTGTGAGAAATGCCTCGCGCGTGTCCGCTGTAGGCAGGATGCTTCCGATTGCGCCAAGTATATTTGGACCATAATATTTCAATGAACTGTTTATGATCATATCTCCAATATCTGGTTGATTTTTATCAAACAAAAATTGAATTAAAGCTGAAAACAGTCCCTAGTGTCCATGATTTCATTAAATTTACTGTGACTGACCAGATTTATTATGTAACCTTACAGAGGCTACTGCAGGGGGCAATGGCTGGCGCGCCCCTGTCATTCAGTGCTCGGCTTCTATCTAATTATTCCATGGGCCAGCCCTGGACTATGGGGCCGACACCGTGTGACCACGGGGGACCATAGATAGTAGCTGCAGTTGGGAGGGGGTCAGGGGGTCGTTGCCGTGTGATAACGACTGCTCGTCTGTGTGTAGTGGCTGGGCTGAGATAACGAACACACACATCCTCACAGCTGACCCAAAAGTATACACTGACCCACCTGGAAGCTCCTGGTGCTCCTCCACCTGTCTCAGTTGGTTTATTGTAGACTACTTGCTTAGGACCACGCTAAGTTACTACAGATCTCTCTCAGGGCTTCACGCTCCACTCTCTGCTGTGCAAAGTGCAGCTGGACAGGACGTGGCAGCAAAATTAAAGGTCACATGGTGACATCACATGATGAACTGACAGATGGCAGGTCATGTATTACAAATAATTTGTACATATTGGTAACACTGTATATGGTACAATATACTGCACTGTCAGAAAAAAGGGTATGATTGGGGTACATATCTGGTTTTTGGGGGTGTACCCTCAATGGGTCATAGTTGAGTCATAAGATACTGATATGTAACCTTTCTAGGCTGAGATGGTACATACACTTATCGGCCACTTTATTAGGTACACCTTGCTAGTACCGGGTTGGAGCCCCTTTTGCCTTCAGAACTGCCTTAATCCTTCATGGCACAGATTCAACAAGGTACTGGAAACATTCCTCAGAGAGTTTTGTCCATATTGACCTGATAGCATCATGCAGTTGCTGCAGATTTGTCGGCTGCACATCCATGATGCGAATCCCCCATTCCACCACATCCAAAAGGTGCTCTATTGTATTGAGATCTGGTGACTGTGGAGGCCATTTGAGTACAGTGAACTCATTGTCATGTTCAAGAAAGCAGTCTGAGATGATTCGAGCTTTATGACATGTAGCGTTATCCTGCTGGAAGTAGCCATCAGAAGATGGGTACACTGTGGTCATAAAGGGATGGACATGGTCAGCAACAATACTCAGGTCGGCTGTGGCGTTGCAACGATGCTCAGTTGGTACTAAGAGGCCCAAAGTATGCCAAGAAAATATCCCCCACACCATTACACCGCCACCACCAGCCTGAACCGTTGATACAAGGCAGGATGGTTCCATGCTTTCATGTTGTTGACGCCAAATTCTGACCCTACCATCTGAATGTCACAACTTTTTTCAATCTTCTGTCTTCCAATTTTGGTGAGCCTGTGCGAACTGTAGCCTCAGTTTCCTGTTCTTAGCTGACAGGAGCGGCACCCGGTGTGGTTTTCTGCTGCTGTAGCCCATCTTCCTCAAGGTTGGACGTGTTGTGCGTTCAGAGATGCTCTTCTGCATACACTGTTAGAAAAGGAGGTCAATATTTGTACCCTTAGGGGTCCAATGGCTTGTCACTGGGGCAGTACCCTCAAAGGTCCAAATTTTGTACCTCTGATACACACAGTAAAAAGTCAAGTGTTAAAATGAACACAGCACCATGACACTGGTGAACAATGCCACACATGACCTGATGTCTTTGAAGTAAAAAGGACCGCATTGTAATGCACTCACTCCCCTCATTTAATAGGCAGGGATTAAAACTGTTTATGCTTTGCTGTCATTTTTAAGAAACATCACGTTGCTGGGGAAATGCTGAACACTGATTGAGCTGATGTTAAAACCAATGTAATATATGGTGTAGCTTTAGCACAGCTGATAGGTTTTGATTTAGCTTGCAAGACACAGCCTTTTTAACTTAATGAAACTAGCTTCATTTTTTTTCCCACAGAAAAACCAATGCTCAAAAATTAGGTTTGAAGTGTAGTCAAACAAGTGCAGTGTTTAACCGCTGAAGTGAGTGCATTAGAATGCAGTTTCTCTAATATGAAAGACATCAGGGTCATGTGTGGCATTGTTCACCAGTGTCATGGTGCTGTGTTCATTTTAACACTGAAATATTAACACTAGAGTAAAGAGTAAATTTAACACTAGACAGATAAGGACCATATGTTCACTGACAGTGTTAATTTCACACTAGACAATTTACTGTGTAGTTCCTTAAAAGAACAATATTGTACATTTTTAAAAAGGTACTTTTTATGCTAATGCTTATGTTAATTAATTAAGGTACATAAGTGGTCCCTATAAGTTACAAAGCATGAGGTACATATTTGTACCTATATCAAGGGTACAAAATTTGGACCTTTGAGGGTACTGCCCCAGTGACAAGCCATTGGACCCCTAGGGGTACAAATATTGACCTTCTTTTCTAACAGTGTAGTTACTCTGGCCCCGGGAGTGAACGTGAGCTCGGGAATAATGCATTTTTGAGACGGAGATGTGCGCGTGGGGCGTCCCGCGACTGTCTCCCACGGAGGCTGGGCAGCAGGGAGTCTCTGCAGCCGTTGTACTGAGAGTGAACTCAGGAACAGTGCAGTTTAGAGTGAAATAAATGTACACCAAGCATATCTTGTTCATTGACGCACTTTTCCCTGCAGAAGAGTGAATTTGAACTCGGTGAATTTTAGTTGGTGACCCCTGCTATAGGCCCTCGCCACTCCTGGAGCTCAGGCCTAATAATGAGGAACCCATACAATTACAATATAGCGTCACAATAGGCGACGCATCTAGATATTTTTAGAAAGGGCGTGACACGAGCAAACTGCTTGAGGGGTCCATACGCACTCATCATTGACCTCATGGAAGGACGTGAGCCCATTACTGAACTTTTTCCCCAACAATTACAAATTTGCCGCGGCACACGCCTATATCACCAGATCCAGCATGACGCCGTGAGCGTGGCTATTAGGGTTTGATCAATGATAAGCGTGTTGCGTTCTGTTTTGGTGCGCTTCACACACTTCAGGGCAGTGCTCTTCACACACTGCTCTTCAGTTACAAAAGGCCCTACGCCATCTTTGGGGCTCACAGCTAATAATAATAATATTCCTTTCAATAACACTATAGCAGCTACTTTTGCAGTTACTGCGATATATATTTTTTGAAAGTGCATGTGCATTCCTATCTGTTCATAGGGGTCCCGAATCACCGACTTAAGCATGGATTTCGCCCATTGAGCTACTTTAGCTCTGTACAACTATAAACATGTGTTTTTCCCACCACATACCTATATGCATTGAAAGTGCACAATTGAGTGTGCAAGTGTTTGGTGAAGGATGAGTGCTTTTTGCTCTGTTTTAAAAGTGCACTTTACGCACTTTCACAATAGACCCTGTGCCACCCATGGGGATCGGGCCTAATTATGTGAATAAACAAATAAATAAGTGACTTTATTTTGAGTGAAACTGAAACTTGTATGCACAAGCTGACATTTTAAGGGTGTTACTGTTCCTCATGGGCCCTATAGAAAGGTACACATAAGGACTCAATTTAGCACAAATTCAGTTGGGTGTATCTTTCTGCATACATTACAAAATGTATATTTATGAAGATATTCCATAAAACAAGCTAATTTCAAAAGCTAGACAAGATCAAGATAATTTTATTTTATGCTAATTTCTGTTTAATGAAGCAGGCTTATTATGAACCAAGCTAAATCAGCATGAGAATTAGTGTAGGAAGTGAATCCTGGTTCGGAGCAGGCCTGGTTTAGGCCTCTATTATTTTAACAGATGTTACAAAACATGTAACACATGTTACAAAATGTATACAAGAGTTGTTCTAGTAAACAATGTTTTATCTTTAATCTCGGAGAGAAATAAAACCAAAAGTTGTCCCCAAAGCGTCCTCCAACCTGATCGCCAGCTGAAAACATAAAATTTACACTATATTGTCACATAAATATCTGTCTGCTAGATGTTGTAAAAATATGTCATATACAAGTCGTTTAAGTGTGTTGCATTGGTAAAATGTTTTTGTGACTCCATTCAGCGGCACTATAAGGTCACAGTGTTCTAAATTTCTCTTAACCTTTTTGATAGCATTTTGCTTAATTCCACAACAACACAAAAAGAGAATATTGCTGACTTTTTTATGCATGAACCAATATTACATTCACTGACCAAACAGTGCAAGAGATCATCTCCAGTCTGAGTTCAACCACATGCTGCCTTGATGTGTTACCCACTAGATTTCTAAAATCTGTACTGAGCAGTTTGTTACCCCAACTTTCTCATTTAGTTAGCATCTCACTGCACTTTGGGACATTTCCAAGGACCTTGAAAATTGCTGTCATCAAGCCTCTCCTAAAGAAGAGCAGTCGTGTTGCTACAGTACTGAACAGCGGCCCATATTAAACCTGCTGTTTTTAGGTAAAGTCCTTGAGAAAGTTGTATCCCAACAACTTACTGACTTTCTTCTGCGGAACAACTGCTTTGATGATTTTCAGTCAGGTTTTAGGCCCCATCACAGCACTGAGACTGCTCTTATCAAGGTGACTAATGACATCTGCCTGAACACCGACACAGGCAAAGTCTCTGTCTTAGTTCTGCTGGATCTGAGTGCTGCTTTTGATACAGCTGACAATGTGATCAAAAGACAAAGATTACAAAGATTAGAGGACTGGGTAGGCATTTCTGGTACTGCCCTTAAATGGTGTAAGTCCTATCTTACATCTATTGTACTACTAATAAAGACATTGAAGTCACCATGACTCATCTAACAGCTATATATTCATGATTTATAGAATAAACACATTTCATGACTCATCTAATATATAATAATTTACTTTTTTTTGTATTTTATTATGAATACATTTATTTTATGACAAGTAAATAGGATAAATAAAAAATAATAAATTGTAGAGAAAAAAGATAAACTGGAAAAATGAATCAGTGAGCACAACTCAAACAGTTCAGAACAACATTGCTAAAAATATTATGAAAAACACGTGTACCTAATGCAAATATTACATCACATATTTACTTTTGGTTTTACTTAACATATTTGTAATACACTGCTCAAAAAAATAAAGGGAACACTTAAACAACACAATGTAACTCCAAGTCAGTCACACTTCTGTGAAATCAAACTGTTCACTTAGGAAGCAACACTGATTGACATCAGTTTCACTGCTGTTGTGCAAATGGAACAGACAACAGCTGGAAATTATAGGCAATTAGCAAGACACCTCCAATAAAGGAGTGGTTCTGCAGGAGGTGACCACAGACCACTTCTCAGTTCCTATGCTTTCTGGCTGATGGTTTGGTCACTTTTGAATGCTGGCGGTGCTTTCACTCTAGTGGTAGCATGAGACGGAGTCTACAACCCACACAAGTGGCTCAGGTAGTGCAGCTCATCCAGGATGGCACATCAATGCGAGCTGTTGCAAGAAGGTTTGCTGTGTCTGTCAGCGTAGTGTCCAGAGCATGGAGGCGCTACCAGGAGACAGGCCAGTACATCAGGAGACATGGAGGAGGCCGTAGGAGGCAACAACCCAGCAGCAGGACTGCCACCTCCTCCTTTGTGCAAGGAGGAACAGGAGGAGCACTGCCAGAGCTCTGCAAAATGACCTCCAGCAGGCCACAAATGTGCATGTGTCTGCTCAAACAGTCAGAAACAGACTCCATGAGGGTGGTTTGAGGGCCTGACGTCCACAGGTGGGAGTTGTGCTTGCAGCCCAACACCATGCAGGATGTTTGGCATTTGCCAGAGAACACCAAGATTGGCAAATTCACAACTGGCATCCTGTGCTCTTCACAGATGAAAGCAGGTTCACACTGAGCACATGTGACAGACGTGACAGAGTCTGGAGACGTTGTGGAGAACGTTCTGCTGCCTGCAACATCCTCCAGCATGACCGGTTTGGCAGTGGGTCAGTAATGGTGTGGGGTGGCATTTCTTTGGGGGGCCGCACAGCCCTCCATGTGCTCGCCAGAGGTAGCCTGACTGCCATTAGGTACCGAGATGAGATCCTCAGAGCCTTGTGAGACCATAGCCTGGTGCAGTTGGCCCTGGGTTCCCCCTAATGTAAGACAATGCTAGACCTCATGTGGCTGGAGTGTGTCAGCAGTTCCAAGATGAAGGCATTGATGCTATGGACTGGCCGCCCATTCCCCAGACCTGAATCCAATTGAGTACAACTGGGACATCATATCTCGCTCCATCCACCAACGCCACGTTGCACCACAGACTGTCCAGGAGTTGGTGGATGCTTTTGTCCAGGTCTGGGAGGAGATCCCTCAGGAGACCATCCACCACCTCATCAGGAGCATGCCCAGGTGTTGTAGGGAGGTCATACAGACACGAGGAGGCCACACACACTACTGAGCCTCATTTTGACTTGTTTTAAGGACATTACATCAAAGTTGGATCAGCCTGTAGTGTGTTTTTCCACTTTAATTTTGAGTGTGACTCCAAATCCACCCTCCAAGGGTTAATAAATTTGATTTCCATTGATAATTTTTGTATGATTTTGTTGTCAGCACATTCAACTATGTAAAGAACAAAGTATTTAATAAGAATATTTCATTCATTCAGATCTAGGATGTGTTATTTTAGTGTTCCCTTTATTTTTTTGAGCAGTGTACATTACTTTAACTATTCAACAGAACTGAGTCAGAATAGCTTAGGTCTTTTAGTAAGATGCACTATTGGGTTTTACAGTGAACAAAAAAAGAAAGCAAAAAAGCTGCTGCTACTGTCATGAGTGCCGCCATCTTAGAGTTGAAATGTTCAACTCTAACATCTAATAGAACTAATAACCTTGCACTTTTTCATTAGTATTAATTATAATTTCCACAGAAAAAAATCACGTGATGATAAAAGTGCTTTTGTGTAGACTAATTGTTCCCATCCACTAATACAGGCTTTGGTATCTTTGACTCCCACATGGGCGGTGTATACACAGGGGGAGCCTTTTCTATTGGTGAAAAACAGCTTTTCATTTCAAAAGTGTAATGCAATATCTATTACCTCTGGAAAATTCAATTTGCAGTGTGTACAATGAAGAGCTACATTTAGAACCATGCATTTTGTATTAAGAATAGATGTTTCAATTGCCATGTCAATTTACAGTAGATATACACATAAATCTTTTTTTTTGTATACTGAGGACTGAGAACCAAAGGCTGTAAGTAACATTTCCAAGAGAAGAAAAAATGGCACAGTACTGACTTTTTGTCAAATTTCAATTCATAAATGCTAAATATTCAAACACACAGATCACAGACCACCACCTCAGGAAATATTTGTCTTTCCAAGTATTATCTTTAACCCTTTCCAGGCGGCGCTATCATCCCCGATAGATTTGTGCATGCGCTCTTTCTTCTCCTGTAACTCCACGACCAACTATATACTACTTTTACTATAATAAAAAAGTTCACTGTCTGTTAAAGCAGAGCAATTGGCCTTTTTAAACGTGTTACAATCATTACAGTAATGTGTTTACATTGCTCAAAGACGCTGTGTCACTCTAACGCCCTCGCAGAGTGTTGGGAGAACCACCATCACCGTCAGCCCTGTGATAACGGCAATTTTTAGACATTTTGAGGTTTGATTTTTGAGAAGACTGGTTGTCATTCATGTCTAGGAGGTCTACGCGTGTGCATAAACCGCCACAACGGCTAGTAGCGGCAGATGAATTGGCAGTGGACGGCAACGCGGAAGAGCACAGGGTGGCGAACGGAGGAGACGCTAGTCCACCGGTCATCTCCCCCTGAGTAAGTAGAAACAAACTTGGAATTTCAGCGTCAAAATTGTAAAAGCTAGCTTGCAAACAGTTGTTGGAGAAGCATGGAGAGAGATTATTTTCTGTCTGTGCCCGGGCGCGAGTCAAGCTCAGCAAAGTTATCGGGGCGCCAAAAATAGATTCTCCAAACTGCTAGTTTTGAAATACTTCTGTCACTATACTGATATTAGAAAGGCTAAAACAGTATGTAACGTCACGTCTAAAACAGTAAAAGCCTATATATACACATGGGCTCTAGTTTATTGCCATTCTACTGCTCACATTGTTCAAATTCATGTGCACAGGGAGAGGAATGGGTGAGGGGTAAGGGGGAGGAATGTAGGGAGAGGAATGGGTGAGGGGTAAGGGGGAGGGATGTAGGGAGAGGAATGGGTGAGGGGTAAGGGGGAGGGATGTAGGGAGAGGAATGGGTGAGGGGTAGGGGGTAGGAATGTAGGGAGAGGAATGGGTGAGGGGTAAGGGGGAGAGATGTAGGGAGAGGTTTAGAGGCAACAAATAAATCTGACTTAGTAAAGGTTTATTGTGAGAAAATACTTTTTATTATGTGCATGTGCAGGGTTAGAATATAGATTGCATGCTTGAAGAAAACTGCAGGCACCATTACTTATAGAGGAGAATGACTTGCTGGTGGACAGTGACCCAGAGGAGAACGGAGTGGCAAGTAGAGGAAAAGCCTGTCCACCGCTGTCATCTCATCCTGAGTAAGTACAGTAAAAATAGAACTGAATTATCAAAATAGTAAAAGCTAGCATGCAAGCAGTCGTTGTAGGTCTTAGTAAGTTTATTATCTGTGTAACATACTTGAACAAGCATGTAGAGAGATTCATTTTCTTTTTTTGTTCTACTAATTTTATTATTATTTTTTTATTCTTTAGGGTCCCTTCTGGTGAAAAGCCATCAAATGGCCACATTCAGGGCCACAGTAGGCAGAGGGGTCAAGTATGTGGAGACAGCACATTCAGGAGCAGGTCTCCACTCTCCCCTGTTTCCAGGGCACGGAGAACAGAGGAGGATCCTGATGTGGTGCCTGATAAACCCCAAGCGGACGCCAGGTGTCCAGGCTCCTTTGAATGTTGAGATGCCCACACCCCTTGATATTTTTTCCTCTTTTTTTGATGTGGAGGTTATGAGGCTGCTGTGCTCCAACACCAACAAGAGAGCAGCTCGAAACCTGGAGAAGGGGAGAAAATATCAGTGGAAGGAAATCACCACTGAGGGCCTTCTGCTCTACATGGGTGTGATGGACCTTCCAAAGATGACTGACCTGTGGAGGAAGAACATGATTTTTCAGGTGCCCTTCCCCTCTACAGTCATGTCCCATGACAGGTTCAAAGCCATTTTGGCCTCTCTTCACATCAGTGACCCTGCAGAAGATGACTGTAATGACCTGGCCATGGGAACAGATGAGCATTAATGTCTTCACTGCGTTCGTCCGCTGCTTGACATGTTGCGGACTCGCTGCATGGCTGTCTACCATCCTCGGCAGCACATTGCAGTGGATGAACGAATGGTAGCCACCAAGGCTAGACTGTCCTTCAAGCAGTACATGAGGGACAAGCCAACAAAGTGGGGTCTCAAGTTTTTTGTGTTGGCAGACATCAATGGCTACACAGTTGACTACATGCTGTACATTGGTAAGTCCAGCAAAGGCTCTGGAAAAGGACTATCTTTCGATGTGGTCACCACGTTAGTCAACAAGGCCTACTTGGGGACTGGTTATATTGTCTACTGTGACAATTTTTACACAAGTCCCCAGCTGTTTAGACATCTAGGCCAGCAGGGGTTCGGAGCCTGTGGGACATACAGGCAAGGGAGGATTGGGGTTCCCAAAACTCAAGAGAATCCCCTGACTAAGAAATCACCTCGGGGCTCCATTTGCTTTATCCAGGATGGTGACCTTTTTTCTTGTGACGTGGATGGACACAAGGGAGGTATCCCTGTGCACAAATGTCCACTCAGTGTACGACAGGGAGAGTGCTGCGGTGGAGGTAGAAGGTGGATGGCACTTTTGAGTGGGAGCCCATCCCCAGACCAACAGTGGTGAGGGAGTACAATCGCTTCATGGGTGGCGTGGACACATTGGACCAGATGTTGGGGACCAACTCCATCCACAGGAAAGCAAAACAATGGTACATGACTGTCTTTCAGCACCTGTTGGACATTGCTGTCACAAACAGCTTTGTTATTTCCAAGGAGCTGTCCACCCTGCGGCAGGAGAGACCCCCCACTCTGCAGAATTTTCAGGAGGAGCTCACTGTAGAGCTCATTGGAGTCCCCCTGAAATCAAAGCCCCAACAGCCACAGTCCTTTGACCACTTTCCTGTCCCCACCAGCACAGGACAGACAAAGTCCCAGAGGGCCAGCATGGGACAACGGCAGTGTGCGCTGTCAAGCGTTGTACCCCCTGGCAATGTGAGGGGTGCAATGTGGGACTTAGCCTGCAGTTGGATCGTAACTGTTTCAGGATGTACCACAAGGGTACCGAAGCAGAGCTATAAAGTCTTTCTAAGCCCAAGCTTATGTAAATATGTATAGTTATAATATTTTATTGTATTTTTTAATCTTTCATGTTAATTTTCAATTCCCTCCTTTATTGTTATTTGGTTTCAACGGTTAGTACACATAATCTTGTATAATCTTGTTGTACATGTTCAAATAAGACTGTACCAAAGGGCAAAAGGTCTTACTGATAACACTTCATACATTTCTATTACACTGTTACACTCCATGATAACACTTAATACATTTCTGTTGCACTGTTACACTCCATGATAACACTTCATACATTTCTGTTGCACTGTTACACTCCATGTTGCATTCCATTATATTTTACTGTCTTAGGCCCAAAAGCCTTTTCTTCATTTGGAGGAATAAAAAGTTAACCAAAATCCCCATGTGCACACTTTTTTGTACAAATGTTTACTATGGTTCAAATGTCAAATTTATTGTGCTTGTGAGGTGGTCATGAGTTTCTGCCTCATTAAAAGAAGCTAAAAAGTACTTTAGTTTTTTTTTATTTTTCTTCTATTTAAATTGGGACTACACATTTATTTTATGCAGTAATGGAAAATAAAAGTTAGATATGTAAAAAAAAAAAAAAAAAAAAAGGGCAAAAGCACATGCTGATATCTCTTTCAACATGTTTTTTATAGCCAAAACAAGAAAATTTGTCTAGACGAATTATTATTATCATTATTATATACAGCCTTTAAAGGGTTAATAAACTAAAGGAGCAATACTACATAAGGACATGACATGGACTAAAACTGTGACTAAACCAAATCTAAGCTAGGATTTAACAAGGACTAAAACCAAACTGAACTAAAACTAATCCAGGAATAAACCAGGACTTAAAAAGAACTAAAACTGGACTAAATTGGGGCTAATCTAGGATAAAACCAAATCTAAACTAGGACTAAATCAGGACTAGACAAAGACTACAACCAGACTAAGCTAGAAATAATCCAGGACTGAACCAAATCTATGCCAGGACTAAATCAGTACTAAAACTGAACTAAACTGGAACAAATCCAAGAGTAAACTTGATCTAAGGCAGGAATAAATCAGGAATAAAACAAGGTCTAAAATTGGAACATTCTAGGACTAAACAAGGTCTAAGCCAGCATTTAACCAGGTCTAAATCAGGACAAATCTAGAACTAAACCAGGACTAAACTGGGCCTAAACAAAGACTAAGCAGTGGTCTTCACATCAAATTTATGAGAGCAGAATTTATTTATCAGAACAGGAGTTTTTTTTCATTTGTAATAATAGTTATTTTGCCTTTTTGGGCTCCAGCAATTTGTCTTTTTCTATATGACATAACAATATAGCATTTATATCCATTTATCACACTGTCTGAATCCTATGTTCAGAGATAGCCAAGAGCAAGAGCATTCATTTGATTTGTAAGTCTTGTAAAGCTCAGAAAACCCAGAATGTCACTTGTGCCCTTTTGGTTCTCAACCCTATGCCTCAGTGTTTACAAATGTCATATTAAATGTGTAAAGTGCTATTTCAAATTCATTGCACATGGGTTATCAGTAACATGCTTTTTCATATATTAACACTGCACTTGAAGTCATCATAGTACATTTGCATCTCGTGAACCACTTTGCAAAATCCTAAACGTCACTATCTGCTTCACAGATCTCCTAAACCAGGGATACAGGAGCGCATAGAGTAAGGGGTTAAAGCACGAGTTCAGATACATCAAACTAAACAGGAAAAACTTGAAATGATAGTTCATATTCCCTCCCAGATAGAACACAACATATTGTGGTGTGTAGCAGAGGAGAAAGAGAAACACAACAAAGCCCAGATTCCGTGCTGCTTTCAGCTCAGATTTCCTGGAGTTCACCGCCGGCTGCTGTGCAGTGGCTGCAACCTGAGAACGCATGGCATGGGCCTGCGACACTGCCACAAAGAAAACTTGCAAGTACAGTATAATTATGAGCAAAAAGGGCAAGCAGAAAATCACCGCCAGGTCAATGTAATATTCAATATAGGTCAACACTAAGAAGCATTCCCCTTCGCACCTCCTATACTGCCCCGGCATAATGAGATTTTTATGGTAATAACCAAAGCTGTACAGGACAGAGAGGATCCAGCAGGTGATCAGGGCGATACTAACAGATCTCCTGCACATCAGGGTGGGGTAGTGCATGGGGTCACAAATGGCTATGTAGCGGTCTATCGAGATAAGGATCATGCCTCCGACCGATACAGAAACCTGTGTACAACCAAAGATGCTATAAAGGACACACAGGATGTCCCCCACTCGCCAGCAAGTGTACACTAAGGAACTTTGGACTGGGATCACCACGCAGCACATCAGGAAGTCTGAGACGGCCAAGTTGAGGAGGATGAAGTTAGGAGAGGAGTGCAGCTGCCTGAGAAAATAAACAAAATGAGTATATGCATTACAATAAACCTGATGTCAGTTCTTGTGACTTGCCTAAAATGCGAGATAGTGATGATGACCATAAGGTTGAGGATGCCGGTGCTGATGGCAAAGCTGAAAAGCACGATCACATAAATGTAGATGCTCTGATCTGGGATCTGCTTGGTGCAGGACAGATTGCCCAGTTCTGGGTAGCACTGGTACCACTGCTCACTGCTCATGTTGGAGGAAGGAGAGGGGTGGGGGGAAGAAGTGACTTCATCCAGGCGCTTTATCTCTCGTCTCCCTCCACCTCCGCCTGCTCCCAGATGGACACTGGACCTCCCAAGCCACTTGCATCATGAGCCAAAACAACTCCACAACTTAACTTTGGATAGCAGTGATCAAATCAATGACTCAGCACACTTGACTAACTTTGGTGAAGTTCACTAAGTAATAATGCTTTTGCATTTTGTGATTGTAAATATAAAGTTCCTCAACCAAAAAGATTGCACCCATCTTAAAAACAAATCCGTGCCTGATTCTTTGGCCTCAGAAAGCACCTGCTTCTGAATATCTTACGCTGCATTTTGTGTGGTCAGAGTTTGCTCCAGCTCTCATGCCAAACAAATACTGAATAAGAAAACTTGAATGTGTTTGTTAGTTTCTGAAATTCTATCTTGTTTCACATTAAAGCGTTAGCATTTTTTTTTTTTTTTTTTTTACAAAGTCTCAGGTACACTGTCAGAAAAAAGGGTACAGTTGGGGTACATTTCTGTTCTCTAAGGTACAACTACTGGTGTTGTACTCTCAAGGGGTCATAGTTGAGCCATAAGATACTGATATGTACCCTTTCTAGGCTGAGATGGTACATATATGTTCCAAATGGTGAAAAGGTCCATATTTGTACCATTTTTCTCTCATGCAGGGGTACAATCCAAAATATGTGTAACATATTAGAGAACAACAGGTACAAGAACTGGATTTAAGTTATGAGAAGGCGCATTGATACTATGTGAAAAATCCCAGTGGAAGCACACTGTGCTGGATCACATGTCTGTATGCTGCTACGTGGAAACTGAACTGAGTTGCTTGACTTGACAATGGAGTGGAGATTTTTCTACAAATGGGCTTTAACTGAAATGAACGTACAGTTATTGAAGGTGAAGCAGTGAAACTGTGAAGAACACCCAGGGCTGTTTATATAAACGTACTATTTCTGTTTCAAATTCAATTCAAGACTTTTGATACGTAAAAATGTAAACTGGACAATTAGGAGGCGTGTGGGCAGGAAATTAAATAAGATCACTAGTGTTAGCTCGCTAATTAGCTACTTCTTTAAAATGGGAGGGAAACTTTTGCTAATTGTAGTTTTACTAACTCAAGAGGCTGCAGCTGGTAGATTATTTCTGATGCTTTAAACTGGGCACCTTTCTTTGTTGAACCATTTTAAAAAGGCAGTATTTTAGCTCTGTTGCTACACTGTTAGAAAAGAAGGTCAATATTTGTACCCTTAGGGGTCCAATGGCTTGTCACTGGGGCAGTACCCTCAAAGGTCCAAATTTTGTACCCCTGATATACACAGTAAAAAGTCAAGTGTTAAAATGAACACAGCACCATGACACTGGTGAACAATGCCACCCATGACCTGATGTCTTTGAGATAAACAAGGCTGCATTCTAATGCACTTACTCCCATCATTTAATGAGTAGTGGTTAGAAGAAAGTGGTTTCTTCTTTAATGTCATTTTCAGAAAAAACACGTTGCTGGGGAAATGCTGAAGACTGATTGATCAGCTGTTAAAATTAATGTAATGAATTTTTTTAAAGAAAATTATTAAACAAAGCTTTCAGCTGTAATTAAACTTTATTATAACATGAGCCTGTCCACATCAGTCATGGTCAGAGATACAGTGACCCCTGTGTTAAATGGAAATGTATTCTCAATAACTTTCATTTTTCTTTAAAAAACTTTGACCATGCACGAGGGAGTCATGTTTGCACCATGACAGTTGTGGACAAGACCATTTTATATATTGTAGCTTAAGTACAGTAAATAAGTTTTCATTTAAATTTAGCTCCCAAAAAAATGCACTTAAATTCTTTATACTGGCTTTTTTTTTTTTTTTTTTTTTTTTTTTTACAGAAATGCAACGCTCAAACATTATGATTGAAGTGCCAGTCAAACAAGTGAAGCCTTTAACCACTGCCCATTACATAATGGAGTGTGTGCATTAGAATGCAGCCCCCCTTTTTTTTCTCAAAGACATCAGGTCATGTGTGGCATTGTTCACCAGTGTCATGGTGCTGTGTTCATTTTAACACTGAAATATTAAAACTAGACTGTAGCTGAAATAAAATTTCTTGGAGTCATCATAGACAATAAATTGTCTTGGAAAACCCACGTCAGACATATAAAAACAAAAATCTCCAAAAGTCTCTCCATAGTAAATAAAACAAAATATTACCTTGATTACAATGCATTGCATACATTATATTGCTCAATGATTCTTCCTTACTTCACATATTGTATTGAGGTATGGGGGAATACTTATCAAACTACACTAAAACCTTTAATTTTTTTACAGAAACAAGTCCTACGGATTATCCACAAAGTTGGGTTTTTAGAACACACTCATAATCTTTTTATACATTCCAAGCTCTTAAAATTTGAAGACCTTACTCAGTATTACACAGCAATTATTATGTTTAAAGCATACCATAAACTACTACCAAAAAATTTGCAAACACTATTTACTTTGAGTGAGAGAACCCACCACTTGAGAGTGACTGGAGACTTCAAATTGCCTAAAGTGAGAACCACCAAAAACTTGCATGTCTGTACGTGGAGTGAAACTCTGGAACAGTCTGGACAAACTCTACAAGCAATACCAAAGTGTCAATACGTTTAAATTACATTACAAAAATATGGTCTGGTCACAGTATATGGAGAGTGTCTAAGGTCATTCCATCACTGTCTTCTGCAAAACTAGTTCTGCTGGAACATCTTTTATCATAGAATGTGTTTTTTCTTATCTTATGGTACTTGCTTCTCTTACCATCGCTGGTATGCGCTTTTTTTTTTTTTTTTTTTTTTTACCATTGCTGGTACTGTATGTGCTTTCTTACTATTGCTGGTATGTGCTTTTCTTACCATTGCTGGTATTAGTATTCAGGTCCTGTGTCCTTAACTGTATGGTTACTTGTCTCCAAGCAAAAAGAAAAAAGAGTTCATAACAGATAAGAATTATCATGGAAAAATGGAAGTGATTTTTTTCTTTACTTATGTCAATATGTATAGATGAGATAGATAGATAATGGGGGTGGGGTTAAATAAGTTTTCTTCCCCCCACTCCTTCTTGGACGTTACAATTTTGATTGTTCTTCTGTATATTGTATATGTATAAAATGTTACCCTGTCCAAGATAAACAAAATTAAAAAGAAAAAAAAAAGAAAAAAAAAATGCACCAGGATACAGCAAATATTGTCTGTTATATAGATTTTCTTCCCTGGGGGAGGACCCCCAGACCTTCTGTGGATTAGTTACATACTTAACACCTGTGAGTCACGACTTCCTCTCCTGTGAGTTGCAGACATCATGGCTCAGCTCCTAACTTCCTCAAACCATAAAAAGGTCTCTGACTCCATCCAAATAACTGGCTTTGTTAAAACAGAAGATAATTCACATTTTTTTGTATTAGTCCTATAATAATCTGCCATGTGCCACCACAGTAAAATGACAGGACCCGGCTGGCCCCCCCAGCAAAAAAATCCTGGCTACGCCCCTGAGTACAGCTTTTGAGTCACATGACTTACTTGAGGGCAAAACAAACATGGCGATGCGCAGCAGGCGTGAGGAGATGCAGCCAACTACGTATTTAGACGGCCTGACAACTCAGGACAAAATACAACACAAACTACAAACATTGCTGCCAGAGCTGGACTTCGGAAACCCCCTACTGCTGCCGCTGTGGAACTAGAAAAAAATTGCATCAAAAGTAATTTTTTGAGTTGGGATGGGTCATCAACCCAGCGTATGGGCAGGGCATTAGTTTTTCATCATAAAAGATGAGTACAACTAAGACAAACACAAACTGCTGTCAGCTAACGCTAGCTTAAGACAATTTCATTCAAATATTTTCACTGCACGTGTGTGTATTTAAACAACTGCAACTGTTCACCCTCCACAGGAAGGGTCTTACACTGGGAAGATGAAGTTAAAATACTTAAAGATCTATGGGAGGTTTTAAAGGAATAAATTAAACATTTCTACGAATTTTGAGGCCAAACTCTGAATGTTACACACTGGTCGGCTTACTTGACAGAGCAGGGTTGAGAGGATGGTCTGGGCTCCTCTTTGTGCCACCGGGTTTTTCTTTTGGAGATCATGCTATGGTTCCTTGGGTGCATCCTCCAGGGAAGCTCCACGTGTCAGCTGCCAGTCGGGTGATCCAGAGACACAGGATTCATGTGGGACCTTGTTTGTCTCATCTCCAATTTTCTGACTCATGTAGAAAAGGCTTAGTTTTTCTCTAAACCTATAGGCTGGCATCAAAGCTCAAGAAATACGTGAGGATGCAATGGCTTGAGCCTTAAAAGAACTGGATAAAAAAAAACACAGAAAAGTGAGGAGCAGAAAAGTGGAAAATCAGAAGTAGGTGCGCTTGGAGCCGCACCGTCATCGTGGGGGATGGAAGTTCCACGAGCACATAGCTTTGAAGAGACAACCTCCTGGATGGATCCTAATCTGCTTTTTTATTACCTGATTATTGTTGATTGTGATTATGGTTAATGGACGTTTTACAGCACCATTTGTCAGTAATATACAGAAAAGGTGAAAATTTGAGCTTTTGCTCTGGAAACTGTGCTTTACTTCAAGATGACCGCACACACAACCTTGTGTTTGTTTGCTCGGAGCTGAGCATGATTTTAAATGTGTTTAAACTGTTTTGAGAGCTAATGTGTGTTTTGCTCAATGAATGGATCCTTGTTTTTAAACATTTTGCATTTTAAAAGGATTACAAAGCCTAACTGTTTAATTCTATCATATGGCTATGAAGCATGTAGCACTTGGTCCAAATTGCTAGCTTCCACCATCAGCCTGGATCTAGGCCTTGGCTCAAGCCTGCTCTGCTAGCCACAAGCCTGTTCTGCTAGCCACAAGCCTGTTCTGCTAGCCTTCACCATCAGTCTGGATCTGGGCGTTGGCTCAAGCCTGCTCTGCTAGCCACAAGCCTGCTCTGCTAGCCTTCACCATTAGCCTGGATCTGGGCCTCGGCTCAAGCCTGCTCTGCTAGCCACAAGCCTGCTCTGCTAGCCACAAGCCTGCTCTGCTAGCCACAAGCCTGTTCTGCTAGCCTTCACCATTAGCCTGGATCTAGGCCTTGGCTCAAGCCTGCTCTGCTAGCCACAATGGGACATGGGATGGTTCCAGCCTTTTCAATCTCAGCTCCTAAATTCCACTGATTCCAGGTTTGCTTTTGTATCACTATTAACTTATTGTTTCATTTCATATGTGAAAATGATTACAAAGTCTCTGATAATCTTGCTTTTAATACTTGTTTTTAGCCATGAGCATTGTGATAGAGGGACAAATGAAATACATTTACAAATAATGTCTATTCAAAAGTCCACTTCAAGTGTTGAGATGAATGAAGAACCTAGTTTGAATTCATACAGCAACACACAATTGCATTTCCAAGTCTTCAGATTCAGGATGAAAAATCTTTTGTCTGTTCATTATAAAAAACTATTTCTTAATGGGTGTAGATACTGTATCCAAATCAAACACTTTGACTAAAAATGGCTTTTCTCAGAAGCTCTTGTTGATTTCAGGAAATGTGCAGCCAAACCCAGGCCCAGATTTCCAGATGCCATCTGAATTTAAATCAAATTCTGGTCTTCTGGTCTTAGCTTGCTGCCCAAAATGGACTTTGTTAAAATTTGGGTTCATTTAACAGCAGCTGACATTATTATCATTTCTGAAACATGGCTTAAGAAATCTGTAAGTGACAATGATATTTCTATTAGTGGTTTTAATGTATATCGTTGTAATTGAGCATCTGGAAGAGGAGGTGGGGTGGCAGCTTATGTTAAATCATACTTGCATGTTGAAATAAGCAATACCACATCTCTTCCAAAACAACTAGACTTCCTTGCACTAAAAATGGAACTTTTCACAAGTATCTTTTTAAATGTGGTAGGGTGCTATAGGCCACCATCCGCTCCCCCTAGTACATTAGAATCTTTAAAGCAACTTTTGCTGGAGTAAATACCAGTGAATTGATTCTAGATGGAGACTTAAATTGGGATTGGCTCAGCCCAATATCTGATGAATTTAAATCCTTATGTGAGTTTTTAAACTTGACCCAGCTCATTACTTCTCCCACTCGTCCCAATCCAAAATGTTGTGAAAAATCTACCTTGATAGACCTTATTTTGACCAATGCTCCCCATAAATATAGTGCCACAGGGGTGTTTTGCAATGACTTAAGTGATCATTGTGTTGTGGCAGCGGTCAGAAGCAAAAAAGTCATTAAAAGAAAACCATGTGTTGTCATAAAGAGGAACATTTTTCGGAGCAAGGCTTTCTGCTTGATTTAAGAAATTGCAACTGGAATCGTGTTTGTCTAATTCCAGATGTTGAATTGGCTTGGAATTATTTTTATGAAATTTTTAACAATATTGTTAACACACATGCCCCATTCCGGAAATTCCAAATAAAGGTAGGGCTAATCCATGGTTCTCATTTGAACTTTCAATCATTATTAACCAACGCGACAAGGCTTGGGCAAAAGCAAGAAAATCCAGTCTTACCGATGACTGACTTACCTTCAGAAGGTTACGAAACAAATGTTCTTACTTAATTACACTATTTTATTAATTTTATTATTTATTATTATTATTATTTTTATTGTTTCCCTTTGTCTTTGTGTTCACACCCTGAAGAAGGCGCAAGCCGACACGCGTTGGCATGTTTTAAGGTCTCCAGCCCTCATGTAATAAAGGCCTTTTATATCTTTCCAACCAAGTGAGTGCCTGGACCTTGTTTTTCTTCAACTTTTGTTACCCTTTCCATGAGCACCATTGGTTTTGTGGATACCAGTAGCTCCTAGTCTCAATCTGTTTTTGTTATTTTATGGATTGTTGTGTGGGCCTCTTGACCAGGACTCCCTTGAAAAAGAGGTCTTCGAATTTCAATGGGACTTTCCTGGTTAAATAATGGAAAAATAAAATACTGGATACGACGTAGACTAAGGGAGAAGTAGAACTTTAGCCCGAGTTTAGAACTGGACTTGGGACTTGGATTGTGATTGTGTCTGTGGCCTTTGGTTTCCCAGGAGCCGGCGTGGGCTCCTGGGATAAAACCGTGTTAGTCCAATGCAGCATTAGTCTGGTGATTTTATTTTGCGATGTGTACAACAAATATGTTTTTTGACGCTGCCCTTGTCCGGCTGTTCGCTTACAAGCTGTGACAGGAAGTGGATCATTCAATTTAGCCGAATGCAGAAGTAGTTAGCGCACAACCCCTATTGTCTGGCCAATCAGAGCGCGAGTAGCTCTGACCAATCACAGAGCTCGTTACATTGCTTTTCTTTTTATTTTATTTAACTTTAGCCAGGAGGACCAGGAACGCCATGGAAAAGCTAAAAGGAGAAGCTAATTGGAGAAGCTAATAGGTTTTGCAAATGCTTTTCCAAAAAGGTTTTGTAAATACATTTAGAAATCTGTTTCCTAAATTGATTAATGAATAACGCTATTAATCCTTCTTTTATTAAAACCATTTAGTAATCCATTTATTAAAGGCTCTTTTAAAAACTCTTTTAATAAAAGCATTAATCCTTTTCACGTGGTGCTCACGGTCCTCCATAGGAGCTTATTTGTATGTTCTGGTATATTTTAACTTGATTTCAAACTAACACTGGCAGCAAACAGGGTACAGTATTCAGTGTTTGCCTCGCGTGCATGTAGTAACATGCGGTGCACCTCTTTCCTCCCTCCCCTCCTCTGTGCTCCGTGTGTGACCTCTGCATGGACCTGTCCTCTCCCTTTCACATCTGAACCCAATGGATTGCTGTCCCCTGTGTGCGTCCATGCAGCAGTCAGCTGTGAGAATGATCGAAGAGACCTGCCTCACAGTTACCTGCAGTGCATTTGTATAGGCACATTACAACAGTTCACAGCTAAAATCCACTCACATTTGGTGTTTAGGTCGTGTGGATGTCCAGCTCTGGTTACTGTGCGCCAGAAACTAAATCACTGAGAAAAGTTCCGTGTTGTCATAGACAAGTGCCATTAATTGCGTTAATTTCTTTAGTGCATTAATTTCTCAGTAATTACTTAATTGTGATTAACGCGTTAAAGTCCCAGCCCTAATTTAGACTGCAGTACTGTTTTTACACCAGTACGAGTGCATGTGGTTACAGTACCTTTAACTTGTAATGGCATTAGGATTTTTTTTTTTTTTTAGACATGAATTTATCTTTTATCTTAGCTTCTTTTTTGCATAAGTGAAAAAAACAATCCAAGACATTTAGAAAAAAAATACATTTTATTTATAATATATTGTATATCACTTACATTCATTGACAGTGGATTGCTGGATTAAGGTTATAGAAATACTCACAAAAGACTTCATACAGTGTTTTATGTTATTAATCAATAAATGTATTGATAAAACTAATAACCTTTGCTCATTTTCATTAGTATTAATTATATTTTCCACATCAAAAAACTCCCATGTGATAAAAGTGCTTTTGTGTAGACTAATTGTTCCCATCCACTAATACTGGGTTTGGTATCTTTGACTCCCACATGGGCGGTGTATACACAGGGGCAGCCTTTTCTATTGGTGAAAAACAGCTTTTCCTTTCAAAAGTGTAATGCAAAATCTATTACCTCTGGAAAATTCAATTTGCATTCAGAGAGAACAACACCAGCAGTGTGTACAATGAAGAGCTACAATTACAACCATGCATTTGTATTAAGTATAAATGTTTCAATTGCTAAATAAACCATGTCAATTTACAGTAGATATACACATAAATCTTTTTTTGTATACTGAGGGCTGAGAACCAAAGGCTGTAAGTAACATTTACAAGAGAAGAAAAAAATGGCACAGTACTGACTTTTAGTCAAATTTCAATTCATAAATACTAAATATTCAAACACACAGATCACAGACCACCAGCTTTATCTTTAATAAACCAAATCTAAGTCAGGACTAAATCAGGGCTAAAACCAGAACTAATCCAGGTCCAAATCAGGACTAAACAAGGTCTAAGCCAGCACATAACCAGGACTAAACTGGGCCTAAACAAAGACTAAGCAGTGGTCTTCACATCAAATTTATGAGAGCAGAATTTATTTATCAGAACAGGACTAAACAGCAAAACACTCCCAAGTATCACCAGCAGAACCCGTACCACAGCTTGAGAACCACTGACGTAGATTTGTTTCATTTTGGGCTCCAGCATTTTATGTCTTTTTCTATATGACATAACAGTATAGCATTTATATCCATTTATCACTCTGTCTGAATCCTATGTTCAAAGATAGCCAGTTGTTTTTATTGTGATCTTTTGGCAGTAAAAACAAGAGCATTCATTTGATTTGTAAGTCTTGTAAATCTCAGAAAACCCAGAATGTCACTTGTGCTCTTTTGGTTCTCAACCCTATGCCTCAGTGTTTACAAATGTCATATTAAACGTGTAAAGTGCTATTTCATTGCACATGGGTTATCAGTAACATGCTTTTCATATATTAACACTGCACTTGAAGTCATCATAGTACATTTGCATCTCGTGAACCACTTGGAAAATCCTAAACGTCACTATCTGCTTCACAGATCTCCTAAACCAGGGATACAGGAGCGCATAGAGTAAGGGGTTAAAACATGAGTTCAGATAGAGCAAATTAAACAGGAAGAGCTTGAAATAATAGTTTATATCCCCTCTCAGATAGGCCATCATGTAGTATGGCGAGAAGCAGCAGAGAAAGAGTAACACAACAAAGCCCAGATTCCGCGCTGCCTTCAGCTCTGATTTCCTGGAGTTCACCGCCGGCTGCTGTGCAGTGGCTGCAACCTGAGAACGCATGGCACGGGCCTGCGACACTGCCACAAAGAAAACTCGCAGGTACAGTATAATTATGAGCACAACAGGCCCGCAGAAGGTCACTGCCAGGTCAACATGATATGCAGTATAGGTCAATCCTGTCGAGCATTTCCCTTCACACCTCTTATACCGCCCCGGAATAATGACATTGTTATGTAAATACCCACAGCTGTACAGGACACAGATGATCCAGCAGGTGATCAGGGCGATGCTAACAGATCTCCTGCACATCAGGGTGGGGTAGTGCATGGGGTCACAAATGGCTACGTAGCGGTCTATCGAGATAAGGATCATGCCTCCGAGCGATACGGAAATCAGGGTGCAGTAAAAGACGTTAAACACAACACACATGATGTCACCGACTCGCCAGCAAGAATACGGGTAGGAACCTTTGACTGGGATCACCACGCAGCACATCAGGAAGTCTGAGACGGCCAAGTTGAGGAGGATGAAGTTAGGAGAGGAGTGCAGCTGCCTGAGAAAAGAAACAACATGAGTATATGTATTACAATAACCTGATGTCAGTTCTTGTGACTTGCCTGAAATGCGAGATAGCGATGATGATCATAAGGTTGAGGATGCCGGTGCAGATGGTGAAGATGAAAAGCACGATCAGATAAATGTAGATGCTCTGATCAGGGATCTGCGCGGTGCAGGACAGATTGCCCAGTTCTGGGTAGCACTGGTACCACTGCTCACTGCTCATGTTGGAGGAAGGAGATGGGTGGGGGGAAGAAGTGACTTCATCCAGGCGCTTTATCTCTCGTCTCCCTCCACCTCCGCCTGCTCCCAGATGGACACTGGACCTCCCAAGCCACTTGCATCATGAGCCAAAACAACTCCACAACTTAACTTTGGATAGCAGTGATCAAATCAATGACTCAGCACACTTGAATAACTTTGGTGAAGTAATAAATCTTGCTTTTTCTATTTTGTGGCTGTAAAAATAAAGTTCCTAAATCAAAAAGAGTGCACCAATTTTAAAAACAAATCCATGCCTGATTCTTTGAAGGCCTCAGAAAGCACCTGCTGCTGAATATCTGTAGTACTCTGCATTTTGTGTGGTCATTCAATGAATGAATGATTGAATGAATTACAAAACTTGAATGTGTTGGTTAGTTTCTGAAATTCTATCTTGTTTTACATTAAAGCCTGAGCACTGAGTGAACCACACCAAAGACTGGAATTATATACAACTGTTGCATTATTTTATTTTTAGTTTTGTTTTGTTTTTTTTTTTTTACAAATTCTCAGGTTGGCCTTGTTGCTATCGGAGTTGTGTATGCAACACTGTAATATTTTGAAATTTCCTATGAATTTTTTTTTTTTCACTAGATAGTATCCTTTGCCCAAGCACATGCCTTCACCATGCGTCTCCCATAGGTTTAACGTGCAGAGCTGCAGATCACTGCCAGGATCATGGTTGTGTTGATGGTTCATGAACAGCACATTTAAAGGGGTGAGATTATGCAAAATTTAATTTTTTTATGTTTTCTATCATGTTATAATGTTGTTCCCTCATCAAAACATAGCTGCAGTTGTGTTTTACCTCATTCACACATTTCAGTAATCTTCTATTCTTTGGTCCTGAGGCCTTAGAATGAACCTCTGCAGCACTGACCAATCAGCAAGCTCTCTACATCCACTCTGCTGTGGTGTACAGCACTGATTCCTCACAGATAGTTTTTTATTTTGTATTAAAATGGCATCAAACAAAAAGTTTAAGGTAATAAAAAGCTATTTTTCTATGGTACTGTTCAAAATAGTGTAACAGCTCTGTACTCTGCTGCCCTCTGCTGGTCTCTTCATCTGTTTTTATGGCAGTAACAAAAGTTACTGAAAAAAATTTCTTTTAGTCAAATGATGTTTTTAAAGGTTGTAAAACATGCAATGCTGTTCTAGAGGTGACTAAGATTGGCTTAAAAATATAAACAAAAGCTTAATATAACCCCTTCAAAGACTGACAGAGCAGGTTAATACAGTCTGTCTCTGTATAATGTGCAGCAATAGTCTGAAAATAAAATAAGTGTGAGTATGTGAACAGGTACCTGTTACGAAGCAGTAACAAAACAGTATAATTACTCTGTTGCTATTTTGTGCAGTTAAAAACTAGATTTGTATTATTTGTGTAAATAATGCCAGATGGGCAGGTGTCTATCACCACTCATAAAGGTGAGCTGTTACAGAGTATCAGGGCCATGCAGAGAGATACTGGGGGGCAGGGGCCCAAGCTTCAAAATGGGGAAACAGATAAAAACTTGTTTCCCAACGTAAATAATACACAACAATTAGCTCATCTCCAAACTAAATAGTTTGTAAGAGATCAGTTCTTCAGGTTCATGCTAAAAGGAGATGGAAAAACTGGACCTATATTGTGCAGCTCAGACTGGGCATCTGTACTCTTGGCATTTATATAGTGATTTAAAAGTGAGTGGGACCGTATGGCAGGGGGTCTAGGAGTTTTCCCTCAGGAAGAACAAAACATTTTAGAAGAACTTGGCTTTGACTTTGGAGTAAAAATATGAGCAGAATTTATGATTTTACTGCGACAAAGATTCAGGACATAAAATTGTTTACTATCACTTTATAACTAGTTACTACATTTTATTTTACATGAGCTGCCTAAAAATAGGGACTGATTAAAAATAAAATAACAATTTCTACAGCACAGATTAATGACAGCACTAATACAATACGATATACTTTATTGTCCCCTTGAGGAAAATTGTCTTGGACTTGTGCTGTAGTGCCTTACAATAAAAAAACAGATAAGATACAAAGCAGACAAATCACAACTGCACACATTCACATAATACATTTCCAGAGGAAACACCAAGAACATTGCCCAGTCACAATTTTAAGCATTATTATTGAGAAGTCCTATAGATCTTGGAACAAATGAGTTTTTAAATCTGTCGAGTCTGCATTGGGGAACTCTGTACCTCCTCCCCGAGGGCAGGAGAGCGTCCTCTGAGTGGAGGAATGGGTTGGATCAGCCTGTATCCTCTGAGCTTGTCTGAGCACAGACTCATCGTACAGTAGGTTCAGAGACTGGTGTTGCCTCTTCCCCATGATTTTCATCGCACCTGTTACTTTGTCGCATAAGTTTTGTTTTTAGCTGTACAGATAGATTACGGTACCAAGCGGTTATACCATATCTCACCAGGCTTCCAGCACTGCCTGGTAAACAAAAACATTAGCCTTTGACTGACACCGTAAACTCTTAGTCCACGTAGAAAATATAGCCATTGTTGGAGCCGAGAGCACAGACTATCAACATGAGTTTTCCATCTAAAAGTGCTGTCAATATGAAGCCCCAGATACCTGTAGGAGAGGACTTGCTCAATAGGAGTATTAGATATAACCACTGGGCTATGATCCCCAATGGACCTTGGGTCTAAGACCAATTCTTTTGTCTTAGTTACATTTAGAATCAGGTGACCACTGCACAAGGTGTTTAACTTACTGGACTTGCGTCTTTGTGCAGCAGGCTCAGTACGGCCGCGTCATCAGAGAATTTAAAAACAAAGTTATTGGAGTGGCTGTTGGAACAGTCAAAAGTGTAAAAAGGACTGGAGAACTGACACAGCCTGGTGGAGCACCTGTACTAATACATTTTGATTTTGAGAGGGTTTGATTGACTCTGACTTGCTGTTGCCGGTTGGTTAAAAAGAATAATACCATTTGATTAAAAAGGGGTTAACCCTCATCAGTCTTAATTTAGATAAAAGCAGATAAGGTTGAAGAGTATTAAAAGCAGAACTAAAATCAACAAAATAAATCCGTGCATATGCTTTGGGTCTTGCTTAAGTGCTTAAGTGCAAGATGGGTAAAACTGTTAATGGCGTCATCAGTGCCCCTTCCCTGCTGGTAAGCAAACTGAAACTGATCCAGTACAGAACTAACGTCTGCTTTTAGTAAAGTGATCATACAATTTTTTAAACACTTCATAATGACATAATGACAGCACTTATGAATAAATCCTGCCTTAGTTAATGGGCTATGCCTAATATAAGCTTTATATTATCTAGCATAAGTTTCTACAGTATATTTGGGCATTATTATTTGCTTTTTGTGTGAATGTCTGATCACATATTTATTTGTGGTGTCCACATTGTGCCCTGAGCCCCTAGAATGCTCAGCTCTGCTCCTGCTCCAGGACAGAGATCCTGTCACAGTCTCTGAGCCTTCACTGTCATTACACTGGGCTGTGCTCCAGAGAAGACCTAAGACTTTTAACAGAATTGTTTTATGTTAATACTATGATAATCCAGCTCTGATATTGTGAGAAATGCCTCGCGCGTGTCCGCTGTAGGCAGGATGCTTCCGATTGCGCCAAGTATATTTGGACCATAATATTTCAATGAACTGTTTATGATCATATCTCCAATATCTGGTTGATTTTTATCAAACAAAAATTGAATTAAAGCTGAAAACAGTCCCTAGTGTCCATGATTTCATTAAATTTACTGTGACTGACCAGATTTATTATGTAACCTTACAGAGGCTACTGCAGGGGGCAATGGCTGGCGCGCCCCTGTCATTCAGTGCTCGGCTTCTATCTAATTATTCCATGGGCCAGCCCTGGACTATGGGGCCGACACCGTGTGACCACGGGGGACCATAGATAGTAGCTGCAGTTGGGAGGGGGTCAGGGGGTCGTTGCCGTGTGATAACGACTGCTCGTCTGTGTGTAGTGGCTGGGCTGAGATAACGAACACACACATCCTCACAGCTGACCCAAAAGTATACACTGACCCACCTGGAAGCTCCTGGTGCTCCTCCACCTGTCTCAGTTGGTTTATTGTAGACTACTTGCTTAGGACCACGCTAAGTTACTACAGATCTCTCTCAGGGCTTCACGCTCCACTCTCTGCTGTGCAAAGTGCAGCTGGACAGGACGTGGCAGCAAAATTAAAGGTCACATGGTGACATCACATGATGAACTGACAGATGGCAGGTCATGTATTACAAATAATTTGTACATATTGGTAACACTGTATATGGTACAATATACTGCACTGTCAGAAAAAAGGGTATGATTGGGGTACATATCTGGTTTTTGGGGGTGTACCCTCAATGGGTCATAGTTGAGTCATAAGATACTGATATGTAACCTTTCTAGGCTGAGATGGTACATACACTTATCGGCCACTTTATTAGGTACACCTTGCTAGTACCGGGTTGGAGCCCCTTTTGCCTTCAGAACTGCCTTAATCCTTCATGGCACAGATTCAACAAGGTACTGGAAACATTCCTCAGAGAGTTTTGTCCATATTGACCTGATAGCATCATGCAGTTGCTGCAGATTTGTCGGCTGCACATCCATGATGCGAATCCCCCATTCCACCACATCCAAAAGGTGCTCTATTGTATTGAGATCTGGTGACTGTGGAGGCCATTTGAGTACAGTGAACTCATTGTCATGTTCAAGAAAGCAGTCTGAGATGATTCGAGCTTTATGACATGTAGCGTTATCCTGCTGGAAGTAGCCATCAGAAGATGGGTACACTGTGGTCATAAAGGGATGGACATGGTCAGCAACAATACTCAGGTCGGCTGTGGCGTTGCAACGATGCTCAGTTGGTACTAAGAGGCCCAAAGTATGCCAAGAAAATATCCCCCACACCATTACACCGCCACCACCAGCCTGAACCGTTGATACAAGGCAGGATGGTTCCATGCTTTCATGTTGTTGACGCCAAATTCTGACCCTACCATCTGAATGTCA
The DNA here is from genome assembly GCA_020698575.1 of Bostrychus sinensis. Taxonomy (NCBI): domain Eukaryota; kingdom Metazoa; phylum Chordata; class Actinopteri; order Gobiiformes; family Eleotridae; genus Bostrychus; species Bostrychus sinensis. The sequence goes on from CM036240.1 coordinate 36,150,709, forward strand.
CAACTTTTTTCAATCTTCTGTCTTCCAATTTTGGTGAGCCTGTGCGAACTGTAGCCTCAGTTTCCTGTTCTTAGCTGACAGGAGCGGCACCCGGTGTGGTTTTCTGCTGCTGTAGCCCATCTTCCTCAAGGTTGGACGTGTTGTGCGTTCAGAGATGCTCTTCTGCATACACTGTTAGAAAAGGAGGTCAATATTTGTACCCTTAGGGGTCCAATGGCTTGTCACTGGGGCAGTACCCTCAAAGGTCCAAATTTTGTACCTCTGATACACACAGTAAAAAGTCAAGTGTTAAAATGAACACAGCACCATGACACTGGTGAACAATGCCACACATGACCTGATGTCTTTGAAGTAAAAAGGGACCGCATTGTAATGCACTCACTCCCTCATTTAATAGGCAGGGATTAAAACTGTTTATGCTTTGCTGTCATTTTTAAGAAACATCACGTTGCTGGGGAAATGCTGAACACTGATTGAGCTGATGTTAAAACCAATGTAATATATGGTGTAGCTTTAGCACAGCTGATAGGTTTTGATTTAGCTTGCAAGACACAGCCTTTTAACTTAATGAAACTAGCTTCATTTTTTTTCCCACAGAAAAACCAATGCTCAAAAATTAGGTTTGAAGTGTAGTCAAAACAAGTGCAGTGTTTAACCGCTGAAGTGAGTGCATTAGAATGCAGTTTCTCTAATATGAAAGACATCAGGGTCATGTGTGGCATTGTTCACCAGTGTCATGGTGCTGTGTTCATTTTAACACTGAAATATTAACACTAGAGTAAAGAGTAAATTTAACACTAGACAGATAAGGACCATATGTTCACTGACAGTGTTAATTTCACACTAGACAATTTACTGTGTAGTTCCTTAAAAGAACAATATTGTACATTTTTAAAAAGGTACTTTTTATGCTAATGCTTATGTTAATTAATTAAGGTACATAAGTGGTCCCTATAAGTTACAAAGCATGAGGTACATATTTGTACCTATATCAAGGGTACAAAATTTGGACCTTTGAGGGTACTGCCCCAGTGACAAGCCATTGGACCCTAGGGGTACAAATATTGACCTTCTTTTCTAACAGTGTAGTTACTCTGGCCCGGGAGTGAACGTGAGCTCGGGAATAATGCATTTTTGAGACGGAGATGTGCGCGTGGGGCGTCCCGCGACTGTCTCCCACGGAGGCTGGGCAGCAGGGAGTCTCTGCAGCCGTTGTACTGAGAGTGAACTCAGGAACAGTGCAGTTAGAGTGAAATAAATGTACACCAAGCATATCTTGTTCATTGACGCACTTTTCCCTGCAGAAGAGTGAATTTGAACTCGGTGAATTTTAGTTGGTGACCCCTGCTATAGGCCCTCGCCACTCCTGGAGCTCAGGCCTAATAATGAGGAACCCATACAATTACAATATAGCGTCACAATAGGCGACGCATCTAGATATTTTTAGAAAGGGCGTGACACGAGCAAACTGCTTGAGGGGTCCATACGCACTCATCATTGACCTCATGGAAGGACGTGAGCCCATTACTGAACTTTTTCCCCAACAATTACAAATTTGCCGCGGCACACGCCTATATCACCAGATCCAGCATGACGCCGTGAGCGTGGCTATTAGGGTTTGATCAATGATAAGCGTGTTGCGTTCTGTTTTGGTGCGCTTCACACACTTCAGGGCAGTGCTCTTCACACACTGCTCTTCAGTTACAAAAGGCCCTACGCCATCTTTGGGGCTCACAGCTAATAATAATAATATTCCTTTCAATAACACTATAGCAGCTACTTTTGCAGTTACTGCGATATATATTTTTTGAAAGTGCATGTGCATTCCTATCTGTTCATAGGGGTCCCGAATCACCGACTTAAGCATGGATTTCGCCCATTGAGCTACTTTAGCTCTGTACAACTATAAACATGTGTTTTTCCCACCACATACCTATATGCATTGAAAGTGCACAATTGAGTGTGCAAGTGTTTGGTGAAGGATGAGTGCTTTTTGCTCTGTTTTAAAAGTGCACTTTACGCACTTTCACAATAGACCCTGTGCCACCCATGGGGATCGGGCCTAATTATGTGAATAAACAAATAAATAAGTGACTTTATTTTGAGTGAAACTGAAACTTGTATGCACAAGCTGACATTTTAAGGGTGTTACTGTTCCTCATGGGCCCTATAGAAAGGTACACATAAGGACTCAATTTAGCACAAATTCAGTTGGGTGTATCTTTCTGCATACATTACAAAATGTATATTTATGAAGATATTCCATAAAAACAAGCTAATTTCAAAAGCTAGACAAGATCAAGATAATTTTATTTTATGCTAATTTCTGTTTAATGAAGCAGGCTTATTATGAACCAAGCTAAATCAGCATGAGAATTAGTGTAGGAAGTGAATCCTGGTTCGGAGCAGGCCTGGTTTAGGCCTCTATTATTTTAACAGATGTTACAAAACATGTAACACATGTTACAAAATGTATACAAGAGTTGTTCTAGTAAACAATGTTTTATCTTTAATCTCGGAGAGAAATAAAACCAAAAGTTGTCCCCAAAGCGTCCTCCAACCTGATCGCCAGCTGAAAACATAAAATTTACACTATATTGTCACATAAATATCTGTCTGCTAGATGTTGTAAAAATATGTCATATACAAGTCGTTTAAGTGTGTTGCATTGGTAAAATGTTTTGTGACTCCATTCAGCGGCACTATAAGGTCACAGTGTTCTAAATTTCTCTTAACCTTTTTGATAGCATTTTGCTTAATTCACAACAACACAAAAAGAGAATATTGCTGACTTTTTTATGCATGAACCAATATTACATTCACTGACCAAACAGTGCAAGAGATCATCTCCAGTCTGAGTTCAACCACATGCTGCCTTGATGTGTTACCCACTAGATTTCTAAAATCTGTACTGAGGCAGTTTGTTACCCCAACTTTCTCATTTAGTTAGCATCTCACTGCACTTTGGGGACATTTCCAAGGACCTTGAAAATTGCTGTCATCAAGCCTCTCCTAAAGAAGAGCAGTCGTGTTGCTACAGTACTGAACAGCGGCCCATATTAAACCTGCTGTTTTTAGGTAAAGTCCTTGAGAAAGTTGTATCCCAACAACTTACTGACTTTCTTCTGCGGAACAACTGCTTTGATGATTTTCAGTCAGGTTTTAGGCCCCATCACAGCACTGAGACTGCTCTTATCAAGGTGACTAATGACATCTGCCTGAACACCGACACAGGCAAAGTCTCTGTCTTAGTTCTGCTGGATCTGAGTGCTGCTTTTGATACAGCTGACAATGTGATCAAAAGACAAAGATTACAAAGATTAGAGGACTGGGTAGGCATTTCTGGTACTGCCCTTAAATGGTGTAAGTCCTATCTTACATCTATTGTACTACTAATAAAGACATTGAAGTCACCATGACTCATCTAACAGCTATATATTCATGATTTATAGAATAAACACATTTCATGACTCATCTAATATATAATAATTTACTTTTTTTTGTATTTTATTATGAATACATTATTTTATGACAAGTAAATAGGATAAATAAAAAATAATAAATTGTAGAGAAAAAAGATAAACTGGAAAAATGAATCAGTGAGCACAACTCAAACAGTTCAGAACAACATTGCTAAAAATATTATGAAAAACACGTGTACCTAATGCAAATATTACATCACATATTTACTTTTGGTTTTACTTAACATATTTGTAATACACTGCTCAAAAAAAATAAAGGGAACACTTAAACAACACAATGTAACTCCAAGTCAGTCACACTTCTGTGAAATCAAACTGTTCACTTAGGAAGCAACACTGATTGACATCAGTTTCACTGCTGTTGTGCAAATGGAACAGACAACAGCTGGAAATTATAGGCAATTAGCAAGACACCTCCAATAAAGGAGTGGTTCTGCAGGAGGTGACCACAGACCACTTCTCAGTTCCTATGCTTTCTGGCTGATGGTTTGGTCACTTTTGAATGCTGGCGGTGCTTTCACTCTAGTGGTAGCATGAGACGGAGTCTACAACCCACACAAGTGGCTCAGGTAGTGCAGCTCATCCAGGATGGCACATCAATGCGAGCTGTTGCAAGAAGGTTTGCTGTGTCTGTCAGCGTAGTGTCCAGAGCATGGAGGCGCTACCAGGAGACAGGCCAGTACATCAGGAGACATGGAGGAGGCCGTAGGAGGCAACAACCCAGCAAGCAGGACTGCCACCTCCTCCTTTGTGCAAGGAGGAACAGGAGGAGCACTGCCAGAGCTCTGCAAAATGACCTCCAGCAGGCCACAAATGTGCATGTGTCTGCTCAAACAGTCAGAAACAGACTCCATGAGGGTGGTTTGAGGGCCTGACGTCCACAGGTGGGAGTTGTGCTTGCAGCCCAACACCATGCAGGATGTTTGGCATTTGCCAGAGAACACCAAGATTGGCAAATTCACAACTGGCATCCTGTGCTCTTCACAGATGAAAGCAGGGTTCACACTGAGCACATGTGACAGACGTGACAGAGTCTGGAGACGTTGTGGAGAACGTTCTGCTGCCTGCAACATCCTCCAGCATGACCGGTTTGGCAGTGGGTCAGTAATGGTGTGGGGTGGCATTTCTTTGGGGGGCCGCACAGCCCTCCATGTGCTCGCCAGAGGTAGCCTGACTGCCATTAGGTACCGAGATGAGATCCTCAGAGCCTTGTGAGACCATAGCCTGGTGCAGTTGGCCCTGGGTTCCCCCTAATGTAAGACAATGCTAGACCTCATGTGGCTGGAGTGTGTCAGCAGTTCCAAGATGAAGGCATTGATGCTATGGACTGGCCGCCCATTCCCCAGACCTGAATCCAATTGAGTACAACTGGGACATCATATCTCGCTCCATCCACCAACGCCACGTTGCACCACAGACTGTCCCAGGAGTTGGTGGATGCTTTTGTCCAGGTCTGGGAGGAGATCCCTCAGGAGACCATCCACCACCTCATCAGGAGCATGCCCAGGTGTTGTAGGGAGGTCATACAGACACGAGGAGGCCACACACACTACTGAGCCTCATTTTGACTTGTTTTAAGGACATTACATCAAAGTTGGATCAGCCTGTAGTGTGTTTTTCCACTTTAATTTTGAGTGTGACTCCAAATCCACCCTCCAAGGGTTAATAAATTTGATTTCCATTGATAATTTTTGTATGATTTTGTTGTCAGCACATTCAACTATGTAAAGAACAAAGTATTTAATAAGAATATTTCATTCATTCAGATCTAGGATGTGTTATTTTAGTGTTCCCTTTATTTTTTTGAGCAGTGTACATTACTTTAAACTATTCAACAGAACTGAGTCAGAATAGCTTAGGTCTTTTAGTAAGATGCACTATTGGGTTTTACAGTGAACAAAAAAGAAAGCAAAAAAGCTGCTGCTACTGTCATGAGTGCCGCCATCTTAGAGTGAAATGTTCAACTCTAACATCTAATAGAACTAATAACCTTGCACTTTTCATTAGTATTAATTATAATTTCCACAGAAAAAATTCACGTGATGATAAAAAGTGCTTTTGTGTAGACTAATTGTTCCCATCCACTAATACAGGCTTTGGTATCTTTGACTCCCACCATGGGCGGTGTATAACAGGGGGAGCCTTTTCTATTGGTGAAAAACAGCTTTTCATTTCAAAAGTGTAATGCAATATCTATTACCTCTGGAAAATTCAATTTGCAGTGTGTACAATGAAGAGCTACATTTAGAACCATGCATTTTTGTATTAAGAATAGATGTTTCAATTGCCATGTCAATTTACAGTAGATATACACATAAATCTTTTTTTTGTATACTGAGGACTGAGAACCAAAGGCTGTAAGTAACATTTCCAAGAGAAGAAAAAATGGCACAGTACTGACTTTTTGTCAATTTCAATTCATAAATGCTAAATATTCAAACACACAGATCACAGACCACCACCTCAGGAAATATTTGGTCTTTCCAAGTATTATCTTTAAACCCTTTCCAGCGGCGCTATCATCCCCGATAGATTTGTGCATGCGCTCTTTCTTCTCCTGTAACTCCACGACCAACTATATACTACTTTTACTATAATAAAAAAGTTCACTGTCTGTTAAAGCAGAGCAATTGGCCTTTTTAAACGTGTTACAATCATTACAGTAATGTGTTTACATTGCTCAAAGACGCTGTGTCACTCTAACGCCCTCGCAGAGTGTTGGGAGAACCACCATCACCGTCAGCCCTGTGATAACGGCAATTTTTAGACATTTTGAGGTTTGATTTTTGAGAAGACTGGTTGTCATTCATGTCTAGGAGGTCTACGCGTGTGCATAAACCGCCACAACGGCTAGTAGCGGCAGATGAATTGGCAGTGGACGGCAACGCGGAAGAGCACAGGGTGGCTAACGGAGGAGACGCTAGTCCACCGGTCATCTCCCCCTGAGTAAGTAGAAACAAACTTGGAATTTCAGCGTCAAAATTGTAAAAGCTAGCTTGCAAACAGTTGTTGGAGAAGCATGGAGAGAGATTATTTTCTGTCTGTGCCCGGGCGCGAGTCAAGCTCAGCAAAGTTATCGGGGCGCCAAAAATAGATTCTCCAAACTGCTAGTTTTGAAATACTTCTGTCACTATACTGATATTAGAAAGGCTAAAACAGTATGTAACGTCACATCTAAAACAGTAAAAGCCTATATTTACACATGGGCTCTAGTTTATTGCCATTCTACTGCTCACATTGTTCAAATTCATGTGCACAGGGAGAGGAATGGGTGAGGGGTAAGGGGGAGGAATGTAGGGAGAGGAATGGGTGAGGGGTAAGGGGGAGGAATGTAGGGAGAGGAATGGGTGAGGGGTAAGGGGGAGGAATGTAGGGAGAGGAATGGGTGAGGGGTAGGGGGAGGAATGTAGGGAGAGGAATGGGTGAGGGGTAGGGGGGAGATGTAGGGAGAGGTTTAGAGGCAACAAATAAATCTGACTTAATAAAGGTTTATTGTGAGAAAATACTTTTTATTATGTGCATGTGCAGGGTTAGAATATAGATTGCATGCTTGAAGAAAACTGCAGGCACCATTACTTATAGAGGAGAATGACTTGCTGGTGGACAGTGACCCAGAGGAGAACGGAGTTGCAAGTAGAGGAAAAGCCTGTCCACCGCTGTCATCTCATCCTGAGTAAGTACAGTAAAAATAGAACTGAATTATCAAAATAGTAAAAGCTAGCATGCAAGCAGTCGTTGTAGGTCTTAGTAAGTTTATTATCTGTGTAACATACTTGAACAAGCATGTAGAGAGATTCATTTTCTTTTTTTGTTCTACTAATTTTATTATTATTTTTTTATTCTTTAGGGTCCCTTCTAGTGAAAAGCCATCAAATGGCCACATTCAGGGCCACAGTAGGCAGAGGGGTCAAGTATGTGGAGACACACATTCAGGAGCAGGTCTCCACTCTTCCCTGTTTCCAGGGCACGGAGAACAGAGGAGGATCCTGATGTGGTGCCTGATAAACCCCAAGCGGACGCCAGGTGTCCAGGCTCCTTTGAATGTTGAGATGCCCACACCCCTTGATATTTTTTCCTCTTTTTTTGATGTGGAGGTTATGAGGCTGCTGTGCTCCAACACCAACAAGAGAGCAGCTCGAAACCTGGAGAAGGGGAGAAAATATCAGTGGAAGGAAATCACCACTAGGGCCTTCTGCTCTACATGGGTGTGATGGACCTTCCAAAGATGACTGACCTGTGGAGGAAGAACATGATTTTTCAGGTGCCCTTCCCCTCTACAGTCATGTCCCATGACAGGTTCAAAGCCATTTTGGCCTCTCTTCACATCAGTGACCCTGCAGAAGATGACTGTAATGACCTGGCCATGGGAACAGATGAGCATTAATGTCTTCACTGCGTTCGTCCGCTGCTTGACATGTTGCGGACTCGCTGCATGGCTGTCTACCATCCTCGGCAGCACATTGCAGTGGATGAACGAATGGTAGCCACCAAGGCTAGACTGTCCTTCAAGCAGTACATGAGGGACAAGCCAACAAAGTGGGGTCTCAAGTTTTTTGTGTTGGCAGACATCAATGGCTACACAGTTGACTACATGCTGTACATTGGTAAGTCCAGCAAAGGCTCTGGAAAAGGACTATCTTTCGATGTGGTCACCACGTTAGTCAACAAGGCCTACTTGGGGACTGGTTATATTGTCTACTGTGACAATTTTTACACAAGTCCCCAGCTGTTTAGACATCTAGGCCAGCAGGGGTTCGGAGCCTGTGGGACATACAGGCAAGGGAGGATTGGGGTTCCCAAAACTCAAGAGAATCCCCTGACTAAGAAATCACCTCGGGGCTCCATTTGCTTTATCCAGGATGGTGACCTTTTTTCTTGTGACGTGGATGGACACAAGGGAGGTATCCCTGTGCACAAATGTCCACTCAGTGTACGACAGGGAGAGTGCTGCGGTGGAGGTAGAAGGTGGATGGCACTTTTGAGTGGGAGCCCATCCCCAGACCAACAGTGGTGAGGGAGTACAATCGCTTCATGGGTGGCGTGGACACATTGGACCAGATGTTGGGGACCAACTCCATCCACAGGAAAGCAAAACAATGGTACATGACTCTTTCAGCACCTGTTGGACATTGCTGTCACAAACAGCTTTGTTATTTCCAAGGAGCTGTCCACCCTGCGGCAGGAGAGACCCCCCACTCTGCAGAATTTTCAGGAGGAGCTCACTGTAGAGCTCATTGGAGTCCCCCTGAAATCAAAGCCCCAACAGCCACAGTCCTTTGACCACTTTCCTGTCCCCACCAGCACAGGACAGACAAAGTCCCAGAGGGCCAGCATGGGACAACGGCAGTGTGCGCTGTCAAGCGTTGTACCCCCTGGCAATGTGAGGGGTGCAATGTGGGACTTAGCCTGCAGTTGGATCGTAACTGTTTCAGGATGTACCACAAGGGTACCGAAGCAGAGCTATAAAGTCTTTCTAAGCCCAAGCTTATGTAAATATGTATAGTTATAATATTTTATTGTATTTTTTAATCTTTCATGTTAATTTTCAATTCCCTCCTTTATTGTTATTTGGTTTCAACGGTTATACACATAATCTTGTATAATCTTGTTGTACATGTTCAAATAAGACTGTACCAAAGGGCAAAAGGTCTTACTGATAACACTTCATACATTTCTATTACACTGTTACACTCCATGATAACACTTAATACATTTCTGTTGCACTGTTACACTCCATGATAACACTTCATACATTTCTGTTGCACTGTTACACTCCATGTTGCATTCCATTATATTTTACTGTCTTAGGCCCAAAAGCCTTTTCTTCATTTGGAGGAATAAAAAGTTAACCAAAAACCCCATGTGCACACTTTTTTGTACAAATGTTTACTATGTTCAAATGTCAAATTTATTGTGCTTGTGAGGTGGTCATGAGTTTCTGCCTCATTAAAAGAAGCTAAAAAGTACTTTAGTTTTTTTTTATTTTTCTTCTATTTAAATTGGGACTACACATTTATTTTATGCAGTAATGGAAAATAAAAGTTAGATATGTAAAAAAAAAAAAAAAAAAAGGGCAAAAGCACATGCTGATATCTCTTTCAACATGTTTTTTATAGCCAAAACAAGAAAATTTGTCTAGACGAATTATTATTATCATTATTATATACAGCCTTTAAAGGGTTAATAAACTAAAGGAGCAATACTACATAAGGACATGACATGGACTAAAACTGTGACTAAACCAAATCTAAGCTAGGATTTAACAAGGACTAAAACCAAACTGAACTAAAACTAATCCAGGAATAAACCAGGACTTAAAAAGAACTAAAACTGGACTAAATTGGGGCTAATCTAGGATAAAACCAAATCTAAACTAGGACTAAATCAGGACTAGACAAAGACTACAACCAGACTAAGCTAGAAATAATCCAGGACTGAACCAAATCTATGCCAGGACTAAATCAGTACTAAAACTGAACTAAACTGGAACAAATCCAAGAGTAAACTTGATCTAAGGCAGGAATAAATCAGGAATAAAACAAGGTCTAAAATTGGAACATTCTAGGACTAAACAAGGTCTAAGCCAGCATTTAACCAGGTCTAAATCAGGACAAATCTAGAACTAAACCAGGACTAAACTGGGCCTAAACAAAGACTAAGCAGTGGTCTTCACATCAAATTTATGAGAGCAGAATTTATTTATCAGAACAGGAGTTTTTTTTCATTTGTAATAATAGTTATTTTGCCTTTTTGGGCTCCAGCAATTTGTCTTTTTCTATATGACATAACAATATAGCATTTATATCCATTTATCACACTGTCTGAATCCTATGTTCAGAGATAGCCAAGAGCAAGAGCATTCATTTGATTTGTAAGTCTTGTAAATCTCAGAAAACCCAGAATGTCACTTGTGCCCTTTTGGTTCTCAACCCTATGCCTCAGTGTTTACAAATGTCATATTAAATGTGTAAAGTGCTATTTCAAATTCATTGCACATGGGTTATCAGTAACATGCTTTTTCATATATTAACACTGCACTTGAAGTCATCATAGTACATTTGCATCTCGTGAACCACTTTGCAAAATCCTAAACGTCACTATCTGCTTCACAGATCTCCTAAACCAGGGATACAGGAGCGCATAGAGTAAGGGGTTAAAGCACGAGTTCAGATACATCAAACTAAACAAAAACTTGAAATGATAGTTCATATTCCCTCCCAGATAGAACACAACATATTGTGGTGTGTAGCAGAGGAGAAAGAGAAACACAACAAAGCCCAGATTCCGTGCTGCTTTCAGCTCAGATTTCCTGGAGTTCACCGCCGGCTGCTGTGCAGTGGCTGCAACCTGAGAACGCATGGCATGGGCCTGCGACACTGCCACAAAGAAAACTTGCAAGTACAGTATAATTATGAGCAAAAAGGGCAAGCAGAAAATCACCGCCAGGTCAATGTAATATTCAATATAGGTCAACACTAAGAAGCATTCCCCTTCGCACCTCCTATACTGCCCCGGCATAATGAGATTTTTATGGTAATAACCAAAGCTGTACAGGACAGAGAGGATCCAGCAGGTGATCAGGGCGATACTAACAGATCTCCTGCACATCAGGGTGGGGTAGTGCATGGGGTCACAAATGGCTATGTAGCGGTCTATCGAGATAAGGATCATGCCTCCGACCGATACAGAAACCTGTGTACAACCAAAGATGCTATAAAGGACACACAGGATGTCCCCCACTCGCCAGCAAGTGTACACTAAGGAACTTTGGACTGGGATCACCACGCAGCACATCAGGAAGTCTGAGACGGCCAAGTTGAGGAGGATGAAGTTAGGAGAGGAGTGCAGCTGCCTGAGAAAATAAACAAAATGAGTATATGCATTACAATAAACCTGATGTCAGTTCTTGTGACTTGCCTAAAATGCGAGATAGTGATGATGACCATAAGGTTGAGGATGCCGGTGCTGATGGCAAAGCTGAAAAGCACGATCACATAAATGTAGATGCTCTGATCTGGGATCTGCTTGGTGCAGGACAGATTGCCCAGTTCTGGGTAGCACTGGTACCACTGCTCACTGCTCATGTTGGAGGAAGGAGGGGGGGGGGGAAGAAGTGACTTCATCCAGGCGCTTTATCTCTCGTCTCCCTCCACCTCCGCCTGCTCCCAGATGGACACTGGACCTCCCAAGCCACTTGCATCATGAGCCAAAACAACTCCACAACTTAACTTTGGATAGCAGTGATCAAATCAATGACTCAGCACACTTGACTAACTTTGGTGAAGTTCACTAAGTAATAATGCTTTTGCATTTTGTGATTGTAAATATAAAGTTCCTCAACCAAAAAGATTGCACCCATCTTAAAAACAAATCCGTGCCTGATTCTTTGGCCTCAGAAAGCACCTGCTTCTGAATATCTTACGCTGCATTTTGTGTGGTCAGAGTTTGCTCCAGCTCTCATGCCAAACAAATACTGAATAAGAAAACTTGAATGTGTTTGTTAGTTTCTGAAATTCTATCTTGTTTCACATTAAAGCGTTAGCATTTTTTTTTTTTTTTTTTTACAAAGTCTCAGGTACACTGTCAGAAAAAAGGGTACAGTTGGGGTACATTTCTGTTCTCTAAGGTACAACTACTGGTGTTGTACTCTCAAGGGGTCATAGTTGAGCCATAAGATACTGATATGTACCCTTTCTAGGCTGAGATGGTACATATATGTTCCAAATGGTGAAAAGGTCCATATTTGTACCATTTTTCTCTCATGCAGGGGTACAATCCAAAATATGTGTAACATATTAGAGAACAACAGGTACAAGAACTGGATTTAAGTTATGAGAAGGCGCATTGATACTATGTGAAAAATCCCAGTGGAAGCACACTGTGCTGGATCACATGTCTGTATGCTGCTACGTGGAAACTGAACTGAGTTGCTTGACTTGACAATGGAGTGGAGATTTTTCTACAAATGGGCTTTAACTGAAATGAACGTACAGTTATTGAAGGTGAAGCAGTGAAACTGTGAAGAACACCCAGGGCTGTTTATATAAACGTACTATTTCTGTTTCAAATTCAATTCAAGACTTTTGATACGTAAAAATGTAAACTGGACAATTAGGAGGCGTGTGGGCAGGAAATTAAATAAGATCACTAGTGTTAGCTCGCTAATTAGCTACTTCTTTAAAATGGGAGGGAAACTTTTGCTAATTGTAGTTTTACTAACTCAAGAGGCTGCAGCTGGTAGATTATTTCTGATGCTTTAAACTGGGCACCTTTCTTTGTTGAACCATTTTAAAAAGGCAGTATTTTAGCTCTGTTGCTACACTGTTAGAAAAGAAGGTCAATATTTGTACCCTTAGGGGTCCAATGGCTTGTCACTGGGGCAGTACCCTCAAAGGTCCAAATTTTGTACCCCTGATATACACAGTAAAAAGTCAAGTGTTAAAATGAACACAGCACCATGACACTGGTGAACAATGCCACCCATGACCTGATGTCTTTGAGATAAACAAGGCTGCATTCTAATGCACTTACTCCCATCATTTAATGAGTAGTGGTTAGAAGAAAGTGGTTTCTTCTTTAATGTCATTTTCAGAAAAAACACGTTGCTGGGGAAATGCTGAAGACTGATTGATCAGCTGTTAAAATTAATGTAATGAATTTTTTTAAAGAAAATTATTAAACAAAGCTTTCAGCTGTAATTAAACTTTATTATAACATGAGCCTGTCCACATCAGTCATGGTCAGAGATACAGTGACCCCTGTGTTAAATGGAAATGTATTCTCAATAACTTTCATTTTTCTTTAAAAAACTTTGACCATGCACGAGGGAGTCATGTTTGCACCATGACAGTTGTGGACAAGACCATTTTATATATTGTAGCTTAAGTACAGTAAATAAGTTTTCATTTAAATTTAGCTCCCAAAAAAATGCACTTAAATTCTTTATACTGGCTTTTTTTTTTTTTTTTTTTTTTTTTTTTACAGAAATGCAACGCTCAAACATTATGATTGAAGTGCCAGTCAAACAAGTGAAGCCTTTAACCACTGCCCATTACATAATGGAGTGTGTGCATTAGAATGCAGCCCCCCTTTTTTTTCTCAAAGACATCAGGTCATGTGTGGCATTGTTCACCAGTGTCATGGTGCTGTGTTCATTTTAACACTGAAATATTAAAACTAGACTGTAGCTGAAATAAAATTTCTTGGAGTCATCATAGACAATAAATTGTCTTGGAAAACCCACGTCAGACATATAAAAACAAAAATCTCCAAAAGTCTCTCCATAGTAAATAAAACAAAATATTACCTTGATTACAATGCATTGCATACATTATATTGCTCAATGATTCTTCCTTACTTCACATATTGTATTGAGGTATGGGGGAATACTTATCAAACTACACTAAAACCTTTAATTTTTTTACAGAAACAAGTCCTACGGATTATCCACAAAGTTGGGTTTTTAGAACACACTCATAATCTTTTTATACATTCCAAGCTCTTAAAATTTGAAGACCTTACTCAGTATTACACAGCAATTATTATGTTTAAAGCATACCATAAACTACTACCAAAAAATTTGCAAACACTATTTACTTTGAGTGAGAGAACCCACCACTTGAGAGTGACTGGAGACTTCAAATTGCCTAAAGTGAGAACCACCAAAAACTTGCATGTCTGTACGTGGAGTGAAACTCTGGAACAGTCTGGACAAACTCTACAAGCAATACCAAAGTGTCAATACGTTTAAATTACATTACAAAAATATGGTCTGGTCACAGTATATGGAGAGTGTCTAAGGTCATTCCATCACTGTCTTCTGCAAAACTAGTTCTGCTGGAACATCTTTTATCATAGAATGTGTTTTTTTCTTATCTTATGGTACTTGCTTCTCTTACCATCGCTGGTATGCGCTTTTTTTTTTTTTTTTTTTTTTACCATTGCTGGTACTGTATGTGCTTTCTTACTATTGCTGGTATGTGCTTTTCTTACCATTGCTGGTATTAGTATTCAGGTCCTGTGTCCTTAACTGTATGGTTACTTGTCTCCAAGCAAAAAGAAAAAAGAGTTCATAACAGATAAGAATTATCATGGAAAAATGGAAGTGATTTTTTTCTTTACTTATGTCAATATGTATAGATGAGATAGATAGATAATGGGGGTGGGGTTAAATAAGTTTTCTTCCCCCCACTCCTTCTTGGACGTTACAATTTTGATTGTTCTTCTGTATATTGTATATGTATAAAATGTTACCCTGTCCAAGATAAACAAAATTAAAAGAAAAAAAAAAGAAAAAAAAATGCACCAGGATACAGCAAATATTGTCTGTTATATAGATTTTCTTCCCTGGGGGAGGACCCCCAGACCTTCTGTGGATTAGTTACATACTTAACACCTGTGAGTCACGACTTCCTCTCCTGTGAGTTGCAGACATCATGGCTCAGCTCCTAACTTCCTCAAACCATAAAAAGGTCTCTGACTCCATCCAAATAACTGGCTTTGTTAAAACAGAAGATAATTCACATTTTTTTGTATTAGTCCTATAATAATCTGCCATGTGCCACCACAGTAAAATGACAGGACCCGGCTGGCCCCCCCAGCAAAAAAATCCTGGCTACGCCCCTGAGTACAGCTTTTGAGTCACATGACTTACTTGAGGGCAAAACAAACATGGCGATGCGCAGCAGGCGTGAGGAGATGCAGCCAACTACGTATTTAGACGGCCTGACAACTCAGGACAAAATACAACACAAACTACAAACATTGCTGCCAGAGCTGGACTTCGGAAACCCCCTACTGCTGCCGCTGTGGAACTAGAAAAAAATTGCATCAAAAGTAATTTTTTGAGTTGGGATGGGTCATCAACCCAGCGTATGGGCAGGGCATTAGTTTTTCATCATAAAAGATGAGTACAACTAAGACAAACACAAACTGCTGTCAGCTAACGCTAGCTTAAGACAATTTCATTCAAATATTTTCACTGCACGTGTGTGTATTTAAACAACTGCAACTGTTCACCCTCCACAGGAAGGGTCTTACACTGGGAAGATGAAGTTAAAATACTTAAAGATCTATGGGAGGTTTTAAAGGAATAAATTAAACATTTCTACGAATTTTGAGGCCAAACTCTGAATGTTACACACTGGTCGGCTTACTTGACAGAGCAGGGTTGAGAGGATGGTCTGGGCTCCTCTTTGTGCCACCGGGTTTTTCTTTTGGAGATCATGCTATGGTTCCTTGGGTGCATCCTCCAGGGAAGCTCCACGTGTCAGCTGCCAGTCGGGTGATCCAGAGACACAGGATTCATGTGGGACCTTGTTTGTCTCATCTCCAATTTTCTGACTCATGTAGAAAAGGCTTAGTTTTTCTCTAAACCTATAGGCTGGCATCAAAGCTCAAGAAATACGTGAGGATGCAATGGCTTGAGCCTTAAAAGAACTGGATAAAAAAAAACACAGAAAAAGTGAGGAGCAGAAAAGTGGAAAATCAGAAGTAGGTGCGCTTGGAGCCGCACCGTCATCGTGGGGGATGGAAGTTCCACGAGCACATAGCTTTGAAGAGACAACCTCCTGGATGGATCCTAATCTGCTTTTTTATTACCTGATTATTGTTGATTGTGATTATGGTTAATGGACGTTTTACAGCACCATTTGTCAGTAATATACAGAAAAGGTGAAAATTTGAGCTTTTGCTCTGGAAACTGTGCTTTACTTCAAGATGACCGCACACACAACCTTGTGTTTGTTTGCTCGGAGCTGAGCATGATTTTAAATGTGTTTAAACTGTTTTGAGAGCTAATGTGTGTTTTGCTCAATGAATGGATCCTTGTTTTTAAACATTTTGCATTTTAAAAGGATTACAAAGCCTAACTGTTTAATTCTATCATATGGCTATGAAGCATGTAGCACTTGGTCCAAATTGCTAGCTTCCACCATCAGCCTGGATCTAGGCCTTGGCTCAAGCCTGCTCTGCTAGCCACAAGCCTGTTCTGCTAGCCACAAGCCTGTTCTGCTAGCCTTCACCATCAGTCTGGATCTGGGCGTTGGCTCAAGCCTGCTCTGCTAGCCACAAGCCTGCTCTGCTAGCCTTCACCATTAGCCTGGATCTGGGCCTCGGCTCAAGCCTGCTCTGCTAGCCACAAGCCTGCTCTGCTAGCCACAAGCCTGCTCTGCTAGCCACAAGCCTGTTCTGCTAGCCTTCACCATTAGCCTGGATCTAGGCCTTGGCTCAAGCCTGCTCTGCTAGCCACAATGGGACATGGGATGGTTCCAGCCTTTTCAATCTCAGCTCCTAAATTCCACTGATTCCAGGTTTGCTTTTGTATCACTATTAACTTATTGTTTCATTTCATATGTGAAAATGATTACAAAGTCTCTGATAATCTTGCTTTTAATACTTGTTTTTAGCCATGAGCATTGTGATAGAGGGACAAATGAAATACATTTACAAATAATGTCTATTCAAAAGTCCACTTCAAGTGTTGAGATGAATGAAGAACCTAGTTTGAATTCATACAGCAACACACAATTGCATTTCCAAGTCTTCAGATTCAGGATGAAAAATCTTTTGTCTGTTCATTATAAAAAACTATTTCTTAATGGGTGTAGATACTGTATCCAAATCAAACACTTTGACTAAAAATGGCTTTTCTCAGAAGCTCTTGTTGATTTCAGGAAATGTGCAGCCAAACCCAGGCCCAGATTTCCAGATGCCATCTGAATTTAAATCAAATCTGGTCTTCTGGTCTTAGCTTGCTGCCCAAAATGGACTTTGTTAAAATTTGGGTTCAAACAGCAGCTGACATTATTATCATTTCTGAAACATGGCTTAAGAAATCTGTAAGTGACAATGATATTTCTATTAGTGGTTTTAATGTATATCGTTGTAATGAGCATCTGGAAGAGGAGGTGGGGTGGCAGCTTATGTTAAATCATACTTGCATGTTGAAATAAGCAATACCACATCTCTTCCAAAACAACTAGACTTCCTTGCACTAAAAATGGAACTTTTCACAAGTATCTTTTTAAATGTGGTAGGGTGCTATAGGCCACCATCCGCTCCCCCTAGTACATTAGAATCTTTAAAGCAACTTTTGCTGGAGTAAATACCAGTGAATTGATTCTAGATGGAGACTTAAATTGGGATTGGCTCAGCCCAATATCTGATGAATTTAAATCCTTATGTGAGTTTTTAAACTTGACCAGCTCATTACTTCTCCCACTCGTCCCAATCCAAAATGTTGTGAAAAATCTACCTTGATAGACCTTATTTTGACCAATGCTCCCCATAAATATAGTGCCACAGGGGTGTTTTGCAATGACTTAAGTGATCATTGTGTTGTGGCAGCGGTCAGAAGCAAAAAAGTCATTAAAAGAAACCATGTGTTGTCATAAAGAGGAACATTTTTTCGGAGCAAGGCTTTCTGCTTGATTTAAGAAATTGCAACTGGAATCGTGTTTGTCTAATTCCAGATGTTGAATTGGCTTGGAATTATTTTTATGAAATTTTAACAATATTGTTAACACACATGCCCCATTCCGGAAATTCCAAATAAAAGGTAGGGCTAATCCATGGTTCTCATTTGAACTTTCAATCATTATTAACCAACGCGACAAGGCTTGGGGCAAAAGCAAGAAAATCCAGTCTTACCGATGACTGACTTACCTTCAGAAGGTTACGAAACAAATGTTCTTACTTAATTACACTATTTTATTAATTTTATTATTTATTATTATTATTATTTTTATTGTTTCCCTTTGTCTTTGTGTTCACACCCTGAAGAAGGCGCAAGCCGACACGCGTTGCATGTTTTAAGGTCTCCAGCCCTCATGTAATAAAGGCCTTTTATATCTTTCCAACCAAGTGAGTGCCTGGACCTTGTTTTTCTTCAACTTTTGTTACCCTTTCCATGAGCACCATTGGTTTTGTGGATACCAGTAGCTCCTAGTCTCAATCTGTTTTTGTTATTTTATGGATTGTTGTGTGGGCCTCTTGACCAGGACTCCCTTGAAAAAGAGGTCTTCGAATTTCAATGGGACTTTCCTGGTTAAATAATGGAAAAATAAAATACTGGATACGACGTAGACTAAGGGAGAAGTAGAACTTTAGCCCGAGTTTAGAACTGGACTTGGGACTTGGATTGTGATTGTGTCTGTGGCCTTTGGTTTCCCAGGAGCCGGCGTGGGCTCCTGGGATAAAACCGTGTTAGTCCAATGCAGCATTAGTCTGGTGATTTTATTTTGCGATGTGTACAACAAATATGTTTTTTGACGCTGCCCTTGTCCGGCTGTTCGCTTACAAGCTGTGACAGGAAGTGGATCATTCAATTTAGCCGAATGCAGAAGTAGTTAGCGCACAACCCCTATTGTCTGGCCAATCAGAGCGCGAGTAGCTCTGACCAATCACAGAGCTCGTTACATTGCTTTTCTTTTTATTTTATTTAACTTTAGCCAGGAGGACCAGGAACGCCATGGAAAAGCTAAAAGGAGAAGCTA
Source organism: Bostrychus sinensis (assembly GCA_020698575.1). NCBI lineage: Eukaryota > Metazoa > Chordata > Actinopteri > Gobiiformes > Eleotridae > Bostrychus > Bostrychus sinensis. The sequence continues at coordinate 36,169,685 of CM036240.1, forward strand.
ATTGGAGAAGCTAATAGGTTTTGCAAATGCTTTTCCAAAAAGGTTTTGTAAATACATTTAGAAATCTGTTTCCTAAATTGATTAATGAATAACGCTATTAATCCTTCTTTTATTAAAACCATTTAGTAATCCATTTATTAAAGGCTCTTTTAAAAACTCTTTTAATAAAAGCATTAATCCTTTTCACGTGGTGCTCACGGTCCTCCATAGGAGCTTATTTGTATGTTCTGGTATATTTTAACTTGATTTCAAACTAACACTGGCAGCAAACAGGGTACAGTATTCAGTGTTTGCCTCGCGTGCATGTAGTAACATGCGGTGCACCTCTTTCCTCCCTCCCCTCCTCTGTGCTCCGTGTGTGACCTCTGCATGGACCTGTCCTCTCCCTTTCACATCTGAACCCAATGGATTGCTGTCCCCTGTGTGCGTCCATGCAGCAGTCAGCTGTGAGAATGATCGAAGAGACCTGCCTCACAGTTACCTGCAGTGCATTTGTATAGGCACATTACAACAGTTCACAGCTAAAATCCACTCACATTTGGTGTTTAGGTCGTGTGGATGTCCAGCTCTGGTTACTGTGCGCCAGAAACTAAATCACTGAGAAAAGTTCCGTGTTGTCATAGACAAGTGCCATTAATTGCGTTAATTTCTTTAGTGCATTAATTTCTCAGTAATTACTTAATTGTGATTAACGCGTTAAAGTCCCAGCCCTAATTTAGACTGCAGTACTGTTTTTACACCAGTACGAGTGCATGTGGTTACAGTACCTTTAACTTGTAATGGCATTAGGATTTTTTTTTTTTTAGACATGAATTTATCTTTTATCTTAGCTTCTTTTTTGCATAAGTGAAAAAAACAATCCAAGACATTTAGAAAAAAAATACATTTTATTTATAATATATTGTATATCACTTACATTCATTGACAGTGGATTGCTGGATTAAGGTTATAGAAATACTCACAAAAGACTTCATACAGTGTTTTATGTTATTAATCAATAAATGTATTGATAAAACTAATAACCTTTGCTCATTTTCATTAGTATTAATTATATTTTCCACATCAAAAAACTCCCATGTGATAAAAGTGCTTTTGTGTAGACTAATTGTTCCCATCCACTAATACTGGGTTTGGTATCTTTGACTCCCACATGGGCGGTGTATACACAGGGGCAGCCTTTTCTATTGGTGAAAAACAGCTTTTCCTTTCAAAAGTGTAATGCAAAATCTATTACCTCTGGAAAATTCAATTTGCATTCAGAGAGAACAACACCAGCAGTGTGTACAATGAAGAGCTACAATTACAACCATGCATTTTGTATTAAGTATAAATGTTTCAATTGCTAAATAAACCATGTCAATTTACAGTAGATATACACATAAATCTTTTTTGTATACTGAGGGCTGAGAACCAAAGGCTGTAAGTAACATTTACAAGAGAAGAAAAAATGGCACAGTACTGACTTTTAGTCAAATTTCAATTCATAAATACTAAATATTCAAACACACAGATCACAGACCACCAGCTTTATCTTTAATAAACCAAATCTAAGTCAGGACTAAATCAGGGCTAAAACCAGAACTAATCCAGGTCCAAATCAGGACTAAACAAGGTCTAAGCCAGCACATAACCAGGACTAAACTGGGCCTAAACAAAGACTAAGCAGTGGTCTTCACATCAAATTTATGAGAGCAGAATTTATTTATCAGAACAGGACTAAAACAGCAAAACACTCCCAAGTATCACCAGCAGAACCCGTACCACAGCTTGAGAACCACTGACGTAGATTTGTTTCATTTTGGGCTCCAGCATTTTATGTCTTTTTCTATATGACATAACAGTATAGCATTTATATCCATTTATCACTCTGTCTGAATCCTATGTTCAAAGATAGCCAGTTGTTTTTATTGTGATCTTTTGGCAGTAAAAACAAGAGCATTCATTTGATTTGTAAGTCTTGTAAATCTCAGAAAACCCAGAATGTCACTTGTGCTCTTTTGGTTCTCAACCCTATGCCTCAGTGTTTACAAATGTCATATTAAACGTGTAAAGTGCTATTTCATTGCACATGGGTTATCAGTAACATGCTTTTTCATATATTAACACTGCACTTGAAGTCATCATAGTACATTTGCATCTCGTGAACCACTTTGGAAAATCCTAAACGTCACTATCTGCTTCACAGATCTCCTAAACCAGGGATACAGGAGCGCATAGAGTAAGGGGTTAAAACATGAGTTCAGATAGAGCAAATTAAACAGGAAGAGCTTGAAATAATAGTTTATATCCCCTCTCAGATAGGCCATCATGTAGTATGGCGAGAAGCAGCAGAGAAAGAGTAACACAACAAAGCCCAGATTCCGCGCTGCCTTCAGCTCTGATTTCCTGGAGTTCACCGCCGGCTGCTGTGCAGTGGCTGCAACCTGAGAACGCATGGCACGGGCCTGCGACACTGCCACAAAGAAAACTCGCAGGTACAGTATAATTATGAGCACAACAGGCCCGCAGAAGGTCACTGCCAGGTCAACATGATATGCAGTATAGGTCAATCCTGTCGAGCATTTCCCTTCACACCTCTTATACCGCCCCGGAATAATGACATTGTTATGTAAATACCCACAGCTGTACAGGACACAGATGATCCAGCAGGTGATCAGGGCGATGCTAACAGATCTCCTGCACATCAGGGTGGGGTAGTGCATGGGGTCACAAATGGCTACGTAGCGGTCTATCGAGATAAGGATCATGCCTCCGAGCGATACGGAAATCAGGGTGCAGTAAAAGACGTTAAACACAACACACATGATGTCACCGACTCGCCAGCAAGAATACGGGTAGGAACCTTTGACTGGGATCACCACGCAGCACATCAGGAAGTCTGAGACGGCCAAGTTGAGGAGGATGAAGTTAGGAGAGGAGTGCAGCTGCCTGAGAAAAGAAACAACATGAGTATATGTATTACAATAAACCTGATGTCAGTTCTTGTGACTTGCCTGAAATGCGAGATAGCGATGATGATCATAAGGTTGAGGATGCCGGTGCAGATGGTGAAGATGAAAAGCACGATCAGATAAATGTAGATGCTCTGATCAGGGATCTGCGCGGTGCAGGACAGATTGCCCAGTTCTGGGTAGCACTGGTACCACTGCTCACTGCTCATGTTGGAGGAAGGAGATGGGTGGGGGGAAGAAGTGACTTCATCCAGGCGCTTTATCTCTCGTCTCCCTCCACCTCCGCCTGCTCCCAGATGGACACTGGACCTCCCAAGCCACTTGCATCATGAGCCAAAACAACTCCACAACTTAACTTTGGATAGCAGTGATCAAATCAATGACTCAGCACACTTGAATAACTTGGTGAAGTAATAAATCTTGCTTTTTCTATTTTGTGGCTGTAAAAATAAAGTTCCTAAATCAAAAAGAGTGCACCAATTTTAAAAACAAATCCATGCCTGATTCTTTGAAGGCCTCAGAAAGCACCTGCTGCTGAATATCTGTAGTACTCTGCATTTTGTGTGGTCATTCAATGAATGAATGATTGAATGAATTACAAAACTTGAATGTGTTGGTTAGTTTCTGAAATTCTATCTTGTTTTACATTAAAGCCTGAGCACTGAGTGAACCACACCAAAGACTGGAATTATATACAACTGTTGCATTATTTTATTTTTAGTTTTGTTTTGTTTTTTTTTTTTTTACAAATTCTCAGGTTGGCCTTGTTGCTATCGGAGTTGTGTATGCAACACTGTAATATTTTGAAATTTCCTATGAATTTTTTTTTTCACTAGATAGTATCCTTTGCCCAAGCACATGCCTTCACCATGCGTCTCCCATAGGTTTAACGTGCAGAGCTGCAGATCACTGCCAGGATCATGGTTGTGTTGATGGTTCATGAACAGCACATTTAAAGGGGTGAGATTATGCAAAATTTAATTTTTTTATGTTTTCTATCATGTTATAATGTTGTTCCCTCATCAAAACATAGCTGCAGTTGTGTTTTACCTCATTCACACATTTCAGTAATCTTCTATTCTTTGGTCCTGAGGCCTTAGAATGAACCTCTGCAGCACTGACCAATCAGCAAGCTCTCTACATCCACTCTGCTGTGGTGTACAGCACTGATTCCTCACAGATAGTTTTTTATTTTGTATTAAAATGGCATCAAACAAAAAGTTTAAGGTAATAAAAAGCTATTTTTCTATGGTACTGTTCAAAATAGTGTAACAGCTCTGTACTCTGCTGCCCTCTGCTGGTCTCTTCATCTGTTTTTATGGCAGTAACAAAAGTTACTGAAAAAAATTTCTTTTAGTCAAATGATGTTTTTAAAGGTTGTAAAACATGCAATGCTGTTCTAGAGGTGACTAAGATTGGCTTAAAAATATAAACAAAAGCTTAATATAACCCCTTCAAAGACTGACAGAGCAGGTTAATACAGTCTGTCTCTGTATAATGTGCAGCAATAGTCTGAAAATAAAATAAGTGTGAGTATGTGAACAGGTACCTGTTACGAAGCAGTAACAAAACAGTATAATTACTCTGTTGCTATTTTGTGCAGTTAAAAACTAGATTTGTATTATTTGTGTAAATAATGCCAGATGGGCAGGTGTCTATCACCACTCATAAAGGTGAGCTGTTACAGAGTATCAGGGCCATGCAGAGAGATACTGGGGGGCAGGGGCCCAAGCTTCAAAATGGGGAAACAGATAAAAACTTGTTTCCCAACGTAAATAATACACAACAATTAGCTCATCTCCAAACTAAATAGTTTGTAAGAGATCAGTTCTTCAGGTTCATGCTAAAAGGAGATGGAAAAACTGGACCTATATTGTGCAGCTCAGACTGGGCATCTGTACTCTTGGCATTTATATAGTGATTTAAAAGTGAGTGGGACCGTATGGCAGGGGGTCTAGGAGTTTTCCCTCAGGAAGAACAAAACATTTTAGAAGAACTTGGCTTTGACTTTGGAGTAAAAATATGAGCAGAATTTATGATTTTACTGCGACAAAGATTCAGGACATAAAATTGTTTACTATCACTTTATAACTAGTTACTACATTTTATTTTACATGAGCTGCCTAAAAATAGGGACTGATTAAAAATAAAATAACAATTTCTACAGCACAGATTAATGACAGCACTAATACAATACGATATACTTTATTGTCCCCTTGAGGAAAATTGTCTTGGACTTGTGCTGTAGTGCCTTACAATAAAAAAACAGATAAGATACAAAGCAGACAAATCACAACTGCACACATTCACATAATACATTTCCAGAGGAAACACCAAGAACATTGCCCAGTCACAATTTTAAGCATTATTATTGAGAAGTCCTATAGATCTTGGAACAAATGAGTTTTTAAATCTGTCGAGTCTGCATTGGGGAACTCTGTACCTCCTCCCCGAGGGCAGGAGAGCGTCCTCTGAGTGGAGGAATGGGTTGGATCAGCCTGTATCCTCTGAGCTTGTCTGAGCACAGACTCATCGTACAGTAGGTTCAGAGACTGGTGTTGCCTCTTCCCCATGATTTTCATCGCACTGTTACTTTGTCGCATAAGTTTTGTTTTTAGCTGTACAGATAGATTACGGTACCAAGCGGTTATACCATATCTCACCAGGCTTTCCAGCACTGCCTGGTAAAACAAAAACATTAGCCTTTGACTGACACCGTAAACTCTTAGTCCACGTAGAAAATATAGCCATTGTTGGAGCCGAGAGCACAGACTATCAACATGAGTTTTCCATCTAAAAGTGCTGTCAATATGAAGCCCCAGATACCTGTAGGAGAGGACTTGCTCAATAGGAGTATTAGATATAACCACTGGGCTATGATCCCCAATGGACCTTGGGTCTAAGACCAATTCTTTTGTCTTAGTTACATTTAGAATCAGGTGACCACTGCACAAGGTGTTTAACTTACTGGACTTGCGTCTTTGTGCAGCAGGCTCAGTACGGCCGCGTCATCAGAGAATTTAAAAACAAAGTTATTGGAGTGGCTGTTGGAACAGTCAAAAGTGTAAAAAGGACTGGAGAACTGACACAGCCTGGTGGAGCACCTGTACTAATACATTTTGATTTTGAGAGGGTTTGATTGACTCTGACTTGCTGTTGCCGGTTGGTTAAAAAGAATAATACCATTTGATTAAAAAGGGGTTAACCCTCATCAGTCTTAATTTAGATAAAAGCAGATAAGGTTGAAGAGTATTAAAAGCAGAACTAAAATCAACAAAATAAATCCGTGCATATGCTTTGGGTCTTGCTTAAGTGCTTAAGTGCAAGATGGGTAAAACTGTTAATGGCGTCATCAGTGCCCCTTCCCTGCTGGTAAGCAAACTGAAACTGATCCAGTACAGAACTAACGTCTGCTTTTAGTAAAGTGATCATACAATTTTTTAAACACTTCATAATGACATAATGACAGCACTTATGAATAAATCCTGCCTTAGTTAATGGGCTATGCCTAATATAAGCTTTATATTATCTAGCATAAGTTTCTACAGTATATTTGGGCATTATTATTTGCTTTTTGTGTGAATGTCTGATCACATATTTATTTGTGGTGTCCACATTGTGCCCTGAGCCCCTAGAATGCTCAGCTCTGCTCCTGCTCCAGGACAGAGATCCTGTCACAGTCTCTGAGCCTTCACTGTCATTACACTGGGCTGTGCTCCAGAGAAGACCTAAGACTTTTAACAGAATTGTTTTATGTTAATACTATGATAATCCAGCTCTGATATTGTGAGAAATGCCTCGCGCGTGTCCGCTGTAGGCAGGATGCTTCCGATTGCGCCAAGTATATTTGGACCATAATATTTCAATGAACTGTTTATGATCATATCTCCAATATCTGGTTGATTTTTATCAAACAAAAATTGAATTAAAGCTGAAAACAGTCCCTAGTGTCCATGATTTCATTAAATTTACTGTGACTGACCAGATTTATTATGTAACCTTACAGAGGCTACTGCAGGGGGCAATGGCTGGCGCGCCCCTGTCATTCAGTGCTCGGCTTCTATCTAATTATTCCATGGGCCAGCCCTGGACTATGGGGCCGACACCGTGTGACCACGGGGGACCATAGATAGTAGCTGCAGTTGGGAGGGGGTCAGGGGGTCGTTGCCGTGTGATAACGACTGCTCGTCTGTGTGTAGTGGCTGGGCTGAGATAACGAACACACACATCCTCACAGCTGACCCAAAAGTATACACTGACCCACCTGGAAGCTCCTGGTGCTCCTCCACCTGTCTCAGTTGGTTTATTGTAGACTACTTGCTTAGGACCACGCTAAGTTACTACAGATCTCTCTCAGGGCTTCACGCTCCACTCTCTGCTGTGCAAAGTGCAGCTGGACAGGACGTGGCAGCAAAATTAAAGGTCACATGGTGACATCACATGATGAACTGACAGATGGCAGGTCATGTATTACAAATAATTTGTACATATTGGTAACACTGTATATGGTACAATATACTGCACTGTCAGAAAAAAGGGTATGATTGGGGTACATATCTGGTTTTTGGGGGTGTACCCTCAATGGGTCATAGTTGAGTCATAAGATACTGATATGTAACCTTTCTAGGCTGAGATGGTACATACACTTATCGGCCACTTTATTAGGTACACCTTGCTAGTACCGGGTTGGAGCCCCTTTTGCCTTCAGAACTGCCTTAATCCTTCATGGCACAGATTCAACAAGGTACTGGAAACATTCCTCAGAGAGTTTTGTCCATATTGACCTGATAGCATCATGCAGTTGCTGCAGATTTGTCGGCTGCACATCCATGATGCGAATCCCCCATTCCACCACATCCAAAAGGTGCTCTATTGTATTGAGATCTGGTGACTGTGGAGGCCATTTGAGTACAGTGAACTCATTGTCATGTTCAAGAAAGCAGTCTGAGATGATTCGAGCTTTATGACATGTAGCGTTATCCTGCTGGAAGTAGCCATCAGAAGATGGGTACACTGTGGTCATAAAGGGATGGACATGGTCAGCAACAATACTCAGGTCGGCTGTGGCGTTGCAACGATGCTCAGTTGGTACTAAGAGGCCCAAAGTATGCCAAGAAAATATCCCCCACACCATTACACCGCCACCACCAGCCTGAACCGTTGATACAAGGCAGGATGGTTCCATGCTTTCATGTTGTTGACGCCAAATTCTGACCCTACCATCTGAATGTCACAACTTTTTTCAATCTTCTGTCTTCCAATTTTGGTGAGCCTGTGCGAACTGTAGCCTCAGTTTCCTGTTCTTAGCTGACAGGAGCGGCACCCGGTGTGGTTTTCTGCTGCTGTAGCCCATCTTCCTCAAGGTTGGACGTGTTGTGCGTTCAGAGATGCTCTTCTGCATACACTGTTAGAAAAGGAGGTCAATATTTGTACCCTTAGGGGTCCAATGGCTTGTCACTGGGGCAGTACCCTCAAAGGTCCAAATTTTGTACCTCTGATACACACAGTAAAAAGTCAAGTGTTAAAATGAACACAGCACCATGACACTGGTGAACAATGCCACACATGACCTGATGTCTTTGAAGTAAAAAGGACCGCATTGTAATGCACTCACTCCCCTCATTTAATAGGCAGGGATTAAAACTGTTTATGCTTTGCTGTCATTTTTAAGAAACATCACGTTGCTGGGGAAATGCTGAACACTGATTGAGCTGATGTTAAAACCAATGTAATATATGGTGTAGCTTTAGCACAGCTGATAGGTTTTGATTTAGCTTGCAAGACACAGCCTTTTTAACTTAATGAAACTAGCTTCATTTTTTTTCCCACAGAAAAACCAATGCTCAAAAATTAGGTTTGAAGTGTAGTCAAACAAGTGCAGTGTTTAACCGCTGAAGTGAGTGCATTAGAATGCAGTTTCTCTAATATGAAAGACATCAGGGTCATGTGTGGCATTGTTCACCAGTGTCATGGTGCTGTGTTCATTTTAACACTGAAATATTAACACTAGAGTAAAGAGTAAATTTAACACTAGACAGATAAGGACCATATGTTCACTGACAGTGTTAATTTCACACTAGACAATTTACTGTGTAGTTCCTTAAAAGAACAATATTGTACATTTTTAAAAAGGTACTTTTTATGCTAATGCTTATGTTAATTAATTAAGGTACATAAGTGGTCCCTATAAGTTACAAAGCATGAGGTACATATTTGTACCTATATCAAGGGTACAAAATTTGGACCTTTGAGGGTACTGCCCCAGTGACAAGCCATTGGACCCCTAGGGGTACAAATATTGACCTTCTTTTCTAACAGTGTAGTTACTCTGGCCCCGGGAGTGAACGTGAGCTCGGGAATAATGCATTTTTGAGACGGAGATGTGCGCGTGGGGCGTCCCGCGACTGTCTCCCACGGAGGCTGGGCAGCAGGGAGTCTCTGCAGCCGTTGTACTGAGAGTGAACTCAGGAACAGTGCAGTTTAGAGTGAAATAAATGTACACCAAGCATATCTTGTTCATTGACGCACTTTTCCCTGCAGAAGAGTGAATTTGAACTCGGTGAATTTTAGTTGGTGACCCCTGCTATAGGCCCTCGCCACTCCTGGAGCTCAGGCCTAATAATGAGGAACCCATACAATTACAATATAGCGTCACAATAGGCGACGCATCTAGATATTTTTAGAAAGGGCGTGACACGAGCAAACTGCTTGAGGGGTCCATACGCACTCATCATTGACCTCATGGAAGGACGTGAGCCCATTACTGAACTTTTTCCCCAACAATTACAAATTTGCCGCGGCACACGCCTATATCACCAGATCCAGCATGACGCCGTGAGCGTGGCTATTAGGGTTTGATCAATGATAAGCGTGTTGCGTTCTGTTTTGGTGCGCTTCACACACTTCAGGGCAGTGCTCTTCACACACTGCTCTTCAGTTACAAAAGGCCCTACGCCATCTTTGGGGCTCACAGCTAATAATAATAATATTCCTTTCAATAACACTATAGCAGCTACTTTTGCAGTTACTGCGATATATATTTTTTGAAAGTGCATGTGCATTCCTATCTGTTCATAGGGGTCCCGAATCACCGACTTAAGCATGGATTTCGCCCATTGAGCTACTTTAGCTCTGTACAACTATAAACATGTGTTTTTCCCACCACATACCTATATGCATTGAAAGTGCACAATTGAGTGTGCAAGTGTTTGGTGAAGGATGAGTGCTTTTTGCTCTGTTTTAAAAGTGCACTTTACGCACTTTCACAATAGACCCTGTGCCACCCATGGGGATCGGGCCTAATTATGTGAATAAACAAATAAATAAGTGACTTTATTTTGAGTGAAACTGAAACTTGTATGCACAAGCTGACATTTTAAGGGTGTTACTGTTCCTCATGGGCCCTATAGAAAGGTACACATAAGGACTCAATTTAGCACAAATTCAGTTGGGTGTATCTTTCTGCATACATTACAAAATGTATATTTATGAAGATATTCCATAAAACAAGCTAATTTCAAAAGCTAGACAAGATCAAGATAATTTTATTTTATGCTAATTTCTGTTTAATGAAGCAGGCTTATTATGAACCAAGCTAAATCAGCATGAGAATTAGTGTAGGAAGTGAATCCTGGTTCGGAGCAGGCCTGGTTTAGGCCTCTATTATTTTAACAGATGTTACAAAACATGTAACACATGTTACAAAATGTATACAAGAGTTGTTCTAGTAAACAATGTTTTATCTTTAATCTCGGAGAGAAATAAAACCAAAAGTTGTCCCCAAAGCGTCCTCCAACCTGATCGCCAGCTGAAAACATAAAATTTACACTATATTGTCACATAAATATCTGTCTGCTAGATGTTGTAAAAATATGTCATATACAAGTCGTTTAAGTGTGTTGCATTGGTAAAATGTTTTTGTGACTCCATTCAGCGGCACTATAAGGTCACAGTGTTCTAAATTTCTCTTAACCTTTTTGATAGCATTTTGCTTAATTCCACAACAACACAAAAAGAGAATATTGCTGACTTTTTTATGCATGAACCAATATTACATTCACTGACCAAACAGTGCAAGAGATCATCTCCAGTCTGAGTTCAACCACATGCTGCCTTGATGTGTTACCCACTAGATTTCTAAAATCTGTACTGAGCAGTTTGTTACCCCAACTTTCTCATTTAGTTAGCATCTCACTGCACTTTGGGACATTTCCAAGGACCTTGAAAATTGCTGTCATCAAGCCTCTCCTAAAGAAGAGCAGTCGTGTTGCTACAGTACTGAACAGCGGCCCATATTAAACCTGCTGTTTTTAGGTAAAGTCCTTGAGAAAGTTGTATCCCAACAACTTACTGACTTTCTTCTGCGGAACAACTGCTTTGATGATTTTCAGTCAGGTTTTAGGCCCCATCACAGCACTGAGACTGCTCTTATCAAGGTGACTAATGACATCTGCCTGAACACCGACACAGGCAAAGTCTCTGTCTTAGTTCTGCTGGATCTGAGTGCTGCTTTTGATACAGCTGACAATGTGATCAAAAGACAAAGATTACAAAGATTAGAGGACTGGGTAGGCATTTCTGGTACTGCCCTTAAATGGTGTAAGTCCTATCTTACATCTATTGTACTACTAATAAAGACATTGAAGTCACCATGACTCATCTAACAGCTATATATTCATGATTTATAGAATAAACACATTTCATGACTCATCTAATATATAATAATTTACTTTTTTTTGTATTTTATTATGAATACATTTATTTTATGACAAGTAAATAGGATAAATAAAAAATAATAAATTGTAGAGAAAAAAGATAAACTGGAAAAATGAATCAGTGAGCACAACTCAAACAGTTCAGAACAACATTGCTAAAAATATTATGAAAAACACGTGTACCTAATGCAAATATTACATCACATATTTACTTTTGGTTTTACTTAACATATTTGTAATACACTGCTCAAAAAAATAAAGGGAACACTTAAACAACACAATGTAACTCCAAGTCAGTCACACTTCTGTGAAATCAAACTGTTCACTTAGGAAGCAACACTGATTGACATCAGTTTCACTGCTGTTGTGCAAATGGAACAGACAACAGCTGGAAATTATAGGCAATTAGCAAGACACCTCCAATAAAGGAGTGGTTCTGCAGGAGGTGACCACAGACCACTTCTCAGTTCCTATGCTTTCTGGCTGATGGTTTGGTCACTTTTGAATGCTGGCGGTGCTTTCACTCTAGTGGTAGCATGAGACGGAGTCTACAACCCACACAAGTGGCTCAGGTAGTGCAGCTCATCCAGGATGGCACATCAATGCGAGCTGTTGCAAGAAGGTTTGCTGTGTCTGTCAGCGTAGTGTCCAGAGCATGGAGGCGCTACCAGGAGACAGGCCAGTACATCAGGAGACATGGAGGAGGCCGTAGGAGGCAACAACCCAGCAGCAGGACTGCCACCTCCTCCTTTGTGCAAGGAGGAACAGGAGGAGCACTGCCAGAGCTCTGCAAAATGACCTCCAGCAGGCCACAAATGTGCATGTGTCTGCTCAAACAGTCAGAAACAGACTCCATGAGGGTGGTTTGAGGGCCTGACGTCCACAGGTGGGAGTTGTGCTTGCAGCCCAACACCATGCAGGATGTTTGGCATTTGCCAGAGAACACCAAGATTGGCAAATTCACAACTGGCATCCTGTGCTCTTCACAGATGAAAGCAGGTTCACACTGAGCACATGTGACAGACGTGACAGAGTCTGGAGACGTTGTGGAGAACGTTCTGCTGCCTGCAACATCCTCCAGCATGACCGGTTTGGCAGTGGGTCAGTAATGGTGTGGGGTGGCATTTCTTTGGGGGGCCGCACAGCCCTCCATGTGCTCGCCAGAGGTAGCCTGACTGCCATTAGGTACCGAGATGAGATCCTCAGAGCCTTGTGAGACCATAGCCTGGTGCAGTTGGCCCTGGGTTCCCCCTAATGTAAGACAATGCTAGACCTCATGTGGCTGGAGTGTGTCAGCAGTTCCAAGATGAAGGCATTGATGCTATGGACTGGCCGCCCATTCCCCAGACCTGAATCCAATTGAGTACAACTGGGACATCATATCTCGCTCCATCCACCAACGCCACGTTGCACCACAGACTGTCCAGGAGTTGGTGGATGCTTTTGTCCAGGTCTGGGAGGAGATCCCTCAGGAGACCATCCACCACCTCATCAGGAGCATGCCCAGGTGTTGTAGGGAGGTCATACAGACACGAGGAGGCCACACACACTACTGAGCCTCATTTTGACTTGTTTTAAGGACATTACATCAAAGTTGGATCAGCCTGTAGTGTGTTTTTCCACTTTAATTTTGAGTGTGACTCCAAATCCACCCTCCAAGGGTTAATAAATTTGATTTCCATTGATAATTTTTGTATGATTTTGTTGTCAGCACATTCAACTATGTAAAGAACAAAGTATTTAATAAGAATATTTCATTCATTCAGATCTAGGATGTGTTATTTTAGTGTTCCCTTTATTTTTTTGAGCAGTGTACATTACTTTAACTATTCAACAGAACTGAGTCAGAATAGCTTAGGTCTTTTAGTAAGATGCACTATTGGGTTTTACAGTGAACAAAAAAAGAAAGCAAAAAAGCTGCTGCTACTGTCATGAGTGCCGCCATCTTAGAGTTGAAATGTTCAACTCTAACATCTAATAGAACTAATAACCTTGCACTTTTTCATTAGTATTAATTATAATTTCCACAGAAAAAAATCACGTGATGATAAAAGTGCTTTTGTGTAGACTAATTGTTCCCATCCACTAATACAGGCTTTGGTATCTTTGACTCCCACATGGGCGGTGTATACACAGGGGGAGCCTTTTCTATTGGTGAAAAACAGCTTTTCATTTCAAAAGTGTAATGCAATATCTATTACCTCTGGAAAATTCAATTTGCAGTGTGTACAATGAAGAGCTACATTTAGAACCATGCATTTTGTATTAAGAATAGATGTTTCAATTGCCATGTCAATTTACAGTAGATATACACATAAATCTTTTTTTTTGTATACTGAGGACTGAGAACCAAAGGCTGTAAGTAACATTTCCAAGAGAAGAAAAAATGGCACAGTACTGACTTTTTGTCAAATTTCAATTCATAAATGCTAAATATTCAAACACACAGATCACAGACCACCACCTCAGGAAATATTTGTCTTTCCAAGTATTATCTTTAACCCTTTCCAGGCGGCGCTATCATCCCCGATAGATTTGTGCATGCGCTCTTTCTTCTCCTGTAACTCCACGACCAACTATATACTACTTTTACTATAATAAAAAAGTTCACTGTCTGTTAAAGCAGAGCAATTGGCCTTTTTAAACGTGTTACAATCATTACAGTAATGTGTTTACATTGCTCAAAGACGCTGTGTCACTCTAACGCCCTCGCAGAGTGTTGGGAGAACCACCATCACCGTCAGCCCTGTGATAACGGCAATTTTTAGACATTTTGAGGTTTGATTTTTGAGAAGACTGGTTGTCATTCATGTCTAGGAGGTCTACGCGTGTGCATAAACCGCCACAACGGCTAGTAGCGGCAGATGAATTGGCAGTGGACGGCAACGCGGAAGAGCACAGGGTGGCTAACGGAGGAGACGCTAGTCCACCGGTCATCTCCCCCTGAGTAAGTAGAAACAAACTTGGAATTTCAGCGTCAAAATTGTAAAAGCTAGCTTGCAAACAGTTGTTGGAGAAGCATGGAGAGAGATTATTTTCTGTCTGTGCCCGGGCGCGAGTCAAGCTCAGCAAAGTTATCGGGGCGCCAAAAATAGATTCTCCAAACTGCTAGTTTTGAAATACTTCTGTCACTATACTGATATTAGAAAGGCTAAAACAGTATGTAACGTCACATCTAAAACAGTAAAAGCCTATATTTACACATGGGCTCTAGTTTATTGCCATTCTACTGCTCACATTGTTCAAATTCATGTGCACAGGGAGAGGAATGGGTGAGGGGTAAGGGGGAGGAATGTAGGGAGAGGAATGGGTGAGGGGTAAGGGGGAGGAATGTAGGGAGAGGAATGGGTGAGGGGTAAGGGGGAGGAATGTAGGGAGAGGAATGGGTGAGGGGTAAGGGGGAGGAATGTAGGGAGAGGAATGGGTGAGGGGTAGGGGGGAGGGATGTAGGGAGAGGTTTAGAGGCAACAAATAAATCTGACTTAATAAAGGTTTATTGTGAGAAAATACTTTTTATTATGTGCATGTGCAGGGTTAGAATATAGATTGCATGCTTGAAGAAAACTGCAGGCACCATTACTTATAGAGGAGAATGACTTGCTGGTGGACAGTGACCCAGAGGAGAACGGAGTTGCAAGTAGAGGAAAAGCCTGTCCACCGCTGTCATCTCATCCTGAGTAAGTACAGTAAAAATAGAACTGAATTATCAAAATAGTAAAAGCTAGCATGCAAGCAGTCGTTGTAGGTCTTAGTAAGTTTATTATCTGTGTAACATACTTGAACAAGCATGTAGAGAGATTCATTTTCTTTTTTTGTTCTACTAATTTTATTATTATTTTTTTATTCTTTAGGGTCCCTTCTAGTGAAAAGCCATCAAATGGCCACATTCAGGGCCACAGTAGGCAGAGGGGTCAAGTATGTGGAGACACCACATTCAGGAGCAGGTCTCCACTCTTCCCTGTTTCCAGGGCACGGAGAACAGAGGAGGATCCTGATGTGGCGCCTGATAAACCCCAAGCGGACACCAGGTGTCCAGGCTCCTTTGAATGTTGAGATGCCCACACCCCTTGATATTTTTTCCTCTTTTTTTGATGTGGAGGTTATGAGGCTGCTGTGCTCCAACACCAACAAGAGCGCAGCTCGAAACCTGGAGAAGGGGAGAAAATATCAGTGGAAGGAAATCACCACTAAAGGGCCTTCTGCTCTACATGGGTGTGATGGACCTTCCAAAGATGACTGACCTGTGGAGGAAGAACATGATTTTTCAGGTGCCCTTCCCCTCTACAGTCATGTCCCATGACAGGTTCAAAGCCATTTTGGCCTCTCTTCACATCAGTGACCCTGCAGAAGATGACTGTAATGACCTGGCCATGGGAACAGATGAGCATTAATGTCTTCACTGCGTTCGTCCGCTGCTTGACATGTTGCGGACTCGCTGCATGGCTGTCTACCATCCTCGGCAGCACATTGCAGTGGATGAACGAATGGTAGCCACCAAGGCTAGACTGTCCTTCAAGCAGTACATGAGGGACAAGCCAACAAAGTGGGGTCTCAAGTTTTTTGTGTTGGCAGACATCAATGGCTACACAGTTGACTACATGCTGTACATTGGTAAGTCCAGCAAAGGCTCTGGAAAAGGACTATCTTTCGATGTGGTCACCACGTTAGTCAACAAGGCCTACTTGGGGACTGGTTATATTGTCTACTGTGACAATTTTTACACAAGTCCCCAGCTGTTTAGACATCTAGGCCAGCAGGGGTTCGGAGCCTGTGGGACATACAGGCAAGGGAGGATTGGGGTTCCCAAAACTCAAGAGAATCCCCTGACTAAGAAATCACCTCGGGGCTCCATTTGCTTTATCCAGGATGGTGACCTTTTTTCTTGTGACGTGGATGGACACAAGGGAGGTATCCCTGTGCACAAATGTCCACTCAGTGTACGACAGGGAGAGTGCTGCGGTGGAGGTAGAAGGTGGATGGCACTTTTGAGTGGGAGCCCATCCCCAGACCAACAGTGGTGAGGGAGTACAATCGCTTCATGGGTGGCGTGGACACATCGGACCAGATGTTGGGGACCAACTCCATCCACAGGAAAGCAAAACAATGGTACATGACCATCTTTCAGCACCTGTTGGACATTGCTGTCACAAACAGCTTTGTTATTTCCAAGGAGCTGTCCACCCTGCGGCAGGAGAGACCCCCCACTCTGCAGAATTTTCAGGAGGAGCTCACTGTAGAGCTCATTGGAGTCCCCCTGAAATCAAAGCCCCAACAGCCACAGTCCTTTGACCACTTTCCTGTCCCCACCAGCACAGGACAGACAAAGTCCCAGAGGGCCAGCATGGGACAACGGCAGTGTGCGCTGTCAAGCGTTGTACCCCCTGGCAATGTGAGGGGTGCAATGTGGGACTTAGCCTGCAGTTGGATCGTAACTGTTTCAGGATGTACCACAAGGGTACCGAAGCAGAGCTATAAAGGCTTTCTAAGCCCAAGCTTATGTAAATATGTATAGTTATAATATTTTATTGTATTTTTTAATCTTTCATGTTAATTTTCAATTCCCTCCTTTATTGTTATTTGGTTTCAACGGTTATTACACATAATCTTGTATAATCTTGTTGTACATGTTCAAATAAGACTGTACCAAAGGGCAAAAGGTCTTACTGATAACACTTCATACATTTCTATTACACTGTTACACTCCATGATAACACTTAATACATTTCTGTTGCACTGTTACACTCCATGATAACACTTCATACATTTCTGTTGCACTGTTACACTCCATGTTGCATTCCATTATATTTTACTGTCTTAGGCCCAAAAGCCTTTTCTTCATTTGGAGGAATAAAAAGTTAACCAAAAACCCCATGTGCACACTTTTTTGTACAAATGTTTACTATTGTTCAAATGTCAAATTTATTGTGCTTGTGAGGTGGTCATGAGTTTCTGCCTCATTAAAAGAAGCTAAAAAGTACTTTAGTTTTTTTTTATTTTTCTTCTATTTAAATTGGGACTACACATTTATTTTATGCAGTAATGGAAAATAAAAGTTAGATATGTAAAAAAAAAAAAAAAAAAAGGGCAAAAGCACATGCTGATATCTCTTTCAACATGTTTTTTATAGCCAAAACAAGAAAATTTGTCTAGACGAATTATTATTATCATTATTATATACAGCCTTTAAAGGGTTAATAAACTAAAGGAGCAATACTACATAAGGACATGACATGGACTAAAACTGTGACTAAACCAAATCTAAGCTAGGATTTAACAAGGACTAAAACCAAACTGAACTAAAACTAATCCAGGAATAAACCAGGACTTAAAAAGAACTAAAACTGGACTAAATTGGGGCTAATCTAGGATAAAACCAAATCTAAACTAGGACTAAATCAGGACTAGACAAAGACTACAACCAGACTAAGCTAGAAATAATCCAGGACTGAACCAAATCTATGCCAGGACTAAATCAGTACTAAAACTGAACTAAACTGGAACAAATCCAAGAGTAAACTTGATCTAAGGCAGGAATAAATCAGGAATAAAACAAGGTCTAAAATTGGAACATTCTAGGACTAAACAAGGTCTAAGCCAGCATTTAACCAGGTCTAAATCAGGACAAATCTAGAACTAAACCAGGACTAAACTGGGCCTAAACAAAGACTAAGCAGTGGTCTTCACATCAAATTTATGAGAGCAGAATTTATTTATCAGAACAGGAGTTTTTTTTCATTTGTAATAATAGTTATTTTGCCTTTTTGGGCTCCAGCAATTTGTCTTTTTCTATATGACATAACAATATAGCATTTATATCCATTTATCACACTGTCTGAATCCTATGTTCAGAGATAGCCAAGAGCAAGAGCATTCATTTGATTTGTAAGTCTTGTAAATCTCAGAAAACCCAGAATGTCACTTGTGCCCTTTTGGTTCTCAACCCTATGCCTCAGTGTTTACAAATGTCATATTAAATGTGTAAAGTGCTATTTCAAATTCATTGCAAATGGGTTATCAGTAACATGCTTTTTCATATATTAACACTGCACTTGAAGTCATCATAGTACATTTGCATCTCGTGAACCACTTTGCAAAATCCTAAACGTCACTATCTGCTTCACAGATCTCCTAAACCAGGGATACAGGAGCGCATAGAGTAAGGGGTTAAAACATGAGTTCAGATACATCAAACTAAACAGGAAAAACTTGAAATGATAGTTCATATTCCCTCCCAGATAGAACACAACATATTGTGGTGTGTAGCAGAGGAGAAAGAGAAACACAACAAAGCCCAGATTCCGCGCTGCCTTCAGCTCTGATTTCCTGGCGTTCACCGCCGGCTGCTGTGTGGTGGCTGCAACCTGAGAACGCATGGCATGGGCCTGCGACACTGCCACAAAGAAAACTTGCAAGTACAGTATAATTATGAGCAAAAAGGGCAAGCAGAAAATCACCGCCAGGTCAATGTAATATTCAATATAGGTCAACACTAAGAAGCATTCCCCTTCGCACCTCCTATACTGCCCCGGCATAATGAGATTTTTATGGTAATAACCAAAGCTGTACAGGACAGAGAGGATCCAGCAGGTGATCAGGGCGATGCTAACAGATCTCCTGCACATCAGGGTGGGGTAGTGCATGGGGTCACAAATGGCTACGTAGCGGTCTATCGAGATAAGGATCATGCCTCCGACCGATACAGAAACCTGTGTACAACCAAAGATGCTATAAAGGACACACAGGATGTCCCCCACTCGCCAGCAAGTGTACACTAAGGAACTTTGGACTGGGATCACCACGCAGCACATCAGGAAGTCTGAGACGGCCAAGTTGAGGAGGAGGAAGTTAGAAGAGGAGTGCAGCTGTCTGAGAAAAGAAACAAAATGAGTATATGCATTACAATAAACCTGATGTCAGTTCTTGTGACTTGCCTAAAATGCGAGATAGTGATGATGACCATAAGATTGAGGATGCCGGTGCTGATGGCAAAGCTGAAAAGCACGATCACATAAATGTAGATGCTCTGATCTGGGATCTGCTTGGTGCAGGACAGATTGCCCAGTTCTGGGTAGCACCGGTACCACTGCTCACTGCTCATGTTGGAGGAAGGAGAGGGGTGGGGGGAAGAAGTGACTTCATCCAGACGCTTTATCTCTCGTCTCCCTCCACCTCCGCCTGCTCCCAGATGGACACTGGACCTCCCAAGCCACTTGCATCATGAGCCAAAACAACTCCACAACTTAACTTTGGATAGCAGTGATCAAATCAATGACTCAGCACACTTGACTAACTTTGGTGAAGTTCACTGAGTAATAAAACTTGCTTTTTCTATTTTGTGACTAAAAAAACTTCCTAACGAAAAAGAGTTCACCTATTTTAAATACAAATTTATGCTTGATTCTTCGAAGGCCTCAGAAAGCACCTGCTGCTGAATATCTGTAGTACTCTGCATTTTGTGTGGTCAGAGTTTAGTCCAGCTCTCATGCCAAACATTACTTATCCAAATACTGAATTACAAAACTTGAATGTGTTGGTTAGTTTCTGAAATTCTATCTTGTTTTACATTAAAGCCTGAGCACTGAGTGAACCACACCAAAGACTGGAATTATATACAACTGTTGCATTATTTTATTTTTAGTTTTGTTTTGTTTTTGTTTTTTTTTTACAAATTCTCAGGTTGGCCTTGTTGCTATCGGAGTTGTGTATGCAACACTGTAATATTTTGAAATTTCCTATGTTTTTTTTTTTTTTACTAGATAGTATCCTTTGCCAAGCACATGCCTTCACCATGCGCCTCCCAGAGGTTTAACGTGCAGAGCTGCAGATCACTGCCAGGATCATGGTTGTGTTGATGGGTTCATGAACAGCACATTTAAAGGGGCGAGATTATGCAAAACTTAATTTTTTTATGTTTTCTACCATGTTATAATGTTGTTCCCTCATCAAAACATAGCTGCAGTTGTGTTTTACCTCATTCACACATTTCAGTAATCTTCTATTCTTTGGTCCTGAGGCCTTAGAATGAACCTCTGCAGCACTGACCAATCAGCAAGCTCTCTACATCCACTCTGCTGTGGTGTACAGCACTGATTCCTCACAGATAGTTTTTTATTTTGTATTAAAATGGCATCAAACAAAATGTTTGAGGTAATAAAAAGCTATTTTTCTATGGTACTGTTCAAAATAGTGTAACAGCTCTGTACTCTGCTGCCCTCTGCTGGTCTCTTCATCTGTTTTTATGGCAGTAATAAAGTTACTGAAAAAAATTTCTTTTAGTCAAATGATGTTTTTAAAGGTTGTAAAACATGCAATGCTGTTCTAGAGGTGACTAAGATTGGCTTAAAAATATAAACAAAAGCTTAATATAACCCCTTCAAAGACTGACAGAGCAGGTTAATACAGTCTGTCTCTGTATAATGTGCAGCAATAGTCTGAAAATAAAACAAGTGTGAGTATGTGAACAGGTACCTGTTACGAAGCAGTAACAAAACAGTATAATTACTCTGTTGCTATTTTGTGCAGTTAAAAACTAGATTTGTATTATTTGTGTAAATAATGCCAGATGGGCAGGTGTCTATCACCACTCATAAAGGTGAGCTGTTACAGAGTATCAGGGCCGTGCAGAGAGATACTGGGGGGCAGGGGCTCAAGCTTCAAAAAGGGCACACAGATAAAAACTTGTTTCCCAACGTATCATGCAGGCAATAATACACAACAATTAGCTCTTCTCCAAACTAAATAGTTTATAAGAGGTCAATTCTTCAGGTTCATGGTAAAAGGAGATGGAAAAACTGGACCTATATTGTGCAGCTCAGACTGGGCATCTGTACTATTGGCATTTATATAGTGATTTAAAAGTGAGTGGGACCGTATGGCAGGGGGTCTAGGAGTTCTCCCTCAGGAAGAACAAAACATTTTAGAAGAACTTGGCTTTGACTTTGGAGTAAAAATATGAGCAGAATTTATGATTTTACTGCGACAAAGATTCAGGACATAAAATTGTTTACTATCACTTTATAACTAGTTACTACATTTTATTTTACATGAGCTGCCTAAAAATAGGGACTGATTAAAAATAAAATAACAATTTCTACAGCACAGATTAATGACAGCACTAATACAATACGATATACTTTATTGTCCCCTTGAGGAAAATTGTCTTGGACTTGTGCTGTAGTGCCTTACAATAAAAAAACAGATAAGATACAAAGCAGACAAATCACAACTGCACACATTCACATAATACATTTCCAGAGGAAACACCAAGAACATTGCCCAGTCACAATTTTAAGCATTATTATTGAGAAGTCCTATAGATCTTGGAACAAATGAGTTTTTAAATCTGTCGAGTCTGCATTGGGGAACTCTGTACCTCCTCCCCGAGGGCAGGAGAGCGTCCTCTGAGTGGAGGAATGGGTTGGATCAGCCTGTATCCTCTGAGCTTGTCTGAGCACAGACTCATCGTACAGTAGGTTCAGAGACTGGTGTTGCCTCTTCCCCATGATTTTCATCGCACTGTTACTTTGTCGCATAAGTTTTGTTTTTAGCTGTACAGATAGATTACGGTACCAAGCGGTTATACCATATCTCACCAGGCTTTCCAGCACTGCCTGGTAAAACAAAAACATTAGCCTTTGACTGACACCGTAAACTCTTAGTCCACGTAGAAAATATAGCCATTGTTGGAGCCGAGAGCACAGACTATCAACATGAGTTTTCCATCTAAAAGTGCTGTCAATATGAAGCCCCAGATACCTGTAGGAGAGGACTTGCTCAATAGGAGTATTAGTTATAACCACTGGGCTATGATCCCCAATGGACCTTGGGTCTAAGACCAATTCTTTTGTCTTAGTTACATTTAGAATCAGGTGACCACTGCACAAGGTGTTTAACTTACTGGACTTGCGTCTTTGCGCAGCAGGCTCAGTACGGCCGCGTCATCAGAGAATTTAAAAACAAAGTTATTGGAGTGGCTGTTGGAACAGTCAAAAGTGTAAAAAGGACTGGAGAACTGACACAGCCTGGTGGAGCACCTGTACTAATACATTTTGATTTTGAGAGGGTTTGATTGACTCTGACTTGCTGTTGCCGGTTGGTTAAAAAGAATAATACCATTTGATTAAAAAGGGGTTAACCCTCATCAGTCTTAATTTAGATAAAAGCAGATAAGGTTGAAGAGTATTAAAAGCAGAACTAAAATCAACAAACAAAATCCGTGCACATGCTTTTGGGTCTTTCAAGTGCTTAAGTGCAAGATGGGTAAAACTGTTAACGGCATCATCAGTGCCCCTTCCCTGCTGGTAAGCAAACTGAAACTGATCCAGTACAGAACTAACGTCTGCTTTTAGTAAAGTGATCATACAATTTTTTAAACACTTCATAATGACATAATGACAGCACTTATGAATAAATCCTGCCTTAGTTAATGGGCTATGCCTAATATAAGCTTTATATTATCTAGCATAAGTTTCTACAGTATATTTGGGCATTATTATTTGCTTTTTGTGTGAATGTCTGATCACATATTTATTTGGGGTGTCCACATTGTGCCCTGAGCCCCTAGAATGCTCAGCTCCGCTCCTGCTCCAGGACAGAGATCCTGTCACAGTCTCTGAGCCTTCACTGTCATTACACTGGGCTGTGCTCCAGAGAAGACCTAAGACTTTTAACAGAATTATGTTTTATGTTAATACTATGATAATCCAGCTCTGATATTGTGAGAAATGCCTCGCGCGTGTCCGCTGTAGGCAGGATGCTTTCAATTGTGCCAAGTATATTTGGACCATAATATTTCAATGAACTGTTTATGATCATATCTCCAATGATTTTTATCAAACAAAAATTGAATTAAAGCTGAAAACAGTCCCTAGTGTCCATGATTTCATTAAATTTACTGTGACTGACCAGATTTATTATGTAACCTTACAGAGGCTACTGCAGGGGGCAATGGCTGGCGCGCCCCTGTCATTCAGTGCTCGGCATCTATCTAATTATTCCATGGGCCAGCCCTGGACTATGGGGCCGACACCGTGTGACCACGGGGGACCATAGTCTATATATATATATATATATATATATATATATATATATATATATATATATATATATATATATATATATATATATATATATAAAGCAAAACAGTTAAAATAACTGCACACCAACAGAAGTACAGCCCACATTTTAGTTAAGTTACCTTGAAACTTGCACATCAAAGGTCTGGCCCAGTTGTTGTGATTTGTTTTATATATTTCAATTAGTGAGTCCTCTGGGTCTTCAATGTCTGTGGTTAGGTCCAGTCGAATTTTTAGTGTTGGTTCGTCCTCATTTTGCTCAAGCAGAGTTTTTTTGTAATGCAAGGCTGCCCTGCAAGGAGATGCAATGCTCTTCCAATCTGAGAGAAATATTTAAGGCTCTGGGTTTACAGTTATAATTAAAACTTTAATTTCTGTTATGTTGTCCAAAACTATTGACTATTAAACAATACCATCTGCAACAAATGTGGTTTCAGAACTTTGCATGGAATGTGAAGTCCCCGCTACAGCATCAGCACTTGAGGAAGCCTCTGTGTCAGAAATTTGTAGTGACTCAGGAGGATTTCTTGAAGGAAGGCTAGAGACAAAACAAAACAAAAAACAAACAAAAAACAAGCATCAAGTATGAACGAATAAGTAAGACAGAATTAATGAGGGGTTGTGCATTACACAATTTTAATGCACAACAAAAATCTGAAGAACCACATGATGCTCAAGAATTTCACCACAAGAACTGGCATGGATGTTTATTAAATTCAGGGAAAACGATCCCCACATATGGGGCAGGATTCCTGGGGAGAAAAGAAACTTAATGTCATCAAATTGATTAGACTTTACAGAATGTAGTTAATGTCCTCGTATATTGTTGGGGATGAAAACATTCATTAAATTTAACTGTAAAATTAGAGCAGGTAAATATATTTTACTACATTTGAAAAAAAAAAAATCTTTTTAATTCAATTTTTTCAGCAACGTCACATATGGATTCATCAATAATTAATAACACTGACTGTTTTACTATCACTATTAGCCTATTATTTCCTACTACTGATACTACTTCCGCTACTGCTCGTTTTATACTATTGTTACTACTACCACAATTACTCCTACTCCAACTGCTGCTAGCTCAATTTGAAGGTGAAACACATACTAAGTAAAGTAAAAGTATGTTTTGGAAAATGCACATATGAATTTCATACACATGTATGAATGTACATAAGAAAATATTGCAGTAAAAATATCTAACTCAGTTTGTAGAAGTCATGAGTCTTGTCCTTATGTTTAGAGAAATAAGACTGCTAGCAATGTCAAATTAAATAGAAAGCACACATACCATTCTGACATCCTCGTCACCTGTGACCTCCTCCTCTTCTGCAGAGTCAACAGTCTATTTCGACAATGATAAATAATCATTAAATGCATTTCAGCTATATGTTTCATGTATAATTCAAAGTTCTTTTGTCAGCAGTGACTTAGATGATGCTTACATTATTCAGAGGGTAACACATCTTTAGGTGGTGTGGAAGCAGAGGCAGGGGAATTTCACAGCCACAGGACATGCACAGATTTTTGGGCATTTTTGCAAACTCGGCTGAATCATATGGCAGTGGGGAAAGTTTCAATGTTTCCTGGAGGGGGACAATATATATTGTGTTTTTTCCATTGTTGGAGTTGATTTTTAATATCTTAGCTGTATATCCGTGGTCACTCTGGGGAAGGGGAGACATTTTTCCTTTGTCCAAGCCCTCCTGCAAAAGTAAAATGTTGATCATACATAATCTTGTAACATCACTCATTTGAAAAAGAAAATGGGGTGGTTAACTTAAGTGTAGATGTTTGTAGTCTTATGATCTTACCTGAGGCTTTTTGGAGACGCCAATCCCCTCGCAGTTCCTTTAACCTGGGATAGGCTTCAAGAAGCACTCTGGTTATCTAAAATGAAAATTACATGTTTTGTGTTAATGTGCACAAGCTCATCTTGTCACAGTGTAAAACAATTAGAAACAAATATTAGCTGTGTTGTTAGAAATATGAACATTTGTATGCATAGGTTGAAAGTGGACCAATGGTGGTTTTTTCAGGCTTTTTGAAATAGTGTTAGATGCCTTTTCATTAGCATTTTAAATTTTTTTTCAGCCTTGAAATAATGTATACGTGGAAAACATCTTCTTTTGGGAAGTTGTTTCGTTGACTGCAGAAAACCCTTGACATCATGGTTTAATCGGTGAAATGATCAAAATAAGTCCAGTGATGGTGCATGGGCTTTAGAAACACACAGGGTTTCATGTTTCTAAGTACAGCCATGAAGCAGAGTCTTTCAGCATAAAGGATTACTCAAACATGGTATAAATGAAATAAAATACAACTCCAGGTCTGTTTTTTGTATTTTCATGTTTTCGTCTACATAATGCACAGTGTTGTAAAAAGTGTGTACCTCAGTGTGATCGGCATCATCATGTAGATGGACACTTCTCCTTCCTAGTCCTGCCTGCAGGAAAAAAGCCTCATCTTTAGAGGTCCTGTCTGAATTTTTCTCCTGCAGGCAGAACTGGAGCTGAAGAAGGCCTGGGCACCTAGGTGGGACAGGTGCCTTCCTCTTCCGGCGATTCCCCGAAAATATGGCTGGGAAAGACCTTGAAAGCATAAGGAAAATATAGTGAACTCAGCCATTTTAAATCAATACCGCTGTTATAATTTTTCTCAATTGCTTTACCACATTTCTCTCTGTTTTTCTTTGCAAAATGCTCTTCTATTCTATTATTAATTTGTGTGAAGTATGAACCCTAAATGCTCGCTGCACTAAATCAGTGAGAGCTGCAGTTAGGACTCAGAGTATGAGCTGCTGTGTGAAAAGAGTGAATGTGCACATGAAGCCACTTGATTGGAGTTTGATAATTTTGATGTAAAAACTGGCTTTTGGGAGATAACTTAATTGTTTAGATTACAGAACAACATTTTGCAAAGAAAAGCCTTTGGTTTGAGAACCTGAAATCCTGTTTGGATTTTCTGTGTGACCTGTTTTGTATATGAGATTTCTGAATGGAGAAATGTGGTAAAGCGATTGAGAAAAGCTGTATTATGATACACACACACACACACACACACACACACACACACACACACACACACACACACACACACACACACATATATATATAGTTTTCCTGTATATTTTGTCTTGCCCCTGGCTCTCTGCCGAGACCAGTTTCTCTTTTATTGCTGTGTGGAACAGAAGTAATTTCCTTCAAATCAGATGCTGAGTGCTCACAAATGTTAGATTTTTGCAGCCACCTGTAAGTTTCTGTTCTAAAGAAACAGCATTTTGACCATAATCTCTCCCTGTGTGAACAGGACTATTGTATTGGCCTAACAAAGTGATTTTAGTGAAGCTGTGTGTCTCTGTGTGAGAACTGTGTTCTCAGTGTTTTGAGAAACAATTTGAAAACTGTGTGAATTGATGAAAAATGTTCTAAATAATTTGCAAACAGAGAATTCCGTTGAAATATAAGTTTGAAGAAAAAGATGAACCAGGTTTCCGGAAATGAGCTAAAGCAGTTGAGAAAAACTGTAATATTGCCCTGGGTCTATGCCCTTTCAAAACACCAAAATGTTTTAATCCTATTGAATTGTGCAATAGCAATAAAGAAAGAAAATACACATACACTATATAAAATGTGTGTATGGTCCAGAAGGTAATGTTATTTCATTACCTTCCCATTTCCTGTGAAACAGTTGATGTACCAGGAACTCTATAATATTATAATCCATATATTACAATGTAATGCAATGCAATATTTTGTTTACTGATGCATTTCCTGGGTGACACTTGAAGTACCAGGCTGCAGTGTCCTAGAACAATGTAAGATAAATTTATAGTAATTATGTAGGCCAAAGAGGAAAATGGAAATGTTAGATTATTTACATACCTTTGTATTTCCTGGGTGGTGGCTGAGGTGGCTGAGGGGCCAGGCTGAGGTGTCCTAGAACTATGGGAACAATGATAAATTGATGGTATTTACTGTATACTAATGTAAAAACAGCTTATAACAGGCATGCAATATGCCTTTACTGCAAACTATGTATGTGTGTGTTCAAATGTGTTATCTTAACAAAGGAGTGCTCCAGAAATGTTAGGCTAATTTTTCCTTACTCTGTGTTCACTCCTGTTCTGTAATCGCAGATGCAATTAAGCAGAGTCCTAACGGCCCTCTCCAATTGTGCACTTTGTTCCTGAAAAAATCCAATATAAATACAGCAAAAACATGATATTACAGCATATATCTACCTATCAAGCTGCAGATGCAAAGAGGCATAAAAAAGTAGTCAGTCTTCTCTTAAATGTAATCAATTTGTGTGTATATTTTAAACTGGATTTATTTGTGAATTTGTCAAATTTCCCTCATTTCTGTAAGGAGTTGCAGAGATGGAAAGCCAGGTTTTGTCACAGGACTGACGCTTAGTCCTTTAACTGGCATTGTGTGGTTGACATTTCTTTTACTGCCATAATGCCACACTAAAAACTCAGAAAACGTATATTTGCAGTGCAAATACTGCTAATATAGGTGAAAATTGCAATGTAAATATAGGTAAAAACTGTGGAAAAAAAATTGTGACTCAGCCCTGACCATCTTTTTCTAAATCACTCAATGCAGGTGCCATTTTACAGGTAAGAAAATAATCTTTTTAGATATGATTTCTAGACCCCCTAACAATCATATATGTAGGGTACATATATAAAATATATACACTGAACTAAGACAAAGATTAAGAGTAATAACTCCGCATTGGTACCAGTTAGCCTTGCGCTAACGTGCAGATTAAAACACCTAAACTAATGTATTAAGAGGGAAGGATTGACCAGGAGGGACTCAGTTTAATAGATAAAGATCACCAAACTCAACTTAATTTAGATTAAGTATAACGTTTATTTACACAATAAGGTGGAATAGTGTACTGAGGCACAGGTAAATATTGAAAGGAATGTAATTATGAACAGAACCGTTATGCAGAATTATTGATTAACTAATGATGAATTGCAGTGGAGTAAGTAATAAATTGACTTATTAAATTATTGGAAATTTAGGAATCAGGGAGTAGACTCTGAGACTATAAGCGCCAACTTTGTCACATACACAACACTGGTGTACCGTCTTCGGAGCAGGAGGGGAAGGTGGTGACGACAGCCAGCCTCCGGTTTCAGCCAGGGGCTCGGATGTTGTTTCCTTGTCCTTTAGAGCCGCAGGGTGTCACAGGGTTGGTCTTCCCGGTCCCAAGCTGCAGGTCATGGTGTGTCCTCCAAGCTCCACAGCCAGTTGCCAGGTGTCCCGTTATGTTGAACAGGAGCGTGATGCCACTCAGGGAGAGTTTAGCTGTTGTCAGCGTAAGGCAGCGTCAAAGTCTCAGAGTATGGCAAATGTCCCTTTTGATGCCAAATGAAAAATTCAATAAAAATCCTTTCACAGCGATTCAAAACTTTAGAAGTATAACTTCTTAAAATAGCCGCTTTAGTCAAGGCAGCGATTGTTAAAGATGGGGGATGTTGCGCGGCGCGAGGCTTTTCAAAATAAACTACAAAAATGATACTCGAACAAAAGTTTGGGCGACTTATTGTGAAAAGATGTTATCACCGGCAAGGTGAACTTAACGCAACAAAAATGACGAGAAGAAAGGAAAAATTAGACTTAAAAGACGAAGGAGAGACGGAGACGAGACAAGGATACCTCTGCTAGACACAAAATAAATGTCATAAAAAGAAATGTGTCTTACTCCACTTCAATTTACGCACCTTTAAACATGTTACATTCAACAATTTGCACAAAACATAGCTATGACATTTTCCTGTAAAGTAACATGTTAATGCATATAAAGTCTTTTAAACAGATGAGATGTGCCAGGTCTCTGGTTCTTATCAGAGAAGAGAGGAGGCCTCTTCTGGCATTTTTATTGGTCTGCAGTTCGTAAAGGACAGATTTATGTCTTTGTTTTACATCGTTGGTGGGTAAGCGCAGACTTCTCGTCTCCTAAAGGAATGTCCATTTTTGATTTTTTCAGCAGTGGTCCAGATCTCCTACAGCCAAATGTTTTGAGAGTTACTTTGAGAGTGTGTACCAGCAAAACTAATAACCTTCTCTTTATTTAACGCACTACACAACCTTTTTTTTTTGAGAGAGATAAAAAGTTAATGTAAACTGCATCACATGCCAAACAGATATATTTGCCAAACTTGCTCATTAAGCCACGTTGCTGATTTGCCTTTATTTCTCCAAAACGTGTACTCACCAGAGTCAGAGCTGATCTATATAAAAATACATCCAGAGTTTCACGTTTAGTTGCATTTTGTTATACTTAAACAGTGGTGGAGGAAGCACTCAATTTCTTTACTTAATAAAGTAAAAGTAAAACAAAGGAGCAAAAATTTACTCAAGTAAAAGAGTATCACTTTAAAATTTCTACTTAAGTAAAAGGACAAAAGTACTCACTTTTAAATGTACTTGCAAGGAAAAAAGTAAAAGTATTTTGCACAGATTTGACAACTTATGAATGTGTTAAATGTGATGGACTTCTCCTGAAATTTGTGCTGATTCCAGATGAAATTAACAAACTGGTGACTGAATCTGTCACTGAGCTGTCTTTATTATTCTGATGTTTCTAAAGCAGTACTACTTTACTGCATCTTTTATATTTAAGTACTGTGTGTATACAATGAGGCCATGACAAAAACACACGATTTTAAACCAAAATTCAAAATACTTTGTAATTTAAACCAATTCAAAAAATGCAGTGGAGTAAAAAGTACAGATACTTGCTCTAAAATGTAGTGAAGTAAAAGTAAAAGTACCCCTTGTAAAATTTACTCAAATAAAGTACAGATACATAAAAATTTTACCTAAGTAAAGTAACTAAGTACTTTTACTTTGTTACATCCAACCACTGTACTTAAAAGCATACATAAAAATCTATGACACTTCATTTTACTACAGTATGAAGCGTCAAAACTTTGTAAAAACCAATACATGTGTTATTCTCAAAACAGTTGGCCACAGCTACAATCACAGGAGTTCAATGTATAAGATAGTGATAATAGTAGAAGATAGTAGGCCTAAGAAAGAAATCCAAGTTATTTAACATATAATTCTTAGATTTTTTTTACATGATACCCACCTAATCAGTTTGTGGTTTGTGTCAATGTGCATTAATGATTTAGGGCTTGGAACAAAATAGGTCCTTCTAACAACACAGTGCTTGTATCAACACGATGCATTGATGCTCGAATCCTGTCCCATTGCACCACATGTCCTTGTGCTCTGAGCAGACCCATCATCATTCTGTATCCTGCATGTGGGCAAGATGCATGTATTGCTGAGACATGGGAATCCAATTCTTCGTTTGAAAGGTTGCTGTATTTTCCCCGTGCACGTATTCCCCATTCAGCCATTCGCCTGTGTAAGGTTGCTCTGGAGACTCCAAATAGTCTTGAGATGCAGGTCACAGGCAAATCCATTGAGACGAGGTGTGACACATAGTCCTCTGGGAGAATCTTTTTGGGGTGACCAATCTGCCCTTTTTCATGGTCAACTGTAATTTGAGTTTCGTCTTTGTTTTGGGATGCCATCTGGTGTACCTCAGCCAGTGAATTCAAAATTTCCTGAGGAATGTTAATTTGGCTCGAGATGGCATTAAACATTACAAAATCTTGGGTACAAATAAACTCCAGAAAATCACTGTCAAGAGGAACACGATCCAGCCAACTTGACAGGCGTGCTTCAAGCCTTTCCAGTAAATAGTTGAAAAGCAAATTCTGAAAAATTAAAAACATACAGCTTCATATGCATGACATATAGGCTTTGTCTATGGTAAAAGTCCATACCCTCTTTATCAGTTCCCACTATTTGCCCACCTCAAAGACGTGCCCATACAACACATTTTCTCCTATTGTAGTCAGCTAGCCTTTATTATTATTAATATTATTATTATTATTATTATTATTATTATTGTTATTATTTATGGGGCTGATTTTGTAAAACAAGGCATTCACACGGGTGCAGCAATCGTCACACACATGCTTCTGTTTACAAATTTTAGTCCATTTGCAAAAGACAGTACGATCCAAACCAAACAAAAAAAATAAAGTCCGCACTTGATCTGGACCAAATAAGCGGACCAACAGACTTTCCTAGTGTGAATGCAAACTAAATTACCATGTGCGTAGAAGTCAGTCCTGTTTCATAGCAGGTTTAAGGCCAGGATTGACATTTAGTGGATTAGGCTCTCATAACAGTCGTTTTAACATTTTACAACTCTGCCTTTACCTTTTTTTTAACATGCCTATTAGTAAACTATAATGAAAGCGAAAATAACACATTAGCTTCAGCTTAAAATCATTAAATAAAATATGGTTAGCATTAGAATGACGAATATATACTTATCAAAGATTTACAAATGATGATGTCATTTTACATGCTTTGTGTATAAGGCCCATATATTTAAGATAAGACTGAGACCCAATAACATCATAAGACACTTTTATTCTCACAGGTATATTTAAAAACAAGGCTACAGCTTAGAGTGGGTTTTTGGTGGCCTTTTGTATATGCCTCCCTATTAAACAAGGACAGTTATTTTTACCATGTCATTGCTTTATCAATAGTTTTAGGCCCTAGTCTCATTTACTTCATATTAATCTACTAAGGACAAAATAGTTTTATTGAAAATTATTTTTGTTAGCCTGCTTGATAATTTCAAATGCACCATTAAATATAGGCTCTACCTGTATGCCCTGCTGTGTCGTGGATTAGCCGAATGCCATTTTTGTTTTGACACCAGTGCACTTTGAGACTGTAAAAACGAACTCTATAATGAGCAATAGCCATTTGATCCACTTTGACATTCCAAACTACAGTGAATGGCGACAACTTTTTCCCTAAAATTTTATTTCACATGATGTGGACATTACAGGTAGTCTTCTGGAACCTTTTTAGCCCGAATCCTCAGTTGGGATCTGTTGGTTGTGACTTATTTTAGCTATATTATTTTGACTGAAGCTATTTTACGGAATACTGCCTATTCAGTGCTCTCAATTGTTTATGTTTGTGATGGAATATCACACACATAAACCCTAAATTTACGATGAGCTGTTGTCCATGCCTTTTTTTTACTGTAAGCTATTTATAACACACTATAAGTTGTCAGTCCCAACTATTATGTTTGGGAAACGGGTAAGTACACAATAAACGTGATGCTAATAGCTAGTTATGGACAATTATAATGTCAAAAATAAGTTCCGAGTGCATTTAGACTCACTTACCGTATTATTTTGCACCATTGTCACCGTTTCAAGGGGTTTTTCCAGGTTCGCTGCATGTAGTTTCTGATTGGTCCAGCCGTTACCACAGCAACCCCGCTCCCCCGGGTAGCCCCGCCCGCAGCTCTTTTTCAGGTTCAAATCGAGAGCAGACGGACACATCGCAAGGAATGTCTCAAAACTCGAAAGCGGTGAATGTGTAGATTTGTAACTGTAAATGTCCGAGTTGAGAAGTTGCAATCACAAAGTTGAACTTGTAAAAGAGAATTTGTACTTGTAAAAAATAACATTTTATTTACAGGTACAAATATTTTTTTTTTCAATTTCAGATTTGTTAAAGTTACACTGTGTAAGATTCCCGGTCTTGCGCCTCTAGAGGCCACAGGTGCCACTGCACTGTCGCAAAACGTAAACACTAGCTTGGACCCCTCCTCCTTCTGAAACTGCGAGCGTGCGTTACATCAAACTAACAATGGGACTAGAGAATGCATTCATATTTACTGTATAAACTTCTGTAACCACTTGTGTGGCCGCAGATTGGATCTTCTATAGAGTTAGCGCTAGCGTTAGCTTATCGCGCAATGGTCGCATTAAAACAACTAATAACTGTATGAAAAAGCACGTTCTAAAGAAAAAATAAAGAGTCTAATTTACCTGTCCAACAGTAAAGAAGCAAAAACGTGATCCGATTTGCAGCCTTCTCTGTCTCTCATCTGACGCCAGCGAGCAAAATGCAAATGTTGACTCTTGTTTGCGATCTGGTGCGGTCCCTTTCCCGTTTTCTTTTTCTTGCCTCGTCCGACATTGTCTTCATCTTCTTGTGTCCTTCGGCCATGACGAACTGGCGAAAATAACAATGCTAAAAGTAGCTTCATGGTTATACCTGCGCCTCAGGCATAAGAGCTGAAGGGGAATGCGGTAAAGCAAGTCGTTTCCTGTCACGTGACTTTTCCTGAAGAGCGGAGCGCTCCCGGCCGAACTACGAGGGTGATTTCTCAGTACAGAAGCCCCGCTCGGAGCAACAGATCGCGCCTCAGGCCTTATAATCGCTCAAAAAATCACAAAAACAAGTCAGTATGCCCCACATATTTAGGAGAAAAGTTACACAGTGTAACTTTAACTTCAAGTTTTCAGATCGTGATCTGCGAGTGTTCAAATCACTGTTTGCAAGTTCAAACCTTTTGAGACATATTTACCTTCATAGCCATCCTTCCACCCCTTTCTAACCTCAGGAAAAGGTCACCAAAGAGATCTCTGAAGCCAGACTCCCTGAGCTCCTACCTGCCCCGTCTTCCTGTCAGTGACACACAAGAATGTTTTATCAGACACATTATTTTGTGCCTCTGATTTTCTGATTGTTCTCCGTCACATGATTTTAGCAATAATCTAGCCTTAGCATTAGCATAGAACGTCCAAGTAAAAGAACATAAACAGAGCGCTCTGAAATAGCCTTTTATAATTAAAATAATTATAATCTTTTATAAGGGATAAAGATATTGTGTGTTACATTCATAGTCTTACGACGTTTGTGTCTTTTGTACATAAACAAACGGCAGTGCATGCTATTTTAAAACTACGTTATTAGCAGGCTAATAAAGTTGCTAACATGTTATCTGATAAAAAGAGCCTTACCTGAGACGCTGTCTTTTTTATCCTTGATAAAAATAAATGAAAAACTGGAAAAAATCACTTGAATGGAGCTTCCATCTGACAGAGTTGAGCATGTGTATAGCTCCGTGCTTGAGTTCATGGACGTGCACAGACAGAGGAGATGTGAAGAGCTCTGTGAGAGAGGAACAGAGCAGGGGGCGGGGCTAAGAGTTCAAACTCAACTCTGTGCCTCGGTCATGGTTTGAAAAAGGGAGAAATCAGGGAGTGCAGCTTTAATGTGAGTATTTCCAGGAGGCTAGTGGGAACGTTGCTCCAAGTGGTGAAGATTGCTTCATGAAGGGCATCAACTGTCTGGAACTGTTGCTGAAACTCGTTCCCTTAAACAAGCAACGCATAAATTAGAAAGGCTATGGTGTCACGCCAGCTAAGAGCAGTCTCTGAATGCCTGGAAATATAGTCTTTTAAATTATAAAAAAATCTCTGCGTGAGGCCAAAACCAGATACTATTATTGACAAAGTTTCCTGTGCTTTACTATTGGGTGAAATGGGGACAATTGAGACATGGTTGATATATGAGTGTTTATACAGATATAGGCTACACTGTCAGAAAAAAGGGTACAGTTGGGGTACATATCTGTTCTCTAAGGTACAACTGCTGGTGTTGTACCCTCAAAGGGTCATAGTTGAGCCATAAGATACTGATATGTACCCTTTCTAGTCTGAGATGGTACATATATGTTCCAAATGGTGAAAAGGTCCATATTTGTACCTTTTTTCTCTCATGCAGGAGTACAATCCAAAATATGTGTAACATATTAGAGAACAACAGGTACAACAATGTACCATTTGGGTACAAACTGGATCTAAGTTATGGGAAGGTGCATTGATACTATGTGAAAAATCCCAGTGGAAGCACACCGTGCTGGATCACATATCTGTATGCTACTCCACGGGAAATTCAACTGTGTTGCTACATGCAACTCGCTGGAGGAGGGAGAGGAGACGGCTGTATGTGCACCGGCCAGCCAAGGCAGAGGGCTTGTCCTTCAGCCGAACCAGAGACAGACACGTGAGGCAGCTGCTCCCACACCTGACACTGGCCCCGCCCCACCTGGCAGGTGCGCCACACTCACGGAGGCTAAATAACTTTCCAAGTGGCTCCTCCTCTGGATGCTTGAATGCTCTGCTGTCATGACGCTTCTGGGAATCCCCTAAAGACACCTTTCATCCATGGAAACAACATACCATGAAGAACATACATTGATGGAGGAGTATAGTATAGGTAGGAGGAGTAGCGATGACGTGCGTGGGCCAGTGCACTACCTTTGCCTCTCTTTTAACTGCACATTTGCCGAGAGTGTGACAGGGAGAGTCATCAAGATAATTTTAAATTCCTAGCTATAGCAGCAGTTCGCAGCCCAGCTGATTAGCCGTTAGCATAATACAAACAGTGATTTAACTTCATGCATATTTGTGCAGATAAATGAATTTAAACACCTCCTGTCAACACAAGAATTCTGATAAATCTTAGTAGCTACATTTTGTATTCAAAATCATAAAACTGTAGGCGTTTGCTCTTTGGCCGCTTCCGCATTAAGGATGATTGACAGCTTATTTACTCCCTCACTTCTGGCCACTGGGACAATCCCTTTCTGTTCAATTTGTAAGTTTGTTTTGTAAAAAAAAAAAAAAAATTTATTTATTGTTTTGGGCTTTTTTTTAAATTTGTTAACACTTTTTAATTTGTTTTATGACATTTTTTTCATTTGTTTTGGACAATTTTTAATTAGTTTTTTTTATTTGTATTGGACTTTTTTTAGTTTATTTTTTGTTTTTAATTTGTTTTGGTCATTTTTTTTTTTTGTTTTTTAAATTTGTTTTGGACATTTTTTATTTGTTTTTTGTTTTTTTATTTGTTTAGGACATTTTTTACTCAAAACGTAAATGAACCCACTCACTGTCACAAGCACACCCTGGACCTTGTTCTAACCTATGGTACAGAGATTAGTGAGCTCACTGTCCTCCCTCATAACCCCATACTCTCAGATCACTTTCTGATTACCTTTCAGTTTATACTCAAAGACTTTACTGTTCCAATGAACAAAACCCAGATTAGAAGAACATTATCTGACCAATCTGTGTCAAACACATAATAAAGCCAATATTTAGTACAATGTTGAGTGAGTTTGTTGAGAACAGCTCCCATAGCTTGAGTCCCAGTAAAAGTGATCGGTTTGTTGACAGCGCCATGCGCTCTTTAAAGACAGCTCTAGATAATGTAGCTCCATTAAAACAAAAGGTTGTTAGGCCAAATGCTGCAGCAAGGTCAAGGTCAAGTTTATTTATAGAGCACATTTCCAACAACCATTGCTGCCCAAAGTGCTTTACAGGTTAAAAATCAAGTTAATAAAAAATTACTTATACACTACGAAAAACATGAACAGTAGTAAAAGATAATCATGTAAAAAGATAAACCACAATCAGAAATAAAAAAACACAAATAAAAACAAATAAACAGGTTCAACTCGACTTATGTTAAAAGCCAGTGCAAAAAGGTGGGTTTTCAGTGCAGATTTAAAGGTGCCTACAGACTGTGCAGTTCTAATGTTAAGAGGTAGACTGTTCCACAGTTTGGGAGCAGCCACAGCAAAAGCCCTGTCTCCTCTAGTTTTGAGACGTGAACGTGGCACATTCATAAGCAGCTGGTTTGAGGACCTCATTGTTCTGGACAGAACATGAAAGGCCAAAAGTTCGGTCAGGTAAGCTGGAGCCATGCCATTTAAGCACTTAAAAACAAAAGAATCTTAAAATCTATTCTAAAACTGACAGGGAGCCAGTGGAGCGAGGCAAGTACAGTTGTGATGTGCTCACGCCGCCTGGTACCTGTTAGCAGACGAACAGCTGAGTTCTGTATGAGCTGCAGTTGCTTGAAGAGGACTGATCCAGCCCACAGTACAAAGAATAACAGTAGTCAAGACGAGAGGTAAGAATTACATGCATAACTCGCTCAAACTCACATGGAGGAAGGTATGGCTTGACTTTACTTAAAAGACGAAGTTGAAAGAAACTTGTTTTTACCACAGCACTGATCTGCTTATCCATTTTAAATAAGCTGTCCATGATCACTCCAAGATTTCGAACTGAGGGCTGCGTGTAGGATGCTAGTGGGCCAAGAACACTATGAGTGCTATCTGGAGAGTCAGGATGTCAAAAGATCACAATCTCTTTTTTATTTTCATTGAGATTTAAAAAGTAAAAGCAAGCCACTCTTTGACATCCTGAAGGCATTTTTGCAAGGCTTCAGTACTGTCTGGGGATGCTTTTAATGGCAGATAGATTTGTATGTCATCTGCAAAACAATGAAAAGGGATGTTATGTTTTCTAAAAATGGAACCAAGTGGCAAAATATACAAAGAGAACAAGACAGGACACAAAACAGAGTTTGTGGCACACCACAGCTGAGTGGAGCTGGGCTTGAGGAATGGGTGCCGAGTTGAACAGAGAATGTTCTGTTTTTTAGGTAAGACTGG
The DNA here is from genome assembly GCA_020698575.1 of Bostrychus sinensis. NCBI lineage: Eukaryota > Metazoa > Chordata > Actinopteri > Gobiiformes > Eleotridae > Bostrychus > Bostrychus sinensis. Next base: position 36,207,827 of record CM036240.1, read on the forward strand.
AACCAATCTAAAACTGTTCCTTTAATGCCTGCAAATTGTTTAAGACGTGAAAATAAAATCTGGTGGTCAACAGTCTCAAAAGCTGCTGTCAAGTCTAACAGCATAAGCACAGCAGGACAACCAGAACCAACTGTTAAAAGCAGATCATTAAAAACTTTTAAAACTGCTGTTTTAGTGCTGTGCAGGGATTTAAAACTGGACTGAAAGTTTTCTAGAATACCACTTTTCCCCAAATATAACTGTAATTTTATGTATAGTAATTTCTCAAGGACTTTGGATAAGAATGGTAATTTAGAAATAGGCCTATAATTAGACAGAATATCGGGATCTCAATTGTGCTTCTTGAGAAGAGGCTGCACAACAGCATGCTTGAAAGCACCTGGAACACAACCAGATGAAAGTGAAGCATTTATCACCTGTAGTATATAAGGCCCAATCACATTAAGAACATTTTTGACAAACCTAGGAGGAAGGACATCTAGAGGGCTTCCAGAGGGTCTTAAGTGCTTAACTATTTGACTTAATTCAGCAAGTGATACAGGTTGAAACTGCTCAAAAGTGGTGGGACACAACTGTGGCCGTACATTCCACAGCTGTGGGAAGGGGGGTTGAAGATCTAATAGCAGCTATTTTTTCATCAAAGAAATTACAGAACCTATCACACAGAGCATCTGAAAACACAATACCAGAGGACTCAACAGGGTTAATCAGGCGATTTAAAACATTAAAAAGGACCTGAGGCCTGTGGCTGTTGCTGGACACAAAGTTTGACAAGCATGTGCTTTTGCACTCTTCACGGCTCTCTGGTAACTTGAGAGACAGTCCTTTAGAATTTCTAAGGAGACTTGAAGTTTACCCTTTTTCCATCTCCTCTCAGCGCGTCTGCACTCACGTCTCAGTGCGCGAGTGGTGTCACTGTGTCACAGCTCTGACGCAGGCTTGGAGTGCTGGGTTTTGAGAGGAGCAGTTGAGTCCAAAATATCTGTTCAAGACAGGTTAAACATCTTAGTGAGGTCCTCAAAGTTTAAACTTTACGTGTTGCTTAAGATAAAAGGCACAGATGCATTAAAAGCATCAGAAAACTGTGATACTAACAAGGAGTTTAGTGTGCGCTTGCATCACGCAGGAGCACAACATTTAACCTGGGAGCAAGTTAGCTTTATGCTAAACATTACAGGCAAATGATCAGATATGCGAGTATCACATATTTCCTCAATACACACAACAAAACCAAGAGATAAAACAAGATCCAAAGTGTGTCCCTTCTCGTGGGTAGGACCACACGCCCATTGTGTAAGATTAAAAGTATTGATAATATTTAAAAAGTCCTTGACCAGAGGTTTAGAATCACAAGACACATGGATTTTAAAATCGCCCACAATTAAAAGGCGGTCAGTATTCAGAACAATCCCCGCCACAAAGTCTGAGAAGTCCTTAATAAAGTCTTTATTGAACTTAGGTGGGCGACAGATAAGTATGCACATCAGCGGCGAGTTAAGGTATATTTCAAACAGTTGCAACTCGAAGCTAGAGAAAGCTCAGTGACTTGGTCGACAGTGAAAGCCGGATTTGAGCGACCTGGGATTTATCAGTGCCAAGTGAAGAGTTACATCCCCCGGGTCTGGGGCTAACACACAAATTAGCTTGTGGAGAATTCCGAGATCCACGTCATGTTTGCTGGCTCTGGTGTGTCGTGGAGTGTACCACACTACCAGCGGTGGAACCAGCTGACTCACTGCACAGCTCTCCACTGCCACAGGAATGATGCACTGCCATCTGGTCAGCGCTGATCACTGGGAAGGATTTCCTCCAGGATAGCCATTCCTGTCACATCACAGGTAGGACCCAACTCTCACTAAAACACTGCCTCACCTAGCACCATGGTTTAATGCTAAAACACGGTCCCTTAAACAAGCAACCCATAAATTAGATTAGGCGTCACTCCAGCTCAGAGCAGTCTCTGAATGCCTGGAAATATAGTCTAAATATAGTCTAAATCTAAGTTTAAATTGTAAAAAAATCTCTGTGTGAGGCCAAAACCAGATACTATTCAACTTTAATAGAAGAAAACAAGAACGACCCTAGGTTTCTGGTCAGCACTGTAGCCAGGCTGATAAAACATCTGTAACGTTAGACTGCTTCAGTGCTCTAGCTCAAGCTGAGATAACATCAGTCATTATGTTCTCCAAAACCTCAACTTGTCTTTTAGACCCAATTCCTACCAAACTTTTTAAAGAAACTCTTCCCCTAATTAATGAACCTATACTGACTATAATAAACACCTCCCTAGACTCCCTCAGAGTCACAAATGACTTATGAAGTTCAGACAATGGACTGGTCTCAATCCTGGTTCTGTTAGATCTCAGTGCAGCCTTTGACACCATTGACCACAGCATCTTACTCCAGAGATTAGACTGTGACATAGGGGTCAGAGGAGCCGCCCTCTGCTGGTTTAAATCCTACTTATCTGATAGATACCAGTTTGTCAGTGTAAATGAACATTCCTCACAGTGCAGTAAAGTTAGCTATGGAGTGCCACAAGGCTCAGTACTTGGACCCATTCTGTTCATGCTTTACATGCTGCCTTTAGGAAACATAATCAGAAAACATGACATTAATTTTCACTGTTACAGACGATACACAGTTGTATTTATCAATTAAACCTGATCAGAATGACCGCGTTGAGAAACTTAGCGCCTGTGTGAGAGACATAAAGACCTGGATAACAATTAACTATCTCCTCCTAAACCCAGAAAAAACAGAGGTCATTATACTAGGCCCCAAAAAGCTGAGAGATGCTCTGTCTGACCAGAGAGTCTCCCTGGATGGTGTCAGTGTAGCCTACTGTGAGAAACTTACAGTGAGGAAAATAAGTATTTGAACACCCTGCTATTTTGCAAGTTCTCCCACTTAGAAATCATGGAGGGGTCTGAAATTTTCATCGTAGGTGCATGTCCACTGTGAGAGACATAATTTAAAAAAAAAATCCAGAAAACACAATGTATGATTTTTAAACAATTTATTTGTATGATACAGCTGCAAATAAGTATTTGAACACCTGTCTATCAGCTAGAATTCTGACCCTCAAAAACCTGTTAGTGCGCGTTTAAAAAGTCCACCTCCACTCCACTTATTATCCTAAATTAGAAGCACCTATTCGATGTCGTTAGCTGCATAAAGACAACTGTCCACCCCATACAATCAGTAAGACTCCAACTACTAACATGGCTAAGACCAAAGAGCTGTCCAAAGACACCAGAGACAAAATTGTAGACCTCCACAAGGCTGGAAAGGGCTACAGGGCAATTGCCAAGCAGCTTGGTGAAAAAAAAAAAAACACTATTGGAGCAATTATTAGAAAATGGAAGAAGCTAAACATGACTGTCAGTCTCCCTCAGACTGGGGCTCCATGCAAGATCTCACCTCGTGGGGTCTCAATAATCCTAAGAAAGGTGAGGAATCAGCCCAGAACTACACGGGAGGAGCTGGTCAATGACCCGAAAAGAGCTGTGACCACCGTTTCCAAGGTTACTGTTGGTAATACACTAAGATGTCATGGTTTCAAATCATGCATGGCACAGAAGGTTCCCCTGCTTAAACCAGCACATGTCAAGGCCCGTCTTAAGTTTGCCAATGACCATTTAGACGAACCAGAGGAGTCATGGGAGAAAGTCATGTGGTCAGATGAGTCCACATGAGAGAGATGAGTTGAGGAAGTCCACAGAGGTGAGGTTAAGGGCACACAGGTCGGGACAGGAGCACAGATGGGGTCAGCTAAGATCCAGTCAGCACTGGGACATCTGCCAGCAGCCAGGCATCTGAAACAGTCCCCACTCCCCCAGAGGGGAGCGGGAGAGAGGGACAACTTGTGAACAGCAATGAACTGATTGGAGACATAGAATATTAGATAATATTAATGACAGTGATAGAAGAGGAGCAGCAGATGAAACCAGAGGACAGAGGCTCAGTGCACCATACTTCCCCCAGCTTCTAGCTCCTAGAGCAGCCTAGCTTCAGCTGTGGAGTTAACCCTGTTACTAGCTGGGCCTGACCATAAGCTTTCTCGAAGAGGAACATTTTAAGCCTAACCTTAAATGTAGAGACTGTGTCTGCCTCTCTAACATGAGCTGGAAGCTGATTCCATAAAACAGGAGCTTGGTAACTAAAGGCTCTAGCTCCAACTGTACTTTTAGAAACCCTGGGAACCACTAATAGCCCTGCATTTTGTGAGTGCACTACTCTGCTTGGATGGTATGGCACTATAACATCATTAATGTAGGATGGGGCCGTACCATTTACGGCCTTGTAAGTCAGGAGAAGGATTTTAAACCTAATTCTGAATTCAACTGGAAGCCAGTGAAGTGAAGCTAGCACAGGAGTAATATGTTCTCTCCTGTTAGTTCCTGTTAATAATCTTGCTGCTGCGTTTTGAACAAGCTGAAAACATTTTGACAAATTTTTAGGGCACGCTGCCAGCAGAGAGTTACAGTAATCCAACCTAGATGTAACAAACGCATGGGCAAGTTTTTCAGCGTCAGTTTTATATAAAATATTTCTGATTTTGGCTATGTTACGTAAGTGAAAGAATTCTGTTTTACAGGCTTGGTTTGTATGAGCCTTAAATGATAAACCTTGGTCAAATAAAAGTCCTAAGTTTCTCACAGTAGAACTTGAGGCTACACTGACACCGTCCAGGGAGACTCTCTGGTCAGACAGAGCATCTCTCAGCTTTCTGGGGCCTAGTATAATGACCTCTGTTTTTTCTGGGTTTAGGAGGAGATAATTAATTGTCACCCAGGTCTTTATGTCTCTCACACAGGCGCTAAGTTTCTCAGCGCAGGTTTAATTGATAAATACAACTGTGTATCGTCTGTGTAACAGTGAAAATTAATGCCATGTATTCTGATTATGTTTCCTAAAGGCAGCATGTAAAGCATGAACAGAATGGGTCCAAGTACTGAGCCTTGTGGCACTCCATAGCTAACTTTACTGCACTGTGAGGAATGTTCATTTACACTGACAAACTGGTACCTATCAGATAAGTAGGATTGAAACCAGCAGAGGGCGCTCCTCTGACCCCTATGTCACAGTCTAATCTCTGGAGTAAGATGCTGTGGTCAATGGTGTCAAAGATCTAACAGAACTAGGACTGAGACCAGTCCATTGTCTGAACTTAATAACAAGTCATTTGTGACTCTAACTAATGCAGTTTCTGTGCTATGGTGGGGTCAAAACCCTGACTGAAAATCTTCAAATAAGCTATTGTCCGGTAGGTGGCGACATAACTGTTTTACTACAACTTTTTCTAGGATTTTTGAAATAAAAGGGAGATTTGATATTGGTCTATCGTTGGCTAAAATGTCAGGATCTAGACTGGATTTTTTCAGAAGCGGTTTAATAACTGCATATTTAAAAGACTGTGGTACATAGCCTGTTTCTAGGGAGGTGTTTATTATAGTCAGTATAGATTCATTAATTAGGGGAAGAGTTTCTTTAAAAAGTTTGGTAGGAATTGGGTCTAAAAGACAAGTTGAGGTTTTGGAGGACATAATGACTGATGTTATCTCAGCTTGATCTACAGCAATGAAGCAGTCTCACGTTACAGATGGTTTTATAGAGGCCTCCATTTACATTCATGGACAGCAGATTCTTATGAATAATACTTCATACAGTGTTTTATGTTATTCATCAATAAATGTATTAATAAAACTAATAACCTGCTCCTGTGTTGGGTGGACGGAGCTCATTCCATGGTGCTAGAGCTCACTTCTTAAAAACTACTTTTGGACATTTGTTTTTTCAAACCTTTAAAAATCTGAAGCGACGCTAGTCGAAGTAAGAGAAAATCTCAGATTTGACCAGCGCTTTTTTGGGCACCTTTTGGGCGGTGGAGCGAGCAGACTGTCAACCTAGCACCTTCAGTTAACCGGTGCTAGCCTAGCCTACTGCTGCTGCTGCTACTGCTACTGCTACTACCACAACTGCTGCTGCTGCTACTGCTACTGCCACTACCACTACTGCTGCTGCTGCTGCTGTATTGGAGGAGTTGCTGCAAACAACACCATGCATCCTCCAAAAAAGAATCCGACACTGGAGGAAATCGAGGACATAAAATCCTCTCTTGATTTCCTCACGTTGGAGATGAAAACCGTCAGAGAGCAGCAGACACAGCTCCTGACACTGCTGGATTTGGTGCATAAACTGCGCCTCCAGAGTGAAGAGAAGGACTGCTGCATCGAAGGTCTGGAGAGGCGAGTGGACGAGCTGGAGCAGTATACCCGCATAAATGACGTGATCATCACCGGGATTAAAATCAGGCCTCACTCGTATGCACGCGCAGTGGTCAACTTGGAACTTAAACAGATCGAGGCTTGTCACCCACTGCCCTCAAAAAACAGAGAAAGTCCGGCAGTCATTATGAGATTCATCAACTAAAAAAATAAATTGGCTTTATTGAAACAAGGACAAAAACTGAGAGGAACAAATGTCTTCATAAATGAACACTTAACAAAACGGAAAACTGGAAGTACTGTCCATTCATAAAACATAAAAACAGTAAAACATCAACAACAAAACCATGGATGACCAAAGGAATTTTAAATGCGTGCAAAAAAAAAAAATCTTTATAGATTATCAAACAAAAAACTGAAGCTGAACAAACATAAGTTATACAAAAACAAATGTACAGATATAATAAGAAATATAGCCGCAAGCGGCGATGGTAGGCCCTCGCCTGCCGCGCCCGGAGCTGGGGCAGATTTGCCAAAACTTGCCAAATTTTTAGATGTGGCTCTTTAAAAATTTACCAAATGTGACATAATTCTGTGGCTCTGGTCACATGATCAATCCAACATGGCCGACTTCCGGTTGGTCAGGGGGCGTGGCCACAATATAATTTTTTGTTCGTATGGACATGAAGCATATGTGAACCAAATTTTGTTTGGCTCCGTCAAAGTAAGCGCTGTAAATTACTAAGTAAGTAATTTAAGTAAATTACTTAACAGAAAGAGCTCAATACGCCAAAATGGGAGACTATACATCTGAATATATTGGCATTGCCTGTGGTGTCCCCCAGGAGTCAGTATTGGGTTTGTATATAAACAACTTATTCTGTGTTTCTCAATCATTAAAATTAATCCTTTTTGATGACGACACCAATATTTTCTACAGCAGTTTTGACATTAATGATCTCATCAATACTGTCAATAATGAACTACAAAAAATTAAAAAAATTGATAGATTCTAACAAATTGTCATTAAATGTTAGCAAAACAAAAGCAATGATTTTTGGAAATTGCAAAATAAAGGGGGCTTGAGCACCTGCCCCTTTTGCCCCTTGCCTCCAAGTTTTTTTTTTTTTTTTTTTTTGTGGCTTTAAGCCCTCGTGTGGCTCTTCATAAGAGCATTTTTCATTCATTAATTATTAATAATTTGAAATAAATAACATCACACGGCCGCCAGCACCTCGTGACCTTTAACCTTTTGCCTCCGTGAGTTGCGCAGCTGTCTCGTGCCCCTCGCACAGCTGAAAACAGTGGAGAAAGAGCGGACTGCGGAGCCAATAAAGAGGGCTGTTATAATCTTTTTGGTCCCGATTCCAGAACTTAAAACCCAGTATAGTCACTGGGAATGAAAGAACCGGTGAGTGAGCTGTTTGTGTCACGTGATTTGTAAGACAAAGCCATGAAAGTATTATGTACGCACGTTAGATAATTTCTGTTTAAATACGGAGCTTTTGACCGCTACTTGCTAACCACCTAGATATTTACAAAATGCTTCCATAAAATGCTTTGTGATTGTTGTTAGCATAAAATCTTTTTATTTTTTAGACCGGGTTGCTTATAAATAATGGATTGCAGTTAGCATTTAGGCATTTTAATGCAATTAAATTTGCTATAATTGTGCAAAAATAGTTAGAACTAGTTGGTGATGCGAGCTGGCAAAATGTGATCTGATAAGAAAAAATGTGATGTACCAAAATCTTGTTCCCACATAACTTATTTAATTTATTACTAGAAATGTCTAAGGACTTCCTATTAGTGCTGGGAATAATTTTCATCTTGTCAGAGCATGTATAAAATTACATTATTTAGTTTAGTGTCATGCAGTGTGTGTTTTCTTTACATTTTATATGTTCATTAGTTTTTTATTATTTTTCCCAAAATTTTATAAAAATGTATAGCTATCCTTACCGTATTGCAATATATCATAGTATACACAGAAATGTAATAGTTGTGTGAGAGTCTTGCTTGCCACAGTCCTAACACAACAGTGTTTTAAAGTCTGGTTATACGTATGTGCCCCTTTTTCGCTTTGAGCACCTGCCCCTGTAGAAGTCTCTGCACGTGCCTGGTACCCGGCCTTCTTGGAGTCCCTGTGAGGGGTACTGGAAGGTGCTCCGACTGGGGACTTCGTTGTTCTACTGGGAGACTTCAACGCCCACGTGGGCAATGACAGTGACACCTGGAGGGGCGTGATTGGGAGGAACGGCCTCCCCGATCTGAACCTGAGTGGTGCTTTGTTATTGGACTTCTGTGCTAGTCACAGTTTGTCCATAACAAACACCATGTTCAAGCACAAGGGTGTCCATCAGTGCACATGGCACCAGGACACCCTAGGCCGGAGGTCGATGATCGACTTCGTTGTTATCTCATCTGACCTTCGGCTGTGTGTCTTGGACACTCGGGTGAAGAGAGGGGCTGAGCTGTCAACCGATCACCACCTGGTGGTGAGTTGGATCTGCTGGCGGAGGAGGAGGCTGGACAGACTTGGCAGGCCCAAACGTATTGTGAGGGTCTGTTGGGAACGTCTGGCTGAGCCTCCTGTCAGAGCGGTCTTCAACTTCCACCTCCTTCAACCAGATTCCGGGGGAGGTTGGAGACATTGAGTCCAAGTGGACCATGTTCTCCACCTCTATTGTCAGCGCGGCTGTTCGGAGCTGTGGCCGGAAGGTCTCTGGTGCCTGTTGTGGCAGCAACCCTCGAACCCGGTGGTGGACACCGGAAGTAAGGGATGCCGTCAGGCTGAAGAAGGAGTCCTACCGAGCTTGGTTGGCTCGTGGGACTCCTGAGGCAGCCAACGGGTACCAGCAGGCCAAGCGTGCTGCTGCCCGGGCAGTTGTGGAGGCAAAAACTCACATCTGGGAGGAGTTCGGGGAGGCCATGGAGGAGGACTATCGGTCGGCCTCGAGGAAATTCTGGCAAACCGTCCGGCACCTCAAGAGGGGGAAGCAGTGCTTCACCAACACTGTTTACAGTGAGGGAGGGGAGCTGTTGACCTCGACTGGGGAGGTTGTCGGGCGGTGGAAGGAATACTTCGAGGATCTCCTCAATCCCACCGACACGTCTTCCGTTGAGGAGGCAGAGGCTGGGGACTCGGGGGTGGACTCATTCATCACCCAAGCTGAAGTCACTGAGGTGGTTAAAAAGCTCCTCGGTGGCAAGGCACCGGGGGTGGATGAGATCCGCCCTGAGTACCTCAAGACTCTGGATGTTGTGGGGCTGTTGTGGCTGACACGTCTCTGCAACATCGCGTGGCGGTCGGGGACAGTTCCTCTGGACTGGCAGACCAGGGTGGTGGTCCCTCTTTTTAAGAAGGGGGACCGGAGGGTGTGTTCCAACTATAGGGGGATCACACTTCTCAGCTTCCCCGGGAAAGTCTATTCCAGGGTTCTGGAGAGGAGAATTCGTCCGATAGTCGAACCTCGGATTCAGGAGGAACAATGCGGTTTTCGCCCCGGTCGTGGAACAGTGGACCAGCTCTATACACTCCATAGGGTGCTTGAGGGTTCGTGGGAGTTTGCCCAACCTGTCCACATGTGCTTTGTGAATTTGGAGAAGGCGTTCGACCGTGTCCCTCGTGGTATCCTGTGGGGGGTGCTCTGGGAGTATGGGGTCCGAGGCCTTCTGCTAAGGGCTGTCCGGTCCCTGTACGAACAGAGCAGGAGTTTGGTCTGCATTGCCGGTTGTAAGTTGGACCTGTTCCCAGTGCATGTTGGACTCCGGCAGGGCTGCCCTTTGTCACCGGTTCTGTTCATAATTTTTATGGACAGAATTTCTAGGCGCAGCCAGGGGCCGGAGGGAGTCTGGTTTGGGAACCACAAGATTTCATCTCTGCTTTTTGCGGATGATGTTGTCCTGTTGGCTTCATCAAGCCAAGACCTTCAGCATGCACTGGGGCGGTTTGCAGCCGAGTGTGAAGTGGCTGGGATGAGAATCAGCACCTCCAAGTCCGAGGCCATGGTTCTCGACCAGAAAAGGGTGGTTTGCCCTCTCCATGTCGGGGGGGGGGTTCTGCCTCAAGTGGAGGAGTTCAAGTATCTTGGGGTCTTGTTCACGAGTGAGGGAAGGATCTAACGTGAGATTGACAGATGGATCGGCGTCTGCAGTAATGCGGTCATTGTATCGGTCTGTTGTGGGGAAGATCTATTCCGGATGCCTCCTGGTCGCCTTCCTGGGGAGGTGTTCCGGGCATGTCCCACTGGGAGGAGGCCCCGGGGAAGACCTAGGACACACTGGAGGGACTACGTCTCTCGGCTGGCCTGGGAACACCTGGGGGTGCCCCCGGTAGAGCTGGAGGAAGTGTCTGTGGAGAGGGAAGTCTGGGCATCTCTGCTTAGACTGCTGCCCCCACAACCTGGTCCCGGATAAAGCGGAAGATGATTGATGGATGGATTTAAAATCACAAATTGTTATCGATTATGTACAAATTGAAAATGTAACTGAAAACAAATTCTTAGGCGTGATCATGGACAGCAAATTATCATGGAAAGCTCACATCACTCATACAAAAAAGAAAATAGCCAAGAGCCTCTTGATTATAAATAAACTACCTGGATCTGAATGCACTACGTACATTATACTGCTCAATGATTCTCCTTTATTACACCTTTTGTGTTGAAGTTTGAGGGAATAATTACCGTAGTATAACAAATGCTCTTTTCATATTGCAAAAGCCTGCTGTACGTATCATTCATAAAGTTGTTGTTTTAGAACATACTCATGATCTCTTTATTCCTTCGAATGATTGAAATTCCCAGATCTTGTCAAATATTCATTTATTCATTCATTTTCTACCACTTATTCCTTTTAGGGATCGCGGATGACTGGAGCCTATCCCAGTAACTTTGGGCCGTAGGCGGGGTACACCCTGGACAGGGGCCAGCTTGTCGCAGGGCTGACACAGAGACAAACAGACAGACAACCATTCATTCACTAGGGTCAATTTAGAGTTACCATTTCACCTATCACATGCATGTCTTTGGACGGCGGAAGGAAGCCGGAGTACCCACAGTAACACGGGGAAAACATGCAGACTCCAGCCAGAGAGTTCGTGTATTGGTCAGCCCAGGGCTCGAACTGACGATCTCCTTGCTGGGAGGTGAGAACGCTAACCACTCTGCCACCGTGCACCCTGATCTTGTCAAATACTGTACCCCAATGTTGCTATTGAAAGCTTTCAACCAATCATTACCTTATGATGTACAAAAAAACTTCATACTTAAAGAGAGGTTATGGCAATTTTTTATTACCAAATGTTCAAACCACTTGTAAAAGTTTTTGTGTGAATGTATGTGGAGTTAATCTATGGCATGCACTGGATCCTCATCTAAAGCAATGCCAATATATTCATGCATTTCGAAGTTTATATAAACAAATGGTCTGGTCAGATTATAGAGAGAAACGGGCTTAATGCAATCATTTCTTCATTTCCTTGTGCTGGTTTCAGCTTGTTGTTTCCTTACCATTGCTGCTATTTGCATATTCACCATTGCTATATGTTTGCGTTCTTACCATTGCTAACATTTGTGTCCTTACCATTATTGGTATCTGTGTCCTTACCATTGCTGGTATTTGTGTCCTTACCATTGCTGGTATCTGTGTCCTTACCATTGCTGGTATATATGTTTCCATACCTTTTCTAACATTTGTGTCTTATCACTCTTAGTACTTGTGTCCCACAATCTATGAAGCTATCTATTATTTAAAATTGACTTGCCTGAAATGCCTTACTATTTTGATACATTTGTTATTTTCATTTCTTGAAATGTAAATATGTTTTGTTATTATTCTGGTACAAGCAGGAAGTTAAAAATAAGTTGTTTTGATTTGTTCTATGTAATATAGGGGTGGGATTAAATAAGTTTTCTTCCTCCCACTCCTTTTCGAGCCTTAAAAGAAATAGTATTCATTGTAATTATGATTCTGTTTGCACTGTATATTTGTCTTCAGGTGCTCGAAACAAATAAAGACAAACTAAATAACTAACTAACCTTTGCTCTTTTTCATTATTATTAATTGTATTTTCCACATTTAAAAAAAATCCCATGATGATAAAAGTGCTTTTGTGTAGACTAATTGTTCCCATCCACTAATACTGGGTTTGGTATCTTTGACTCCCACATGGGCAGTGTATACACAGGGGAGCCCTTTCTTTTGGTGAAAAACAGCTTTTCATTTCAAAAGTGTAATGCAATATCTATTACCTCTGGAAGATTCAATTTGCATTCATAGCCAAGAGAGAACAACACTAGCAGTGTGTACAATGAAGAGCTACAATTAGAACCATGCATTTTGTATTAAGTATAGATGTTTCAATTGCTAAATAAACCATGTCAATTTACAGTAGATATACAGATATATATATATTTTTTTGTATACTGAGAACAAAAGGCTGTAAGTAACATTAACAAGAGAAGAAGAAATGGCACAGTACTGACTTTTTTGTCAAATTTCAATTCATAAATGCTAAATATTCAAACACACAGGTCACAGACCACCACCTCAGGAAATATTTGGCTTTCCAAGTATTATCTTTAATAAACTAAAGGAGCAATACTACAAAAGAACATGACATGGACTAAAACTGGGACTAAACGAAATCTAAACCAGGACAAAATCAGGATTTAACAAGGACTTAAACTGGTCTATACTGGGACTAAACCAGGACTAAACCAACTCTAAGTCAGGACTTAACAAGGACTAAAACTGAATGGAACAAGAACTAATCCAGGACTAAAGGAGGACTAAAACTAAAACTAAACTAAAACTTAACTGGAAATAATCCAGGACTAATGCAAATCTAAAACATTACTAAATTGGGACTAAAACTGGACTAAAACTGGAACTAATCCAGGTCCAAGCCAGGACTAAAACAAGGTCTAAGCCAGCACATAACCAGGACTACATCAGGACAAATCTAGAACTAAATCAGGACTAAACTGGGCCTAAACCAAGACTAAGCAGTGGTCTTCACATCAAATTTCTGAGAGCAGAATTTATTTATCAGAACAGGACTAAAACAGCAAAAGACTCCAGAGTATGACCAGTGGAACCCGTACCACAGCTTGAGAACCACTGATTTTTTTTTATTTTTTATTTGTAATAATAGTTATTTCACCTTTTGGGACTCCAGCATTTTATGTATTTTTCTATATGACATAACAGTATAGCATTTATATCCATTTATCACACTGTCTGAATCCTATGTTCAGAGATAGCCAGTTGTTTTTATTGTGATCTTTTGGCAGTAAAAACAAGAGCATTCATTTGATTTGTAAGTCTTGTAAATCTCAGAAAACCCAGAATGTCACTTGTGCCCTTTTGGGTCTCAACCCTATGCCTCAGTGTTTACAAATGTCATATTAAATGTGTAAAGTGCTATTTCAAATTCAATGCACATGGGTTATCAGTAACATGCTTTTTCATATATTAACACTGCACTTGAAGTCATCATAGTACATTTGCATCTCGTGAACCACTTTGCAAAATCCTAAACGTCACTATCTGCTTCACAGATCTCCTAAACCAGGGATACAGGAGCGCATAGAGTAAGGGGTTAAAACATGAGTTCAGATAGATCAAATTATACAGGAAGAGCTTGAAATAAAAGTTCATCTCTATAACAAAGGCCGCCATGTAGTTCGGCGTATAGCAGAAAAGAAAGAGTAACAGAACAAAGCCCAGATTCCGCGCGGCCTTTAGCTCAGATTTCCTGGAGTTCACCGCCGGCTGCTGTGTGGTGGCTGCAACCTGAGAACGCATGGCACGGGCCTGCGACACTGCCACAAAGAAAACTCGCAAGTACAGTATAATTATGAGCAATAAGGGCACACAGAAGGCCACCACCAGGTCAACGCAATATGCAATAGAGGTCACTGGTGTGAAGCATTCCCCTTCGCACCTCTTATACCGCCCTGGAATATAGACATTGTTTTGGTGATACCCAAAGCCGTACAGGACACAGATGATCCAGCAGGCGATCAGGGCGATGCTAACAGATCTCCTGCACATCAGGGTGGGGTAGTGCATGGGGTCACAAATGGCTATGTAGCGGTCTATCGAGATAAGGATCATGCTTCCGAGTGATACGGAAACCAGTGTGCAGACAAAGACAGTATACAGAACACACATGATGTCACCGACTCGCCAGCAAGAGTACGGGTAGGAACCTTTGACTGGGATCACCACGCAGCACATCAGGAAGTCTGAGACGGCCAAGTTGAGGAGGATGAAGTTAGGAGAGGAGTGCAGCTGCCTGAGAAAAGAAACAAAATGAGTATATGTATTACAATAAACCTGACATCAGTTCTTGTGACTTGCCTGAAATGCGAGATAGCGATGATGATCATAAGGTTGAGGATGCCGGTGCAGATGGTGAAGGTGTAAAGTACGATTAGATAGATGGTATCAGTCTGATCAGTGATCTGTATGGTGCAGGACAGATTGCCCAGTTCTGGGTAGCACTGGTACCACTGCTCACTGCTCATGTTGGAGGAAGGAGAGGGGTGGGGGGGGGGGGGGAGTGACTTCATCCAGGCGCTTTATCTCTCGTCTCCCTCCACCTCCGCCTGCTCCCAGATGGACACTGGACCTCCCAAGCCACTTGCATCATGAGCCAAAACAACTCCACACCTTAACTTTGGATAGCAGTGATCAAATCAATGACTCAGCGCATTTGAATAACTTTGGTGAAGTTCACGAAGTAATAAATATTGCTTTTTCTATTTTGTGGCTGTAAAAATAAAGTTCCTAAACCAAAAAGAGTGCACCCATTTTCAAAACAAATCCATGCCTGATTCTTTGAAGGCCTCAGAAAGCACCTGCTGCTGAATATCTGTAGTACTCTGTATTTTCTGTGGTCAGAGTTTACTCCAGCTCTCATGCCAAACATTACTTATCCAAATACTGAATTACAAAACCTGAATGTGTTTGTTACTTTCTCAAAGTCTTGTTTTACATGAAAGCCTGAGCTTTTTTTTTTTTTTTTTTTTTACCAAGTTTACAGTGGGCCTTGAAGCCTCAGGAGTTGTGCATGTAATATTGTGATATTTTGAAGTTTCTTTTGCTATTTTATACTGCATATAGTATCCTTTGCCCAAGCACATGCCTTCACCATGCGCCTCCCAGAGGTTTAACGTGCAGAGCTGCATATCACTGCCAGGATCATGGTTGTGTTGATGGGTTCATGAACAGCACATTTAAAGGGGCTAGATTATGCAAAATTGACTTTTTTTAAGCTTTCTACCATGTTATTATGTTGTTCCTTCATCAAAAACATAGCTGCAGTTGTGATTTGGTTCTTTGACATATTTCAGTAATATTCTGTTCTCCGAGTTTATGAGGCCTTAGAACGAACCTCTGCCTCTCCCACGATCTCCCACCCACTCCAGTCTACATCCAGTCATTATTTATCCAAAAAATTGTGTACAGCTCTGTACATAAGCTTAGCGTAAGTTTCTCTCTGTTTGACTGTACATTTGGCCATTAGATTCAGATTTTTGGGTAAATATGTGCTCAGCCCAATTTTTCTTTTTTCTTGTGGCCAAAGCCTGTATTTGTGAGCCCCTTTATGACCCGAGCCCCTGAAGCTGCTCTGATAGATCCGCCCCTGCTCCACTCGCACAGTCACACAGTGACTCAGAGCCTTAGGTCTCACGCTGGGCTGTGGACAGAAGCTCCAGAAAACTACAGACTACAAAACTTCAGGACATCTGAACTTATATTTTACAGTGCTTTAAAGCAAATACAGCTCAGATACGTAGCCTGTTGTGAGAAATACATGGTGCACCTCAGTGACGCACTTCTCACTGATCTCGTCTTATTTTAACACTAGAACTCCCAGAATTCTAAAACTACCAGAACTCCCGGGCCGTCATTTTGACAGTTAGCATTCTGGTCAATGGAATGTAGCTAAACTGATGAAGTAATCATTGTCGAATAACGTGATTCTAGCATGATAGAATATTATAGCCTGTAGTATCATATAAATAATATAATATTATAAAATATAATGTTGTACAATCTAATATAATTATAATGTAATATATTATATAATGCATAATATTATTATAAATATATAATATAATATAATATAATTGCAAAGAGAAACAAACATAGCTATATTTGAACAAAAAGAACTTTAATGTCAGGTTATTTTATAACTATATACAGAATTATTAAAGCTTCAATCATCAAATATAAACTGAATAACAAATAAATAAAATAGAGAAAATGACAGAATGATTAAAAATACTATACTATACAACATCCAAAGATAAGAAACCGAAACTCATTTTATAGACAGTTTTTATATGTGACAGTCACAGCTCCTGTGCATTGTCCGCACACTACTTTTTTGCACCGATTGAACATCTTTTAAACGGTTTTTGGAACAGTTAGTGTGGACGTGGCACTGCCTTCTCCTGTCCAGAATAGCCTGCTCTCCAACAGGTGCAGGTTCGCGAGGCAGCGGCTGTTTAGTGAGCATGTGACTGGCATGAAGTTGGGATGGGACATTGTGATTGAGACATTTTCTAAACAGGATCCACGCATTTATTGCAGCCATGTCGAGGACATAATAGAAAACTGCTACTGGCCACCTGTGGGTTGGAGCTTTGACAGAGTATTTTTTTTATCATCTGGTCCAGCACATCCACACCGACCTTGGTGTGTTAATAGAACACCACGGGCTTGGGCCTGGACTTTGGACCACTCAGTGTGCCAGCTGACGTGTGCGCACTGCTCATTATACAGACATTTTTCTTTGATTTGCACTGTTAGATTGTCAGGGTGGAATTGTTGTTTTTCAGCACCCACTTGGAAAACAGAGACCTTTGCTCTTTAATTTACTTTTATTTACTGTACCTACGAGGGTGGTCTTTTTGTTTGGGGTGCCCTGCCTAATTCAAGCAATGTAAAAAAAGTTGTCAGTGACAAAGTTTCTACCCTTCCCCATGAATGGCTCTTCCAGCTTCAGCATCCGACATCAGGTCATGTGTGGCATTGTTCACCAGTGTCATGGTGCTGTGTTCATTTTAACACTGACATTTTAACGCTAGAGTAAAGAGTCAATTTAACACTGGATAGATAAGGACCATATGTTCACTGACAGTGTTCATTTAACACTAGACAATTTACTGTGTACTGGAGGGCAAAACAAACATGGCGACATGCAGCAGTTGTGAGGAGATGCAGCCAACTACGTATTTAGACGGCCTGACAACTCAGGACAAAATACAGCACAGACAAAAACTACAAATATTGCTGCCAGAGCTGAACTTTGGAAACCCCCTACTGCTGCCGCCATATTTTTTTTCAGTCAGGATGGGCCATCAACCCAGCGTACGGGCAGGGCATTAGTTTGTCATCATAAAAGGTGAGTACAACTAACAGACAAACACAAATTGCTGTTAGCTAACACTGGCTTAAGACAATTTCATTCAAATATTTTCTCAGCAAATGTGTGTGTATCTAAACGACTGCAACTGTTCACCCTCCACAGGAAGGGTGACTTGTTTAATGGCACAAATCCACATCATCTTTTTTCTGAGACAATTTTCTAGAGTTGCAACAACTAATCAGACCAATTGATTTGAATTGATTATTAACAGGGCTCTCAAGACTCACGTGATCACTAGGAGCATTTCCATTGACCATCAAATTGCGCAAATTGGATTTACGAATATAAATTTGCCTAATGGATACACGACAATTTCGAAAAAACTCGCATTTATCGAAAAAAAGTTTTTGTGCTTGGATGAGGTGGTTTTTCTCTGTTCCCCTATAAGCCAAATGCCGATCCCCTACATTGTACTCTCTATTATGCCACTCAATTTGATGAGGTTTATGACACTGAATTTGAAAAACATGCTAGAGCCCAATGGAAACTAACCACTTCCTATATGTATGCTGGCTCTGTGGGTGTAGTGGCTGACTGCAATCTCACACAGGAACAGAAACTGCTATTTAAAAAAAAAAAAACACAGCATCACATGTTTCTCTTGCTCTCACATACGGACACGAAGCTAGGGCACTTGGCCCTTTTGCGCAAGCCTGTGCTGCCGTGTCCCCTACGGATTGGCAATCAACTGATATCCCAGGCCTTGAATATGCTCCCATAGTGGAAGCATACCGAATCTCAGCACAAACTGAAAATCTCTCCACTTTAGAACGTTTGCCCCTGCCATGTGAACATGGTCGTGAACACACGGACCATCCACTCAGTGCAGCTATGCTGGAACGTGTCCCGGAAGAGGTGTGGTCTACTGACTCCTTCTCCTGTGGTTACGTCAACACAGCCACAGTACATTTCGATATGAAACAGGTCCCGCCTATTTATGTAACTCAATATCACGTTAATCCGGACTCTGTTGCACCCATTCAAAGACTTATTGACTCTCTAAAGGGGCAAGGCGTTCTCTATTGAACCCGCTCTCTCTGGAACACCCCAATTCTGCCAGTACAGAAACCTCACAAACCTTAGGACTATAAAATGGCTCATGACCTTAGACGAATCAATGACATTATTCTCTCACCTTGCCCTGAAGTGCCAGACCCCGCCACAATATTGCAAAAATTAACACCCACTCATGTTTGGTATTCTGTCTTTGATCTGTCAAATGCCTTTTTCTATGCCACGCCACTTTATCTTGATGTTTCTGTAACAGAACGAACAGCAAATGGTGTTCTGTTCCAGAAAAAAGGGGGAGATAGACACATACTACAGTATGTCAGCGTCACACTACCTGACATAGAGAAAAAACAGACTCCATGCACTCGCCACGCACCAGGACTGGCAAGAATTATTGACAAAACAGCAGGCATAATACAAGGACACAACCTAAATGTCAATACCACACATGGAGTGAGAAGTTGGATGTCCTCTCAGAAGTTCACATTCACACCACTGAGACAAGGCAGACTAACCAAAACTCTCACATAGCCTAACCTCAGATTCTACATGGAAGAGATAAACATGGCAGAGTGCATCACAGACACAGGCACACTCCATGACTGTGAGGAGATGACGGCACGATTGACACTAGTGAGACCTGACCTAAAAGCAGAACCACTGGACAGACCCGACCTGGAACTCTGGACTGACGGCTGCGGCTGGAGAGATGAGCACACGCAGGTCAGAGCAGGTTGGGCACAAGACAGAAGACAGGTATAGGATTTCAGACAGTAGCAACAGGGTCAGTTTTAGAACAACCATCAGCGCAGAAAGCAGAAGTGAAAGCATTAGTGGAAGCATTGAAGCATGCAAGCACACACAGCGTTACAATATACATGGACTCAGCAAGCGTACACTCAGCAGCACACAGAGACTTGGGGTTTTGGAAAACTAATGGATGGAAAACAGCACAGGGAAACCAGATAAAACACCTAGAGCTCTTCCAGGAAATGGACAAATACATGCAGGGACCTGAGGAATTGGCCATAGTCAAAGTAAAGGGACACTCAAAAGTGAACAACACCATAACTAAAGGCAATGAACCAGCTGACAAAGCAGCTTAAATAGCGGCTGGATATTGGCTCCCAGCCCTTGCCATTGAAGGAGCTCCTTGGACAGGTGGGGAGTGGTGTTTGACCACCTCCTCTCAAATGCCAGTGGTGACAAGAGCAAAAGCTCAAATCATTCCAAAAGAGAAACAATTGGTTGACACATTACCCGAACTGACACTAGAGGTAATAATAAGAGCACAACAGGACTCTGCCTGGTAAGAAAGAGACCTGTGGACCAAAAGAGGGGCCCAGACTGACATTACAGGACTATACAGATGGATGGATCGTTGTGCAGTGCTTCCTGGTGGAGAGCTGTGGGACACCATCCTCGCGCAAGCGCATGGACCAGCACACGATGGTGTAGACCAAACCCTCCGACGACTACAGAACTGGTGGCACCCAGGTATGAAAAACCTTGTCAAATCCTACACCTACACATCATCCTGAACCAGGTAAGATTGCACCTGCCTCACACCCAGGACAAGAAATACCATGGACTACACTGTGGGGACTAGACACAAATGGGAAGCGTTATCTACTAGTCATAGTGGACCGTTTCTCTGGCTGAACTGAGGCTTATCCATCGGCGAGAAAGACGGCAGCACATGTCACAAGATGTTTGACAAACCATTGGATCCCACACCATGGGTTTCCACAAAATTATTAGGAGTGACAATGGTATGCACTTAAACAGTAAGGATTTGGCTACTGTAGAAAAATTGTTGGGTCTAAAGCACAAATTTGGCTGTGTATATCACCCACAGTCCCTGGGACTCGTGGAGAGACAAAATCAAAATCTTAAAGTGAAATTGGCTAAGACATGTGCTGACACCTCTCTCACATGGCTGGATGCTCTACCAATCGCCCTAATGGCCATCAGAACCCAGGTAAGTAGAACCAGACAGTATTCTCCATTCGAGTTAGCCACAGGTAGACCCTTCCCAGGCCCAGACACCTCTCTACAGGATCCAGGTAAGACACACCCAGCCACAGTTCTCAAATACAAACCCTATTTTGATAAGTTAAATGCGCTTGTCAGTTCTCTTTCTGCCCAGGCCACAGCAGCACCAGAGCCAGCAGATCAGACCTCCCGATCCGCACTAGAGCCACCCTGCTCCATCTGAGAGTCATCAAAAGGGGGTGGTCTGAACCTCGCTGGGAGGGACCAGATCGGGTGAGAGGAAGGACCAGCACAGCCATGCAGCTCGAAGGGAAAGGCACTAAGTGGTGGCTTCGCTCTCAAACCCGACCAACCAGCGACCATGCCACAAGCCCACAGGACGACTGAGTGGAGCGGACCGACAGCTGAGCTCTCAGCGTATAGGGAGCAGCGGTGCCCATGCAGACACGGAGGATTAAGACTGACGCTCCTTTCCATACTTCTCAGCTTTCCTAGATTGATGCGGGATATCACACTATGTACCGATTTCTGTGATTGAATTGTTGATCTCTTTTATAAGAGATCAAAAGGGGGAATTGTTGAGAATATTTTTCATTTATTGGGTGACTTATGTTTTAAATGTCAAAATGTGATATTGTTTGCAGTGTTGCTGTCCTAATAGGAAGTGAGCCAGCCAGTGTGTGCAGACGCGTGTGCAAGAAACAAGAAGTGAAACCTAGCTAGGTCATGAACTTTGGGGACATATGTCTGGTGATCAGGTTGAGACACATTGATTTGAACAGGAACCCCTCCTTTACAGCACGCACTTCTGTATCACTGCTGGGCCACGTCCTGGACTGTGCCCATATATGGGAATAAACTGAATATGTGGGTTGGCGTACAACTCTTGTATAAATATTGTCTGCTAGGGGAAGTCAGCAGTTGAACTGCCCAACATTAAGACCTGATTAGACGTAGGCTGTAGGGACAGATTCAACCCAAGAGCTCTTGTATAGTTTTCTGCAAAATAAATGCTCAAAGACAATTGATTGAAGTCAGATTTTTATTTTTGATAAATCCGCATAAACGAACACAACGACAGTATCGAAATTGACATATTTCGCAAAACTGCAATGGAAACACTTTTGTCGAATTAAATGAGTCACGTGATCAACAACCGGATACCACGCTAAGTCGACAGGAAGTAGTAAAAGCCAAGGAGGATGGCGCGGCATGTTTGGACCTACGAGGAGACGGAGTATTTTTTGCATTTAATTCGAGACAGGGAGGTTACTAACATATTAGATTCAAAACAGCAAAGAAATGCGAGTATTTATCAAGATCTTGAAGCAACTATGAAGGAAGCGGGGTTCCACAAGCCTTGGCAAATTTTACGTTCGAAATGGAAAACACTCAAACAGAAATACCTATTGGAGAAGAGGAAGCTAGGAAAAAGCGGTGCCGGTGGAAAAGACAAAACTAGTTTCAAGTTCTTCTCCCTCACGGATGAGATACTTGGACAGAGACCTATCGTGACATCTATGACCACAGTTGTCAACAGCATGGGTAAGGAATTTAATAAGCTTACTAAAATAGGCTACACCAGACTAAATGCTAAGTTACAAAAAACACCAGGCTAATGCCAGCTTTACTTGTAAATTTAGCATACTCATTATTTTGTACAGAGAATATTTTATGTCCATATATTGTGGCTTGTAAACAGTCAAGTAATACCTATTATGATTAATACTAGGTGAGGACGACAACAACAATCCAGATACTCCTGGCACTAAAGATACATCCAAGGATTCAGTATGTAAGTATTGTATTATTAGATAATTAATTTGTTTCGTAACTTTAAAATGTATATTTAATATCTATGGTTTTGGCTGTAAGTAATTTTATGTATTTATGGATAGGTTGTGTATATGTTAATGTACTCTTTTTACATCTGTAGTATATAAAATGTATTTTATATTATTATATGTTCTTACTCCCTGCACTCCATGTGAATCTCAATTTGTGACATTTACACATTACTTTGATGAGTTTTAACCGCATATATTATCTCGTCTCTTTAACTACAGCATCATTTGATGACGAGTCAACCACAGATGCTGACATAATGGACCCTCCTAACGCTTTAGAGGAAGGAGAGAGGGAGTCACCTAGACCTCAAGCTCAACACAGGTGGAGGAACTCAAGAAGCCAAAGATCATCTCTTCAGAGCATAGTTAGGGAACAGGCAAGACAGGATAATGCTGTCCTGAGCACAATTAGCCAGGTTCTTAGTCGTGCCATTCAATGTTTTGAAAGGGCAACGGAGGCAGCTGAGCGCCATGCAAATGCTTTTGAGGCTATGGCTGGAATTCAGCAACCCATCCCGTCACACACACGTCACCAACCTCTTTACTCCCTACAAAATCCAACCACAACAGCCTCCATACACAACATACACTCAACCACAACATCATCATTTCACTCAACTACTGCAACCTCCATGCCGCCATCAACAAGTTGAGTATGAGTCCGAGCCTCAGTCAGCTCTCTCCTCCCAAAGCACCTCATCCTCTTACCATATTTTGTAGGTTCTGGTTTAGCATTTTAGCTAATGTTGAGTTACTCTAAATTCAAGAATGGTTACTTCAGTTAAATACCATCTTATCATTGCATCATACTGAGAAATGTAAAGACACTTTAAGTTATGTTTATTATTTGTTGGAAATGGAACAAAACACTAAACAGCCAATGTTATTCCATTCAGCAAACTAATAGATGGCTGACATTTTGTATGACTTTACATATATTTTTTTTTTTACTTAAGAACCTGAAATAAAGGTATTGAAAATAACCAACAGTCTCTTGAATATGCAGAAACTGTAAATGTTTGTTTTAGGCAGGTGGGTAACCTAAAGAAGCCTGAACAGATGATTCACCAGAGCCTGTCGGATTTCAACAGCCACCGCATCAGCTTCATCCCAGTTGTGCTCCTGAGGCTGTAGAAGTTGACGCCCTAGATTTAGTGCTGTTGGCGGCAGCTGCTGTCTTTTTCCCTCACACGTTATGGAGAATACAACATGTGGCCACAACTGTAGGCATGAAATCATGGTGTATGTCAGATATTTTGGCAAAGACACACCATCTAGCTTCTAAATGTCCAAATGTGTGTTCCACCTTCACACGGATGGCACTAAGACACTCATTGAACATGGTTTGTGGTTCTGTCAGATTAGGACCGGAGTATCCCTTCATAATCCAAGGCAGGAGAGGGTATGCAGGGTCACCAGCTAGGAGTAGAGGTACTTGGACTCCCTCAATTTCCATGCTCGCTTTTGGGTGTTTTTCTGGGTGTCTGTAAAATGTGCAAACATAGTATAAGCCATAACCTCAAACCATTCACACCAAGTACCACATCAGAAAATATTTAATATTTTTCTCAGAACTATTTTCTTCAATCAAAATTACTCTAAATCCAGACTCAGGACTAAACTAGGAGTAAGTAGGACAAGGCAGGGTGCAAATCAGGTGTGAAACACACCTACACTAGGGCCAAAGCAGGACAAAACCAGGAATAAATAAACCAATAAATTATAATGTTTGTACTTTGTAATCAAATGGTAAATGGTAAATAATTAATCAACTACTCAACAAATACCTGGACAGAGAGGATGTTGCAAACACTGCAGCATCATGTGGGCTTCCAGGTGAGCCAACACTAATGTCCCTTATCATCAGCTTGTCATCCACCACAGCCTGCAGAACTATTGATGTCCAGCCTTTTCTGTTGACCTAATCTTTATATCCATTCCTGGGTGCACGAATAGGGATGTGTGTCCCATCTAGAGCCGTAAATCTGTGGTAGTCCATGCGCTTCATAATTGCATTGTGCAATCTGCTGCGCCTCGACCTCATTAGGCAAAGGGATGTACTACCTCATAAGTTTTTTGCAAATAACCTCACACACACCATACACACACCGGTGGACGGTCGTTTTACTAACTCCAAATGTCTCTGCTACTACCCTGTACTCTGCACAGGTGGCCAGTTTGTAGATAGCGATGGCAATGCGCTTCTTTGTAGGAACTGGCTGCCTTGGGCATTGCGCAGCAGGCGCCACAAGAGGTCCCACAGCATCGCACAGCTCATCAAAAGTTGAGCGTGTCATTCGGAAATGTTGAATCCACAGCTCTTCTGTAAAATCGCCTACTACAATTTCCCAAAAATGCTTCATACGTAGCCACTCCCATGTATAAGGGGCATGTCGCTCCATGGCCTGAATAAGACGCCGACGTCTCCTTTGACGGCTGATGATGAGCGCTAGTGCCGTGGCTGAAATATGAAAATATCTGCTGTAAATCAAAGTAATGTTTACATCCGTCGCCATGTTTTTTGAATGACTTATCGCAAGAGTAGGTTTGTTTTTATTCGCTTATGATTCAATGGAAACAGTGTAATTGCGAAATTGTGTTTTTTTCGACATTTCTAGAATATTGATAAAATTTTGCGCATATGTGTAATGGAAACGCAGCTAGAGTGACCCCCAATTCCCACCAAAGCAGCAGCAGTGCGTAACAGCAGCGGCACATCAGACACGAGTGAACTGGTTTCTGTTTTAATCAGTCTAAGAATTCACACCGGGGACGTCGTACGCGTGTCTTACAAACGACTTGACGCGACGCTACTCTCAAATTAGGTTGTAGTTCTATTTTTCGAACATCTACCCAGCGATCTGCAGAGCTACAGCCTGGAAACACAGGAAACAGGCGTCAAAATAAACTTTCAAAATAAAGGCTCACTGAAAACAGCGGTAATGTAAACATTACACACCGAGAAGTTGATTCTTGAGGGGGAGAAATGTAACGTAATGTGCACTGCCAAGCAGCCATTTTACAAGGACAACATGCAGAATTAGAAGCTACAGGGCTCTGTAAAGACAACTTTCTGTTCAGACAGAAAACTCAGGGGGGAGAGCCACTTGAGCGGCGTAACAGCAGCAGCTCTGACGCCCTCGATGTGAATTGATTTGCGTAAAACGACCTGCTGCTGCGACGCTCTTGAGATGTTTTCGGTGTGAATTCAGAGTGAGACACATGCATTTTACCTCTCTCACATGCTCACACATCACACCTCACATTTCTCACGGTGAAAAAATGTCTTATTATAGGACAGGAATTAGACCTAATTGTCAACGCGAGCAACGCAAAAGTGAAAGATTTCTCATGTTTGGGGCGACTTATTTTCACTCATCGAATCAGGAGTCATGGCTCCACCCACTTTAAACCTGCTCTGATCTGCCTCTCTCTCTGCCCTGCTCTGTGTCACTGTGCTGTCACATGACTCAGCGCACACAGTCTGCACTGAGCAGCATGTGCAGTGTTGCCAGATTGGTCAGTTTCCCACCCAATTGGGCTACTTTTGCGCTCTCTCTCTCTCTCTCTCTCTCTCTCTCGGCGGAAAAAAATAGCATTGGGCGGGTGTATAATATTTGGGCTATTTTCAGACTTATGGGGCGGGATTTTGAAAATGTAAAATAAACCTATTTTAATAGTGATTTTTAAATTTCCTGATCAATAATTGTATGTATTTGCTGGTTATTAATAAATAAAATGAATTTGTAAAAAAGAAGTAGTAATATTAGTGTCATTAGTTGTCAAACACATACCATATTAAAGACACATTCATAAATCCATTTACAAATATTGCTAATAAGCTGCACATACCTATCCCGGGTTTTGTTTGTGTTTGTCTTATTAGTTTACATTTCTTCATTTTTGCATATACATACATTCAGTTACAAATCACACACACATCTAGTTTCATTGTTTTATTGTTTTGGCTCATTGGTTAAAAGCCTCATTGTATTTGTTGTTTTTGGTACTTACCTTGTTCTTTGTTTAAGTTACTTACCTGGAAATGTTTGGGGAGGCGCCGCCCAACAACTTCCTGCTTTTATACTGATGATGTCAGTGATGACATCATCAGCTGTTCTCAACATACTCACTCATCATTGTACTAAATATTGGCTTAATTATGTGTTTAAACTCTGACACAGATTGGTCAGATAATGTTCTTCTAATCTGTGTTTTGTTCATTGGAACAGTAAAGTCTTTGAGTATAAACTGAAAGGTAATTAGAAAGTGATCTGAGAGTATGAGGTTATGAGGAAGGACAGTGAGCGCACTAATCTCTGTACCATAGGTTAAAACAAGGTCCAGGCTGTGCTTGTGACAATGAGTGGGTTCATTTACATTTTGAGTAAAACCTACGCTGTCTAATAAGGCTGCAAATACATTACCTAGACAGTCGCTGCTTTCATCAACATGAATATTAAAATCCCCTACTATTACAATCTTATCTGAGTCTAACACTATACTGGATAGAAAGTCAGAGAATGCAATAAAAAATTCGGAATTTATCTTTTATCTTCTCTTTTTTGTGCATATGTGAAATAAACAATCCAAGACATTTAGAGACAACAAACATTTTATTTATAATATATTGTATATCACTTACATTCATGGACAGTGGATTGCTATGAATAAGGTTATAGAAATACAAAAGACTTAATAGATTTTATGTTATTAATCAATAACTGTATCAATAAAACTAATAACCTTTGCGCTTTTTCATTTGTATTAATTATATTTTCCACATCAAAAAAATCCCATGTGATGATAAAAGTGCTTTTGTGTAGACTAATTGTTCCGATCCACTAATACTGGGTTTGGTATCTTTGACTCCCACATGGGCGGTGTATACACAGGGGGAGCCTTTTCTTTTGGTGAAAAACAGCTTTTCATTTCAAAAGTGTAATGCAATATCTATTACCTCTGGAAAATTAAATTTGCATTCATAGCCAAGAGAGAACAACACTAGCAGTGTGTACAATGAAGAGCTACAATTAGAACCATGCATTTTGTATTAAGTATAGATGTTTCAATTGCTAAATAAACCATGTCAATTTACAGTAGATATACACATAAATCTTTTTTGTATACTGAGGGCTGAGAACCAAAGGCTGTAAGTAACATTTACAAGAGAAGAAAAAAACGGCACAGTGCTGACTTTTTGTCAAATTTCAATTTATAAATGCTAAATATTCAAACACAGATCACAGACCACCACCTCAGGAAATATTTGGCTTTCCAAGTATTATCTTTAATAAACTAAAGGAGCAATACTACATAAGGACATGACATGGACTAAAACTGGGACTAAACCAATTCTAAGCCAGGACTAAATGAGGACTGAAACCGAACTAAACTAGAACTAATCCAGGACTAAAGAAGGAATTAAACTGGAATAAACTGGGGCTAATCCAGGATGAAACCAAATTTAAACTAGAACTAAATCAGGATGAGACAAGGACTAAAACCAGGCTAAACTGGAAATAATCCAGGACTAAACAAAATCTAAGCCAGGCCTAAATCGGAACTAAAACTGGACAAAAAACGGAACTAATCCAGGTCCAGGCCAAGACTAAACAAGGTCTAAGCCAGCACATAACCAGGATTAAATCAGGACAAATCTAGAACTAAACCAGGACTAAATTGGGCCTAAACAAAGACTAAGCAGTGGTCTTCACATCAAATTTATGAGAGCAGAATTTATTTATCAGAGCAGAACTAAAATAGCAAAAGACTGGTGGGTATCACCAGTGGAACCTGTACCACAGCTTGAGAACCACTGACTTAGATTTTTTTATTTGTAATAATAGTTTTTCGCCTTTTAGGGCTCCATCATGTTGTGTCTTTTTCTATATGACATAACAGTATAGCATTTATATCCATTTATCACACTGTCTGAATCCTATGTTCAGAGATAGCCAGTTGTTTTTATTGTGATCTTTTGGCAGTAAAAACAAGAGCATTCATTTGATTTGTAAGTCTTGTAAATCTCAGAAAACCCAGAATGTCACTTGTGCCCTTTTGGTTCTCAACCCTATGCCTCAGTGTTTACAAATGTCATATTAAATGTGTAAAGTGCTATTTCAAATTCATTGCACATGGGTTATCAGTAACATGCTTTTTCATATATTAACACTGCACTTGAAGTCATCATAGTACATTTGCATCTCGTGAACCACTTTGCAAAATCCTAAACGTCACTATCTGCTTCACAGATCTCCTAAACCAGGGATACAGGAGCGCATAGAGTAAGGGGTTAAAACATGAGTTCAGATAGATCAAATTATACAGGAAGAGCTTGAAATAAAAGTTCATCTCTATAACAAAGGCCGCCATGTAGTTCGGCGTATAGCAGAAAAGAAAGAGTAACAGAACAAAGCCCAGATTCCGCGCGGCCTTTAGCTCAGATTTCCTGGAGTTCACCGCCGGCTGCTGTGTGGTGGCTGCAACCTGAGAACGCATGGCATGGGCCTGCGACACTGCCACAAAGAAAACTCGCAAGTACAGTATAATTATGAGCAATAAGGGCACACAGAAGGCCACCACCAGGTCAACGCAATATGCAATAGATGTCACTGGTGTGAAGCATTCCCCTTCGCACCTCTTATACCGCCCTGGAATATAGACATTGTTTTGGTGATACCCAAAGCCGTACAGGACACAGATGATCCAGCAGGCGATCAGGGCGATACTAACAGATCTCCTGCACATCAGGGTGGGGTAGTGCATGGGGTCACAAATGGCTACGTAGCGGTCTATTGAGATAAGGATCATGCTTCCGAGTGATACGGAAACCAGTGTGCAGACAAAGACAGTATACAGAACACACATGATGTCACCGACTCGCCAGCAAGAGTACGGGTAGGAACCTTTGACTGGGATCACCACGCAGCACACCAGGAAGTCTGAGACGGCCAAGTTGAGGAGGATGAAGTTAGGAGAGGAGTGCAGCTGCCTGAGAAAAGAAACAAAATGAGTATATGTATTACAATAAACCTGACATCAGTTCTTGTGACTTGCCTGAAATGCGAGATAGCGATGATGATCATAAGGTTGAGGATGCCGGTGCAGATGGTGAAGGTGTAAAGTACGATTAGATAGATGGTATCGGTCTGATCAGTGATCTGTATGGTGCAGGACAGATTGCCCAGTTCTGGGTAGCACTGGTACAGCTGCTCACTGCTCATGTTGGAGGAAGGAGATGGGTGGGGGGGGGGGGAGTGACTTCATCCAGGCGCTTTATCTCTCGTCTCCCTCCACCTCCGCCTGCTCCCAGATGGACACTGGACCTCCCAAGCCACTTGCATCATGAGCCAAAACAACTCCACAACTTAACTTTGGATAGCAGTGATCAAATCAATGACTCAGCACACTTGAATAACTTTGGTGAAGTAATAAATCTTGCTTTTTCTTTTTTTTTTTTTTTTTTTTTTGGCTGAAAAAAAGTTCCTGAACCAAAAAGAGTGCACCCATTTTAAATACAAAATCCATCCTGATTCTTCAAAGGCCTCAGAAAGCACCTGCTGCTGAATATCTGTAGTACTCTGCATTTTGTGTGGTCAGAGTTTACTCCAGCTCTCATGTCAAACATTACTTATCCAAACACTGAATTACAAAACCTGAATGTGTTTGTTACTTTCTCAAAGTCTTGTTTTACATTAAAGCCTGAGCTTTTTTTTTTTTTTTTTTACCAAGTCTTAAGTAGGCCTTGAAGCCTCAGGAGTTGTGCATGTAATATTGTGATATTTTGAAGTTTCTTTTGCTATTTTATACTGCATATAGTATCCTTTGCCCAAGCACATGCCTTCACCATGCGTCTCCCATAGGTTTAACGTGCAGAGCTGCATATCACTGCCAGGATCATGGTTGTGTTGATGGGTTCATGAACAGCACATTTAAAGGGGCGAGATTATGCAAAATTGACTTTTTTAAGCTTTCTACCATGTTATTATGTTGTTCCTTCATCAAAAACATAGCTGCAGTTGTGATTTGCTTCTTTGACATGTTTCAGTAATCTTCTGTTCTTTGGCCGAGTTTATGAGGCCTTAGAACGAACCTCTGCCTCTGCCACAAACCCCCGCCCACTCCAGTCTACAGCCAGTCATTATTTATCCAAAAAAACGGTGTACAGCTCTGTACATAAGCTTAGCATAAGTTTCTCTCTGTTTGACTGTACATTTGGCCATTAGATTCAGATTTTTGGGTAAATACGTGCTCAGCCCAATTTTTTATATTCTTGTGGCCAAAGCCTGTATTTGTGAGCCCCTTTATGACCCGAGCCCCTGAAGCTGCTCTGATAGATCCGCCCCTGCTCCACTCGCACAGTCACACAGTGACTCAGAACCTTCAGTCTCACGCTGGGCTGTGGACAGAAGCTCCAGAAAACTACAGACTACAAAAACTTCAGGACATCTGAACTTATATTTTACAGTGCTTTAAAGCAAATACAGCTCAGATACCTAGCCTGTTGTGAGAAATACATGGTGCGCCTCAGTGACGCACTTCTCACTGATCTCGTCTTATTTTAACACTAGAACTCCCAGAATTCTAAAACTACTAGAACTCCCGAGGCCGTCTGTGACAGTGGAAGCACTGGCACCCGATTTGAGTGGGTGCTCATAATACAATGTAAATAATATACATGACACAAGATATACGTATGGACACTTTTATTATATATGAAATGTATTTGTAAAAAAAAAAGTCTTCATAGCTGGTGGGGTTGTAGGCGGTTCACACAGTTGGCGGCGAGGTAGGGTCCTTGTGAGACGCCGGGCCATTTGGCGTCAGTAGCTCTGTAAAGATACACGCCGTAAGATCTGACTGTGACTCTGACTAATTAAGGTATGGGGGTATTTGTTACTTTACGCCAGGTGATGGGTCTAAAGTGCTGTACAAAAGAACATGGGAAAACTTACCGGGTGGTCCGGTCTCCTCCTGCGGTGCATAGGTGTTGTCTTCCTGGTGGTGTCTGGCTAACAGCGCTCCCCAGGGATTTGCGCTGGTTTTATTAGTTCCGGGGGGTAAGACATCCAGAGGAAAGTTTTACAGGGGTGTAGGTATTGGGTATTAAAGGGGGAATATTTTTGTAATGGATAAAAAGGAGAGGATTGTACGCTTGTGGGCTTGTATGGTGTCTAATTGGTGAATGTATATATGTAAATATTATAAAACATAATTGTTTGTTTGTAATATGATGGGGGAAGGATTGTATACTTACCCTCAGCAGATGGTAGAGGCCATCCAATTGGAGGCCACGAGCCCTTTTAAAAGTGGGACCAGTTTTGTAGTCCAGATGATGTTGTTTGCTGTTGAATATGATGACTGCCTGATTGGAATAAAGTCTTTTTTTTGGAAAGTTGCTGTACGATGGGTTTTATGTAACCTAAAAAGAGCCTCATAGACCGCTCGGCAGCCGACACCGTCATTTTGACAGTTAGCATTCTGGTCAATGGAATGTAGCTAAGCTGATGAAGTAATCATTGTCGAATAACGTGATTCTAGCATGATAGAAAATTATAGCCTGTAGTATCATATAAATAATATAATATTATAAAATATAATGTTGTACAATCTAATATCATTATAATGTAATATATTATATAATGCATAATATTATTATAAAGTACTATAAGTAATTGCAAAGAGAAACAAACATAGCTATATTTGAACAAAAAGAACTTTAATGTCATAGGTTATTTTATAACTATATACAGAATTATTAAAGCTTCAATCATCAAATATAAACTGAATAACAAATAAATAAAATAGAGAAAATGACAGAATGATTAAAAATACTATACTATACAACATCCAAAGATAAGAAACCGAAACTCATTTTATAGACAGTTTTTATATGTGACAGTCACAGCCCCTGTGCATTGTCCGCACACTACTTTTTTGCACCGATGGCAAACATCTTTTAAGCGGTTTTTGGAACAGTTAGTGTGGACGTGGCACTGCCTTCTCCTGTCCAGAATAGCCTGCTCTCCAACAGGTGCAGGTTCGCGAGGCAGCGGCTGTTTAGTGAGCATGTGACTGGCATGAAGTTGGGATGGGACATTGTGATTGAGACATTTTCTAAACAGGATCCACGCATTGATTGCAGCCATGTCGAGGACATTATAGAAAACTGCTACTGGCCACCTGTGGGTTGGAGCTTTGACAGAGTATTTTTTTTATCATCTGGTCCAGCACATCCACACCGACCTTGGTGTGTTAATAGAACACCACGGGCTTGGGCTTGGACTTTGGACCACTCAGTGTGCCAGCTGACGTGTGTGCACTGCTCATTATACAGACATTTTTCTTTGATTTGCATTGTTAGATTGTCAGGGTGGCATTGTTGTTTTTCAGCACCCACTTGGAAAACAGCGCCCTTTGCTCTTTAATTTACTTTTATTTACTGTACCTACGAGGGTGGTCTTTTTGTTTGGGGTGCCCTGCCTAATTCAAGCAATGTAAAAAAAGTTGTCAGTGACAAAGTTTCTACCCTTCCCCATGAATGGCTCTTCCAGCTTCAGCATCCGACATCAGGTCATGTGTGGCATTGTTCACCAGTGTCATGGTGCTGTGTTCATTTTAACACTGACATTTTAACGCTAGAGTAAAGAGTCAATTTAACACTGGATAGATAAGGACCATATGTTCACTGACAGTGTTCATTTAACAATAGACAATTTACTGTGTACTGGAGGGCAAAACAAACATGGCGACATGCAGCAGTTGTGAGGAGATGCTACGTATTTAGACGGCCTGACAACTCAGGACAAATACAGCACAGACAAAAACTACAAATATTGCTGCCAGAGCTGAACTTTGGAAA
The DNA here is from genome assembly GCA_020698575.1 of Bostrychus sinensis. Taxonomy (NCBI): domain Eukaryota; kingdom Metazoa; phylum Chordata; class Actinopteri; order Gobiiformes; family Eleotridae; genus Bostrychus; species Bostrychus sinensis. Next base: position 36,241,223 of record CM036240.1, read on the forward strand.
CCCCCTACTGCTGCTGCCATATTTTTTTTCAGTCAGGATGGGCCATCAACCCAGCGTACGGGCAGGGCATTAGTTTGTCATCATAAAAGGTGAGTACGACTAACAGACAAACACAAACTGCTGTTAGCTAACACTGGCTTAAGACAATTTCATTCAAATATTTTCACAGCAAATGTGTGTGTATCTAAACGACTGCAACTGTTCACCCTCCACAGGAAGGGTGACTTGTTTAATGGCACAAATCCACATCATCTTTTTTCTGAGACAATTTTCTAGAGCTGCAACAACTATTCAGACCAATTGATTTTAATTGATTATTAACAGGGCTCTTGTTGGATTTGCAAATATAAATTTGCCTAATGGAAACACGACAATTTTGAAAAAACTCGCAATTATCGAAAAAATGTTTTTGCGCTTGGATGAGGTGGTTTTTCAGGCGAATCGAAATTGACATATTTCGCAAAAGTGCAATGGAAACACTTTTGTCGAATTAAACGAGTCACGTGACCAACAACCGGATACCACGCTAAGTCGACAGGAAGTAGTAAAAGCCAAGGAGCATGGCGCGGCATGTTTGGACCTACGAGGAGACGGAGTATCTTTTGCATTTAATTCGAGACAGGGAGGTTACTAACATATTAGATTCAAAACAGCAAAGAAATGCGAGTATTTATCAAGATCTTGAAGCAACTATGAAGGAAGCGGGGTTCCACAAGCCTTGGCAAATTTTACGTTTGAAATGAAAAACACTCAAACAGAAATACCTATCGGAGAAGAGGAAGCTAGGAAAAAGCGGTGCCGGTGGAAAAGACAAAACTAGTTTCAAGTTCTTCTCCCTCACGGATGAGATACTTGGACAGAGACCTATCGTGACATCTATGACCACAGTTGTCAACAGCATGGGTAAGGAATTTAATAAGCTTACTAAAACAGGCTACACCAGGCTAAATGCTAAGTTACAAAAAAACACCAGGCTAATGCCAGCTTTACTTGTAAATTTAGCATACTCATTATTTTGTACAGAGAATATTTTATGTCCATATATTGTGGCTTGTAAACAGTCAAGTAATACCTATTATGATTAATACTAGGTGAGGACGACGACAACAATCCAGATACTCCTGGCACTAAAGATACATCCAAGGATTCAGTATGTAAGTATTGTATTATTAGATAATTAATTTGTTTCGTAACTTTAAAATGTATATTTAATATCTATGGTTTTGGCTGTAAGTAATTTTATGTATTTATGGATAGGTTGTGTATATGTTAATGTACTCTTTTTACATCTGTAGTATATAAAATGTATTTTATATTATTATATGTTCTTACTCCCTGCACTCCATGTGAATCTCAATTTGTGACATTTACACATTACTTTGATGAGTTTTAACCGCATATATTATCTCGTCTCTTTAACTACAGCATCATTTGATGACGAGTCAACCACAGATGCTGACATAATGGACCCTCCTAACGCTTTAGAGGAAGGAGAGAGGGAGTCACCTAGACCTCAAGCTCAACACAGGTGGAGGAACTCAAGAAGCCAAAGATCATCTCTTCAGAGCATAGTTAGGGAACAGGCAAGACAGGATAATGCTGTCCTGAGCACAATTAACCAGGTTCTTAGTCGTGCCATCCAATGTTTTGAAAGGGCAATGGAGGCAGCTGAGCGCCATGCAAATGCTTTTGAGACTATGGCTGGAATTCAGCAACCCATCCCGTCACACACACATCACCAACCTCTTTACTCCCTACAAATTCCAACCACACACCAACCACAACAGCCTCCATACACAACATACACTCAACCACAACATCATCATTTCACTCAACTACTGCAACCTCCATGCCGCCATCAACAAGTTGAGTATGAGTCCGAGCCTCAGTCAGCTCTCTCCTCCCAAAGCACCTCATCCTCTTATTTTGTAGGTTCTGGTTTAGCATTTTAGCTAATGTTGAGTTACTCTAAATTCAAGAATGGTTACTTCAGTTAAATACCATCTTATCACTGCATCATACTGAGAAATGTAAAGACACTTTAAGTTATGTTTATTATTTGTTGGAAATGGAACAAAACACTAAACAGCCAATGTTATTCCATTCAGCAAACTAATAGATGGCTGACATTTTGTATGACTTTACATATATTTTTTTTTTTACTTAAGAACCTGAAATAAAGGTATTGAAAATAACCAACAGTCTCTTGAATATGCAGAAACTGTAAATGTTTGTTTTAGGCAGGTGGGTAACCTAAAGAAGCCTGAACAGATGATTCACCAGAGCCTGTCGGATTTCAACAGCCACCGCATCAGCTTCATCCCAGTTGTGCTCCTGAGGCTGTAGAAGTTGACGCCCTAGATTTAGTGCTGTTGGCGGCAGCTGCTGTCTTTTTCCCTCACACGTTATGGAGAATACAACATGTGGCCACAACTGTAGGCATGAAATCATGGTGTATGTCAGATATTTTGGCAAAGACACACCATCTAGCTTCTAAATGTCCAAATGTGTGTTCCACCTTCACACGGATGGCACTAAGACACTCATTGAACATGGTTTGTGGTTCTGTCAGATTAGGACCGGAGTATCCCTTCATAATCCAAGGCAGGAGAGGGTATGCAGGGTCACCAGCTAGGAGTAGAGGTACTTGGACTCCCTCAATTTCCATGCTCGCTTTTGGGTGTTTTTCTGGGTGTCTGTAAAATGTGCAAACATAGTATAAGCCATAACCTCAAACCATTCACACCAAGTACCACATCAGAAAATATTTAATATTTTTCTCAGAACTATTTTCTTCAATCAAAATTACTCTAAATCCAGACTCAGGACTAAACTAGGAGTAAGTAGGACAAGGCAGGGTGCAAATCAGGTGTGAAACACACCTACACTAGGGCCAAAGCAGGACAAAACCAGGAATAAATAAACCAATAAATTATAATGTTTGTACTTTGTAATCAAATGGTAAATGGTAAATAATTAATCAACTTCTCAACAAATACCTGGACAGAGAGGATGTTGCAAACACTGCAGCATCATGTGGGCTTCCAGGTGAGCCAACACTAATGTCCCTTATCATCAGCTTGTCATCCACCACAGCCTGCAGAACTATTGATGTCCAGCCTTTTCTGTTGACCTAATCTTTATATCCATTCCTGGGTGCACGAATAGGGATGTGTGTCCCATCTAGAGCCGTAAATCTGTGGTAGTCCATGCGCTTCATAATTGCATTGTGCAATCTGCTGCGCCTCGACCTCATTAGGCAAAGGGATGTACTACCTCATAAGTTTTTTGCAAATAACCTCACACACACCATACACACACCGGTGGACGGTCGTTTTACTAACTCCAAATGTCTCTGCTACTACCCTGTACTCTGCACAGGTGGCCAGTTTGTAGATAGCGATGGCAATGCGCTTCTTTGTAGGAACTGGCTGCCTTGGGCATTGCGCAGCAGGCGCCACAAGAGGTCCCACAGCATCGCACAGCTCATCAAAAGTTGAGCGTGTCATTCGGAAATGTTGAATCCACAGCTCTTCTGTAAAATCGCCTACTACAATTTCCCAAAAATGCTTCATACGTAGCCGCTCCCATGTATAAGGGGCATGTCGCTCCATGGCCTGAATAAGACGCCGACGTCTCCTTTGACGGCTGATGATGAGCGCTAGTGCCGTGGCTGAAATATGAAAATATCTGCTGTAAATCAAAGTAATGTTTACATCCGTCGCCATGTTTTTTGAATGACTTATCGCAAGAGTAGGTTTGTTTTTATTCGCTTATGATTCAATGGAAACAGTGTAATTGCGAAATTGTGTTTTTTTCGACATTTCTAGAATATTGATAAAATTTTGCGCATATGTGTAATGGAAACGCAGCTAGAGTGACCCCCAATTCTCACCAAAGCAGCAGCAGTGCGTAACAGCAGCGGCACATCAGACACGAGTGAACTGGTTTCTGTTTTAATCAGTCTAAGAATTCACACCGGGGACGTCGTACGCGTGTCTTACAAACGACTTGACGCGACGCTACTCTCAAATTAGGTTGGAGTTCTATTTTTCGAACATCTACCCAGCAATCTGCAGAGCTACAGCCTGGAAACACAGGAAACAGGCGTCAAAATAAACTTTCAAAATAAAGGCTCACTGAAAACAGCGGTAATGTAAACACTACACACCGAGAAGTTGATTCTTGAGGGGGAGAAATGTAACGTAATGTGCACTGCCAAGCAGCCATTTTACAAGGACAACATGCAGAAGTAGAAGCTACAGGGCTCTGTAAAGACAACTTTCTGTTCAGACAGAAAACTCAGGGGGGAGAGCCACTTGAGCGGCGTAACAGCAGCAGCTCTGACGCCCTCGATGTGAATTGATTTGCGTAAAACGACCTGCTGCTGCGACGCTCTTGAGATGTTTTCGGTGTGAATTCAGAGTGAGACACATGCATTTTACCTCTCTCACATGCTCACACATCACACCTCACATTTCTCACGGTGAAAAAATGTCTTATTATAGGACAGGAATTAGACCTAATTGTCAACGCGAGCAACGCAAAAGTGAAAGATTTCTCATGTTTGAGGCGACTTATTTTCACTCATCGAATCAGGAGTCATGGCTCCACTCACTTTAAACCTGCTCTGATCTGCCTCTCTCTCTGCCCTGCTCTGTGTCACTGTGCTGTCACATGACTCAGCGCACACAGCCTGCACTGAGCAGCATGTGCAGTGTTGCCAGATTGGGCAGTTTCCCGCCCAATTGGGCTACTTTTGCGCTCTCTCTCTCTCTCTCTCTCTCTCGGCGGAAAAAAATAGCATTGGGCGGGTGTATAATATTTGGGCTATTTTCAGACTTATGGGGCGGGATTTTGAAAATGTAAAATAAACCTATTTTAATAGTGATTTTTAAATTTCCTGATCAATAATTGTATGTATTTGCTGGTTATTAATAAATAAAATGAATTTGTAAAAAAGAAGTAGTAATATTAGTGTCATTAGTTGTCAAACACAAATACCATATTAAAGACACATTCATAAATCCATTTACAAATATTGCTAATAAGCTGCACATACCTATCCCGGGTTTTGTTTGTGTTTGTCTTATTAGTTTACATTTCTTCATTTTTGCATATACATACATTCAGTTACAAATCACACACACATCTAGTTTCATTGTTTTATTGTTTTGGCTCATTGGTTAAAAGCCTCATTGTATTTGTTGTTTTTGGTACTTACCTTGTTCTTTGTTTAAGTTACTTACCTGGAAATGTTTGGGGAGGCGCCGCCCAACAACTTCCTGCTTTTATACTGATGATGTCAGTGATGACATCATCAGTATCTACCATTTTGGAAGTTTTCTTTTCAGCTTTATTATTGGTGTTTGGTTATGTTTTCCTTTTGTAGGGGCATAGATAATCAGCTGGGACAATGTGGGTGCAGTCCTAGTGCACAGTGAAGGAAATGTGTGTTTTAAACAGTTTCTTGTATTGGTCCAGTAATGTGGACCAGGCCAATTGATTGCCCTCTGGATAAAAGGCAGGTGTGTGCTGTTTCAGGGAGACATGTTTGTGCCATGCTGTGATGAGCGGAAAAATGTAAATACTTGGTGGCACTGTAAATTTCAACTTGGACATGACTTATTGCCTGGGAGCCCTGTTTTCTGCTTTTACTTATGCCACTCAGAGCTACACTATCTCACAGTATAGATTCATTAATTAGGGGAAGAGTTTCTTTAAAAAGTTTGGTAGGAATAGGGTCTAAAAGACAAGTTGAGGTTTTGGAGGACATAATGACTGATGTTATCTCAGTTTGGTCTACAGCGATGAAGCAGTCTAACGTTACAGATGGTTTTATAGTGGCCTCCATTTTTACAGCTTTGGCTTGCTCTGAGCTGATTGTAGGGAGAGTTTTACTTAATTTGTCTCTAATACTTGTGATTTTGTTGTTAAAAAATGTAAGAAAGTTTTCACAGCTAAGAGTAACAGGGATACAGGGTTCTACTGAGCTGTGACTGGTGGTCAGCCTGGCTACAGGGCTGAACACAAACCTAGGGTTGTTCCTGTTTTCTTCTATTAAAGTTGAATAGTATCTGGTTTTGGCCTCATGCAGAGATTTTTTTTATAATTTAAAAGACTATATTTCCAGGCATTCAGAGACTGCTCTGAGCTGGAGTGACGCCATAGCCTTTCTAATTTATGGGTTGCTTGTTTAAGGGAACGTGTTTCAGCATTAAACCATGGTGCTACTCAATTCGGCCTAACAACCTTTTGTTTTAATGGAGCTACTTTATCTAGAGCTGTCTTTAAAGACTGCATGGCGCTGTCAACAAACCGATCATTTTTACTGGGACTCAAGCTATGGGAGCTGTTCTCAACAAACTCACTCAACATTGTACTAAATATTGGCTTACTTATGTGTTAAAACTCTGACACAGATTGGTCAGATAATGTTCTTCTAATCTGGGTTTTGTTCATTGGAACAGTAAAGTCTTTGAGTATAAACTGAAAGGTAATTAGAAAGTGATCTGAGAGTATGGGGTTATGAGGCAGGACAGTGAGCTCACTAATCTCTGTACCATAGGTTAAAACAAGGTCCAGGGTGTGCTTGTGACAGTGAGTGGGTTCATTTACGTTTTAAGTAAAACCTACGCTGTCTAATAAGACTGCAAATGCATTTCCTAGACAGTCGCTGCTTTCATCAGCATGAATATTAAAATCCCCTACTATTACAATCTTATCTGAGTCTAACACTATACTGGATAGAAAGTCAGAGAACGCAATTAAAAATTCAGAATTTATCTTTTATCTTCTCTTTTTTGTGCATATGTGAAATAAACAATCCAAGACATTTAGAGACAACAAACATTTTATTTATAATATATTGTAAATCACTTACATTCATGGACAGTGGATTGCTATGAATAAGGTTATAGAAATACAAAAGACTTAATAGATTTTATGTTATTAATCAATAACTGTATCAATAAAACTAATAACCTTTGCTCTTTTTCATTTGTTTTAATTATATTTTCCACATCAAAAAAATCCCATGTGATGATAAAAGTGCTTTTGTGTAGACTAATTGTTCCCATCCACTAATACTGGGTTTGGTATCTTTGACTCCCACATGGGCGGTGTATACACAGGGGGAGCCTTTTCTATTGGTGAAAAATAGCTTTTCATTTCAAAAGTGTAATGCAAAATCTATTACCTCTGGAAAATTAAATTTGCATTCATAGCCAAGAGAGAACAACACTAGCAGTGTGTACAATGAAGAGCTACAATTAGAACCATGCATTTTGTATTAAGTATAGATGTTTCAATTGCTAAATAAACCATGTCAATTTACAGTAGATATACACATAAATCTTTTTTGTATACTGAGGGCTGAGAACCAAAGGCTGTAAGTAACATTTACAAGAGAAGAAAAAATGGCACAGTGCTGACTTTTTGTCAAATTTCAATTCATAAATGCTAAATATTCAAACACAGATCACAGACCACCACCTCAGGAAATATTTGTCTTTCCAATTATTATCTTTAATAAACTAAAGGAGCAATACTACATAAGGACATGACATGGACTAAAACTGTGACTAAACCAATTCTAAGCCAGGACTAAATCAGGACTGAAACCGAACTAAACTAGAACTAATCCAGGACTAAAGAAGGAATAAAGAAGGAATAAAACTGGAATAAACTGGGGCTAATCCAGGATGAAACCAAATTTAAACTAGAACTAAATCAGGACTAGGACTAAAACCAGGCTAAACTGGAAATAATCCAGGACTAAACAAAATCTAAGCCAGGCCTAAATCGGAACTAAAACTGGACAAAAAACGGAACTAATCCAGGTCCAGGCCAAGACTAAACAAGGTCTAAGCCAGCACATAACCAGGACTAAATCAGGACAAATCTAGAACTAAACCAGGACTAAACTGGGCCTAAACAAAGACTAAGCAGTGGTCTTCACATCAAATTTATGAAAGCAGAATTTATTTATCAGAGCAGGATTAAAAAGCAAAAGACTGGTGGGTGTCATGTCTCATGTCTTTGTCTCGTGTTCTGTGTTTGTTTCCTTTGTTTTATTATGGATCCCAATTTCCTTCCCGCCTCTTGTGTTTCCCGCTTGTTTGATTACCTGCCCCGCCCTGATGTTTTTCACCTGTGTCTCATTTTCTTGTGTATTTATGTCCTGTGTCCTCTCCTGGTTTTCGTCAGTTCATTGAGTTTGTTGAGTGTCATTTTGTTTGGTCCGTCTTTCGTGTACCCGTGGCTTGTACCTCTTTTTTGTGAGTATCATTAAACTTTCTTTGAGTCCGCATTTTGGGTCCGTCCCTCCTGTTCTCCGCTCATCACGCAACAGAATGAACCGACCAAAATTGAACCCAGCGGACTGCATTACGGGGACAGAGTCCCCACTGCTGCTTTTTGTAAAGCTGTGGGGGCAAGGACTGTCCCCGGTGGCTGCCCTGCAGCAGGCCCAGGAGCAGGCCTGTTTGCAGGCAGCCACCGCGGGAGCTTGTGGTGGTGGACGTGGTGCTGGTGCGCAGCGGCAGCGCTCTAGGGCCAGCACCTCTCGGCGGGATCCTCCACCTGCTCCCTGGACTCCGCCAGTGCCTGCAGCTTCTCCCCGGACTCCGTCCGTGCCCGCGGCTTCTCCCCGGACTCCGTCCGTGCCCGCAGCTTCTCACCGGGCTCCGCCCGCGCCGCTGCCGAGGACGTCGCCAGTCCCCGCTCCTAGACTGGGGCTGCCGAAGACTACGCTGGCGCCAGTCCCTGCTCCTCGTCTCATGCTGCTGCCAAGGACGCAGGAGCCGTCAGTTCCCGCTCCCCGCCTGGGGCCGCAGCAGTCGCCAGTTCCCGTTCCCGGCCTGGGGCCGCAGCAGTCGCCAGCTCCCGTTCCCGGCCTGGGGCCGCAGCAGTCGCCAGCTCCCGTTCCCGGCCTGGGGCCGCAGCAGTCGCCAGTTCCCGTTCCCGGCCTGGGGCCGCAGCAGCCGCCAGTTCCCGCTCCCCGCCTGGGGCCGCAGCAGCCGCCGGTTCCAGCTCCCCGCCTGGGGCCGCAGCAGCCGCCGGTTCCAGCTCCCCGCCTGGGGCCGCAGCAGCCGCCGGTTCCAGCTCCTCGCCCGGGGCAGCAGCAGCTGCCGGAGCCCCTAGACTCTCCTCCGGGGCCGCAGCAGCCGCCGGAGCCCCTAGACTCTCCTCCGGGGCCGCAGCAGCCGCCGGAGCCCTCAGACTCTCCTCCGGGGCCGCAGCAGCCGCCGGAGCCCCTAGACTCTCCTCCGGGGCCGCAGCAGCCGCCGGAGCCCTCAGACTCTCCTCCGGGGCCGCAGCAGCCGTCGGAGCCCCCAGTATCTCCTCCGGGGCCTTCGCTGCTGCCGGAGCCTCCAGTGTCTCCTCCGGGGCCCTCGCCGCCGCCGGAGCCTCCAGTGTCTCCTCCGGGGCCCTCGCCGCCGCTGGAACCTCCAGTGTCTCCTCCGGGGCCCTCGCCGCCGCCGGAGCCTCCAGTGTCCCCTCCGGGGCCCGCGCCGCCGCCGGAGCCTCCTGACTCTCCTCCGGGGCCCGCGCCGCCGCCGCCGGAGCCTCCTGACTCTCCTCCGGGACCCGCGCCGCCGCCGGAGCCTCCTGACTCTCCTCCGGGGCCCGCGCCGCCGCCGGAGCAGCCTGAACTTACTCCGGGGCCCTGTTTTGCTCCTTAGACTTTGGTTTTGCCCCGGACATTTTTTGTTCCTTTGATTCTGGTTTTGCCCCCTAGACTTTGGTTTTGCTCCCTGAATTTTGGTGTTGCCCCCCGGACATTCTTGTTTGGTCCCTCCTCCGGGCCCCCTCTTCCCACCCGGGTTCTGTTTTTTTTAGGTCGTCTGGGAGCCGTCCCTTAGGGGGGGGGGGGGTACTGTCATGTCTCATGTCTTTGTCTCGTGTTTTGTGTTTGTTTCCTTTGTTTTATTTTGGATCCCAGTTTCCTTCCTGCCTCTTGTGTTTCCCGCTTGTTTTATTACCTGCCCCGCCCTGATGTTTTTCACCTGTGTCTCATTTTCTTGTGTATTTATGTCCTGTGTCCTCTCCTGGTTTTCGTCAGTTCATTGAGTTTGTTGAGTGTCGTTTTGTTTGGTCTGTCTTTCGTGTACCCGTGGCTTGTACCTCTTTTTTGTGAGTATCATTAAACTTTCTTTGAGTCCGCATTTTGGGTCCGTCCCTCCTGTTCTCCGCTAACACGCAACAGGTGGGTATCACCAGTGGAACTTGTACCACAGCTTGAGAACCACTGACTTAGATTTTTTTATTTGTAATAATAGTTTTTCGCCTTTTAGGGCTCCATCATGTTGTGTCTTTTTCTATATGACATAACAGTATAGCATTTATATCCATTTATCACACTGTCTGAATCCTATGTTCAGAGATAGCCAGTTGTTTTTATTGTGATCTTTTGGCAGTAAAAACAAGAGCATTCATTTGATTTGTAAGTCTTGTAAATCTCAGAAAACCCAGAATGTCACTTGTGCCCTTTTGGTTCTCAACCCTATGCCTCAGTGTTTACAAATGTCATATTAAATGTGTAAAGTGCTATTTCAAATTCATTGCACATGGGTTATCAGTAACATGCTTTTTCATATATTAACACTGCACTTGAAGTCATCATAGTACATTTGCATCTCGTGACCCACTTTGCAAAATCCTAAACGTCAATATCTGCTTCACAGATCTCCTAAACCAGGGATACAGGAGCGCATAGAGTAAGGGGTTAAAGCACGAGTTCAGATACATCAAATTATACAGGAAGAGCTTGAAATAAAAGTTCATCTCTATAACAAAGGCCGCCATGTAGTTCGGCGTATAGCAGAAGAGAAAGAGTAACACAACAAAGCCCAGATTCCGCGCGGCCTTTAGCTCAGATTTCCTGGAGTTCACCACCGGCTGCTTTGCGGTGGCTGCAACCTGAGAACGCATGGCACAGGCCTGCGACACTGCCACAAAGAAAACTCGCACGTACAGTATAATTATGAGCAAAAAGGGCACACAGAAGGCCACCACCAGGTCAATGCAATATGCAATAGAGGTCACTGGTGTGAAGCATTCCCCCTCGCACCTCTTATACCGCCCTGGAATATAGACATTTTTTTGGTGATACCCACAGCTGTACAGGACACAGATGATCCAGCAGGTGATCAGGGCGATGCTAACAGATCTCCTGCACATCAGGGTGGGGTAGTGCATGGGGTCGCAAATGGCTACGTAGCGGTCTATCGAGATAAGGATCATGCTTCCGAGTGATACGGAAATCAGCGTGCAGACAAAGACATTATACAGAACACACAGGATGTCACCGACTCGCCAGCAAGAATACGGGTAGGAACCTTTGACTGGGATCACCACGCAGCACATCAGAAAGTCTGAGACGGCCAAGTTGAGGAGGATGAAGTTAGGAGAGGAGTGCAGCTGCCTGAGAAAAGAAACAAAATGAGTATATGTATTACAATAAACTGACATCAGTTTTTGCGACTTGCCTGAAAAGCGAGATAGCGATGATGATCATAAAGTTGAGGATGCCGGTGCAGATGGTGAAGGTGTAAAGTACGATTAGATAGATGGTATCGGTCTGATCAGTGATCTGTATGGAGCAGGACAGATTGCCCAGTTCTGGGTAGCACTGGTACTGCTGCACACTGCTCATGTTGGAGGAAGGAGAGGGGTGGGGGGAAGAAGTGACTTCATCCAGGCGCTTTATCTCTCGTCTCCCTCCACCTCCGCCTGCTCCCAGATGGACACTGGACCTCCCAAGCCACTTGCATCATGAGCCAAAACAACTCCACAACTTAACTTTGGATAGCAGTGATCAAATCAATAATTCAGCACACTTGAATAACTTTGGTGAAGTTCACTAAGTAATAAATCTTGCTTTTTTCTATTTTGTGGCTGTAAAAATTAAGTTCCTAAACCAAAAAAGTGCACCCATTTTAAATCCAAATCCATGCCTGATTCTTTGAAGGCCTAGGAAAGCACGTGCTGCTGAATATCTGTAGTACTCTGCATTTTGTGTGGTCAGAGTTTACTCCAGCTCTCATGCCAAACATTACTTATCCAAATACTGAATTACAAAACTCGAATCCATTTGTTAGCTTAAAGCCTGCTGTGCTGTGTTCAATTTAACACTGAAATTTTAACACTAGAGTAAGTATATGTTTACTGACCGTGTTAATTTAACACTAGACAATTTACTGTTTGAGCCTTTTTTTTACAAAGTCTCAGGTAGGCCTTGTTGTTATAAGAGTTGTGTATGCAATATTGTGATATTTTGAAATCTCTTTTAAAATCTGCTATTTTATACTGCATATAGTATCCTTTGCCCAAGCACATGCCTTCACCATGCGTCTCCCAGAGGTTTAACGTGCAGAGCTGCAGATCACTGCCAGGATCATGGTTGTGTTGATGGGTTCATGAACAGCACATTTAAAGGGGCGAGATTATGCAAAATTGACTTTTTAAAGTTCTCTACTATGTTATAATGTTGTACCCTCATCAAAAACATAGTTGCAGTTGTGTTTTGCTTCATTCGCGCATGTTTCAGTAATCTTCTATTCCTTGGCCCTGAGTTTATGAAGCCTTATGGTACGTTCACACCAGGCGCGAATCAGGCGTCAGGCGCGAGAGATTACCATGTTAAGTCTATGGAAAGCCGCGTTCAGGCGCGAACAAGCGTCCTGCGGTGCGAATGACGTGAATGATGCGAATGGCACGACGCGAATCAAGTGAATCGCGCAAATAGCACGGCGCGAATGAGGCGAATTGAGCGTTTGACGCGCAAGTCCCGTGAACAGGCAGAGACGCGAAACGGCCGAAGACGTGAACAACGCAGATTCACGTCTAACGCTCTGGTCGCAGAAGTTGAAAAATTTTAACTTCTGCAAACATTCACGGCGCATTAACCAATCAGGAACCTGCTGTAGCAATGACGTGGTTACGTACGACGTAACAGGAGGAGATCCCTGCCTCGGAGATCCAGCAAAACAATCATCGAGGCTTCAGAGTGAACCCGGAGATAAAAGCTGCAGCCTACAGCAGCTCTTCTACTTTTATGAAGACAGGAAACAAAAACAGCCCTGATAGAAAACACTATAAAAATAAAACAAATATGGCTCTTTAGCTCTTTGTGACTGTGGTTATAGCTGTTATCTGTGATACAAGCCTGTGACAGAGGCTCACTCTGATCATCGTGACATCAAGAACACACAAATAAACACAAGTAAATATAAAGGGGGGTTAACTTTACCAAAATAGCCTATTGAGATGTGTTTGTTATATTTGCAGTTATGGCATTCTCCAAAACAACAGAAAATACAGAGCCTGTGACTAGGCTAGACCCCAAAACCACTAGAGAGAGCTAATGTACAAGAAATAAGCCCAGACTGTCTCAGCTCTGTCTCTGGGGTTAATGCTGCTGTACAGCAGTAGTGTCCTGGGGAGAGGTCCTCGTAGACACAGGTGACCAAACCAGGACAGGCTCATTTGGGAGTTTGGGAGCCCTAGCACCCATCCCCCTCATTTGATGCGAATGAAGCAAACAATTCGCCTCATTCGCGCGAGTGAAAAATGGTCACGCGTCCAACTAGATGCACATGACGCAGATTTGATGCCTGATTCGCGTCCGGAGTGAACATACCATTAGAATGAACCTCTGCCTCTCCCATAAACCCCCACCCACTCCAGGATGCACTGACCAATCAACAAGCTCTCATTCATTTATCAAAAAAAAAAAGGTGTACAGCACTGATTCCTCACAAATATTTTTTTTTTATTTTGTATTAAAATGGCATCATACAAAAAGTTTATAAAGGTAATAAAAGCTCTTTTTCTATGGTTCAGTTCAAAATAGTGCAACAGCTCTGTACTCTGCTGCCCTCTGCTGGTCTCTTCATCTGTTTTTTTATGACAGTAATAAAGTTATTATCCCAGCAAGGAGCTCGTGGGTTCGAGCCCCGTGCCAACCAATACACCCTCATATGAAATCTATGGGTGGAGTATGCATGTCCTCTCTGTGTTACCGTGGGTTCTCTCCAGGTTCTCCAGCTTTCTCCCACCGTCCAAAGACATGCATGTGTTAGGTGAATTGGTGACTCTAAATTGCCCCTAGTGATTGAATGTGAGAGTGAATGATTGTCTGTCTGTGTTCGTCTCTGTGTCAGCCCTGCGACAAGCTGGCCCCTGTCCAGGGTGTACAACCAAAAGTTACTGGGATAGGCTCCAGTCACCTGCAACCCCTAATGGGAATAAGCAGAGGAAAATGAATGAATGAATGAATGAATATGTTTTTAAAGGCTGTAAAACGCGCAATACTGTTCTAGAGGTGACCAGTATTGGCTTAAAAATATAAACAAAAGCATAATATAATCCCTTTAAAGACTGACAGAGCAGGTTAATAAGAAAAGAAAACCTATAGCAGTAATACCAATATTACATTAACAATAAACGTGTACAGTTTTTAGTGCTGTTTTTGTTTGAAGTTAAGACTTGAAGGTACTGTAAGCAGCATGTGCCCTCTACTGGTTTCAAAATGGTACTGCAGTCTAAATCAAAACAATGGTCTGTGGGTTGGCAGTCTTTCCGCTTTTCTGATTGGACGATCAGCAATGCAATTTTAAAACCGAAACAAAAAATGTAAACAAAAACAACTTGGCCACTATGCAATTTAAAAAAAAAAAAGTGAATAAACCAGCTGTACCATTGTTATCAGTAAAACTAATATTTGAGTTAAACATGTTTACATCATATCTTGGGACACATTGTGGGCAATTTTTATGAAATATAAAATATATACTGCTCATAGCACCTTTAAAGGTTCTGTTTGACTCTGATGCACTGGCTCCAAACCAAACTAAGTTAACTGTGTGTTATTACTTTCATCCCTAAACAAACTCTAATCCTGTACAAAGTTGCGTCACGTTTCCAAAGTTGTTGTGCCCAGGTGGGTGACCCAGTGTTTACATCAGGCTGAAGTTTGTCAAAGTCATACACTGTTGATGTTTTCCTCTCTGAACTTGTTTGTTTGAAGCTTTAGCAGTTGTTGCATCAGGTGTTTCTTGTTATTGTTCACACCCGGATCACAGCTTCTGGTTACCGTGACGACCGTGAGGCCCCCAGTGCTGCAGCTGTGAAAACAAGCTATGTACGCAGCAGTCATTAGCTTCCATTAATGAAACACATGGTGCCACTCCGTCATGGGACAAATTACAGGTGTGAACAGTGTGAAGGCTTAATGACAAACACTGTGACCTGAGGTGCACTTTTACTTTTCACTCACTTCACTAACTTCAAAACACCAAAACTTTAAGCCATATCAACTTTAGCAACAACTGATAGAGAGTCCTAACTTGTGGACCTGTTTACCTAAAACTAGATTACAGTGATAAATGATTTTCAATATTATTTTAACAGTAAAACTATGACACAAAAACTTGTTATGGACAAACAAATAATTGTGATGGTAATGGGAATATTCATTTATAAAATCATTTATAACAGATGCAAACATGGTGGGGTGAAATAAAAGTGATGTAAAGGGGCTATATTATGCTTTTATTTGTATTTTTAAACCATTCTTGGTCAACTCTAGAACAGCATTGCACATTTTACAACCTTTAAAAACATTTTCTGCACTGAAAAAAATGGTTGACATTTACTTAAAAAAAGCTAGGAAAGGATTTCCACACAGAAAGTCCTAGCAATTTTCACTCAGATAACATGCTTCTCATTTACACTTACTTTTTAAAAAAAAAAATCAAGTAAACCTTAGTAGCAATATTCACAGAAAGTACTCGCCAATTTCTAGTACATTTCACTGAGATTACACAGTAATAAGTCGAGTGGAAAATTAACACTGTCACTGAACATATGGTCCTTATCTGTCTAGTGTTAAATTTACTCTTTACTCTAGTGTTAAAATTTCAGTGTTAAATTGAACACAGCACCATGACACTGGTGAACAATGCCACACATGACCTGATGTCTTTGAGATAGAGTGGCCTTCTAATGCACTCACTCCCATCATTAAAATCCACAGCACATGATAAAGTTCTTCTACAGACACCTTGTCTCTGTTTGCCTTTTGGTTTGCTGTAGGAATATCTACTGTGAACTTCCTAAAGTGGTCTATGAGAACAAAAATGTCTTTGGTATTGCTTTGGTCTGATTCAAGTGACATAATTCATGCAGAGTAATTCTTGGGGAGAAGTGGTCTTGATGTTAACTGGCAGTTTAGATCTCTCTGCAAAGACTTTACGTCTCACACGACGGTTGCAAGTCCTGATCTTGGTCTCAACATCAGCTGCCATGCGAGGCCAGAAAAATCTGCTCGATGCCCATATGGCCCATGTCATCGTGGAGACTCTAAAAACCAATATCCGCAGATCCTGGACTGTGATTTGCTCACCATCCTGCCGAATACGGTACAAGATGTCCTCTTGCAGCTTGAGGCAGTTCAACTCCCTCAACAGGAGTGAAAGTTCTGGGAGTTTGTGTCGTACTGTTGGTGGGACTTTCTCCCCAGTCTCCTGCTGATAGATGATCTCTCAAATCACCGGATTGGCTTGTTGTTTGTTCTTGAGGTCAAGGTGTGACAGGGATGGAATGACTGGCAACTCATTTTGATTCTCACTGGCGTAACAGTCAGGAATTGCTTTGGCTGATATGCTCAGGGACTCTACCAAAGTGACAGGATGCTGTGCTTAGCTGCCAGACTGCCTGGACCTCACAAGGCAGCTTTGGCAGATTGCAGAGACAACTTTGTGCTCAATGTCCTGTGGCAATGGGGATGGCGAGACAACGCATCCGCATCAAGGTTTTGCTTCCCAGCTCTATACTGCAGCTTGATCGTGTAGGTGGATAGGGCAGCAAGCCATCTGTGACTGGCAGCATCCAGCTTTGCAGATGTTAAAAGGTAAGTTGTTATCCAGTCACAACCACAAAATTGGCCCCGTAATTTCTCTGTGACACTCCACTTCAGTGCGAGAAATTCTAATTTGTGTGCAGGATACCTTTACTCACTAGCAGCGATTACCGTTAGCATGCCATCCTGCTCTTGATATAAGGCAGCTCCAATACTGGTGGTGCTAGCGTCCGTATGCAAGATGCAGGGTTGCTTCAGGTTGGCAAATCCAAGGACTGGAGCAGTTGTCAGCTTGTCAATCAGCGTTTCAAAGGCAACTTGGCATACAGGTGACTATCGCTCTCCAAAAGGCTGTTTTACATCTGGGATCTTGACAGAAGTAGGTCCCTTTCGAGAGGCTTTGGAGGTGGGTGCATAACAACGTGTGAGGCTGTTCAGTGGTTTAGCTATTGCAGCATATCCTTTAATAAACCTCCGATAGTATCCAGTGTTCGTGGAGTTGGCAAGGATTTTATTGCACTGATCTTTTCTGGATTTGTCTCAATACCTCTCTCATAAACTATATGGCCCAGATAACGTACCAAAGTCTGAAAAAACTTGCATTTCTCCCGGGAAAGTTTTAGACCATATTCCCTCAGATGATTCAGTACTCTCAACAGCCGTTGTTCATGTTCCTCCAATGTGCTTGAGAAAACAATTAAGTCATCAAGGAAAACTAAGACTTCCTTCAAGTGTAGGTCTCCCATACATTTTTCCATTAACTGTTGGGATGTGCTTGGTGCATTTTTTACCCCTTGTTGCATTCAATTGAACTCCCAAAACCCAATCAATGTCACAAATGTGGTCTTGGGTTTATCAGCGTCATCCATCCCAATCTGGTAATATCCAGATTTGAGGTCAAGGACAGTGAACCAGCGAGATCCTGTTAATGCAGAAAATAATTCTTCCAAATTTGGCAGCGCGTAGGCATCTTTAACAGCCTGAAGATTCAGCTTCTGATAATCAATACACAACCGTATGTCACCGTTCTTCTTCCGGACCACGACACTATGCAATGAAAATGGCGACACCGATTCTCTGATGACACCAGCCTCCAAGAGGTCCCATAGATGTTGACGGACTGCCTCGATGTCTTGAGGATGGATTGGTCTGGCTCGATGCTTGAATGGAGTTTCGTCATATAACTTTATATGATGTTTTCCCTTGTTCATGTGTCCGAAACCAAGTCATGCTGTGAAAAGAATTCAGGAATTTCATTTAGCTTGGTTGTGATCCTCTACTTCCTCTCTGGAGGAATAGATGACTCTCCAAAATCCAACTTCAGAGTTTCTGGACAGCTTCCAGATGTTGAACAGCTGCTAGACACATGGTGTGACAGGATCTGGGGTGACACAGCAAGCTCTGCAATGTCACAGAGAGGTGGAATGGATACCTCCTGGTCTGGTTCATTGGTGAGATTGACTGGAACCTTGTGTGGGGACTGACGAGGAAGCATGATGAGACAGTTCTCTACATACAGTCCACCAGGCAATGGAGTAGCGGGATGTTCCACCAGAGCTCATTCACAGGAGAATGGCATGGTGGTATGGACAGAACCTTCAACAACCGTGTTGTGCCCAGCAGGGATGAGGACAGGCGCCTTGCTAGCTGGTCTCACAACTCCTTCATTTCCTACCTCAAGTTGCTGGTGCCATATTTTCAGTAGTTTAAGAACTGCTTGATAGCCATGGGTAGTTTGCTGGAAACCGGAGAACTCACTCCCCATATACTGGCTGTTTAACGGCTCCAAGGTGTTCATCCCAATTAACACGGGAGACTGAAGATTGGGTCGGACATCTGGAACAACAAGTGCTAAGATAGCGACATCAAAATGAGCTCCGAGGAAGTCACATGGAGATGTTATGGTCATCTCCACATACCCGAGATAGGGAACGGCTTGTCCTGCGGCTCCTTCCACTTGCAGAAGATCACACAGTGGTTTGACAGGTTGGTCAGAAAAATGCATGTTATAAAATGAGACAGGAATGGTGGCAACTTGTGATCCTGTGTCGAGGAGACAGTTGCAATCTGCACAGTGAAGTGGACTGATTCAGTTCTTCACATTAGACATGTTTCAGCTTGTTGGGACATTGTGGGTCAACAACAATTCCGGTTCACCCCATAACAGGAACTGAGTCTAGTTTAAAGATGGACCAGCGGGGTTGGGCTTTTGCCATTGCTGTTGCTTCTCTGCGAACTGTTTTCGCTTGGCAGCAATGAGGGCAGAGTCTGGAGCTTTATCACAGAGAGTCTTGATGTGGCCATCTTCTCCACAGCGAAAACAGTGGCCAGGCCTGGGTCCAGAAGAGGGATTTTTTGGAAGGTTCCAGCCACCGATTTCTGACCTCCACCAAGCTTACTGACGTGGGTGGGCTTAGACGGAGTAGACTGCTTGGCGCTGGACTGGGCAGCGGTCAGAGCAGCCAGCTGCTTCTGAATGTCCGCTAGCTGTTGGGCAAGCTGTTGAGTTAATGTAGTGAGAGCAGCACACACTCCTTTCTCCTCAGTGTCTGTATAAACATACTGCACCTGATTGGAAACCTTAAATCTTGACAAACCAAGATGCTGTTTCATACGGACTGCCTTGGTGGCTTCACAGTCTTCCTCCGTCCAAAGCAATAGTAGAGATTCAGCAAAGGACGGTGGATTAAATTTCCGCTCTTTGAGTTGCAGCTCTGAATTGAGGGTATTGTCAATAACCGCGACAGAATTGGGTTAGTAGATGACGATTGATATCCTTGTCTGAGACTCCTCACCGTTTAACTGCCAGGCAACCTGCAGGCATTGCAAATATGTGGATGGTTTTTCCCCTGCGTCTTGGAATGTGTCCATAATTTTGGCATATAATTCATCACCATCTTGGACTGTGCCATACGCAGAGTCAAGCATTTGAAGATAAGTCTCCTGCATTAACTGGAAATGTATTCTTGTACACATTTTTTTTGCTTTTAAAAATTTGTCATGTTTGCACCATGACAGCTGTGAATAAGACAATGTTAGATATTGTAGCTTAAGTACACCTGATTTTTTTTTTGCTCCCAGAAACACTGCCTTTATAACATTTTGAATTATTATTCCCACAGAAATGCACAGTTCACAAGTTATGTTTCAAGTATCAAAGAAGTAAAGTTTTTAATGACTGCACAGTCAATGATGGGAGTGAGCACATTAGAGTGGCCCTTCATATTTCACAGACATCAGGTCATGTGTGGCATTGTTCACCAGTGTCATGGTGCTGTGTTCAATTTAACATTGAAATATTAACACTAAAGAGTAAATTTAACACTAGATAGATAAGGACCATATGTTCACTGACAGTGTTAATTTAACATTAGACAATTTAATGTGTAGTCCACAGGCTGAGAGGACAGAGGACAATCTAAGAGGACAGAGACTGTAGTCCAAAGGCTGAGAGGACAGAAGACAATCTGAGAGGACCAAGGACAGTCTGAGAGGGCAGAGACTGTAGTCCATATTCTGAGAGGACAGAGGACAGTCTGAGAGGACAAAGGCTATAGTCCACCGTCTCAGAGGACAGTCTGAGAGGACAGAGACTGTAGTCCACAGTCTGAGAGGACAAAAGAAAATCTGAGAGGACAGAGGACAGTCTGAGAGGACAGAGACTGTACTCCATATTCTGAGAGGACAAAGGATAGTCTGAGAGGACAAAGACGGTAGTCCACAATTTGAGAAGACAAAGGACAGTTTGAGAGGACAAAGACTGTAGTCGACAGTCTGAGTGGACAGAGGACAGTCTGAGAAGACAGAGACTGTAGTCCACAGTCTGAGAGGACAGAGGACAGTCTGAGAGGACAGAGATTGTAGTCCACAGTCTGAGAGGACAAAAGAAAATCTGAGAGGACAGAAGACAGTCTGGGAAGACAAAGGACAGTCTGAGAGGACAAAGACTGTAGTCCACAGTCTGAGAGGACAAAAGAAAATCTGAGAGGACAGAGGACAGTCTGATAGGATAAAGACTGTAGTCAACAGTTTGAGAGGACAGAGGACAGTCTGAGAGGACAGAGACTGTACTCCATATTCCGAGAGGACAAAGGACAGTCTGAGAGGACAAAGACGGTAGTCCACAATCTGAGAAGACAAAGGACAGTTTGAGAGGACAAAGACTGTAGTCGACAGTCTGAGTGGACAGAGGACAGTCTGAGAGGACAGAGACTGTAGTCCACAGTCTGAGAGGATAAAGACTGTAGTCCACAGTCTGAGAGGACAAAAGAAAATCTGAGAGGACAGAGGACAGTCTGATAGGATAAAGACTGTAGTCAACAGTTTGAGAGGACAGAGGACAGTCTGAGAGGACAGAGACTGTACTCCATATTCCGAGAGGACAAAGGACAGTCTGAGAGGACAAAGACGGTAGTCCACAATCTGAGAAGACAAAGGACAGTTTGAGAGGACAAAGACTGTAGTCGACAGTCTGAGTGGACAGAGGACAGTCTGAGAGGACAGAGACTGTAGTCCACAGTCTGAGAAGACAAAAGAAAATCTGAGAGGACAGAGGACAGCCTGAAAAGACAGAGGATAGTCTGAGAGGGCAGAAGACAATCTGAGAGGACAGAGGACAGTCTGAGTGGACAGAGGACAGTCTGAGAGGACAGAGACTGTAGTCCACAGTCTGAGAGGACAAAAGAAAATCTGAGAGGACAGAGGACAGTCTGAGAGGACAGAGACTGTACTCCATATTCTGAGAGGACAAAGGATAGTCTGAGAGGACAAAGACGGTAGTCCACAATTTGAGAAGACAAAGGACAGTTTGAGAGGACAAAGACTGTAGTCGACAGTCTGAGTGGACAGAGGACAGTCTGAGAAGACAGAGACTGTAGTCCACAGTCTGAGAGGACAGAGGACAGTCTGAGAGGACAGAGATTGTAGTCCACAGTCTGAGAGGACAAAAGAAAATCTGAGAGGACAGAAGACAGTCTGGGAAGACAAAGGACAGTCTGATAGGATAAAGACTGTAGTCAACAGTTTGAGAGGACAGAGGACATTCTGAGAGGACAAAGACGGTAGTCCACAATCTGAGAAGACAAAGGACAGTTTGAGAGGACAAAGACTGTAGTCGACAGTCTGAGTGGACAAAAGAAAATCTGAGAGGACAGAGGACAGCCTGAAAAGACAGAGGATAGTCTGAGAGGGCAGAAGACAATCTGAGAGGACAGAGGACAGTCTGAGTGGACAGAGGACAGTCTGAGAGGACAGAGACTGTAGTCCACAGTCTGAGAGGACAAAAGAAAATCTGAGAGGACAGAGGACAGTCTGATAGGACAAAGACTGTAGTCCACAGTCTGAGAGGACAAAAGAAAATCTGAGAGTACAGAGGACAGTCTGAGAAGACAAAAGACAGTTTGAGAGGACAAAGACTGTAGTCCAGAGTCTGAGAAGACAAAGGACAGTCTGAGGGGACAGAAAACAATCTGTGAGGACAGAGGACAGTCTGTCAAATGTATTATTCCTGTAAAAAACAACTTAAAACTACTAAATAATTGTAATAATAACTTATATATAATATAACTAGAATATACTATAATATAATAACATTAATATGTTAAATACTTGTTTACATAGGCATAGTAGTACTACTAGTAGAAATAGATGGAACAAATATGCTGCCAGGTGTACTGTTACATCAAGGAGGCGGAGCACGGCACTGTGGAGTTTGGACCTGTAGCCTACTTCAATCATGGCAGCAACGAAAGAGTTTTGGGCCCACAGTACTTTGTAATCATTATCTAACACAAGGGAAATTAACCATTAAGATAGATAAAATCTTAAGTTAGGCATTTGCATTTACAACCAAGATATGAGAGGGAGAAAGAGTCCAATAAAACATAGCATTTATTCTGGTGTATGAAATTAAACTAATCATTACAATATAAGGCTTCAGTAATTGAAGTAATTCAACTACAATAATTATAAAACAATATCAGAGGGTAATATTGTCCTTATGTGCACGGTGCACCACGACGCCATTGTTGTGGTGCGCAAGCTAAAGCATAAAAGTTTAGCTTGTGATAGCTTATTATGAGTATTTAATTATAACTATATACACAGGCAAATACTATAAATACACAGGCATATACAATAAATATTAAACAACAATAAAAACAATATGGAGGTAGGCGTGTGTGTGCGCAGCATGCCATTGCGCAATCATTAAAAAAAATAACAGCTTATAGGAAATACTACTATCAATATTAATAACAATAATAAACTGAACGAAGAATAAACAATGACAATAATTTTAGAAAACAAACATAAAACCCAACGATCAAAAGAAAGCTGCAATCTGCAAAAAGTAGGCTATGAACTATATACAAATGAAAAAATAAAATAATAATAAATAAGCTCTAAATCAGGGGTGTCCAAACTATGGCCCGGGGGCCAAATGCGGCCCGCAGACTATTCTTTATTGGCCCTCGGGCTTCATTCACAATTGGCCCAAATTGCCACAGGTAGCACTGTTCACTGCAAGGTTTGAAGCGCAGGTAAAAAACTTGATTTGTGTGAGATGTTTCTGGCATTAAGAAGAAAAAGATAACTGTGGGGTTGTAGAAGGGGGTCAAGAGTACAACAAGTCAATAAAAATATCCATAAGAATGATTAACTATGCAGATCCCTGAAGGAAAGCGATATCTTGTTTTGTGGTGATGCAAAATATGGCGCCTCGACTGAGTGGCCCTCCTGCACATAAATTTTTCAGTATGTGGCCCCCAAGGAAAAAAAGTTTGGACACCCCTGCTCTAAATAGATATAATTACAACTATTTATAATATACATATTTACATTACACTGCGCATACAGGACACAGGCTGTCTGTTTTTGCCACACACTTGCCACAGGCAGGCCGCAGACAGCCACTGCAGGTCACGGTGGTTTTATTTTGCTTGCAGTAGCTGTTGATCTGGCACTGCCGTCTTCTTCCTGGCACCTGTGGGTGTGGCGGCGGCTGGAGCTCCAAGGGTGCGGTGGGGATGGCTTTGGTGCCCAGGTACTCGCTCCGCAGCTCTTTGGAAAGCTACAAAATGAATGTGTGCTGGGGGATGTTGCTCCCGGTGCACTGCCTGTATAAGACCCAGGCGTTTATTGCGGCCAGATCAAGGATGTAACAAAACACAGCGACCGGCCACCTCCGCATCGCGCCTTTCAACTTGTACTTCCACGGCATCTGGTCCAGTGAGTCCACTCCGACCTACAGAAGGAGGAATACATGTAGAATGAGGAGGAAAAATAATAGCACACTGGAAGCCTTTGTGGAGTTATAAAAGATGACAGTCTCGCTAATTAGGACAAAACGTGTTTTCGAATGTTTCTAACCTGTACTGTTATATTACCTATGTCCTGTTATTGAATTATATTTTATTTATATTTGATAATTTTATTACTATAAAAATACAGTGAATACAGTGTAATACAAAACAGATACAGTGTAATGTGTGATATTAGTTGCGCTGCCTACCTGCGTCTGGACCAGGTGCATCCATGGATTCCCACGCTCAGTCCTCCGCTGGCTGTCTGCACACTACTTAGAAATAAATAAATAAATTAGGTCTAATCAATAAACAAATGAATAAACATAGCTTAAATGCTGCCTTTGAGAAGTAGGCTTACCAGAGGATACGCACATGGAATCCAACGACGCCGCTGTGCCCCTATGGCTGGGCTCACTGGACGCAGCAACTGGCACCGCTGGCACTGTAAATGTATAACATGTATGCTACATAATCCATGTCATAATATAATTGAGAAAAATGATAACTTATAAGTTACAAACTGGAAATGGATGGATGGATGGTTGGCAATAGTAGACTATTTGAAGGCTAGGCCTAGCTTTCCCTTACACAAAAAATAACAAATAATATATAATCTGTAACAATGTAAAGCATTGTCTGTAGGATAAATAAATATAAGTCAATTACCTGCGGCATTTGTAGGCGGCGCTAGCTTCTTTTTTGTCAGAGGCGGAGTTGGTTCCAGCTCGGAATCAGTGTCCTCCTCGTCACTCCAGTCCACTTCAAAATCTGACACCTTACCCCCATAAGATTCTCCCTCACCTATGTCTTGGAGCAAGGCCAAGGCTTCCTCCGGAGTATATAGCTTTTTTGCTCTTTTCATTTTTCGCAGATATATTATCATGTATCCAAAAAAACTATCAAACTTGTTTCTATAAAATAGTGGCAGTGTTGTCCTCCGCTCTCTCCCCCAGATTACAAACACACACACACACACACACATATATATAGTCCAGTCACAACAAATTGATACATTTTCGGAAAGTGGGAATCAACCCCGGGAAATAGTTACTATGACAATGTGTCTTCCCGCACCATATTAACAATGTATCAATATGGAAGCGGCCTGAGGCGCTGCGGCTTAGAGGCTACAAAATGCTTATTAAAATGTATGTGTGGTTAGGGTTAGGGTTAGGGTAGGGTTTTTAGAACAAAAGAGGCATGGACAACATAGAAAATATGTATTTAATAAAAGCCAAAAGTAGCAGGAGCAGATGTTTTGTTTTGGCAATACTAAATATTCTAAACATGCGAACTCTTGATCAGGTCAGTTTGACCGTTGTGGCAGTCCTAGTGTTAAATTAAACTAAGCATAATATATTTAAAACATCTGTCCGAAGATTAAATTTATTTACAGTGCCATTATTCTTATAAATAAATTATCATAATGTCAAGCCCTAGCATTATCTACTGTATATAGAGTATATAGACTGTATAAAGCAAATGTCAAGAGATGTGGTAATCCTGTTGATAGGTAGCTAGGGCCACTGGGTTCTTCTTGTTCTGAATTATTGTTATACATTAGGCTAAATTATGCAAGGCCATATTAAAAAACAATAAAATAATGTATTATTTAAAATGTATCTTTTTTTCAGGGTCACTGTTGAAATATTTTGGAACACCTGTACCTTCCATTGCACCTGGACCATCTACCTCATCAGCTGACATAGATACTACTGAGAAAACCTCATCAGACACTTCAGGGGCATCAACCCCTTCTTCAGACAGGACTACAGCTGACGAGGCCTTAACAGAGGTACAGAGGTTGAACCATTATAAACATTGTTTTCTGCAATAAAATTAAAAGATAAAATTATCTGTTGAGTGATACTAATATGTAATGTCAATAATCCCAGTAATGCTGTATAATTGTCCTGAGGGTTGTGCAATGTAAAGGTTCTGTATAGGCAAACCGTGTTATGTATACAGTATGTTTGGGACCCATGTGTATATGTTGTTAGGAGTATCATATTTTATACCATACTATGTATGTTTTAAGTCAGGGTTTATTACAATGTAACCTATGGTGACATTATTATATTTCTTAATTTTTCCCATCAGCTTTCTGCATCATCCAGCTTCTGTGAATCGGCTGGGCTCTCAAGTCAGGTACCACAGCCTTCTACACAGTCAGCCAGCTTCAGTGAATCTGCAGCACCATTACCACAACCTTCTAACACGTCTGAATGGAGTGGATCTCAAGCACCACCTCTTGATCCCTTTGACTGGCCATCTGTCCTTTCAGATGCAGACAGGACAGACAGTGTATGCATAGCGCCATTTCAGGTTGACCCAGCATTTAACTTTCCCAAACAACAAGATGGAAGACATTTTCATTACCACTATACATACAGAACACTGGCAAATGAGGAAAAAATTAAGCGGAGCTGGCTAGTCTACTCAAATAAGAACAATGCCACTTACTGCTTCTATTGTAAATTGTTCTCCAGCAAGACATTCAAGCTGATTAAAGAGGGACTGGCAGACTGGATGAACATAGGGTCAGTGCTGAAAGGCCATGAAAACAGCCCTGATCACTGTAAGCATATGGTTACATGGAAGGAACTAGAGCTTAGACTAAAGACTTGGAAGGCCATTGACCAAGTAGAGATGCCCCTTATGGAAGCATCATGAAAACGCTGGAGAGAGGTTCTCCCTTGCTTGATTGCCATTATCCAGTTTTTGGCAGAAAGAAACCTGGGTCTCAGAGGAACTGTTGACACTTTATACAACCACAATAATGGCAACTTTTTTAAAAGAGATTGAACTTTTAGCTAATTTTGACCCTATACTGAGGCAGCATGTTAGCCAAGTGGAAAGTGGAGTGAATTCCCATTGCACCTACCTAGGGAAAATAATTCAAAATGAGTTGATTAGCTGTATCAGTGAGAAAATGTTACAGACAATGGTGGCCGAAATTAAGATTTCCAAATATTATGCCATAATTTTAGATTGTACCCCAGACCTCAGCAATCAAGAACAAATGTCTGTTGTAAATAAGAACAGTCAAGCTGGAAGAAGGCCCAGAGATCAGGGAGCACTTTTTGGGCTTTGTTGTTGCATCTGAAGCCACGGGTCTGGAGTTGTCCAAAATAATTTTGAACAGGCTGGAGGAGCTGAAGATTCCCTTCAGTGACTGCAGAGGGCATTCTTATGACAATGGGGCTAATATGAAGGGGAAGAACAAAGGAGTACAGGTAAGGCTACTTCAAAATAATCCTCGTGCCTGGATGTGCCCTGTGGGGCTCATACTTTGAATCTTGTGGTGGCTGATGCTGCCAAGAACTCAGTTGATGCCACCAGTATCTTTGGTATTGTTCAAAAGATGTACACCCTGTTTTCAGCTGCAACTCAGAGATGGGACATTTTAAAACAACATGTAAAAATTTCTGTTAAATCCTGGAGTGAAATGAGGTGGGAGAGCCGTCTCAGTAGCATCATCCCTTTGCGCTACCAGGCATCTGGAATCAGAGGGCACTGTTGAAAATCAGAGAAAAGGCAACAGATGCTGTGACAAAGGTTGAGGCCCAGTCTTTGGCAGAGGAGGTTGGGTCTTTCAGATTTCAAATTTGTACAGTTGTATGGCAGTCCTCTGCAAAATCAACATGGTCAGCAAGTTACTACATCTCCAACAACAGATGTGGCAGTTAGCCTCCTGGACAGTGCAAAAAGCTATCTATCTGCCTACAGAAATAATGGCTTTGCTGCTGCCCAAACTGTAGCTAAAGAGGCATGTGAGAAAATGAAAGTGGAGCCAATACTCAAGCAAAAGAGACTGCGAAGCAGAAAGACTCACTTTGCTAATGAAGCCTCAGATGAGCCAGTTGGAGATGCCATGTGGAGGCTGGAAACTATATTTTTTTAATGCAGTTGTTGATTGTGCTATTACTTCTTTGGATGATCGATTTGAAACTCTTGATCAGGTGAAAAGCAAGTTTGGGGTTCTGAATGACTTTCCAACTTTAGATAATGAAGCACTGGAAAAACAATGTATGGAGCTGGAAAAAAACACTGAAAAGTGGAGAGGAAAGGAAGGAAAGGAAACAAATTACAGAGTTATATGCTAATCTTTGGCTAGATACCCTACCAGTGACTGTGGCATCAGCAGAAAGAAGCTTTTCTAAGCTAAAACTAATAAAAACATACCTGCGATCAACCATGGCACAAGACTGACTTAGTGGACTTGCAGTTATCAGTATTAACCATGAGGTTGACAAGCAGGTGTCATTTCAAGATGTCATTGATGACTTTCCCTCTAGAAAATCAAGGAGGCAAAAATTTTTAGTACTTTCTTAGTGGATGGTGGTAATATTGCTTACATAGTTTGCTTTCAATCTTGTTTACATATTTTTAAGGCTTTTCATAAAATATTTTCTTTTTTTTTCCCATTGTATTTACTTGCAGGACTTCAAGTAATTTTTTGTTATTGCTTGCATAATTCTAAATGCAATTAGGTTGATTTTAATATTGCATTGTAACTTTTACTTTATTTTATTACTTGGTAGGCACTTCTTAACTTATAATACATTAAATTTGAAATGTATTTTGTGTTGTTGTAATATACATTTGAACACCCAGCTATTTTGCAAGTTCTCCCACTTAGAAATCATGGAGGGGTCTGAAATTTTCATCGTAGGTGCATGTCCACTGTGAGAGACATAATCTAAAAAAAAATCCTGAAATCACAATGTATGATTTTTAACAATTCATTTGTGTGATACAGCTGCAAATAAGTATTTGAACACCTGAGAAAATCAATGTTAATATACAGTACAGTACAGTAGCCTTTGTTTGCAATTACAGAGGTCAAATGTTTCCTGGAGTTTTTCACCAGATTTGCACACACTGCAGGAGGGATTTTGGCCCACTCCTCCACACAGATCTTCTCTAGATCAGTCAGGTTTCTGGGCTGTCACTGAGAAACACGGAGTTTGAGCTCCCTCCAAAGATTTTCTATTGGGTTTAGGTCTGGAGACTGGCTAGGCCGCTCCAGAACCTTGATATGCTTCTTACAGAGCGACTCACTGTCATGTTGGAAGACCCAGCCACGACCCATCTTCAGTGCTCTAACTGAGGGAAGGAGGTTGTTCCCCAAAATCTTGCAATACATGGCCCCGGTCATCCTCTCCTTAATACAGTGCAGTCGCCCTGTCCCCTGTGCAGAAAAACACCCCCAAAGCATGAGGCTACCTCCCCCATGCTTCACAGTAGGGCTGGTGTTCTTGGGATGGTACTCATCATTCTTCTTTCTCCAAACACGGTGAGTGGAATTAAGACCAAAAAGTTCTATTTTGGACTCATCTGACCACATGACTTTCTCCCATGACTCCTCTGGTTCGTCTAAATGGTCATTGGCAAACTTAAGACAGGCCTTGACATGTGCTGGTTTGGGCAGGGGAACCTTCTGTGCCATGCATGATTTGAAACCATGACATCTTAGTGTATTACCAACAGTAACCTTGGAAACGGTGGTCCCAGCTCTTTTCAGGTCATTGACCAGCTCCTCCCGTGTAGTTCTGGGCTGATTTCTCCTTTTTACCTTTCTTATCATTGAGACCCACGAGGTGAGATCTTGCATGGAGCCCCAGTCTGAGGGAGACTGACAGTCATGTTTAGCTTCTTCCATTTTCTGATAATTGCTCCAACAGTGTTTTTATTTTTTCTTCACCAAGCTGCTTGGCAATTGCCCTGTAGCCCTTTCCAGCCTTGTGGAGGTCTACAATTTTGTCTCTGGTGTCTTTGGACAGCTCTTTGGTCTTGGCCATGTTAGTAGTTGGAGTCTTACTGATTGTATGGGGTGGACAGTTGTCTTTATGCAGCTAACGACCTCGAATAGGTGCTTCTAATTTAGGATAATAAGTGGAGTGGAGGTGGACTTTTTAAAGGTGGACTAACAGGTTTTTGAGGGTCAGAATTCTAGCTGATAGACAGGTGTTCAAATACTTATTTGCAGCTGTATCATATCATACAAATAAGTTGTTAAAAAATCATACATTGTGATTTCTGGATTTTTTTTTAAATTACGTCTCTCACAGTGGACATGCACCTACGATGAAAATTTCAGACCCCTCCATGATTTCTAAGAGGGAGAACTTGCAAAATAGCAGGGTGTTAAAATACTTATTTTCCTCACTGTATTTTGTGGTTGTTATTATCAGTGTTACTACTATTATTGTGCACCAATTTCTTTATTTTTATTTATTCTTAAAAAAAGTTCAAAGTTATTGACGTTTGTGTGCAAAAATAGACTTTGTTCAAATAAAGTAAGACATTTGTTCATAAAATTCATCCTTGCTGAAGTTAGACACATACAGTGAAAGCGTGGGGTAGAGACGTGCATGGGACTGACTTTTCAATCCCGTTGCTGCCCACTCTCAAAGCTTCTCTCATGGCCTGACTGCCCGAGGGATTCTCATGGGTCCCGATGGGTCCCGAGAAATTTTAATATGACAGGGTTTCCATAGGGCAGCAGCGTGTCCGCTTGTTCTGACACACGCCACAGTAACACACACAGCGTTCAGGAGACGAGCAGAAAGCTGACTTGTGTTTAATGTTCTGTTAAAGCTCTGGGTTCATGTGCTGTGTTTGTTATTGGGCCACAGATCCTGAGTTTCAGACCTCGGAGGATAAAAAGCGTTGTTACCAGTTTCACTGTCCATACTCAGCTGTCTTTTTACTTTCTCTGCTGCACTATGCAGTGGCATGTTACCTCAACCATGCAGAAAAAAAACTTTTTAACAGCAACTGACTGCAATAATAGACTGAAGCCAAATGGTCTGTACAAAAATAGGTGTCCCTGTGGGACAAAAACATGAGTGAAGCCTGGCCTAAGTAGAGGCAGAAGATGTCAAAAGCTGACTTGGCGACATTTACAGTTAACAAAAGCTTAAGTGGCTAAACAGTGCTAGCAGTAAGGCTAATAATAAAAATAAGAGTTTTTCTCAGTAATGAAAGTGTGTTTATGACACAGCAGAGGAGAGGCAGGAGGCTGGTTCACATCTCTAGAGCTGGTTCCTACAAAAAAGGTTGGGAAACAGCCTGTTCTGTAATTTATCTCTGCTTTTGTGTTTTGTGGATGATGTCCATTGCATAACTTATCAAAAAGAACTGAGCTTAACTGTATTCATACAAATAAAAAAATACATCCAATGCTGCATCCAAGGCTAACCTAAACTACTAAACATTCTAGAGTTGTCTCTGAGCAGGTTTTATTGTTTTTGTTGAATTTTTAATAATAGCACATTAGCCATAATTGATTTTAAAACTATAGTTAATAATAAAGTGAATAGTTTATTAACTATTCATGTATATTAAAGACATATATGTAAAACTGTCCTATAAAATGGATCCTATTAAATAGTATTGTATTGTAGTTTTGTTCAGGGATCTTCCCCAGCTCAGGGTGCTGAGCACCTCTAAAGCTGAAACTGCAGTTATATACTTAAATTTTGGAGAGAAGTAAAACTATGTCATTCTTTACAATAATGTAGTAGGAGCTGACAATATTTTTTTATCATTTACAACGGCACCAGAAAACAGGAAATTGCATCTCTTTTGTTCAAAATTTCCCGGGGGAGGACCCTCACACCCCCCGGGTTTATATTGTCCCTACAAAAAGATAATCTGCTTTTGATACAACAGGAGCAGAGATCAGGAACCAACACAAATATAACTGAACTTTTAATGGTGTTCATTTGCCATTGTAGACCTGGCTCAAATGGGGTCAATTAATTTATCCTACTATATATCTGTCAGTGTGCATGTTATTTGGGGTTTGTGCTTGCAGCAATTAAGGGGGCACAGGCAAAATCTTGCTAATTAGGAGGGAGAGGACCTGGTGCAGCCATGTCAGCTGAGTGGGTCAATCTGTTGTGGTGGTGATGGTTCAGCTACAGAAAGGATGTGGCGATGATTTCTCCTGTAGATGCTTCCGTCAGATTCAACAATGTAGGAGTGTGGCTCTTTGCACACCTTCATTACTGTGCCAAGACGGTCGTGTCCTTTGGTTGTCTGCATCCTGACAATTTGTCCTTCTGCAAGCGGTTTTAGTGGGCAACTAGCTGTGTCATAGTATCGCTTCTGAATAAGTATTTTTCTTTGAAGGTGGGTAGTGACCTGCTTTATGGTCTTTGGGGCAGGTGCTAGCAGTTTGGTGTTGACGGGGAAGGTTGAACTTGTCTGTTGAGAATTCAGGCATTCCGCAGGTGAACCCAGCATTTTGTCACGAGGGACATTTCTGATATTTGGAAGGCTGAGGAAAACATCTGTACCATCTCTATGACACCTTTCCATCAGCTGTTTGGCACTGCGGACTGTCCGTTCAGCAAGTCTGTTTGACTGTGGGTATTCAGGGCTGCTGGTGATATGAACAAAGTCCCAGTGCACAGCAAACCTTAAACCTTTGACTTGTGTACTGTCTAGCATTGTCAGCGATCAAGGTGATTACAGAGGCTGAAGACGTGTCACACAGTAAATTGTCTAGTATTAAATTAACACTGTCAGTGAACATAGTGTCCTTATCTGTCTAGTGTTAAATTTACTCTTTACTCTAGTGTTAAAATTTCAGTGTTAAATTGAACACAGCACCATGACACTGGTGGACAATGCCACACATGACCTGATGTCTTTGAGATGAAAAGGGCCACATTCTAATGCACTCACTCCCGTCATTTAATGGCCAGTCATTAAGCCTGTTACTTCTTTGACTGACACGTCAAACATAATTTGTGAGTGTTGCATTTCTGTGGAAATGTTAAACCAAAAATAGTCTGAAATTATAAAGGGTGTGTTTCTGGGAGCCTAAAAAAAAAGCTACAATATATAACATGGAGCAAACATAACTCCCACAAGGATAGACAAAGTTTTTAAAGAGGAAAAAAAGTATTCAAGAAAACATTTCCATGCACGAGTCACTTTTTCTCTTTTATGGACAGGACGACATTATAATTTAAGTTAAAGTACAGCTGAAAAGAATTTTATATAATAATGTTCTCCTAAAAAAAGAATGTTCACAGTTATATTTCATTATTTGTAACAGATCAACCAGCTTTCAGCAACGTGATGTTTTTAAAGTGGCATTAAAAAAGAAACTGTTTCAACCACTTATCATTAAATGATAGAAGTGCATTAGAACGCTGTCTCTTTTATCTCAAAGACATCAGGTCATGTGTGGCATTGTCCACCAGTGTCATGGTGCTGTGTTCAATTTAACACTGAAACTTTAACACTAGATAGATAATGCCCATATGTTCACTGACAGTGTTAATTTAACACTAAACAATTTACTGTGCATGGAGAAGGTCTATTTTAAATCAACCCAAGTACGAGTCCACTAGTACCATGTATTGTTGTCCATCCCACTCAAACATGTCGGTGGAGACTGTGTGGAACTGGATGTGGCTGTAAGGGTTCCTTCTGTTGGTGCGTTTGGGTACTGTTACATACTGAGCAGGATAGCAGCTCTTTTGTAATGTCCTTGCTCATAGTTTTCCAAAACACTGTACTTTTGGCTCTGCGCTTTGTTGATTTCAAGCCTGGGTGGCCTCTGTGCATGATATTGATGTACTCTCGTTGTAGTGAGTCCAGAATTACAGTTCCGTGGCCTCTAACTATGATACCATCCTCAACCACTACCTCGTATCTGTAGGGGAAGACTGACCAAATTGAGAGTGGTACCTGGCGTTCCTTGTTAGACCATCCGTTTTTAATCACAGTGTTTAGTTTGGAGAACCTGGTCTCTAGCTGTATGTGCCTGGAGCTCCTCCAACCTGGCAGTAGAAATATAGCTGACGAACATTACTTCAAACGTGTCATTTTTACCTGATGTTCGGGAAACACTATTGGTTGGGGCTCTCGGCAGGGTATAAGCCAGGTACATGTGTTTACCCTTCTTGTAGACCAGAATTATGTCATAGACTTGTAACCACAATAGCATCCTTTGCAGGCGAGCAGGAGCTGTGTGGATCAGCTTTTTCAGGATCGTAACAAGGAGTTGATGGTCTGTTTCAACGACCATAGGCTTCCCATAAATGTATTCCTTGAATTTGGTGCATGCGAAAACTACTGCCAACAGTTCTTTTTCAATCTGTGCATAGCGTGTTTCTGTGTCTGTGAGAGTGGGAGACGTGTATGCAACTGGCTTCTCATCTTGCAAACATGCGGCACCCAGTCCAAGCTCCTGGAGGCCCCCACTTGCACATGTTTAAAATAAACATGTACACAGAAAGCACCTCAATACTCAGGCCCTTTGTAATGTTTCACTATTTCTTTTAATCAAATAATGTTTAGGCTTTAAATAAGCCTACTGAGTACTAAAGCTTTTCAACGTCACAGTTGTGTATGGCAGACAAGTGAAAGCAGTGTAAAGCAGTGGGTGTGGGGCCCTCCTCAAGAAATTTTGGAACAAAATACATGATTTCCTGAATTCTTGTGCATTTTAGATGATACAAATATTTTCAGCAGCTTACTACACTGTAGCAAAAGATAGATACAATTCATAGTTTTGATTTGATTTATGCATTAACTTTTTTGTGTGCGATTGTCTGATTAAGTTTCTATTTTAGTGGTTCCCTAATGCCCATAGAGCCCCAGATACTGCTCTGCTCCAGCTCAATAACACAGAGTCTATGAGCCGTCTGTCTCATCACACTGAGCTGTGGACAAAAATCCCTACCTCACAGGTGAATCATGAAGTGTCCCTGTCTTAAGCTCCTGTGTCTATCCTACACAACACAGTTGTATAAACAACAGGGAGTTAATAGCCAGGTTAGTGGCACTTGTTTGCAATGGATCTTCCACATGTTGAGATGAATTCATCTCAGCAGTCTTTTAGTCAGGCTGTAGTCTGTCAAAACTCAGTTTTAACAAAGTTTAGTGTTGAGGAATTCTTTTAATGGATTGTTTGTTCGTATTAGACTGAATAAAACGCGCTGTACTGTTAAGCAGAGTTCTACAAAAAATCTTGATTTGTGTGTTGTTACATTACTGCCCCCTAGTTGTCAGTTTTGAGTTAGGTTTCGTTTGTTTCATTTTCTTGTGCTACTCAATAAGCATGGTCAGCTCACAACAGACAGACAGTTTCATCGTCCTAAGCCTCGGAGTATCTTTGTCCGTAAGTTTATCTATGTTTGTTGCTGTATTCATGTTTATGTAGTGTATGTAATGTTGTTAATGCAGTTTTTTTTTTTTTTTGTATATTTCATTTCCAGTTTTACAGAAAAGATTAAAACATACACTTATTTTGCTACGCGGCCTGTTGCACTCTTTTTTGTTCGCTATCTGTCTAGCTCGGCCAGCTACGCCGTAGTGAGGACAGAATACGCGCTGTGTGACAGTCTGTCTCTGAGTGAAGGAAGAGAAATGTGCCGATGTTGGAGGGTGCTCCGTTCACTTCCCCACAGTAACCAATCAGAAACGAGCAGCGCTGTGTTTGTCTCACAGAAACAGGAGGGGAGGGGCAGGAGCACACACTTCAGCAGCTGAAAGAGCGAGAGAAAGACAGGAGTGGAAAAGTTTGCGCTGCCAACAGCTCCTTTTGCGATCGGCCCTCTCTGCCCTGTAGGCCCCTGGGCTTCAGACCAGGTACGTCCGTTGGTTAATGCGGCCCTTTGGAGCGCGGTGCACCTCTCTCTCTCTCCTCCTCTGTGCTGTTGTCCCCTCTCTCTCTTCTTTGCATCTGAACCCAGCAGACTGCTGTCTCCTGTGTGTGTCAGTCAGCTGTGAGAACGTTCAGAGATATGATGAGCAGCACCTTGAAGTGCGTTTAAAAGTGAAAGAAAAGAAGTGACGCCGTGCGCTGGAGGCGTGGGGTGGGACAGCCTCAGAGGAAATCCCACAGTTACCTGTAGTCCACTCATATAGGCACATATATCTAACTGACCACAGCTGAAATACACTTAGATTTGGTGTTTTGGTTGGTGTGAATGTCCAGCCCTGGTTACTATCCGCTAGACACTAGGTCACTGAGAAAAGTTCTGTGTTGCCATAGACAAGTGCGATTAAATGCATACATTTTTTATGCATTATTTCTCTGTAATTAATTAATTCTGATTCTGAAGCGCACAAAAACAAAGCGCGAAGTGTTACACCCCTGAAAACAGGGGAGAAAGAATCACGAGAGTGATTTTGTGGTGTTTCCCTCATGCAGGGCTTTATTGCAATCTTATTGAACAATAATTAACATTTAACACACATATCTAGCTACTGCTTAAGTGACACATGGAAGAAGAGCTTACATCTAAGCAAAATAATACTTAAGAAAACATGCATTTTACAACAGAACTGACATTACAAACTAGCTAACACACAAAACACAAGATGGAGTGCAAGTTCACTCAAGGCACAGGCATGGTGAAGTCTCTTTACGTGTTGAACAGCGATAAAACTTGACTTAATTTCAACCCAAACTAACACAAAATAAGCTGTGTAACGTTTCAACAATGTACATTCCTTATAAACATTAATATTTGTCACCATTACCTGAAAACGGGAGAAAGAATCACAAGAGTGATTTTGTGGTGTTTCCCTCATGCAGGGCTTTATTGCAATGAGGAGAAACGGCGCGATCCCCCTAGTGGTGGGTAAAGCCACGACCAATCGATCCCAGAGCATGTAAGGCTTATCAACTGATTACCAATGAATTAAATTATTATTACCTTAAATGAAATTACAAAAGTATTAATACAGCATGAAATATAATAAACAATTGAACAAACATTTAACTGTCATTACATTGTTTTTAAGGCTTATGTAAATTAACATTTATTAATATTTATTGCCAACCTTTTTAGTGTTTAATCTTTTACCTCTTTTTAATTGAAATCGCATCATGAATTAAATCATTGTATAGAAGCATATTGTACCATTTATACATATCACAGAAGCGCTTTCCCATGTACACACTCATGGTATCAAGTACTACACAAACACATATACCTCAGGTATGGAAGCTACATACTTGTATTCCCTCAGAAAGAATGGAAGTCAATGGGTGAAGCCCACACGTAGGTCAATGACCTACACATAAGTGCTCGTTATTGACATTTGACCCCATGGTCACGTAGGGGACCTCGAGAGCTTTTCGAAAATATATCATTTGTGGGTATAATGTAAACGGATATATTGTTTTTGCTAAAATTATTATTTTTATTCTTTCGTTCTTTCTTTCTTTATTTTTCTTCTGCTCTTTCAGCACTAATTTGACCCCCTGAACATTTATGAAAACTCACCAAATTTTGCCTAAAATTCAGGTGTGCTGAAAAATTTTGTTTTATTTAGGCGCCATACTTAACAATACAAAAGTGGCCACCTACAAAATTGCAAATACATTGCGCCAATGGGACTCGGACAAATGTAAAGTTTGTCGCAGACCCACCGAATTCGGTAATCACATTGCTGACATGGAGCCAAACAAAAAATATTATTATGGCCACGCCCCCTGACAAACCAGAAGTCAGTAATCTTGGATTGAAATCTGCGAAGTTTTGCACACATCGTACTTTTTCTAACTTCTCCTTGGGCATTTTACCGAATTAGCTCAAAATTGTTCTACATCATCTACAGAAGTGGGGCATTAAAAGTTAACCAAATTCTTTGCAAAAGTTTTACATTTTTTGTGCAGCGCAGCCGCAAACTTTACGAAAAAAATTTTGATTTCTCCATACTTGCAATTTGCTACAATTTGTACATATTAACTCCCATTTGACTCACATTTTAAACAATCATAAACCCTCCAAGCCTAAACCCATTAAATGAGAAAGCATGAAATTTGGCGCGATAGCGCCCCCTACAGAATGAAACAAATATTTATATGGCCAGTAAAAAATTTTGTTTTTCAAAAATTTACGAAATATGGTAAAACAATATTTTATGTGACCCCGATCACAAAAGCCAATGAGACCCGTGTCATATTTTATACTGTGTTGTTATGGCGATGACTGAAACTTGCCTTTTTATTCCAATGGGATTAACGCAAAAATTTCTATGAACAGAAAAAATTATATTTCAATGAAAATTTGTAAAATTAGGCAAAATTATTCTTTATGTCATCCTGATCAAAAATTCCAATGGTACCCAAATCGTATTTGATTTGTTGTTGCCATGGCGATGGTCGAATTCTGCCATTTTATTCCAATGAGAATTCCTTTTAATGCAGAACTATGGAGTCTTCAGACGCTTTTGGCAGTTTTTTTAATCAAAAGGCACAACCTCAAAATTTGGCAAAATGGTTTCTCTTCTGCCTCAGTTCCGGTTGTGGCCGGCGAGGGCCTATCAATGCCGCTTGCGGCTTTAATTCAGTTTATATTTGATGATTGAAGCCATGATTTTATTTATTTATTTTCAAAGTCAACAATTTACATTTTCAGATACTTTAATAATTCTGTATATAGTCATAAAATAATAACCTATAATATTAAAGCTTTTTTGTTCAAATATAGTTAAGTTTGTTTCTCTTTGCAATTACTTATATTACTTGATAATAATATTATGCATTACATAATATAATATATTATATTATAATTATGTTAGCTTTTACAACATTATATTTTATAATATTATATTATTTATATGATACTACAGGCTATAATTTTCTATCATGCTAGAATCACGTTATTCGACAATGATTACTTCATCAGTTTAGCTACATTCCATTGACCAGAATGCTAACTGTCAAAATGACGGCCTCGGGAGTTCTAGTAGTTTTAGAATTCTGGGAGTTCTAGTGTTAAAATAAGACGAGATCAGTGAGAAGTGCGTCACTGAGGTGCACCATGTATTTCTCACAACAGGCTAGGTATCTGAGCTGTATTTGCTTTAAAGCACTGTAAAATATAAGTTCAGATGTCCTGAAGTTTTTGTAGCCTGTAGTTTTCTGGAGCTTCTGTCCACAGCCCAGCGTGAGACTGAAGGTTCTGAGTCACTGTGTGACTGTGCGAGTGGAGCAGGGGCGGATCTATCAGAGCAGCTTCAGGGGCTTGGGTCATAAAGGGGCTCACAAATACAGGCTTTGGCCACAAGAAAAAAGAAAAATTGGGCTGATCACGTATTTACCCAAAAATCTGAATCTAATGAACAAATGTACAGTCAAACAGAGAGAAACTTACGCTAAGCTTATGTACAGAGCTGTACACCGTTTTTTTGATAAATAATGACTGGCTGTAGACTGGAGTGGGCGGTAGATCGTGGGAGAGGCAGAGGTTCGTTGTAAAGCCTCGGCCAACTCGGCCAAAGAACAGAAGATTACTGAAACATGTCAAAGAAGCAAATCACAACTGCAGCTATGTTTTTGATGAAGCAACAACATAATAACATGGTAGAAAGCTTAAAAAAGTCAATTTTGCATAATCTCGCCCCTTTAAATGTGCTGTTCATGAACCCATCAACACAACCATGATCCTGGCAGTGATCTGCAGCTCTGCACGTTAAACCTATGGGAGACGCATGGTGAAGGCATGTGCTTGGGCAAAGGATACTATATGCAGTATAAAATAGCAAAAGAAACCTCAAAATATCACAATATTACACAACTCCTGAGGCTTCAAGGCCTACTTTAGACTTGGTAAAAAAAAAAAAAAAGCTAAGGCTTTAATGTAAAACAAGACTTTGAGAAAGTAACAAACACATTCAGGTTTTGTAATTCAGTGTTTGGATAAGTAATGTTTGGCATGAGAGCTGGAGTAAACTCTGACCACACAAAATGCAGAGTACTACAGATATTCAGCAGCAGGTGTTTTCTGAGGCCTTTGAAGAATCAGGATGGATTTTGTATTTAAAATGGGTGCACTCTTTTTGGTTCAGGAACTTTTTGTCAGCCAAAAAAAAAAAAAAAAAAAAAAAAAAGAAAAAGCAAGATTTATTACTTCACCAAAGTTATTCAAGTGTGCTGAGTCATTGATTTGATCACTGCTATCCAAAGTTAAGTTGTGGAGTTGTTTTGGCTCATGATGCAAGTGGCTTGGGAGATCCAGTGTCCATCTGGGAGCAGGCGGAGGTGGAGGGAGACGAGAGATAAAGCGCCTGGATGAAGTCACTTCTTCCCCAAACCCATCTCCTTCCTCCAACATGAGCAGTGAGCAGTGGTACCAGTGCTACCCAGAACTGGGCAATCTGTCCTGCACCGCGAAGATCACTGATCAGACTGATACCATCTATCTAATCGTACTTTACACCTTCACCATCTGCACCGGCATCCTCAACCTTATGGTCATCATCGCTATCTCGCATTTCAGGCAAGTCACAAGAACTGATGTCAGGTTTATTGTAATACATATACTCATTTTGTTTCTTTTCTCAGGCAGCTGCACTCCTCTCCTAACTTCATCCTCCTCAACTTGGCCGTCTCAGACTTCCTGGTGTGCTGCGTGGTGATCCCAGTCAAAGGTTCCTACCCGTATTCTTGCTGGCGAGTCGGTGACATCCTGTGTGTTCTGTATAATGTCTTTGGCTGCACACTGATTTCCGTATCACTCGGAAGCATGATCCTTATCTCGATAGACCGCTACGTAGCCATTTGCGACCCCATGCACTACCCCACCCTGATGTGCAGGAGATCTGTTAGCATCGCCCTGATCACCTGCTGGATCATCTCTGTCCTGTACAGCTGTGGGTATCACCAAAACAATGTCTATATTCCAGGGCGGTATAAGAGGTGCGAAGGGGAATGCTTCACACCAGTAACCTCTATTGCATATTGCGTTGACCTGGCGGTGGCCTTCTGTGTGCCCTTTTTGCTCATAATTATACTGTACGTGCGAGTTTTCTTTGTGGCAGTGTCGCAGGCCCGTGCCATGCGTTCTCAGGTTGCAGCCACCGCAAAGCAGCCGGCGGTGAACTCCAGGAAATCAGAGCTGAAGGCTGCGCGGAATCTGGGCTTTGTTGTGTTACTCTTTCTTTTCTGCTATACGCCGAACTACATGGCGGCCTTTGTTATAGAGATGAACTTTTATTTCAAGCTCTTCCTGTATAATTTGATCCTTCTAAACTCATGTTTTAACCCCTTACTCTATGCGCTCCTGTATCCCTGGTTTAGGAGATCTGTGAAGCAGATAGTGACGTTGAGGATTTTGCAAAGTGGTTCACGAGATGCAAATGTACTATGATGACTTCAAGTGCAGTGTTAATATATGAAAAAGCATGTTACTGATAACCCATGTGCAATGAATTTGAAATAGCACTTTACACATTTAATATGACATTTGAAAACACTGAGGCATAGGGTTGAGAACCAAAAGGGCACAAGTGACATTCTGGGTTTTCTGAGATTTACAAGACTTACAAATCAAATGAATGCTCTTGTTTTTACTGCCAAAAGATCACAATAAAAACAACTGGCTATCTCTGAACATAGGATTCAGACAGTGTGATAAATGGATATAA
The DNA here is from genome assembly GCA_020698575.1 of Bostrychus sinensis. Classification (NCBI taxonomy): domain Eukaryota; kingdom Metazoa; phylum Chordata; class Actinopteri; order Gobiiformes; family Eleotridae; genus Bostrychus; species Bostrychus sinensis. The sequence continues at coordinate 36,282,806 of CM036240.1, forward strand.
ATGCTATACTGTTATGTCATATAGAAAAAGACACAACATGATGTAGCCCTAAAAGGCGAAAAACTATTATTACAAATAAAAAAATCTAAGTCAGTGGTTCTCAAGCTGTGGTACATGTTCCACTGGTGATACCCACCAGTCTTTTGCTATTTTAGTCCAGCTCTGATAAATAAATTCTGCTCTCATAAATTTGATGTGAAGACCACTGCTTAGTCTTTGTTTAGGCCCAGTTTAGTCCTGGTTTAGTTCTAGATTTGTCCTGATTTAGTCCTGGTTATGTGCTGGCTTAGACCTTGTTTGATCCTGGCTTGGACCTGGATTATTTCCAGTTTAGTGTGGCTGTAGTCTTTGTCTAGTCCTGATTTAGTCCTGGCTTAGATTTGGTTTAGTCACAGTTTTAGTCCATGTCATGTCCTTATGTAGTATTGCTCTTTTAGTTTATTAAAGATAATACTTGGAAAGACAAATATTTCCTGAGGTGGTGGTCTGTGATCTGTGTGTTTGAATATTTAGCATTTATGAATTGAAATTTGACAAAAAGTCAGCACTGTGCCATTTTTTCTTCTCTTGTAAATGTTACTTACAGCCTTTGGTTCTCAGCCCTCAGTATACAAAAAAGATTTATGTGTGTATCTACTGTAAATTGACATTGTTTATTTAGCAATTGAAACATCTATACTTAATACAAAATGCATGGTTGTAATTGTAGCTCTTCATTGTACACACTGTTACTGTTGTTCTCTCTTGGCTATGAATGCAAATTGAATTTTCCAGAGGTAATAGATTTTGCATTACACTTTTGAAATGAAAAGCTGTTTTTCACCAAAAGAAAAGGCTGCCCCTGTGTATACACCGCCCATGTGGGAGTCAAAGATACCAAACCCAGTATTAGTGGATGGGAACAATTAGTCTACACAAAAGCACTTTTATCATCGCATGGGATTATTTTTTGATGTGGAAAATATAATTAATACAAATGAAAAAGAGCAAAGGTTATTAGTTTTATTGATACAGTTATTGATTAATAAAATAAAATCTATTAAGTCTTTTGTATTTCTATAATCTTATTCATAGCAATCCACTGTCCATGAATGTAAGTGATATACAATATATTATAAATAAAATGTTTGTTGTCTCTAAATGTCTTGGATTGTTTATTTCACATATGCACAAAAAAGAGAAGATAAAAGATAAATTCCGAATTTTTTATTGCATTCTCTGACTTTCTATCCAGTATAGTGTTAGACTCAGATAAGATTGTAATAGTAGGGGATTTTAATATTCATGTTGATGAAAGCAGCGACTGTCTAGGAAATGTATTTGCAGCCTTATTAGACAGCGTAGGTTTTACTCAAAACGTAAATGAACCCACTCACTGTCACAAGCACAGCCTGGACCTTGTTTTAACCTATGGTACAGGGATTAGTGCGCTCACTGTCCTCCCTCATAACCTCATACTCTCAGATCACTTTCTAATTACCTTTCAGTTTATACTCAAAGACTTTACTGTTCCAATGAACAAAACCCAGATTAGAAGAACATTATCTGACCAATCTGTGTCAAAGTTTAAACACATAATAAAACCAATATTTAGTACAATATGTGAGTATGTTGAGAACAGCTCCCATAGCCCGAGTCCCAGTAAAAGTGATCGGTTTGTTGACAACGCCATGCAGTCTTTAAAGACAGCTCTAGATAAAGTAGCTACATTAAAACAAAAGGTTGTTAGGCCGAATCGAGTAGCACCATGGTTTAATGCTGAAACACGTTCCCTTAAACAAGCAACCTGTAAATTAGAAAGGCTATGGCGTCACTCCAGCTCAGAGCAGTCTCTGAATGCCTGGAAATATAGTCTTTTAAATTATAAAAAATCTCTGCATGAGGCCAAAACCAGATACTATTCAACTTTAATAGAAGAAAACAGGAACAATCCTAGGTTTCTGTTCAGCACTGTAGCCAGGCTGACCACCAGTCACAGCTCAGTAGAACCCTGTATCCCTGTTACTCTCAGCTGTGAAAACTTTCTTACATTTTTTAACAACAAAATCACAAGTATTAGAGACAAATTAAGTAAAATTCTCCCTACGATCAGCTCAGAGCAACCCAAAGCTGTAAAAATGGAGGCAACTATAAAACCATCTGTAACGTTAGACTGCTTCATTGCTGTAGACCAAGCTGAGATAACATCAGTCATTATGTCCTCCAAAACCTCAACTTGTCTTTTAGACCCTATTCCTACCAAACTTTTTAAAGAAACTCTTACCCTAATTAATGAATCTATACTGTGAGATAGTGTAGCTCTGAGTGGCATAAGTAACAGCAGAAAACAGTGCTCCCAGGCAATAAGTCATGTCCAAATTGAAATTTATTTACAGTGCCACCAAATATTTACATTTTCCGCTCATCACAGCATGGCACAAACATGTCTCCCTGAAACAGCACACACTGTCAGGTTTTGGGGCCAGGGCAGTTGTTGTTGTGTTTATTTTGAAGTTTGTTTCCGGTATTTTATTTGGGTAATTGTTTTGTTTCCGGTTATTCACTGTTCCCTCTCGTTTCAGGTGTCTTGACTTCCCCTTTCCCGGTGTGTTCCCTCCCTTACCCTGATTACCTGCCCTCCCTGATGTGTTTCACCTGTGTGTAATTGTCTCGCCCTTCCCCCTGCTGTTATAGTCTGCGTGTTCCCCGCACTCATTGCCAGATTGTCTTGTGCACTTCACGGGTCCTAGCTTGATCCCGTCCTAGGGATTTTGTTTCTTCGTTTGTATGTGCAGGATTTTCCGGATCTCGCTTTTTTGTGAACTTATTGTGTACTTTCAATAAAGGTATGTTATTGGGACAATTCTACGTGCTGCGTTTGTGTCCTCCCCGTTACTGGCCGTGACATTAAAATCTGGCCAAAATGGACAAAGCAGACGCAGAGTCTACGCGAGCGGTCCTCACCAGCCAGGAACGGCTTATTCGACAGCAGGAGGATCAATTGAGCTGTCTTCGTCAGGGGTTGTTGGAGATATATAATCGTCATGAGCGCCAGCTCATGATTGGTCAACTGGCACAGCAGTTCCATCCCCACCACGTCCAGCGCCTTCCGCTCCGGCGGAGGTGGCTCCGGAACGGCCATCTGTCACCCCCGCTGTTCAGCTGGCTCGTCCGGAGAGGTTTTCTGGGGATTCCGGAGACTGCAGGGCTTTCCTCACCCAGTGCGAGCTTCATTTTGAGCTACAGGTTGCCAGCTATCCCATGGACCGAGCCAAGATCGCCTTTGTGATTTCCCACCTCTCCGGCAGAGCCGGGGCGTGGGCCACTGCCGAGTGGCAACGAGGTGCGGCCACCTGTACCTCTCTTCCGGAGTTTCTCGAGGCTTTCAGGCAAGTCTTTCAGCATACTAAGCCGGGTCGGGAGGCAACCCGGGCGCTGATGAAGCTGAGGCAAGGAGGTCGACGGGTGGCGGATTACGCCATCGAGTTCCGGACCCTAGCGTCGGAGAGTGAGTGGAATGCTGCCGCACTCACAGACGCCTTTCTCACGGGTCTTTCGGAGGACCTTAAGGACCATCTCGCTCCCCTGGAGTTGCCGTCCTCCCTGAACTCTCTCATCGCCCTCGCTATCAAGATGGATAACCGGCTGCAAGATCACCGGCATGAGCGCCGGGGGGAGGCCCTCCGTCCCAGGGGGAGCTCCTGGGATCAGACAACGCTCCGTTCACCTGTCTGTTCTGCTGCTTCCACAGAGCCTCCAGCTTCTCCGTCTGTTACGGAGGAGCCGATGCAGCTGGGCCGTGGCCGGCTGTCTCCCTCGGAGCGGGAGTGGCGGATGACGTCAGGTGAGTGCCTCTACTGTGGTCAGCGGGGTCATTACTGCAGGGAGTGCCCGGTCCGCCCAAACGCCTCCGCTCGTCAATAAGAGTGGGTGCTTTGACGAGCGGAGGCCAGGCGCCCGCTACTCCTAAGTCTGCATCCTGCCTCCTTGAGGCCCAAATTATGTTTAAGGGAGGGGGAGTTCCAGTCCGGGCTTTAGTCGATTCGGGTGCAGAACAGAACCTTATGGATGCTGAGCTAGCCAAGCAGGCAGGCTTTCAGACCGAGTCATTACCACGTCCTATTCCTGTCACCTCCCTTAACGGCCAAACTGTAGCTGTAGTTTCTCACTTAACCGAGCCCGTCCACCTTATTATTTCTGGTAATCATCTTGAGCATGCCCGTTTTTTCCTGTTTTCCTCCCCCCAGAACCCAGTTGTCTTAGGTTATCCCTGGCTCATGATTCACAATCCTGTTATTGACTGGTCTGCCAGCTGGGTCACTGGTTGGAGTGATTACTGCCATGCTGCCTGCTTGCGCTCTGCTCGGCCTCCTGGGGCAGATCCCGCCGTCCCAGTGAGGCAGCCGCCCTCACCTGATCTCTCCAAGGTTCCGCCCGAGTATCACGACCTGGGAGAGGTGTTTTCCAAATCCCGAGCTCTCTCCTTGCCCCCTCACAGGCCTTATGACTGCGCCATCGAACTGCAACCAGGGGCAACCCTTCCCAAGAGCCGGCTTTACAGCCTGGCCAGGCCTGAGAGGGAGGCAATGGAACAGTACATCTCTGACTCATTGAGCTCTGGCCTCATTAGATCCTCCTCCTCGCCGGTTGGGGCCGGCTTCTTTTTTGTTGACAAGAAGGATGGTACACTTCGTCCGTGCGTAGATTACCGCGGACTTAACAACATTACCATTAAGAACAGGTACCCACTACCCCTTATGAACTCAGCCTTTGAAGCACTGCAGGAGGCCCGAATATTCACCAAACTTGATTTGCGTAACGCATACCACTTGGTTCGCATTCGGGAGGGTGACGAGTGGAAAACCGCCTTCAGTACACCGCTTGACCACTTTGAATATTTGGTAATGCCGTTTGGCCTCTCCAGTGCCCCTGCAGTGTTCCAGGGGTTAATTAATGATGTGCTAAGAGACTTTATTCATTGGTTTGTTTTTGTCTATTTAGACGACATTTTGATTTTTTCTAGGGATCCCTGCGAGCATAGGCGGTATGTTCGTCTGGTTCTCCAGCGGCTGCTCGAGAATAAGCTGTTTGTGAAGGCTGAGAAGTGCGAGTTTCACTCCCCATCTGTTTCTTTTTTAGGTTTTGTTGTTGCGAGCGGGGAGGTGAGACCAGATCCTGCCAAGGTGAGCGAGGTGGTAAATTGGCCCACTCCCACCAACCGTAAGCAGTTCCAACGTTTCCTGAGGTTTGCCAATTTCCTCCATCGCTTCATCCGCAATTACAGCTCTGTGGCCGCGCCCCTTACGGGTCTGACCTCCACCTCCTCGCCCTTTCACTGGTCTGAGGCTGCTACTTTGGCCTTTACCAAACTTAAGCAGCTCTTCACCTCTGCGCCTGTCTTGGTGCAGCCTGACCCCTCCAACCAGTTCATTGTTGAGGTAGATGCATCAGACTCTGGAGTGGGGGCTGTGTTGTCACAACGGGCGGGGGTCGATAACAAACTCCACCCTTGTGCCGCCTTCTCCCGCCGGCTAACTCCGGCAAAGTGCAATTATGATGTGGGTAAGAAGGAGCTGCTAGCTATTAAACTAGCTTTAGAGAAATGGAGACACTGGTTGGAGGGGTCAACTCAGCCGTTTGTGGTCTGGACGGATCATAAGAATCTGTCGTACCTCCGGACTGCCAAGCGGCTGAATTCGAGGCAGGCACGGTGGTCCCTGTTTTTTAATAGGTTTGATTTTGTTGTTTCCTACCGCCCTGGCTCTAAGAATGTCAAGCCGGACGCTCTGTCTCGGCTACATGAACCAGCTGTGCCGGACCGGCAGCACGAGACCGTTATTCCTTCCTCCTGTGTTCTGGGTGCGCTCTCCTGGCAGCTGGAGAGGGATATTAAGACTGCACAGACACGGGGGCCCAACCCAGGAAGGGGTCCCCCTAACAGACTCTTTGTTCCCACAGCGTTGAGAAGTCAGGTACTCCAGTGGGGCCACGCATCACGTCTTACCTGTCACCCGGGAGTCCACAGAACTATCTCCTTTCTGCGTCGCCGGTTCTGGTGGCCCGGTCTATCCCGAGATGCACGGGAGTTTGTCTCGGCCTGTACTGTAAGTTCACAGAACAAGGTCGGTAATCACCCACCTGCTGGTCTGCTGCACCCCCTTTTGGTTCCGAGCCGCCCGTGGTCCCATATTGCATTGGACTTCGTAACTGGGTTACCCCCCTCTTCTGGAAAGACAGTTATAATGACTATTGTGAACCGCTTTTCTAAGGCGGTCCACTTTGTGGCTTTAACCAAACTTCCCTCTGCTGCAGAGACTGCCAGGCTCGTCATCTCTCACGTGTTCAGGCTGCACGGCATTCCCGTGGATCTGGTGTCGGACCGGGGGCCGCAATTCATCTCCCAGGTGTGGAAGGCCTTCTGTGCAGCGTTTGGAGCCACAGCCAGTCTCTCCTCGGGCTTCCACCCCCAATCCAATGGCCAGACCGAACGGACCAATCAGGACCTAGAGGTTGCCCTCCGGTGTGTTTGTTCTCGCCGCCAGACCTCCTGGAGCTCCCTGCTGCCTTGGGTTGAGTATGCCCACAATTCCCTCACCTCTTCTGCTTCAGGCATGTCCCCGTTTGAGTGCTCTCTGGGCTATCAGCCCCCACTGTTCCCTGAGGAGGAAAGGGAGGTGGCAGTACCTTCAGTCCAGCACCTGTTTCGCTGCTGCAGACATATTTGGAGAGAAACCCGAGCAGCCCTGCTCCGCTCATCGGCGATGAACAAGAGGCTGGCTGACCGGCATCGCATCCTTGCACCTGCTTACACACCAGGTCAGTCCGTCATGCTCTCCACGTCCAACATCAAGCGCCGGACTGAGTCCAAGAAATTATCCCCCAGGTTCATCGGCCCTTTTGAAATAATCAAGGTCATCAATCCTGTTGCCGTTAAGCTCCGTCTCCCGAGGTCACTGTGTATCCACCCTGTCTTCCACGTCTCTCACATCAAGCCTCATGTGACCAGCCCTCTGCAGCCGGCCTCTTCACCACCACCTCCTCCCCGCCTCATAGACGGTCAGCCAGCCTACACAGTGCGCTGCCTACTGGACGTCCGACGGCGGGGCAGAGGCCTTCAATACCTTGTGGACTGGCAGGGATACGGACCCGAGGAGAGAACATGGGTTCCGACCTCCAGGATCCTGGACCCTGCTCTCATCAGAGCCTTTCATCGCCGGTACCCGGACAAGCCTGGAGGTGCGCCCGGAGGTGCACCTTGAGGGGGGGGTACTGTCAGGTTTTGGGGCCAGGGCGGTTGTTGTTGTGTTTATTTTGAAGTTTGTTTCCGGTATTTTATTTGGGTAATTGTTTTGTTTCCGGTTATTCACTGTTCCCTCTCGTTTCAGGTGTCTTGACTTCCCCTTTCCCGGTGTGTTCCCTCCGTTACCCTGATTACCTGCCCTCCCTGATGTGTTTCACCTGTGTGTAATTGTCTCGCCCTTCCCCCTGCTGTTATAGTCTGCGTGTTCCCCGCACTCATTGCCAGATTGTCTTGTGCACTTCACGGGTCCTAGCTTGAGTACCAGCCGTCCTAGGGATTTTGTTTCTTCGTTTGTATGTGCAGGATTTTCCGGATCTCGCTTTTTTGTGGACTTATTGTGTACTTTCAATAAAGGTACGTTCTTGGGACAATTCTGCGTGCTGCGTTTGTGTCCTCCCCGTTACTGGCCGTGACACACACCTGCCTTTTATCCAGGGGGCAATCAATTGGCCTGGTCCACATTACTGGACCAATACAAGAAACTGTTTAAAACACACATTTCCTTCACTGTGCACTAGGACTGCACCCACATTGTCCCAGCTGATTATCTATGCCCCTACAAAAGGAAAAAATAACCAAACACCAATAACAAAGCTGAAAAGAAAACTTCCAAAATGGTAGATACTGATGATGTCATCACTGACATCATCAGTATAAAAGCAGGAAGTTGTTGGGCGGCGCCTCCCCAAACATTTCCAGGTAAGTAACTTAGTAACTAAGTAACAAAGAACAAGGTAAGTACCAAAAACAACAAATACAATGAGGCTTTTAACCAATGAGCCAAAACAATAAAACAATGAAACTAGATGTGTGTTTGTGTGATTTGTTACTGAATGTATGTATATGGAAAAATGAAGAAATGTAAACTAATAATACAAACACAAACAAATCCCGGGATAGTTATGTGCAGCTTATTAGCAATATTTGTAAATGGATTTATGAATGTGTGTTTAATATGGCATTGAAAATAAAAATAGATAAGGGACAAGTGAAAGTTTGGACTCACTTCGTCACATATACTGAATATAATAAACACCTCGCTAGAAACAAGTTATGTACCACAGTCTTTTAAATATGCAGTTATTAAACCGCTTCTGAAAAAACCCAGTCTAGATCCTGACATTTTAGCCAACTATAGACCAATATCAAATCTCCCTTTTATTTAAAAAATCCTAGAAAGAGTTGTAGTTAAACAGTTATGTCGCCACCTACAGGACAATAGCTTATTTCAATATTTTCAGTCAGGGTTTAGACCCCACCGTAGCACAGAAACTGCATTAGTCAGAGTCACAAATGACTCTTAATGTTAACTTAATGTTATTAAGTTCAGACAATGGACTGGTCTCAATCCTTGTTCTGTTAGATCTCAGTGCAGCCTTTGACACCATTGACCACAGCATCTTACTCCAGAGATTAGACTGTGACATAGGGGTCAGAGGAGCGCCCTCTGCTGGTTTAAATCCTTCTTATCTGATAGGTACCCCTATCAGTGTCAGTGTAAATGAACATTCCTCACAGTGCAATAAAGTTAGCTATGGAGTGCCACAAGGCACAGTACTTGGACCCATTCTGTTCATGCTTTACATGCTGCCTTTAGGAAACATAATCAGAAAACATGACATTAATTTTCAATGTTACGCAAACACACACAGTTGCATTTATCAAGTAAACCTGATCAGAATGACTGCATAGAGAAACTTAGCGCCATTGTCAGAGACCTAAAGACATGGATGACAATTAACTATCTCCTCCTAAATCCAGAAAAAACAGAAGTCATTATACTAGGCCCAAAAAAGCTGAGAGATGCTCTGTCTGACCAGAGTCTCCCTGGACGGTGTCAGTGTAGCCTCAAGTTCTACTGTGAGAAACTTAGGAGTTTTATTTGACCAAGATTTATCATTTAAGGCTCATATAGCCAAAATCAGAAATATTTTATCTAAAAGTGACACTGAACAACTTGCCCATGCGTTTGTTACATCTAGGTTGGATTACTGTAACTCTCTGCTGGCAGCGTGCCCTAAAAACTCATTAAAATGTTTTCAGCTTGTTCAAAACGCAGCAGCAGGATTATTAACAGGAACTAACAGGAGAGAACATATTACTCCTGTGCTAGCTTCACTTCACTGGCTTCCAGTTGAATTCAGAATTAGGTTTAAAATCCTTCTCCTGACTTACAAGGCCGTAAATGGTATGGCCCCATCCTACATTAATGATGTTATAGAGCCATACCAACCAAGCAGAGTACTGCACTCACAAAATGCAGGGCTATTAGTGGTTCCCAGGGTTTCTAAAAGTACAGTTGGAGCTAGAGCTTTTAGTTACCAAGCTCCTGTTTTATGGAATCAGCTTCCAGCTCATGTTAGAGAGGCAGACACAGTCTCTACATTTAAGGTTAGGCTTAAAACGTTCCTCTTCGAGAAAGCTTATGGTCAGGGCAGCTAGGAACAGGATTATTTCCACAGCTGAAGATAGGCTGCTCTAGGAGCTAGAAGCTGGGGGAAGTATGGTGCATTGAGCCTCTGTCCTCTGGTTTCATCTGCTGCTCCTCTTCTATCACTGTCATTAATATTATCTATTATTCTATATCTACAATCAGTTCATTGCTATTCACAAGTTGTCCTTCTCTCCCGCTCCCCTCTGGGGGAGTGGGGACTGTTTCAAATGCCTGGCTGCTGGCAGATGTCCCAGTGACGATTGGATCTTAGCTGACCCCATCTGTGCTCCTGTCCCGACCTGTGGGCCCTCAAGCTCACCTCTATGGATTTCCCGGACCTAGCTCGCCCTACTCACCTGTCTGGATGAGGCCCACCTGCTGCATCCTATGGACGTCCTTGACCTACCTCACCCCACTCCCATCTGGATGAATCCTTACAGAGCTGAACTATGATCCTATAGATGAGCTAATGGACTAACAGTCCTGACACATTGCCTGTCCGTCCTGGGAGAGGATCTCTTCTTCAGTTTGGGCTCCATAAGGTTTCTTCTTTTTTTTCCCACAGCTGGGTTTTTTTAGGAGTTTTTCCTTACCGAGAAGGAGGGTCTAAGGACAGGAGTGTCCTGGGTCTGTTTAGTTTAGTGTAGTTATTGTTTGTGTTGAATGTGTGTTAAGTTTGATTGTGCGTTTTTGTTTGATCAATTGTTGTGAAGCCCTTTGAGGTGACTTTTGTTGTGATACTGGGCTATACAAATAAAACTGCATTGAATTGAATTGAAAAGAGAAGTGTCTTTAGTTCATATATTGTGTATGATGGCTTATGCATAGCATTATCGTCCTGTCTTCGAGTAACTTTCATCCATTTGGCGGGGCCACGTAAAGTTCTCAGTTCTGGAGTGCCTTATCTTCTTGAGCATCCCACGCCATGGCAGGGCCGCGGGAGCTCCCGCCTGCAGCCTTGAGTCTGATAACTTTGTAACAAACTCATTATTGTGCACTTTTAGGAATGCACAATGCACCCAAGTGTAAGAGGACCTTAGAGTGGAAAGACATCACATAAGACCCAAGTATTATTATTACTAATGTTGAACTGTTATTAACCTTAGCAGTGGTACATCAGAATATAAGTTTAATGGTAATATGTAGCATATATGATTTAGTATGCAATATTATAAGGTCATTCGGAAGGCTAGTATCAGAAGTTCTTAGATTCAGCTCAGGGAGGAATTTGGTTTTGTTCAAAATCACATATGGACACAAAAATGCTGTGCAGAAGGTGAGTTATATTGAAAAAAATGTACAGAATATCTATATATACAGTATTTACATTGAACGTTTAATACACTAACAAACACTACTATAGACAAAACCAATAATACATTGATTCAGAAAAAAAGGCCCCTGGACTGAGTCCATTTGCTGTCCAACCCACAGTTCAACCCACCCACACAGGGCTATAGTCTTTAGCTGTCTTTGGGGACAGTGCAAAAGTCTTTTAAAATCTTGTGTGACACCCGTGTGGGTGCGTGTGTGTGGGAGAGCAGGCTGCAGTGCCTCCTACCGCACTGGAAGGAGTTTACGCGTGGTTCAAGCTCGAGGCCTGGTAGCTCGCCATCCAATGAAGGAACCTGGCCAGTTCCCGTTTATCAATGCACCCAATTTGACGTTTCAGACAAGAGAGGCATCTGCAGCAGCTCAAAGTTAGCCAACTCCACATGCACTACTCACTACACCGGGCCGCCATATTTATGCTACTCACGCCAGAAGTCTCGCGCCAAGTCTCGCGCCAAGTCTCGCGAGAATTCTAACTTAAAACAAGTCGTGAGAATTGGAGAAGAGGCAGAGAGGATGAACTCCAGCAGCACAAAAAATAGCTAAAAAAAACCCTGGGTTACATCCTCCCCCCTTTAGTCCATGCACGTCCCGCTGCATGCATGCGCATGGTTACCACAGAACCTATAATTTTGTAACGAAATCTGCTGCAGGGGCACGACTGAGAGCATCTGTGTAGGCGTTTGACAAACTATGGAACAAAGTCTGAACCACAGAAATTAACGGGTTACCCAACACAGAGTACCTAAGGCGACTGGGTGGTTGGTGCTGCCGAGCGGAACGCCTGAGAACTCTTTCGGCTTCCCCTGAAGTACAAGGACTGGCAGAACCCACGAATGACTCAGATTGGACTAGCTCAGGGCATTCAGCCTCAGGCTCCGGAGGCAGCTCGGCTTCAGCCAAGTGTTCGACAGGCACACTGGAGGACCCTTCTTCTGACATAGGTGATTCAACAGACTCAGGTAAGTATGGTCCAGGGAGATCCTCTCCGTCAGACATGTCCACCGGTTCCCCCACCCCGTCAAGAGAAGCAGGGGGACCAGAGGTGACCAAGGAGTCCTTATTCCCAGGTAAGTATTCCGCAGCGCCCGCACTCAGGTCTGGCGAAGGAAGAGAATCAATTGTCGCAGAGACACCCGAAACTGCTGGTGAAACAGACCCCCCAGTGTCAATAAACTCAGACGATGGCTCAAGTGATATCACTCTTCCCAAACTGAACGGGGCTGAAAACTGGCCAGGGCTTCCTGGAATGTCTAGATCAGCATCCTCTTCACCCAGGACTTCAGCAGGGTCCAGGTGGGATTGTGTCTGGCTGTGAGTCTTGGGTCGACGACCCGAAGTAGCTACAGGAAGGTCTTCTGCGGAGCAGACTGGCAGGAAACCGCAAGGAAGCAATAGGTCTCGGTGTAATGTGCGGGTTGGGCCATCCTGATTTTCAGGTTGCACGGTGTAGACAGGTAAATTCCCAGCACGCTTGATGACCTTATATACTCCTGGTTCCCACTTATCCTCCAGCTTATGCTTTCCACGCAGTCGAACATTGCGGACAAGCACTCTATCTCCAACGTCCAGACCAGATGGTGTGACATGTCGGTCAAAGCGGTTCTTGTTTTTTGCAGCCGACTTGAGTGCGGTTTCAGAGGCTAATCTATAGCTTTCTTCAAGGCGCGACCGGAGGTCCTTCACATACTGAGAATGAGAAATGGAGGAAGCTTCACGGACAGGCAACCCAAAAGCCAAGTCGACAGGAAGCCTAGGTGAACGACCGAACAAGAGTTCGTACGGTGTGAACCCTGTGACTTCATTTCTTGTGCAGTTATATGCGTGTACCAAGGGTTTCACATATTCCCGCCACTTTGATTTTTGCCTGGGTTCCAATGTCCCGAGCATACTGAGCAGAGTACGGTTGAAGCGCTCGACCGGATTTCCCCGTGGATGGTATGGAGTAGTATGGCTCTTCTTAATTCCGGCAACCTCGCAGAGTTCCTTAATAAGTTTTGACTCAAAATCTGGGCCTTGGTCGGAGTGTAAGCGCTCTGGAATACCGTAGTGCACCATGAAGTCATTCCAGAGACACTTTGCCACAGTTTTGGCCTTCTGGTTGGACGTAGGAACAGCAACAGCAAATTTTGTAAAATGATCAGTGAGAACTAGGATGTCTTTTGTGTTGCTGCTGTCAGGTTCTAATGTCAGAAAGTCCATGCACAGTAGTTCGAGGGGGCGACTGGTCCTGATATTCACTAAAGGAGCGGCCTTTTCCATTAGCGACTTACGCCTCACGCGTCTTCCACAGGTCTTGATGGTACTCTCTACATCAGCTGACATTTTGGGCCAAAAGAAACGCTGCCGAATAAGGTCGAGAGTGCGCTCGATACCCATGTGCCCCATATCATGGTGGAGACTCTTTAAAACAATGGAACGCAGGTCTGGGGGTAGGACTAACTGAAGAATAAGTTGGTCCTCTTCCTTTCTCCTACGGTACAAGACTCCGTCTTTCAGCTCTAGCCTATTCCACTCCCTTAGCAATAATGGAAGTTCTGGTAGCTCATCACGAGCCGTAGGAGGAATCTTCTCACCAGTCTCAAGCTGGTGAATGACCTCACGAATGGCGGGATCCACTCTTTGCTCCTCCTTCAGCTCAGTGTGAGATAGGGCTGGGATCACAGGCAGGCCGTGGAACTCTTCCTTGCTATATGCATCAGGGATTGCGTTAGCAGAGGCTGACAGAGACTCAACCAAGGTGACGTTGGTATGGTTGTGACCGGACTGAAGGCATGTCCGGACCAGACAACTCTGGCAAACAGCGTCCACAATGTCAGATGAGATCTCTTCTGCTGCACACAGCTGCTTGGCCAGATGATGAACAAGTTTCCACTCCTTACAGGGATGGTCATCAGGGGCATTTCCATGAGATTGTCTTGATAGGGCATCTGCGTCTACATTTTGTCTGCCAGCACGATACTGCAATTTGAATGAGTAGGTTGATAACGCAGCCAACCACCGGTGGCTCGTAGCATCTAACTTAGCTGAGGTAAGGACGTAGGTCAGTGGATTACTGTCCGTGACAACAGTGAAATTGGCTCCATAAAGGTAGTCGTGGAACTTTTCTGTTACACTCCACTTTAGGGCCAAAAATTCCAGCTTATGGGCCGGGTATCTTGACTCACTTACGGAGAGGCCACAACTGGCATAAGCAATTACACGCAGTTTGCCTTCCTGTTCTTGGTAGAGTACCGCTCCCAATCCAGTGGTGCTTGCGTCAGTGTGTAAAATATATGGCAACTTCGGATTAGCGAACCCAAGAACAGGGGCAGATGTCAGCTTCAAGATGACAGTTTCAAAGGCATTCTGGTGGTCACTAGACCATCTCTCTCCAAAGGACTGTTTTGGATCAAGGTACTTTCCGGCAGGCTTCCTCACCTTGGTGGGTCGGTGGACAGGTGCGTAGCCACGTGTTAACTCGTTGAGTGGCTTGACGAGGGCGGCATAATCTTTAATAAATCGGCGATAGTATCCAGCAAAGCCCAAGAAAGACCGTAACTCTTTTAGATTTCGGGGGACTGGCCAGGATTTTAAGGATGAAATCTTTTCTGGATCGGTCTCGACTCCTTTCTCTGATACAATGTGTCCTAAATAACGTACGGATGACTGGAAAAACTTGCACTTTTCTGGCGAGAGTTTCAAGCCAAACTCCTTTAACCGGGTTAACACTCGCAGCAGCCGATTCTCGTGTTCTTCCAAAGTGGGGGAGAAGATGATAATGTCATCCAAAAACACAAGCACTTCCTTAAGATTAAGGTCTCCCATACACTTTTCCATAAGCCGCTGAAATGTGCTAGGAGCATTTGTTACTCCCTGGGGCATTCTGTTCCACTCCCAAAACCCGAGTGGTGTGACAAAAGCGGTTTTAGCCTAATCTTCTTCACACATTTCAATCTGATAATAACCAGATTTTAGGTCCAGGACAGTGAACCATTTGGACCCAGTCAACGCAGAGAAGGATTCTTCCAGATTTGGTAGGGCATATGCATCTTTCACAGTTTGAAGATTTAACTTCCTATAATCAATACATAGCCTGACATCATCATTGCGCTTGCGGACCACCACGATTGGAGACGAGAATGGAGATTCGGACTCCCTTATTACACCAGCTTCAAGCAGGTCACGCAGATGGTTTCTGACTGCTTCCAAGTCTTGAGGATGAATCGGCCGTGCTCTGTGCTTGAAGGGCGTATCATCATGGAGTTTTATGTGGTGTTCCACTCGGTCTGTACAGCCAAAGTCCAGATCATGATGAGAGAATACTTCAGGTATATTACTAAGCTTGGTAATAATACGCTCCTTCCACTCAGCTGGGATGGGAGAGTCCCCAAAGTTGAACTCCAAGATGGGTTTCTGTAATTGATCAGAATTGACTGCAGCATGCTGTGAGAGAATGGTTGGTGTTGTTCCTAAGTCAGCAATGACAGTTAATGGTGGAATGAAGGCATCTTGCTCTGACTCATTCTTCATCACTACAGGAACTTTGTATGGTGAACGCTGTGGGATGGTAACCAAGCAGCTCTGGACACACAAGCCTCCAGGAAGGGGTGACATAGGGTGCTCAATAATGGCCCATGAGACTGCAGAGGGAGTGTTAAATCTGGCCGAGCCCTCCAGGATGACAGTCTGCCCAGCAGGAATAAGAACTGGCGCTTGGCTCAGCAGTCTCACAGACACCTCACTGCCCTTCTGACTCTGCTGGTATCTCAACTGCAAGAGCTTTAAGACAGCTCGATATCCATGGCCAATGGGCTGGAAGTTGGAATAGTCACTGCCAAGGTATTGTTCATATAAGGGCTCGAGAGTGTTCATCCCAATGAGGACTGATGAAGGGCGCTCAGGACAGGCATCTGGGACTACCAGGGCGAGAGTAGGCACTTCAAAATCTACTCCCAGAAAGTCTTTGGGAAAAGTGATGATCAGTTCCACATAACCCAGGTATGGCACCGACTGTCCAGCTGCACCTTCCACCTCAAGCAGGTGGTGAAGTGGCTCCACAGGTTGGTCACTAAGGTTCTGATTATAAAAGGAAACAGGGATAGTCGTCACCTGTGAGCCTGTATCCAGAAGGCAGTTGCAGTTCTGTCCGGCTATATTGACAGTTGCAGCACATTTTGATCCAACCAGCCCCTTTGGTAATCGGATAGGCGCCCTCTTTGCCTCGGCCTGTAACATCTCTGCACATTTAACAGTCTTCTCTTTGGTTTTGGGACGGGTTTGGTCCCCCCTGGTCCCCGTTTGTCCCACAACAGGAACCGAACTTAGTTTAAATTGTTGTTGTGGGCCATGTTCTGCTGCTTCTTGGCAAACTGTTTCTTTTTCTGAGCAACAAGAGCAGAATTAGGCTCATTCTGGAACTGTGGGCGAATATGACCATCCTCGCCGCACCTAAAACAATAACCTGGTTTGGGGTGAGAGGGTATTGATCGGCGTGATACATGAACAGCAAGTTTCTCCTTACCAGGCTGCTTACCATAGGGTGGAGTCTTGGGGAATGAGGTGGTCTTTGACGGATTAGCCGTTAGCAGGGCCAGCTGGCGCTGAACATCAGCCAGTTGGTGTGCAAGCTGCTGGGTTATATTTGTCAATGCAGCAATTGCTCCACCCTCTTCTGCTTCAGCACGAGCAACCTGGACGTGGGTGGTGACTTTCTGTTTAGAGGACCCAAGATGTTGCTTCATCCTAAAAGTTTTGGCTGCTTCTCTGTCCTCTTCAGTCCGCAAAAGCAGCAGCAGCTCAGCAAAAGTTGGGGGATGCAGCTTTTTTTGCTTAAGTTGGAGTTCAGAAATGAGGGAGTTGTCCCAGCACCCACGGCAAAATTGATTTAATAAATGCCGGTTGACATCTGATGCCATGACTCCTCCTCTTTTCATGGCGGCATTTAGCGCAACCTGGAGGCGTTGAAGGTAGGCGGATGGCTTCTCTCCAGCATTCTGAAAGGTATCCATGAACTTTGCAAATAGTTCGTCTCCATCCTGGACAGTGTCATATGCAGAAGCTAGAGTGTCCAAATATACAGATGGCAATGTGTCAGAGCTGAGGTGTTTTACAATATCCGCAGCTGGAGGCAAAAGGCTTTCCACCATCCTTCTTGTACGCTGGAGGTCAGATACTGATGGATCCTTCAGCAGTAAATCCACTCCTGACCGCCATGCTTCATAATCCGCCTCGTGTGCAGGTCTAGGTAGCCGACCGGAAAACACTCTTAGTCTCTGATGATGAGCTGCACTCTCTTCATTTTTCACAATGTGCTCTACTACGTAGCGCTGAACCTCTGGTGGATGGACATCAATGCTGGACATGGGATGCCCTACCCCCAGCTTTGACGTTGAGCCTGCTGGACAGGTCCGTGGCTCACTCCCTGGCCTGGGAAGTGCAGTGTCTGGTACTGTAGTAGTGGTAATTGATGGCATGGTCGAGGGCATCTTCACCTATAACTCTGGTGATGATTCAGTAGCCTCAGTATCTGCCGGTGGCTCCTTCACCTGAACTGCAGGCTGGAGTTCAGCCACTGAGAGTCCAATCTGAGTCATCATGGCCCTCAACACCTCTGCATAGTCCATACCAGACAGTTTCGCTACATTCTGCAACTCAGATAAATAAGACTTGGTTTTGTGTTTGGCAACATGTGCAGCGTAAACTGTAGACAACTCAGATATGCAAAAAGTTTCAGTTTTATCAGCGGAGAACAATGTATACGGCAACGTTGGGCGCAAATCAGCTATAGCTGCACCACTGCTAAACTCGACAACTAATGACCCGTCAAACTCCGAATTCGGATCAACAATTATTTCGGTTTTATTAATTGCACCGTACTGTTTTAAGAAGTCAATAACTTCCTCATCCCTTACCGTCCCTGTTATGCCTTCAACTAAGACAGCATTAGGTATTTTGATGCCACACCTCTGAAATTCGTCCATTGTAATGTAGAATAACCAAAATTAATCCAAATGTGTATTAAACAAATACCAATAGACCTCCTGGCTAGCTCGCCACAATTTATGTAGCATATATGATTTAGTATGCAATATTATAAGGTCATTCGGAAGGCTAGTATCAGAAGTTCTTAGATTCAGCTCAGGGAGGAATTTGGTTTTGTTCAAAATCACACATGGACACAAAAATGCTGTGCAGAAGGTGAGTTATATTGAAAAAAATGTACAGAATATCTATATATACAGTATTTACATTAAACGTTTAATACACTAACAAACACTACTATAGACAAAACCAATAATACATTGATTCAGAAAAAAAGGCCCCTGGACTGAGTCCATTTGCTGTCCAACCCACAGTTCAACCCGCCCACACAGGGCTATAGTCTTTAGCTGTCTTTGGGGACAGTGCAAAAGTCTTTTAAAATCTTGTGTGACACCCGTGTGGGTGCGTGTGTGTGGGAGAGCAGGCTGCAGTGCCTCCTACCGCACTGGAAGGAGTTTACGCGTGGTTCAAGCTCGAGGCCTGGTAGCTCGCCATCCAATGAAGGAACCTGGCCAGTTCCCGTTTATCAATGCACCCAATTTGACGTTTCAGACAAGAGAGGCATCTGCAGCAGCTCAAAGTTAGCCAACTCCACATGCACTACTCACTACACCGGGCCGCCATATTTATGCTACTCACGCCAGAAGTCTCGCGCCAAGTCTCGCGCCAAGTCTCGCGAGAATTCTAACTTAAAACAAGTCGTGAGAATTGGAGAAGAGGCAGAGAGGATGAACTCCAGCAGCACAAAAAATAGCTAAAAAAAAACCTGGGTTACAAATAGCAAAGCTATATGTAGAAATATTAAATTTTATCCAATAAAAGACATTTTTTAAACTCCACAATGTTCATATTAAAGCATTTCAAGAGCCAGGACACGGTGCACGTCTGGTGTGCGTTGGGCTTCAACCAAATAGACCTGGGACACACGCTCAGGGTTGCCAGATCCGACTGACAGTTTCCAGCCCTAATATAACGTAAAACCCGCCAAACGCAATAAAAACCCGCCCAAATCACAACCATTCTACAATCTTAATGTTAAAACTGTAATACATATGAAATAACATATGTTGAGCACATAAAACTTCACAAATGCCAATGGAAAAAGTAATAAACAGTCTCCACAATGAGTGTAATCAGAAAAACAAATAGCTCTCTCACATGCTTGCACTCTTCCGGGACAGGGCCGATCCACATTTTTAGCTCTGGGTCAGTCGCCTGTATGATTTCTTGTATTTCCCCTACTTCGGCATGTTGCTAAACGCTAAAACTCCAAGCTTGAGAGGAAACACTGTTGGCCCGTCCGTGCTCAACGGGGCTGCCGAGTGTTTACTTTTTTCAACCAATCAGAGGTCCATAATTAGACATGTGATTGATAACTAATGACACTAATATTACTACTTCTTTTTTACAAATTCATTTTATTCATTAATAACCAGTGTGACGGCCCGCACTCTGACTGCCCCTTTAAATGTGTCTGGCTGCAGAGTGGGCGGGTCATCAGGCGTGTCACACCTGAGAGAGGGGAGTGGCTTAGTCTTTATAAGCAGGACTTCCTGGTTTCTGCACTCTCTCTCTCAGGTGAGCCACCCTCTTTGTTTTATAGAATGTCTTGAC
Source organism: Bostrychus sinensis (assembly GCA_020698575.1). Lineage (NCBI taxonomy): Eukaryota > Metazoa > Chordata > Actinopteri > Gobiiformes > Eleotridae > Bostrychus > Bostrychus sinensis. Next base: position 36,302,488 of record CM036240.1, read on the forward strand.
TTCACACATTTCACCTCACACCCATTTACACCTTCAAGCATTGCTTTCACCACTGATGTATACTACCAACACCTGTTCTCATTTAAAGGAATAACTAAAACTAAATAAATGAATTGGTAAATTGACTTTTGTGTGTGAGACTTCTCTCTTTTGTTACTGACTTGAGCCAGTTAGTAACAAATGGGGGCTCGTCCGGGATCATTGAATCTTATTGTTTGTTGTTTCTCTCATATTGTTGTATGATGTATGTTTGTCTTAAGCAAACTAAGTCAAGTTTTGTGAGTAGTGCTTGAGTGTTTGTATGAGTAGGACAATGGTTGGAGAGGAGAGCTTCACACATCTGAGGGTGGCTTTTGTAGAGAGGTTTTAGTGTTAAGTCCACACTTTAGGTTGAAACTTTAACAGCAGTTGACTGTGTTATAGCTATTAAAGTTGGGAGGGGGCACTCCTGGTGGGCATAAGAACGTGGCCCGGGAAACTGGACACGTTGTTTTTTGTTTTAGTTTGTTATTTTTGTGCTGGCACGTGGGTAGAGCAGTTGTCTCGGGTACACAGCCGTGACTGCCTAGGTGGGTCGCCAGTTTGCTGGTTGCTTGGCCGGGTCATCGGTAGCAGTGTTTAAAACACCTCCCACAAGTCTGGTACGAAGACTAGGGGCTAAGCTAGTTAGCTAGTTTTGGGCTAGGTAGTCAGCTAGTGGGGTTGCCTCCCTCTCTTTAGGGCTATAGTGACAATAGTCAAAGTGTGTAGTTGAAGTAGGTTAATCTTTAGTAAATGTTGGGTGGACATGGTATCTGTTTCAGATTTTCTGAAGAATCCTAGTGAGAGAGGTTTGCGTGGATTCAGTAAAAAGCAGTTGGTGGAAGTAGCAAGACATTTTGACATTGATTTTCCCAGACAATCCAAAAAACATTCTATTTTGGATATAGTGAAAGGAGCACTCAGAGAGCGGCGTTTTTTCCAAAGCTCTTGTGACAAAATGGAGGCTGCTGCTCCTGGCCTTAGTACTCCAGATCTAACATCTAATCCTCCCTCTTCTGGTGGTTTAGCAACATTAACTTTTGAACAACAAAAAGAATTGCTAATGCTACAACATCAACAGGCTTTGGAGCTAGAACGAGAGAGGGCCAGAGAATTGGAGCGGGAAAGGGCTAAGGAGTATGAACTTGAATTAGAAAAACAGAGTCTGGAGCGGTACAGATTGGACCTCATTAGAGATGGTAAGCTAAGTGATCCTTCTTTGTCTGTGCCTGTAGAGCCCAGGAATCATTTTGATGTTTCTATTAACTTAAAACTGTTGGCTAAGTTTTCAGAGCAGGACCCTGACACCTTTTTCTTACTTTTTGAGAGGTTGTCCCAGACTAGGAAGTGGTCTGATTCAGAACAGACTTTGTTATTGCAGTGTGTGCTAACTGGGAAAGCACAGCAAGCCTTTTCAGCTATAAATACTATAGACAGTAAGTCAAAAGGTTAAAGCTGCAGTATTGAAAGCTTATGAACTGGTACTAGAAGCATACAGGCAGAAGTTTAGGAACTCTAAAAAAACAGAGGGCCAAACCTACGTGGAGTTTGCTCGTGAGCTGGCTATTCAGTTTAACAGGTGGCAAACCGCTTGTGAGGTTGAGACTTCTCCTCAGTTATGCGAGTTAATTTTGTTAGAGCAATTTAAGTCTACACTTCCTGACCGTGTAGCTAACTACTTGAATGAGCACAAGGTAAAAACTACCTCTGAGGCAGCTGTACTTGCGGATGAGTACTTGCTAACGTCTAAATGTAACACTAACTGGAGACTCAAAGAGTCTGCCTTCTATCCAAAGGCTACTGTACTGGAGTCAACAAGTAACCGCTCCAAGCAGGATCCCAGTAAAACCTGTAATTACTGTTTAGGGCGTGGTCATTGGAAAAATGAATGTCCTGTGTTAAAAGCTAAAGTTAAAACGCATCCAGGTAAACATTCACCCAAACCAGCAGCCCTGGCTGTCTCTGCTTCTTCGGGTGAGAGAGCAAAAGCTATAGCTGCAGTGCAGGCTCTCACCAAGCCTGAGCCTCAGGTAAATGCTGGAAGCTCTCAGCCCTCTTCAGAAGCTGATTTGGAGATGGTTGATCCAGGTTATAGGCCGTATGTCTCCAGGGGTTATGTCTCATTGGTAGGTGGAAATGAGAATGTACCAGTCAACATTCGTAGAGATTCAGGTGCCCTGTATTCTTTTATCTCTGCATCTGTATTGCCATTTTCTCCTAAATCAGAAACTGGGGGATTTGCAAAGATCAGGGGCATGAGTTTGCATATATTGACTGTTCCAGTACACCGTGTTAACTTGTCTTCTGACTTTATCAAAGGTGAGGTTGCTCTAGGGGTCTGTCCTAGCTTACCTGTGGAGGGAATACAGGTTATACTAGGAAATGACCTAGCCGGAGCTCTGATGTGGGGAGAACCTTCTACTGTGAATATGGTTTTACAGTCTAGTATCAAAGAAGTCAGCTCCCCTGCATGTGTTGTTACCCGAGCACAGAGCAAAAAAGCAGATGACAGTTTAGAAAAGGCTAACCTATCGAAAACTCAGCCAAAAGTCTCTTTTCCCTTGACTGACTTCTCACTTTCTGTCACCAGAAATGAGCTGATTGAAGAACAGAAAGTTGTCTCTTCTTTGAAGGACTTATTTCAGAATGTTGAGTCTGCAGAGGACTTAGAAGGAGCTATCTGTGGTTATTGTTTGGAGGAGGGGATGTTGGTGAGGAAATGGGTTCCCTGCACTGACAAGTTTGTTGGTGAGGCTATCTTTCAAGTAGTAGTTCCCTCTAAGTTCAGGTCAGAGGTTTTAAAAACAGCTCATTGTGGTGTAGCTGGACATTTGGGTGTAAATAAAACCTATGACAAAGTGCTCCGCTACTTCTACTGGCCTAAACTTAAGAGAGATGTTTCCTCTTTTGTTAAATCTTGTCATACTTGTCAGCTAACTGGGAAGCCCAACCAAGTTATTAAACCTATGCTGTTGAAGCCTATTCCTGCAGTTGGTCAGCCTTTTGAACATCTTGTGATTGACTGTGCTGGTCCCTTGCCCAAGTCTAAAGCAGGCAGTATGTACTTGTTAACAATAATGTGCCTAAATACACGTTATCCAGCGGCCTATCCCCTCAGGAATATAACCACTAAGTCTGTTGTTAAAGCTTTGTCTCAGTTCATCTCAGTGTTTGGTATCCCAAAGGTCATACAAACTGACCAAGGGACAAATTTTACTTCTAACATGTTTGCAGAAGTCCTCAAACAACTACAAGTCAAGCATGCAACATCTACACCATATCATCCAGAGAGTCAGGGGGCTCTTGAACGCTTTCATCAGACCCTCAAGTCTCTGCTGCTTGCTTACTGCACTGAGCTTGACCGAGACTGGGAGGAAGGTCTGCCCTGGCTTATGTTGGCAGCCAGAGAAGCCACCCAAGCCAGTACAGGCTTTAGTCCGAATGAGCTGGTGTTTGGCCATTCTGTTCGTGGTCCTTTAGCTCTGTTGCAGAGTGACTGGAAAAGTTCTCCTCCTCCCACTAATCTTATTGACTATGTCAATGGCTTTAAAAGACGACTGTATGAAGCTGGGAAACAGGCAAAACTTAATTTGGAAAAGTCTCAAGGGAAAATGAAGAAACTGTTTGACTGTAAAGCTGTGAAACATGGTTTTAGTCCTGGTGACCAAGTGTTGGCCTTATTGTCAGTAGTAAGTTCTCCTTTTCAGGCCAAGTTTGCTGGTCCTTACACCGTTATAAAACAGGTTTCAGAGCAAAACTACATGATTTCTACTCCTACCAGGCGTAGGAAGTCCCAACTCTGTCATATCAACTTGTTGAAACCTTACTTTTTACAGCCTGACAACTTTGAAGTCAAGTCAGGGGCAGTGGCTGCACCTCTAAGTGGTTCATCTTTTGTTTACCAAAATGAAACTGAGGATGTTAGTGCCCCTGATGACTGTGTTTTGCAAGGTCGACTTAAAAATTCTGAGTCACTTAACAACCTGGATCAGGTGTTGGGTCATTTATCTGAGGCGAGGAGGGAGAAGCTGAAAAATTTAATTGTGTCTTTCCCCTCGTTGTTCTAGGATACTCCATCTTGTACAAACTTGATAGAACATAATATTGATGTAGGCGATGCTGTGCCCATTCGCCAGCGTTTTTATCGAGCATCACCAGAAAAACAAGAACAGTTGGGAAAGGAAGTTAAATATATGTTAGACAACAATATAGCTGTCCCCTCTAACTCAAGCTGGGCTTCACCCTGTTTGCTGGTGAAAAAAACAGACCAGACATTTAGACCTTGCACTGATTTCCGTAAGGTTAACAAGGTCACCAAACCAGACTCTTTTCCTCTTCCACGCCTAGACGACTGCGTGGACAGAGTAGGCTCAGCTAAGTTTGTCAGCAAATTTGACTTGCTGAAGGGCTATTGGCAGGTTCCCTTGTCCAAACGCGCACAGGAGATTTCTGCTTTTATAACATCTTCCGGTTTGTACTCTTATAAAGTGCTGCCTTTTGGGTTACGAAATGCTCCTGCCACGTTTCAAATATTAATGAATCTGGTTGTTGCAGATTTAGAAGGTTGTGCAGTGTATTTGGATGACGTAGTAAACTACAGCGATACATGGGACGAGCATTTACAGAGAATACATGCCTTGTTCAATCGTTTGGTTTGGGCCCAGCTCACTGTAAATTTGGCTAAATGTGAGTTCGCCAAAGGTACAGTAACTTATTTGGGGAAAGTAGTAGGTCAGGGGAAAGTTAGACCAATTAGAGCCAAGGTTGAAGCTATTGATCAGTTTCCTCCACCATCTTCCAAAAAAGAGCTGATGAGGTTTCTAGGGATGGCAGGTTATTACCGTCAGTTTTGTAAAAACTTTTCAACAGTTGTTGCTCCACTCACGGATCTGCTTAGTCCTAAAGTTAAGTTTGTATGGACACCAGGCTGCCAGACGGCATTTGAAGGGGTAAAATCTTTGCTGTGTTCAGCTCCCGTTTTGGCTGCTCCAAGGTTATCTGAGCCTTTTCAGATCCAGGTCAACTCCAGTGTAGTTGGTGCAGGGGCTGTTTTACTGCAGACTGGCGAGGATGGGTTAGTCCACCCAGTCAGTATTTTTTTCTCGCAAATTTAACAAACATCAGGTGAATTATTCTATCATAGAAAAGGAGGCACTTGCACTGATCTGGGCTCTGCAACATTTTGAGGTTTATGTTGGGGGAGGTGTAAGACCTGTTTTTGTCTACACTGATCACAATCCACTCACTTTTCTGCACTCCTTACAAAACCCAAACCAAAGGCTAATGAGGTGGTGTCTTTACCTCCAGCCTTTCAACCTGGACATACGTCACATTAAGGGCACGGAAAATATTTTAGCAGATGCACAATCAAGATCTGTGTAAAGGTCAATGTGTCATTGTCATACAGATGACTAATTTTGTTCTCTCTTCTTAATTTGCTTCTTTAGGTACCAAAGTTGCTGGAGATGGGGACGAAGCAAATTGGCTCATCCTAATTGGCGGGTGGTCCTATTGGCCCACATGTTTGTTGGGGGGGGAAGTGACGGCCCGCACTCTGACTGCCCCTTTAAATGTGTCTGGCTGCAGAGTGGGCGGGTCGTCAGGCGTGTCACACCTGAGAGAGGGGAGTGGCTTAGTCTTTATAAGCAGGACTTCCTGGTTTCTGCACTCTCTCTCTCAGGTGAGCCACCCTCTTTGTTTTATAGAATGTCTTGACTTCACACATTTCACCTCACACCCATTTACACCTTCAAGCATTGCTTTCACCACTGATGTATACTACCAACACCTGTTCTCATTTAAAGGAATAACTAAAACTAAATAAATGAATTGGTAAATTGACTTTTGTGTGTGAGACTTCTCTCTTTTGTTACTGACTTGAGCCAGTTAGTAACACCAGCAAATACATACAATTATTGATCAGGAAATTTAAAAATCACTATTAAAATAGGTTTATTTTACATTTTCAAAATCCCGCCTCAGAAGTCTGAAAATAGTCCAAATATTATACACCCGCCCAATGCTATTTTTTTCCGCAGAGAGAGAGAGCAAAAGTAGCCCAATTGGGCGGGAAACTGCCCAATCTGGCAACACTGCACATGCTGCTCAGTGCAGGCTGTGTGCGCTGAGTCATGTGACAGCACAGTGACACAGAGCAGGGCAGAGAGAGAGGCAGATCAGAGCAGGTTTAAAGTGAGTGGAGCCATGACTCCTGATTCGATGAGTGAAAATAAGTCGCCCCAAACATGAGAAATCTTTCACTTTTGCGTTGCTCACATTGACAATTAGGTCTAATTCCTGTCTTATAATAAGACTTTTTTTCAGCATGAGAAATGTGAGGTGTGATGTGTGAGAATGTGAGAGAGGTAAAATGCATGTGTCTCACTCTGAGTTCACACCGAAAACATCTCAAGAGCGTCGCAGCAGCAGGTCGTTTTACGCAAATCAATTCACATCGAGGGCGTCAGAGCTGCTGCTGTTACGCCGCTCAAGTGGCTCTCCCCCCTGAGTTTTCTGTCTGAACAGAAAGTTGTCTTTACAGAGCCCTGTAGCTTCTACTTCTGCATGTTGTCCTTGTAAAATGGCTGCTTGGCAGTGCAAATTACGTTACATTTCTCCCCCTCAAGAATCAACTTCTCGGTGTGTAGTGTTTACATTACCGCTGTTTTCAGTGAGCCTTTATTTTGAAAGTTTATTTTGACGCCTGTTTCCTGTGTTTCCAGGCTGTAGCTCTGCAGATCGCTGCGTAAATGTTCAAACAATAGAACTCCAACCTAATTTGAGAGTAGTGTCGCGGCAAGTCGTTTGTAAGACACACGTACGACGTCCCCGGTGTGAATTCTTAGACTGATTAAAACAGAAACCAGTTCACTCGTGTCTGACGTGCCGCTGCTGTTACGCACTGCTGCTGCTTTGGTGTGAACACGTGAGACTTGAGAGCCCTGTTAATGATCGATTAAAATCAACTGGTCTGATTAGTTGTTGCAGCTCTAGAAAATTGTCTCAGAAAAAAGATGATGTGGATTTGTGCCATTAAACAAGTCGCCCTTCCTGTGGAGGGTGACCAATTGCAGTTGTTTAAATACACACACATTTGCTGAGAAAATATTTGAATGAAATTGTCTTAAGCCAGTGTTAGCTAACAGCAGTTTGTGTTTGTCTGTTAGTCGTACTCACCTTTTATGATGAAAAACTAATGCCCTGCCCATATGCTGGGTTGATGGCCCATCCTGACTGAAAAAAATTACGGCGGCAGCAGTAGGGGGTTTCCAAAGTTCAGCTCTGGCAGCAATATTTGTAGTTTTTGTCTGTGCTGTATTTTGTCCTGAGTTGTCAGGCCGTCTAAATACGTAGTTGGCTGCATCTCCTCACAACTGCTGCATGTCGCCATGTTTGTTTTGCCCTCCAGTACACAGTAAATTGTCTAGTGTTAAGTGAACATATGGTCCTTATCTATCCAGTGTAGGGTACATATATAAAAATATATACACTGAACTAAGACAAAAATTAAGAGTAATAACTCCGCATTGGTACCAGTTAGCCTTGCGCTAACATGCAGATTAAAACACCTAAACTAATGTCTTAAGAGGGAAGGATTGACCAGGAGGGACTCAGTTTAATAGATAAAGACCACCAAACTCAACTTAATTTAGATTAAGTATAACGTTTATTTACACAATAAGGTGGAATAGTGTACTGAGGCACAGGTAAATATTGAAAGGAATGTAATTATGAACAGAACCGTTATGCAGAATTATTGATTGATTAATGATAAATTGCAGTGGAGTAAGTAATAAATTGACTTATTAAATTATTGGAAATTTAGGAATAAGGGAGTAGACTCTGAGACAATAAGCGCCAACTTTGTCAACATATACAACACTGGTGTACCGTCTTCGGGGCAGGAGGGGAAGGTGGTGACGACAGCCAGCCTCCGGTTTCAGCCAGGAGCTCGGATGTTGTTCTTTGTCCTTTAGAGCCGCGGGGTGTAGCAGGGCTGGTGTTCCCGGCTCCAAACAGCGGTTCGTGGTGTGTCCTCCAAGCTCAACAAGCCAGTCGCCAGGTGTCCCGTTATGTTGAACAGAGAGCGCGATGCCGCTCAGGGAGAGTTTAGCTGTTGTTCAGCGTAAGGCAGCGTCAAAGTCTCAGAGTATGGCAAATGTCCCTTTTAATGCCAAATGGAAAATTCAATAAAAACCCTTTCTCAGCGATTCAAAACTTTAGAAGTATAACTTCTTAAATTAGCCGCTTTGGTCAAGGCAGCGATTGTTAAAACTGGCGGATGTTGCGCGGCGCGAGGCTTTTCAAAATAAACTACAAAAATGAAACAAAAGTTTGGGCGACTTATTGTGAAAAGATGTTATCACCGGCAAGGTGAACTTAACGCAACAAAAATGACGAGAAGAAAAGAAAAATTAAACTTAAAAGACGAAGGAGAGACGGAGACGAAGACAAGACGAAGACTAGACTGAGGAATGTGGGCCGCACTCCAAGATAAGACTGGAAAGGTGTCTCGGCCCCCCCTTGAACTGATACTGGAGGGGATTCAAATTACCTCTGCTAGACACAAAGTAAATGTCATAAAAAGAAATGTGTCTTACTCCACTTCAATTTACGTACCTTTAAAACATGTTATATTTAACAGTTTGCACAAAACAAAGCTATGACATTTTCCTGTAAAGTAACATGTTAATGCATATAAAGTCTTTTAAACAGATGAGATGTGCCAGGTCTCTGGTTCTTATCAGAGAAGAGAGGAGGCCTCTTCTGGCATTTTTATTGGTCTGCAGTTCGTGTAAGACAGATATATGCCTTTGTTTTGCATCCTTGGTGGGTAAGAGCAGACTTCTCGTCTCCTAAAGGAATGTCCATTTTTGATAGAATTTCAGCAGTGGTCCAGATCTCCTACACCAGTGTTAAATTTACTCTTTACTCTAGCGTTAAAATGTCAGTGTTAAAATTAACACAGCACCATGACACTGGTGAACAATGCCACACATGACCTGATGTCTTTGAGAAAAAAAAGGGGGCTGCATTCTAATGCACACACTCCATTATGTAATGGGCAGTGGTTAAAGGCTTCACTTGTTGGACTGGCACTTCTACCATAATGTTTGAGCATTGCATGTCTGTTAAAAAAAAAAAAAAAAAAAAACTTAATTACTTAAGTGTTGGTGTGTTTTTTTTTTTTTTTTTGAGAGCTAAATTTAAATAAAAACTTAGCTCAGCTGTATTTAAGCTACAATATATAACATGGTTCTGTCCACATCTGTCCTTCCAGGATAGACAAAGTCTTTTTAAAGAAAAAAAAAAAAAAGTATATGGAGAATACATTTCCAGTTAACACAGGAGTCACTGTTTCTGAGTCATGGTACAACCATGACTGATGTGGACAGGTCCACGTTATAACTTAAGTTTGAGTACAGCTTAAAAGTGTAATATTTTTATTACATTATTTCTAACAGCAGATCAATCCGTCTTCGGCATTTCCCCAGCAACGTAATGTTTCTTTAAATGATAGTAAAGAAGAGACTGTTTTAAACACTGCCCATTAAATGATGGGAGTGAGTGCATTTGAATGCAGCCTTGTTTATCTCAGAGACATCAGGTCATGTGTGGCATTGTTCACCAGTGTCATGGTGCTGTGTTCATTTTAACACTTGACTTTTTACTGTGTGTATCAGGGGTGCAAAATTTGGACCTTTGAGGGTACTGCCCCAGTGACAAGCCATTGGACCCCTAAGGGTACAAATGTTGACCTTCTTTTCTAACAGTGTAGCAACAGAGCTAAAATACTGCTTTTTTAAAACAGTTCAATGAAGAAATGTACCCAGTTTAAAGCATCAGAAATAATCTACCAGCTGCAGCCTCTTGAGTTAGTAAAACTACAATTAGCAAAAGTTTCCCTCCCATTTTAAAGAAGTAGCTAACTAGCGAGCTAACACTAGTGATCTTATTTAATTTCCTGCCCACACACCTCCTAATAGTCCAGTTTACATTTTGATGTATCAAAAGTCTTATAAATTTATTTAAGTTACTTGAATGAATATAGCTCTACATATTTTTTTTTTTTTTTTTTTTTTTTACTAACCTAAATTTGTCAGGCCACCGAACATTTTAAAATTGAATCTGAAACAGAAATAGAACGTTTATATAAACTTAGCCCTGGGTGTTTTTCACAGTTTCACTGCTTCATCTTCAATAACTGTACGTTCATTTCAGTGAAAGCCCATTTGTAGAAAAATCTCCACTCCATTGTCAAGTCAAGCAACACAGTTGAATTTCCATGGAGTAGCATACAGATATGTGATCCAGCACAGTGTGCTTCCACTGGGATTTTTCACATAGTATCAATGCGCCTTCTCATAACTTAGATCCAGTTCTTGTACCTGTTGTTCTCTAATATGTTACACATATTTTGGATTGTACCCCTGCATGAGAGAAAAATGGTACAAATATGGACCTTTTCACCATTTGGAACATATATGTACCATGTCAGACTAGAAAGGGTACATATCAGTATCTTATGGCTCAACTATGACCCCTTGAGGGTACAACACCAGTAGTTGTACCTTAGAGAACAGATATGTACCCCAACTGTACCCTTTTTTCTGACAGTGTGTACAGTGCAGACGTGTTTTCTCACTGCTCCCGCTCTGTCTTGTGCTTGCTCCTTTTTTTTTTGTCTTGTCAGACTTTTCTTTTTGACCCCCTGCTTTGCTGGGCTCCTGAAAATACTCAAATGGAATTGATTAACTGGTCACTCAGTGCTATTGACAGATTTTTTTTTTTCCCTAAGAGAGGTGCACCGGGGGAACCTACCTGCCTGGACGGGACTTTCTCTGCATGACGCCTGGACCAGCTGGCAAGTTGTGTGCCTGGAAGTCCGGTCCGTGGAGGATGTGGATTTATTCATATTTGGAATTTTTGATAGCGAGTTTTCAATTTTGGCCCTGGGACTGCCCTGACCTACTGGAAGATTTGTAGGACAGCTGCCAGCAAATTCACCCAGCCACTATCTGTGGAATTAAAGGGTGCTTCGGGGATGTGAGTGACCGACTGAAAGTATTACATCAGAGAGTGGCACAGACTGAGGCCGTGACATCTCAGCCCAGACTGTGGAGGAGACTGGACACCATCGGGGGTCAGACTGGTGAACTGTTACTGGACTGACCATGAAGCAAAGTCACTCCATCAACCGGATGTATGCCAGTGACGCTGAGGTCCAGAACTGATTGACTGATTATGATCTGGACAAAATTAACCAAAGATCAGCTTAAATGGATTAAAAATTGTTTACTCCCTTCACCTTCTCCCTATATCTCCTCCCTCGGTTTGGGAGGTCAGCTCGACAGCTGGGTCTTCTTATCTCTCCCTGTGCACTGCAATATCTCCCTTCAAGGCCAAGCCACGGAACTGAACTTGTAAACATCTGAGTCATGGCTCCAACTTTTCAAACACAAGCTCAGACTCTTACTGCGTCATACGCACACCCCCATCCCAGCCCCCCTCCATCCGTCTGCTTTCACCTTTCCTCCCTACCCTGGTCCAAACAAAAAATTCCATCACGTGACCACGTATACTGTGTCTCGTTTGTCTTTTGTGTGTGTTTTGTTTTTGTATGTTAATGTATGCTTTGCAAAACTGTATTTAACTTTCTGAAGTTGTATGTGCCTGATAGAGAGGCTGCAGGTCCTAGTAGCTCCTAAGTTTGTCTTATTATTTGTTTTTAACTGTGTGTTTATGTTTATGTCTTATCTACACATTTAATGTTTGCTGCTGGACAACTGAATTTCCCTCCTTGGGGGATCAATAAAGTCAATGTCAGTCCCTTTTTATCACATGACAACAACTATGAAGATTTTTTTTATTGTGCAGCAATTAAGAAATATGACAGAAAAACAGAAAACTTGAGTGTGCAGAAGCATTCACCCGTGAAGTCAGAACTATGTAGAACCTTGTTCTGAAGGACTTTCAGCTCCAGCTTTTTTAGGATAAGTGTTTATGAGCATGGTTCATAAAATCACTGGGATTTGTGTTCATTCTACATATAGAAACAGCTCCAGCTCCTTAGGTTTGATGTATTTAACAGCACTGGGAGAGTTGTTTTAAAGAATTTTCCTGTATTTACCTGTTCTTCATTCCTTCAGTTCTGAGCTGTTTCCCAGCCCTTACCAAAGACAAATACCCCCACAGCAGAACACATCACCAGGCTTCACTTTAGAGAGGGGGCACAGTCAGGTGCTAGGTTTGTGCTTTCATAGCTCCTTTCATTGATGGCTCATTTCAGTAGTATCTGGGGTGTCTCCCACATGCCTTTTGGCAAGCACAAACATGTTTTCTCATTATTATTATTATTCAAGCAATGGCTTTTTTTTTCTGGCCACTCTTCCACACAGCCCAATTCTGTGGAGTGTATGGTTCAGAGTGGTCCTGGGACAGATACAACAGTCTCTGCTGTGGAGCTCTGCAGCTCTTTCAGGGTCACCTTTGGTCTTATTGTTGCCTCTCTGATGAATGCACTCCTTGCCTGATTTGTGAGTTTCAGATGGTCCTCTCTAGGCAGGTTTGGTATGGATCTCTGTTTTTTACATGTTGTAATGAAGAATTAAAGTGAGTTTTGTGACATAATGACAGTTCTGATACAGACAGGTTGACCTTATCTAATGTTTTTATGACTTTTGAGGGTAAATACCAGTGGGTCTTAAATAGGAGTCTCTTTAAAAAAAGGGGGTGAATACTTCTGCAGGCTCAAGTTTTCTGTTTTTTTCTGTCATATTTCTTATTTTACAAAAAATATTTTGCATCTGTATAGTTGTGGTCATGTGATGTAAAGTTACTGACATAAACCTCATAATGATAAAATTCAATTCCTGGTTGTAAGTCAACAATAAAGGAAAAATGCTTAGGGGGTGGATACTTTTTATTGGCACTGTACTTCTCACCAACATTACTGTTTTAATTTTTCTATTTATTGGTCTCATGAAATATTGTAATTTTGTGAATAATTAATTCTGTTTTTTCTGTAACTGTGAGCCATAATTATCAAAAATATTTAAAAAATCAGTGCATCGTTCAATGATCTGCCATGCTCGTGTTGCCTAAGGACAGTGTGATATCCACTGTAAAGCCAGCTTGAGTCAGTTTAAGGATCATCACTGCTCAACAAGCAGTGGATCACAAAGACCACTTAGAGTTTTGGACTTTCTTCCTGTACTGCACATTAGTAACACTGTACATTTGAGTCTGTAGTACACCAAACCTGGATCAGGGGTTAGAGCAGTACGTTTACATATTTTGTATTTTTATTCATATAATTGTGGTCAACAATAATTGATATTATGATAATGATGGACAAAAATAGCCCATGATGAAATTTCTTAAACCCTATAATTACAAATAATGGTAATTATCACTACCAAAACCACTCGTTTGATCTGTGTTAGGTGCTGGCATTTGACTGAGATGTAACAAATAGCGAAGCCCCTTGGTGGGTACTTACATTATGTAACTACAATACAGTTAAGTTTACAGTTAAGTATGAGATATAAAATCCACATTACAGCTTTTTAGAATTTTAATTTACTCCTTGTACCAACTCGAAAAACAAAGCTAGTCGATATTGGTTGTTTTCAGAGTTTAAAATGTTTTTCTCAGTGGAAGCAGGAGCCGATATTACTTTACAGGTTAGATGCTATTGTCATAAGAAATATCCAAAAAGAAAATTCATAATGTTGAACCTGGTCATTTATATTACTGACAAGGCCCATGCTCTTGCTATATGTATCTGACCATACCAAACCATATCCACACCCTGCCAGGATGAGCCTTTCCTGGGTAAAATTTTAGATAACCTGGGGGTTATGGAGATACATATTTGGGGATCACCAAAGCCCATTTTCTGGTTCTTTCTTATCCAGCCAAGATGTGCTTTTCCTGGGTATCATTTTAGACTAGTGGCTCATATGGAGGTATTTTTTCTGGTACTTTAGTTGTTGTTTTCTGATACGTTTCTGTTTTTATGTAACCTCACATGGTACGTTAGTGCAGTGGTTTGCACTGCCGCCTCACAACAGGGAGGGTTGGGTTTGAGTCCCGCACCAGGCCGCAGTTCTATCTTGCCCAGTTATTAGGCACTGATTATGGGTACAGATGTGAACATAGATCTTTATTATTGATGATTCTCAGTTTTTGTAGTTTTTTAGAGTGTGGTACCTCTCATTGCAAGGTACAGCACACAGACCTACACCACACTGTTGGCACCTGTACTTTGTCTGGTGCCTGCCTTTAGGGTGAGAGCGATCAGAACAAACAACACAATCTGGACGTTTATCAGTTTCATTAAGCCAGTGGTGTTCAGTCAACCTTGTAGGCAGCTCCCCCCCTTCTGCTGAAGCCCGCCCCCCTTTTCCACTTTCCTTTTTCATGTAACCTGATAGTAATCCAGCTGAATATAGGCCTTTAGTGCCTTGTGTGGGTCCGGGATGCACTAAGTGTAAATGACATGTGAGTTGACAACACTAATGCTTAGATCCCATTTCTACCCCTTAGCCCTTTGCCTTAGCCCTAGCCCTTCATTTTGCGCGTTCACGAGAGACGAAGGGCTATCCCAATTCTCTTTTGCAGTAAGGGCAAGGGCTAAGGCGAAGAGCTGTACACCCCTCCAAACGGAGCGTTTCCAGATGCACACTTAAAACCAAGGGGTAGGAGGCGTTTACCGTGATACGTCGTCTTTATGGGTAACATGGCAGCAACAAAGACGTATATTCTGCATTTATGACCGTTTTAAGAGTTACGACGGAGTTCTTTTGTATTTCGTTCACCTTGTGCTTGTGCTTTAAAATAATGTAGGCTACATACAATTTGCTCACCTAATGGCAGTGCCTTACGCCATGTATCTGTTATTTTGTTGCTATTTCTTTTGTATTTATGTTGTAACTAAATAGTCTCACCATTTTGCGCTGACAGAGAGGACCCTAAACTTTATGCCAGTGTTTGTTTTATGTCATTAGCCCCAGTAATCACGGAGATATCCGCCGTTAAAGTTTGTGGAAAACATCGCTTTGAAATACAGGGTTAAGACAAGGATTTAGCGCTTTATCAGCGGGACCCGCGGTGTTTTTAAATAATGTAACTGATGTTTCAGTCAAAAAACAAACACAAAAAGCTATATATGTCCCATAACCTCATTTTAATGCCACTAATTAAATGCAGAGAGAAGTAGTCACATGAGTCACGTGACGCACATGTGGCTGTATTTACAGAGATAGGTGATCTTTGCCTGAGCACAGTGAGCTCCTCCTGCCCCACGCGGTGTATGGAGAAGATTAATCCCATGAATCCCATAATCCCATAATCCCATTTTAATTTTCAGCAGTTTGTTGCTTTTTCTGGTGTTACAGTTGTGTTTGAGCTGAAGCTCATTCACCTACAGTTCTCCTGTTGTTCACATGCGCCCCCATCAGGCTGATGTTGGCTTGTTTTAAAAAAAAGTAAAGTATAAACTGAGCAAATGGTTTGTACAATGATGATATAGCCTAATACAGCAGCGTAGGGGTGTCCCATTTCTTAGGGGTGTATTGTCAGCCCTACCTCTTACCCTCTGTTTTAAGGTCTAAGGGGAAGGCGAAGGGTGAGGGCTAGGGGAAGGGGTAGGGGTAAAAATGAGAAATGGGATTGGGCCTTAGAATGGCATTGAAAATGCAGTTGCGCCACTTCCTTGACCGGTGTGGAAATAGGTAGGTTTTCATTCTCTGGTCAGATCTATCCACTCCCCCCATGAAACTGTTGTACTGGTCAACACACACTGGGCTATTTATTGTGCGAAAACCACTCTAATTTTTCTTTGTCCTAATTCTTTTCTGAACATAGGCATTTACCATGAATGGTTGATAACACTGTGAGACGTTTAGTGTCGTGCCATGCACAAGCCAACAACTTTCCCTTCCTGAGAAACACTGGGTCATCTCCACTTTTCAACTTCAAGGCATTTTGGCATTCCTTGCCTTGTGCTTTTCACTGTCCCACACAATACAATGTTACTTTTGGCTAATTCACAGGCAATGGCTGGTGATGTGTAATAACTATCCATGTAAACTTCATGTCCCTTGTCTGTGTATGGGGCCATGAGTTCATGGACGACAGAGTGGGTGGCACTGATGCAGCTGGATTCTTCACTACGCTGACCAGTGTGCGTGGACCACTGCAAAACACAGCCTGACCAACTTTCACTCAAAACATTTATTTATTTATTTAAAAAGGGACAGTGTGCATTAATCAACAAACAATGTAAATACACCCGAGTTAGCCAAATTAGGCTAATTTTCATCGGTAGTGCAATCACATAAGTCCACAGAGTGCCCCCGGATCCTCAAACATTCATACATATTTACATGAAAATAGTGACAGTAAGAAACAATAACAGAGATTGCAGAGTAAATATATGCGGTGCATACCTACATACGTATATGTATGCATGTACCGCTCAACAACAACAGTAAAAAAATTGTCTATTCAAGTGATCATGGCACATGCCACATACATATATGTGTCATGCACCATGAGGTCTGAACAGCTCTAATGAGTGCAGTGTTGCTTGGATTTAAGACAGTTTTTAAGGTGAGTTTTAAAGGTGTTATACGTCGGAGATTCTCTTATTTTGTGAGGGATGTTATTCCAAATTTTACAGCCTATGACTATGCCTATGAAAGGACTGACTGTGGAAAGGTGGTACGTTTATAAGGAACCTCACAATCACCTCTAGTAGTCGCTCTAGTGGTTCTACCAGTAGTAGGTTTTTGTTTAAAGTATTCGCTTAATGTTGGTGGTGTGAGTCCGTGAAGGGTTTTGTATATTGTACAGGCATATTTAAACTATTTAAAATTTTCAAAGCTCAATAAATTATAAGTTTTTATGTCAATTATAAGAATTTGACAGTGGTGATATGAAATTGTTTTTTTAGCAGAGATTTTAAGCCCTCTTTTATACAGTGATTCTATCTGTTTGAGTGTGGTGTCGTTGGTAAGGGTCCAATTAGTGAAGCAGTATTCGATATGTGAAAAGATCAAAGCATGCAGAAACATTCGTGCTGCCTTTATTGTTAATGACAGTCTAATATGTCTGAAGTTGTGGAGATTAAATTTGATTGTTTTAGAAATGTTTTCAATTTGCTTTTTGAAAGTGAGAGAGGAGAACACCGAGGTACTTGAACTCTTGTACCAACTCGAGCTCCTCTCCCCTCAGAAATACATTTGAGCTTGAATTCTGCTTATGGATTTGTTTTGAGAACATCATACATACAGTTTTTTTTTTTGTTTTTTTTTTTGTATTTTTTTGTATTTAAGAGTAGACATGATTTTGTGAGCCAATCTTGGACTTGAGTCATTGCAGATGTAAGAATGTGACTGGCTTCTAGCATATTTTTTGCAGGCGTGTATATCACGGCATCATCGCCGTACATTTGTATATGAATGCTTAGTTTCTGCATGCATCAGGAAGATTATTAATGTAAAGGGAGAACAGAACTGGTCCTAGTATGGACCCTTGCGTAACCCCTACAGGGCACTCCAGGTATGGCGATTTGACACCGTTGACCACTACACACTACACACGTCTTTTATCCATTTAAGCGCTTGATCTGAAAAGTTAAAGTGTGTAAGTTTAGCTAAAAAAATCTTGTGATCAGCAGTGGCAAATGCCTTATTTTCTATGAATACTGCTCCGACACAACTACTCTTGTCTAAGAAAGATTTAGTTTTTTTCTATAAAGACACTGATTGCAGACTCTGTCAAATGATGGAAATCCAAACTGCATGAGATGCAGAGGGGTGTGGCAGGTGTTCAGGTGTACAGTTAAACATTTAACAACCCATTTCTCTATGATTTTTGAGACAATTGGTAGGATATTGATTGGTCTATAGTTATTTTTGACTTTTATATCTCCTGCTTTAAAGATAGGACTAACAACACCCACTTTTCATGCAGTTGGGACCACAGAATGTCTGATCAATAGATTTACCTTATGTGTAATTGGTGCCATCAGTGATACTTTATGTTCTTTTAAGAAGCTGGCATCAAGATCAAAGTCATCTTTTGCTTTGGAAGTGTTTAGTGAATCTATTATGTTGTCCTCTTCTCTTACAGTTATTTCATCTATATTAAAAATTAGTGGTGGAGAATTAAATGGACTCATGTTCTGACAGGTTAAACTGTTTAGATGTATCCTGTGTAGAGTTTATGAAGAAATTATTTAACTCAGAGGCAATGATGACAGGGTCTTTCACCAACTTATTGTTAATCTGTATTTCTAGCTCACCACTGTCTATGTTCTTCTGTTTACCGGTAAGTTTATTAATACTGTTCCATATTTTTATACTATTCCCTTTTGCGCTTTCAATAATATTCATAAACGAATTTGCTTTAGCTTTACGCAGGGTTTGTGTTACTTTACTCCTAGCTGCGGCAAATTTCTGTTTGTCTACAATCAGACCCAATTTCAGTGCTTTTTAAAAAAGATTGTCCCTTATTTTCATTAGATTTATGCATTCTGTATCCAACCATTGTTTTTTCTTTTTCTTTGTCTCCCCCTAGTGGAGAAGCTATTTATAGTTCAACTATATATAGTTCAACTATTGTTGAAAAGTAGTTACTGCAGAAGTTTATGTCATCTGAGGAGATGATGGTGTTCCAATCAAGTTGATTAAGTACTGTTTTTAGATTTGTTTGTTGATTCTTTGGAATAGTCTTTCATACAGTCTGACATAGTTTGATCGTTATTTCAAGAAAATTGCATTGTGGTCCAATAGTCCGATAAGAAAATTATGCCAGAGTGACTCATTTGGGTCTGTTTGTGAATAATAAATCGATTTTTGTTTCAGAGCGGTTGGTCATCCGAGTTGGCTTATCTATCAGTTGTGTAAAGCTGAAATTATTTGTTATGCTTGTTATCATCTTCCTGTCCTCTTTTTTGTCCCAATTTATGTTAAAGTCACCTATTAAAATTATCTCTTTTTTGTGATCACACAAACTAAGAAGCTCTTTAAATGAAGCATATTTATTTATTTATTTGTTTTTGCTGTTGGTTTTCAATATATGCCAATAACTGTAATGATCATATTTGCTGATAGCGTGATGTTCACCCCTATACTTTCCAGTTGGAGTGTTTTGGGTATTTCAAAATCACTACATTGTAGATGACTTTTGATATATAAAAGAACCTCACCACCCTTTCCCTCTAATCTGTCCTTTCTATAGACATTGTAACCCGGCATGATAACTATAGCCTTGGGCAGGGCTTAATTTGTAAATCAAATGATGCTTGAACAAAAATTGCACTTTGACACCAGAGTCCACAAGGCCAACACTGTTCCCGGAACGTACACACAACACAATGCTTAGGCGCACACACATGCCAAAATACCAAGCAATTGCTCATTTATACTCAGTTTTAAATTATATTTTAACATATTTGTTAACATTATACATTATAGCGTTTCACTTCAGTGTAATGTGTCAGTGTAGGTTTGTGTGATTGCTCAGCTGATCAAGAAATCAGCTGCTGCGTGTAATTACTGTGCTTTTGTAGACTCACTCTGTCATAGACCGACTGTGTGGCCACCAGTCTGAAGCAAGAACACAGACTCATGCAGCTGTGGTCTGTAGAAACAAAGTCTAGACTAGGAAAGGGAGCACAAGGCAGCTTTCAGCCTAATCATGTCTCTCCTTTTGCTTTCGCTTCTTTTTAGTGACTGCCGTGGAGCGCGCAGTCTTCTCCGCATAAGGGCGTTTCATGGCTCCAGGCTCTGTGATCCTCAGCGCGTTAGCTCGAGCTTACAGATGCATTTGAACAAACAAAAAAGAACAAACTGCTGTGGATCTATGTCCCGTGCGCACAGGGGATAAAATGGAGGAATAAGATTACCCTGCCTAACTATGGCTATGTAACAATAAATCTTTCAGTTTGACGTGAAGGTCTTTTCCACCAGATTCCCTGTACACTCTATAGACACGAATTACAGCGCAGGGACAGTCTATGTTGAAGCGCTCACGCGGAAATTGTTTTCCTGTGACCAGGATCTGACCCAGAACTCAAGACGCCACAACAAGTGCAAGGGAACAATCTGTGCTGGAAATGTGGCCTTCATGGGAGAGCAGAAGGGATAACAGCCCCTCCCTTACAACTCGCACTGCTTTGCCTGAGAACTGGTTCAGATCCTGGACTATGCCCATATCTGGAGTGGGTGGTATGAAGTTGAGCCTGGGTATATATTCAGTGTGATAGGGACAGTCATTGTTGGACGCCCAGCGTAAGCCCTGAGTAAGACGTAGGCGGTAGGGACAGATCCAACCCAGAGCTCTGTTTAATTTGGCTTATGCGAATAAAAAGACAAAAAGACAAAAAAGCTGATTGGAGTCTTTATTGATTAGAAAAAGAACACGTCATTATGGTGACCCCGACGTGATGTAAATTAGGGGTCGGAAGCCCCGAAGAGGTCAACCAGAAAACAGGGTTTGAGCCCCTGCACCGCGGAAAAACAGGGTTAGAGTCCCTGGAGGCCTGAAGTCATCTCAACAGCCGGCATAAAAAAAGAGTACTCGAACAGCCTGAAGTCTGTTCTATTGGACAATAAAAGTAGCCTGAAGTCTACATCGCGGCCAGAAGTTCGCACAATTGGACTATCAACGTATCGGCCAGAAGTTTGAAATGTTGGAATATGAATACCGTGGCCAGAAGTTCACGAGGGAGGAATAGAGAGTAGCCAGAAGCCAACTCGAACAGCCTGAAGCCTGTTCTATTGGACACTAAAAGTAGCCTGAAGCCTACACTGCGGCCAGAAGTTCGCAAAATTGGAGTACTAAAGTTGTGGCCAGAAGTCCACGGGATAAAGGCGCCAGTCAACCATCGTCATTGCAGTGAACTTCTCCTCCCACTGACCCGGGCGGCCTCTACTAAAAGGTGAGCAGAAAACCTGTTTATTCAAATTTCTGCTATTGGCTAAACTAACTTGTGGTCAGTGTGTGTGGAGAGGACCGCAACAATGGAGGATGAGTGAGAGGATGACAAAGAGTTGAGTGAGTTGAGTGAGTGTCAAGCTAAAAGTCAATCTTTTTAGATAATAGTAGGTCTTTGTGTCATTGTAATTACATTTTTCCTTACTTCTCCAACTGATGCTTGAAAGGGGATACTTTATACAGAATATTTAAAATGTATTCTGGTAATTCAGAAAAATTTAAAACAATTTTGATAAAAAGCGGAAGAATAAAAAGCAAAGGAAAGCGGATTGAGAGAAAGTAGAAGAACACAGAATTGTTTTGAAATATGAATAACATGTAGATATAGAAAAAAAAAAAAAAAAAAAAGATCACATACTGCTGCCTGTGTTTCCTCTGTTTTTCCAGACCTCTCCACGGTGGGACTCCACCTGGACCTGGACTCCTGCCCACTGTCAGTCCCCAGCAACAACAGCAGCAGCCTGAGCGGCCCCAGAGATAACAGCCGAGGTCGAGCCAGATTCCTCCAGTGACCTGCCAGTGAGACCAAAAGCCGACATGATCCACCTACACCATCAGGCCAGGCTACAGCTCCATCTGCAGCCACCCAAGCCATCGGACTCAGAACAAGAAGAACAGGAAGCCCAGTCCACCAGTTTAAACATGAGTTAAACTGACTGTAGCACCCATCACATAAGAAAGCAAGTTTCTGTCGGGTTTTAAAGCTGCACTCTGTGAACTGGGCTCCTCCACACAATGTCCAATGGTCCAAGTTGCCAGTGTGAGGAAATGGACAATTACAGCATCACCAAGGACTTACACACAGCTGCTCTGACCATGCAGCGGGATGCAGAGGGTGCGGATGCCTGGGACGAGGACGTGGCCGAGGCAAGGGTCGTGGTCACTGGAACAGAGGACAGAGGTTCCAACAAGGACAAAATAGAGGCCAAGACAACGTATGGTACACTTGAGGACAGTGTACCATACGTTGGTACAATGGTAAGCAATCTCAAGTCCAGTTTGGACACTGGACTTGAGATTGTATAAGTTGGACACTGCTCCCCAGGGGTCAGACTGACTGGGCAGCGAGGACAGACCCGGTGAGAGACGCACCGAGGAGATGTCACCCAGAGGAAGATACTGCACCCACAACACACACACATTCACATCTGTAGCTCTGCAATGAAGAACTGCTTACTGCTAACACACACACATTGATTTCACACGCAGACACTTATTTGGAGAATAAGACTAAGCCAGCAGCTACAACTTATGCAAGTCTGGTTTCATTGACAAAGACAGCCTTGCCAAAATATACCATTGAATTGAATGGAAAAAAAAAAAAAAAGTTTCTTGTTGATTCGGGCGCCACTAATTCTGTGGTCAAAAGGCTAGTCTTAAGAAATCTCCCAAAATGAGTGGTTGTTATGTTTTACTCTGTCAGTGCCTCTGGTGACACTGTGCGAGAGCAATATGTCTCCATTTTCATGCTTAGACCCTGCAGGCAAAACTTTTAAGCTCTTTTCTATTTTTCGCATTATGTCCAGTTAATTTTCTGCGTTGAGATCTGATGTGCAGATTAGACATTTGCTCTATCTCCACACCAGAAGGTCCTCAGGTTGTAACAATTGATCAATTGGCCAATAACAACATATTCACAGGAGTCAGGTGGGGAACTGGGACTCCTTTATATTTATAGCAATGGAAATTGCCACCAACTCCAATTACTACAGACCTAATCAAAATGGCACAAAACAGGTGTCTCCTGAGGGTACTACTTGTATGCATGAGGATGACTTGCACTGCACATCACACGAGTCACAGACTGGGCCCCCACCACTGACCCTGGGTCTCATTCTCTTCTATGCTGAAGCAAACAGAATGCCTTTCACCTCTGTGTTACACTCAAACTGCTCTGTGTCTCTGGTGTCAGATAAGCATGACGCTTATCAAAACAGCACCTCGTCCTCCTCTTTCTCTCTGACCCTGAGGCTGCAGCCATCCCTGCTTTAAAAGCAGTTTCACAGGACCTGTGGGCAAAAAGTAAATATGATGTTGGTTTGATCAAAGATTGTGAACCAGTGATGATCAGCCCTAAATCTATTGATAGGCCATACCAGCACCAGTACCCCTTAAAACAAGAAGCTATTGTTGGCATTACTCCAGTTTTAATGCTCTAAGGGAGGCAGGAGTAATAGTGCTTTGTGAAAATTCTCCAGTACTTTTTTTTTATACAACTATATCACCATGGCATTAAGTGTTGCCATTTGCGGTCATGTAGTCAGCTGTGGGAGAAGGTCAAAAGCCCCAGGTTACAACGGATAACCTGTACAATGGAAGTAGAGACACGTTAGACTGAGAGGGTTTAGCTTGCTCTTTTTAGATGGGACAGTAATGTTCGAAGATGTTTTGATGTTTTATTTTTATTTTTATTTTTTTAGATACTAGTGCTACTCTGAGTTTGTTTGTTGTTTGTGTCTCTGTTCTTTGTTTTTGTCTGTTTGTCCCATGCCTTGGCATGTCAAGGTCTTGTCATTGGTAATAATAATGGCAAGACTGGTGAATTTACAAGCTACGCCCCTCCTTGTCTGCATACCAACCCAACATGATGATCTTTATTAGAGGCCTGAATCCCAGCCTTGCCTTCATAACAATTTTTAAGAAAAAAATCATGCCAAATTGACACATGGGCTGGTCCATGTGTCAAAAAGGGGGATGTTAACAGCACTCAAGCAAAAAGTGGTACACAAAAGGGTTGACAGGTTATGTACAGAAATCTTGTCCACAGCACATAATGCAGGTAAAAGCACACACACAACACCTGCAGCTGGGGTAAGGAATCTGCATTTACTGAGAGCTCTGTGTATTTCTGTAAGTTTAAAATAACTAATTTAGGAAGCATTTTCTGTTTTATTTCAAAGGTGTATTGAACTTGTTGCAACAAGAATTAGAAACTCTGCTCATCTGAAACAGTGGTGACCTTATGGGGCCATGTGATCACAGACAGGATACTTCCTGGCCTGAGCAATAATGCAACAAAATGTTTGAGTTAACATGACGTCATTCTTAAAAAATTGTGCACAAAAATGAAAGGGGAATGGTAAAATACATTTTTGGGACTGACCAAACTCTGATGTGGACTTGACCAGGTTTAATAACACTTTCTCTGTGAATGTCTGTGTGAAGGTGAATATGTGAACTCTAATCACTCTTTGTGTTGTTATGATCCAAAATGTTCATATTTCTGAAATTAACAGGTTTTAACAGGTGCTTAATAAAGATAATAAGGATCCAACAAACTGGATCCATATGGATCCGAACCCAGTGATGACAACTCTGGGAGTTGTGTGTATATGTTGATATTTCCCTCCACAGACTGAACTATCACCTAAAAGCAATACAAATGGAACAAAAGACTGAGCTGAGATAAACCCATATGGAACAATATGAAATATGGAACAAGCACACTTCAGAAAAGTGTGTATCATTCAAGGAACTAAGGAAAATCCAAGGAAAAATACATGTGATGTGGTAACTATAACACCTTTGGTAAATTATTTCAGATTGCCTTATCATATTTGATGCTTTTATGTGCTAACTATGTGAGTCTAACTTATTTTGCCAAATTACAACTTTACCAAAAAATCCATGAGAGAATTGAAATCAGAGATCATGGTCCAGACTCGAGACCATCCCAAAAAAAAAAAAAAAAAAAAAAAAAAAGGGGGGATGGCATTGTTTTGTGTGCAATGTGTTCCTCTGTTTTCTCTCAGCAGGTCCCAGATAATATATTTACCAAAAACACGTTTCCTAAATGAATGGAGACAGTGTAAACGCAGGAGACTGATGTGAGGTATCACTGCTCCTACCTCCACTCTGGGAAAGTAGATAACAAAATGGGAGACTGCTGAGGGGAAAACAGGCATCTCCACCAAAGCTCTGCCTGTACTGGAAACATCACAGCTTCTATGGTTCTTCTGGTCACTCGACACTGAGCCACCTGGACAACGCTGGCTCCTTTAAGAAGGGCCTCAACTCTCCACAACAACCTCTGCTCCATCTCCGGCTTCTACAACTTCCACTTGGATCAATGTCAGCCGCTTCAAAAGGTCCCCAGACCAGGGGACAACTCCTCATCAGTCGGAGACAAACAACAACCTTCCTCTCTGGACGTTGAGGACATCAACACTGACCAAGAGGACCACCTCACTCACTGACTCTCACAGCAGTCAGGCTGCGTTGACCTGCACGGACACAGGTGCGAGCCTAGCGCCGCCTGTGTTCGCTCCGGTTAATTCACAACACACACACATTTCACAACGAGCAGAGCACACACCTCACACACACACTGTGGTTGTTACTGCAACTGAAGAACAACAACCAGACTCATCTTGCGCATTTAACAAAAAGACTATGACATCCGAGCAAGACCTGACCCGGAGAGGGGCCAGGCACAAAATCAGACATTGCAAATGGGTTTCGGGAAAGAGCCATACATGTAGCTGTCATCAACATTATTTATTGATTATAAACAGGGTTTTATTATAATCAAAAGGGGGGAACGTAGTGGAAATTCATTAATTCCTGTGTTATCCCGTTAGTTTATTATTATCTGAGCTTAGTGCTGTACAAGGACAACAGCAGCATAACAGCTGCAAGGCCAAAGCATGTTGTGTCTTAGTGCACCTGAGCCAGGACATGGTGACCTCTTATAGATCAGAGCAAAAGTACTCAGATCTGCTGTGACCTGTATCCCTCCTACAATAACGGATAGACAATTCTGACTTTAACTTTCTTAACCTTTATTATTCGTACTGTGCAATTGCTGGAGTTGATGACCGCTGATTAATAAAGAGGGTTTTAAACACCAGGGGAAGTGGTATGAGCCCCTGCACGTGGATATACAGAGCACGGTCATTAGGTTGAATAAGCTTGCTAATGCGTAAAAACAAAAAAAAGGAAGATACGTGGTTTTTTCATTATTTGCTTTGCAGCTTAAATTTTGTTGATCTCCGATTGGAGATCAAAAGGGGGAATGTTGTATGTGATTTTAACATGATCAAGTATATAATGAAATGTGAAGAAATGTATCTGAACTAATCATGTGACCAGGATCTGACCCAGAACTCAAGACGCCACAACAAGTGCAAGGGAACAATCTGTGCTGGAAATGTGGCCTTCATGGGAGAGCAGAAGGGATAACAGCCCCTCCCTTACAACTCGCACTGCTTTGCCTGAGAACTGGTTCAGATCCTGGACTATGCCCATATCTGGAGTGGGTGGTATGAAGTTGAGCCTGGGTATATATTCAGTGTGATAGGGACAGTCGTTGTTGGACGCCCAGCGTAAGCCCTGAGTAAGACGTAGGCGGTAGGGACAGATCCTACCCAGAGCTCTGTGTAATTTGGCTTATGCGAATAAAAAGACAAAAAGACAAAAAAGCTGATTGGAGTCTTTATTGATTAGAAAAAGAACACGTCATTATGGTGACCCCGACGTGATGTAAATTAGGGGTCGGAAGCCCCGAAGAGGTCAACCAGAAAACAGGGTTTGAGCCCCTGCACCGCGGAAAAAAGCTGATTGAAGTCTTTATTGATTAGAAAAAGAACACGTCATTATGAAGCGTGGCTTTTATGTTTAAAACATATGCATCTCTGTGTAATTACACCTCCGACCTTCAACACAGGTTTAGGAGGTCAAAACAGTCAAATGTAGTCAACACTTTGTTCTGAGTTGTGTCTGACTTACCGGATCCAAGCAAACAGTTGCCGGATCGGACCGCGTCAAAATAAAAGAAAGTCGCGTCAAAATAATGAAAGTTTTCTGAGTGGGCTATAGACTTCTGCAAAGTGAGGTATTATGATTTTTATTATTGGACGCACTTTGAAGAGCTTATCATATCCTGGCTGACCAACTTTCACATACTCACTATTATTGGCAAAATGCAAGAACGACAAAATCATTTCAAATCTGTTTCTAGACATTACTCTGCCAAAACCAGGGGTGTATGTTGCCCAAAATGTTGCCCAATAATCCTCAATCTCTGGCTTCTCTACCAGGCCCATAGACAAAAGCAAAAACAGGAATGCTTTCATTTCAGGGACTGATACATCACATCATGAATGGAATCTGGACTTTGGCTTGAGCTGTGTTGAGGATAAAACTTGATGATAAAACTGTTAGTCTCATTTGTAATGAGGTTCCAAAAATCATCAATTAGAAAGAGAGATAAAAAATCTATTGGATCAGCACCAGTCAGATCCTTCTCTCCTGTAGAGCCAACAGGTTCATCAAACTGCTTTATCCACTCCTGATAAGTTTCTAGGTGTCTCAGTTGATCCCAGCCATCTTCCACATTGGTGTTTATGCTGGCCCCATTGTTACAGCCTCTCCCCCGCCTTCCTCTTCTACCACACCTGCCTCCTCTCCCACTTCTGTTGCGGAAAGTGTCAGTACAAACTCTTTCATTGCCACTGGCACAGTCACTTTCCCTTCTATCATTGCTGCTATCATTGCTTACAATAGATATTCTCCCTCAGAATCAGAGTCAGCAGTAAATGACATTACTATAGACTTCTCTCTCAGTGCTTTGCTTCTTTATCAGACGTGGTCTGGATATGTGCAGCAGAAAACAGCTGTATTTATACACAGCTGAAGACTGTCATCACCAAGTGTTGCTATTTAGCACCTCTGGTGCCTAAAGGGTTAAATGAAACCAAGTTCTCTTTTGTAACCACATGGAGTGAACCGCTATAGAACTGTTATATGTTATGAACATAGACCTACAGCAATTATTTAACAAATAAAATAATTCCTCATTTCAAGTAAGTAGCCTATATTATTTAAAGTCCCGTTACATGCATTATTATTATTATTATTATGTTCATTATTATTATTATTATTATTATTATTATTATGTTCATTATTATTGTTGTTGTTATTCACTTAAATAAAACATGCTGGTCCGTCTTCATAGCATAAAAACATTAGGTTTAGGGCAGCTGAACATAACTAGACTAATGTTTTTAAGGGCATGTGGTTACAGTACATTGAACTTGTAATGGCAATATTTTTTTTTTCTTTAGACATGAATTTATTTTTTATTTTTTCTTATTTTGTGCATATGTGAAATAAACAATCCAAGACATTTAGAGACAAAATACATTTTATTTACAATATATTGTATATCACTTATATTCCCTGCATGTATTAATAAAACTAATAACCTTTGCTCTTTTTCATTATTATTGATTATATTTTCCACATAAAAAAATTCCATGTGATGATAAAAGTGCTTTTGTGTAGACTAATTGTTCCCATCCACTAATACTGGGTTTGGTATCTTTGACTCCCACATGGGCGGTGTATACACAGGGGGAGCCTTTTCTATTGGTGAAAAACAGCTTTTCATTTCAAAAGTGTAATGCAATGTCTATTACCTCTGGAAAATTCAATTTGCATTCATAGCCAAGATTGTTTTTAAATTTGTAATAATAGTTATTTCACACTTTAGGGCTCCATCATGTTGTGTCTTTTTCTATATGACATAACAGTACAGCATTTATATCCATTTATCACACTGTCTGAATCCTATGTTCAGAGATAGCCAGTTGTTTTTATTGTGATCTTTTGGCAGTAAAAACAAGAGCATTCATTTGATTTGTAAGTCTTGTAAATCTCAGAAAACCCAGAATGTCACTTGTGCCCTTTTGGTTCTCAACCCTATGCCTCAGTGTTTACAAATGTCATATTAAATGTGTAAAGTGCTATTTCAAATTCATTGCACATGGGTTATCAGTAACATGCTTTTTCATATATTAACACTGCACTTGAAGTCATCATAGTACATTTGCATCTCGTGAACCACATTGCAAAATCCTAAACGTCACTATCTGCTTCACAGATCTCCTAAACCAGGGATACAGGAGCGCATAGAGTAAGGGGTTAAAACATGAGTTCAGATAGACCAAATTAAACAGGAAGAGCTTTAAATAATAGTTCATATTCCCTCCCAGATAGGCCAGCACGTAGTATGGTGTGTAGCAGAGGAGAAAGAGAAACACAACAAAGCCCAGATTCCGCGCTGCCTTCAGCTCTGATTTCCTGGAGTTCACCGCCGGCTGCTGTGTGGTGGCTGCAACCTGAGAACGCATGGCACGAGCCTGCGACACTGCCACAAAGAAAACTCGCAAGTACAGTATCACTATGAGCACAAAGGGCCCGCAGAAGGCCACTGCCAGGTCAATGTAATATGCAGTATAGGTCACTGGCGTGAAGCATTCCCCTTCGCACCTCTTATACCGCCCCGGAATAATGACATTGTTTTGGTGATACCCAAAGCCGTATAGGACAGAGATGATCCAGCAGGTGATCAGGGCGATGCTAACAGATCTCCTGCACATCAGCGTGGGGTAGTGCATGGGGTCGCAAATGGCTATGTAGCGGTCTATCGAGATAAGGATCATGCCTCCGACTGATGCGGAAATCAGCGTGCAGACAAAGACATTATACAGAACACAGAGGATGTCACCAACTCGCCAGCAAGAGTACGGTAAGGAACCTTTGACTGGGATCACCACGCAGCACATCAGGAAGTCTGAGACGGCCAAGCTGAGGAGGATGAAGTTAGGAGAGGAGTGCAGCTGCCTGAGAAAAGAAACAAAATGAGTATATGCATTACAATAAACCTGATGTCAGCTCTTGTGACTTGCCTGAAATGCGAGATAGCAATGATGATCATAAGGTTGAGGATGCCGGTGCTGATGGCGAAGATCAAAAGCACGATCACATAGATGGTGAAGCTCTGATCGGGGATCTGCATGGTACAGGACAGATTGCCCAGTTCTGGGTAGCACTGGTACCACTGCTCACTGCTCATGTTGGAGGAAGGAGATGGGTGGGGGGAAGAAGTGACTTCATCCAGGCGCTTTATCTCTCGTCTCCCTCCACCTCCGCCTGCTCCCAGATGGACACTGGACCTCCCAAGCCACTTGCATCATGAGCCAAAACAACTCCACAACTTAACTTTGGATAGCAGTGATCAAATCAATGACTCAGCACACTTGACTAACTTTGGTGAAGTTCACTAAGTAATACATCCTGCTTTTTCTTTTTTCTTTTCTTTTTTTTTGGGGGGTGAAAAAATAAAGTTCCTAAACCAAAAAAAGTGCACCAATTTCAAATACAAATCCATGCCTGATTCTTTGAAGGCCTCAGAAAGCACCTGCTGCTGAATATCTGTAGTACTCTGTATTTTCTGTGGTCAGAGTTTACTCCAGCTCTCATGCCAAACATTACTTATCCAAATACTGAATTACAAAATTTGAATGTGTTTGTTAGTTTCTGAAATTCTATCTTGTTTTACATTAAAGCCTGCTCAGTAAATTGTCTAGTGTTAAATTAACACAGTCAGTGAACATATGGTCCTTATCTATCTAGCGCTAAATTTACTCTTTAGTGTTAAAATTTCAGTGTTAAATTGAACAAAAAACTATGACACTGGTGGACAATGCTACACATGACCTGATACTAATGCCAGCCCTGGACTACAGGGCCAACACTGTGTGACCATGGGAGCCCCATGCACAGGGATAGTAAACACAGAAACATGGCAGCAGCCATTTTCCACTGGCTATCGCTGCTTACACACATGGATGTACACTCAGGGAACCTCTTTATTTCAGGTCTGTATTATTATTATTAGGTTTCCAGTCTGGTCTGGTTGTTTCAGTTTTCGTAGTTTTAAAGGAATTATGGCTAATCATAGCGTTGTTAGCATGCTGCTAATGCTAACATTGGTATACAATGTCTCTCCCCCTGACCACATAACAAGGTGATAACAGTCAGTAGTTTCTCACCCAGTGTTTAGAGAGTCAGTAAAGGTAGAGAGAGAAGTTGTGAGTACTGTTTAAAGGTGAGTAATGTGATGGGCTCTTAGATCTGTATTGTTGTACACACGTCATAATGACCCAGTCTTTACAGTGTACAATGAGTTCAGATTGAGCTTAGTTTGATAGGGGATAGTTAGAGAGAGAACTATAGTTTTGTTCTTTACTGGGTTTATTTGTATGTTTTTTGCAGTAATATAGTAGCATTGTTTTTTATGTTCCTTGCAGTAATGAGAAGTTCAAAATAAGGTCCACCCCTCAAAAGCCTGGCAGTGCCAGTTTGCCACAGCCACCTGCACCAGTATTTCATCTGGAGTAGTGCACCACAAAATCTACAGATTTTGTTGACACATTTTTTTAATCAATGTCTTTTTTTTCTTCAGTGCTGATGACTCTGCTGTTGCTGGTGTCCAAGAGCTGGAGGAGGCCAAGAGTGAGGAGACTTCACCACAGCAGCTCAATGTAAGATAAAAATTCTGTTGGTATTTATACGTCATCAGAAAAAAGTACTCACACATTCACTTGACACACGATAATTTAAGTGAAGCGTGCACAGATATCCTTTAGGCGGCGCTTTCAGTTTTGTATAATGTACATGCTTTTATATATATACAGTGGGGCAAAAAAGTATTTAGTCAGCCGCCAATTGTGCAAGTTCTCCCACTTAAAAAGATGAGAGAGGCCTGTAATCTTCATCATAGGTATACCTCAACTATGAGAGACAAAATGAGAAAAAAAAATCCAGAAAATCACATTGTCTGATTTTTAAAGAATTTATTTGTAAATTATGGTGGAAAATAAGTATTTGGTCAATAACAAAAGTTCATCTCAATACTTTGTTATATATTCTTTGTTGGCAATGACAGAGGTCAAACGTTTTCTCTAAGTCTTCACAAGGTTTTCGCAAACTGTTGCTGGTATTTTGGCCCGTTCCTCCATGCAGATCTCCTCTAGAGCAGTGATGTTTTGGGGCTGTCGCTGGGCAACACGGACTTTCAACTCCCTCCAAAGATTTTCTATGGGGTTGAGATCTGGAGACTGGCTAGGCCACTCCAGGACCTTGAAATGCTTCTTACGAAGCCACTCCTTCGTTACCCGGGCTTTGTGTTTGGGATCATTGTCATGCTGAAAGACCCAGCCACGTTTCATCTTCAATGCCCTTGCTGATGGAAGGAGGTTTTCACTCAAAATCTGATGATACATGGCCCCATTCATTCTTTCCTTTACACGGATCAGTCGTCCTGGTCCCTTTGCTGAAAAACAGCCCCAAAGCATGATGTTCCCACCCCCATGCTTTACAGTAGGTATGGTGTTCTTTGGATGCAACTCAGCATTCTTTCTCCTCCAAACACGACGAGTAGAGTTTTTACCAAAAAGTTCTATTTTGGTTTCATCTGACCATATGACATTCTCCCAATCCTCTTCTGGATCATCCAAATGCTCTCTAGCAAACTTCAGACGGGCCTGCACATGTACTGGCTTTAGCAGGGGGACACGTCTGGCACTGTAGGATTTGAGTCTCTGGCGGCGTAGTGTGTTACTGATGGTAGCCTTTGTTACTTTGGGCCCAGCTCTCTGCAGGTCATTCACTAGGTCGCCCCGTGTGATTCTGGGATTTTTGCTCACTGTTCTTGTGATCATTTTGACCACGGGGTGAGATCTTGCGGGGAGCCCCAGATCGAGGGAGATTATCAGTGGTCTTGTATGTCTTCCATTTCCTAATAATTGCTCCCACAGTTGATTTCTTCACACCAAGCTGCTTACCTATTGCAGATTCAGTCTTCCCAGCCTGGTGCAGGTCTACAATTTTGTTTCTGGTGTCCTTTGACAGCTCTTTGGTCTTGGCCATAGTGGAGTTTGGAGTGGGACTGTTTGAGGTTGTGGACAGGTGTCTTTTACATAGATAACCAGTTCAAACAGGTGCCATTAATACAGGTAACGAGTGGAGGACAGAGGAGCCTCTTACAGAAGAAGTTACAGCTCTGTGAGAGCCAGAAATCTTGCTTGTTTATAGGTGACCAAATACTTATTTTCCACCATAATTTGCAAATAAATTCTTTAAAAATCAGACAATGTGATTTTCTGGATTTTTTTTTTCTCATTTTGTCTCTCATAGTTGAGGTATACCTATGATGAAAATTACAGGCCTCTCTCATCTTTTTAAGTGGGAGAACTTGCACAATTGGTGGCTGACTAAATACTTTTATATATATATATGTGTGTGTGTGTGTGTGTGTGTGTGTGTGTGTGTGTGTGTGTGTGTGTGTGTGTGTGAAATAAGATCCACCTAGTGGATTTATTATAAATTGTACTTCATTTGCTTTATGGTGACATGTAATTATTACAACCACTGACTGTATTTGATATTTTTTCAGTTTTATTCCCTTCACAAAGGATAAGTGCAACCACTTTTGGTTTTGTGCAAAGATGTCCACAACCTTTGTTGAATTCTTTGTAAGTATTATGTTGTATGGTCACAGTTTGGCATCAGAATAGTACTTACAGTAATATTGCTTTCATGTGGCCAGGCGTTGTTTACCATGTAACAGGAGAGAAGGGATCAGTGACACATGAAGCACTCACAGAGAGTGAACGGTCGCTGAGAGAAGTTGAGAAGTTCCCAGTCTGTTTGTGTTTTGCTTAAAGGTTCACCACAGCAAATAAATCTTCTCCATTGAGCTCTCTTCATCCTCTTCTCTCGTATCAACTAACTTCATTCCCTTTTTCACTACATCCATAAATCATGTTTGGTCTTCTCTAGGCCTCCTGCCTATCTGCTCTACCCTCAGCATACTTCTAGCCATAAACTCACAACCTCTGTTCTGTACATGTCCTCTCCAAAACGTCCAGCATCACCATCTTCAGCTCTGCCTCTTTTTTATCACACAACACACCTGACACTTTTCTCGACCAGTTTCAACCTGCTTTAAGTCATGTTTGCACCAATGTTTATAAACTGAAAAAGATACAAATGTTTATTTTGTACATTTTATCATTAATTTTAGGCAAAAGGAGTCATGCAAGTGGAGCTCTGCACTATCAGGATCTGGAGAAAGACCTGATCTCCAGACGGCCATCCTTCCACCCCTTTCTAACCTCAGGAAAAGGTCACCAAAGAGATCTCTGAAGCCAGACTCCCTGAGCTCCTACCTGCCCCGTCTTCCTGTCAGTGACACACAAGAACGTTTTATCAGACACATTATTTTGTGCCCCTGATTTTGTGATCATTCTCCGTCACATGACTTTAGCAATAATGTAGCTTTAGCATTTGCATAGAACATTAGGGTAAAACAACATAAACCGAGTGCTCTTTTGCAGGCTAGCCAGTGAATTCAGTACAACTGAAATAGCGTTTTGTTCTGTAAAATAATTATAATATTTTATAAGGGATAAAGATATTGTGTGTTACATTCATAGTCTTATGACGTTTGTGTCTTTTGTACATAAACAAATGGCAGCGCATGCTATATTAAAACTAAGTTATTAGCTGGTTAATAAAGTTGCTAACATGTTCATGTTATCTGATAAAAAGTGCCTTATCTAAGACATTGCCTTTTTTTTCCTTGATAAAAATAAATGGAAACCTTCGCTTGAACAGAGCTTCCATCTGACAGAGTTGAGCATGTGTATAGCTCCTTGCTTGAGTTCATGGACGCGCACAGACAGAGGAGATGGGGAGGGCTCTGTGAGAGAGGAATAGAACAGGCGGTGGGGCTAACAGTTCAAACTCAACTCTGCCTGATCATGGTTTGAAAAAGGGAGAAATCAGGTAGTGCAGCTTTAATGTGAGTGTTTCCAGGAGGCTAGTGGGAGCGTTGCTCCAAGTGGTGAAGATGGCTTCATGAAGGGCATCCACTGTCTTTAACTGTTGTCCAGTTTTATAAACTTCCCTTGCCATCCATTCCCAAATGTTCTCTATTGGATTTAGATCAGGGGAACACACAGGATGGTCCAAAAGTGTGACGTTATTCTCCTGAAGAAGTCCTTTGTCAGGCAGGCATTGTGAGCTGCAGCATTGTCCTGTTGAAAAGCAGACATTACCACACAGTCGAGGGCCCTCAGTCATTACCACACAGACGAGGGCCCTCAGTCATTACCACACTGCAACATCTCCACATAGCCAGCGGTCGTTTGACCCCTGCACAACCTGAAGCTCCATTGTTCCATTGAAGGAAAAAGCAGCTCAGATCATGATGGAGCCCCTCCACTGTGCCGTATAGAAAACATCTCCAATGGAATCTTCTTGTCCTGCCAGTAACATTGGAAGCCATCAGGACTGACTGTCAAGGTTACCCGTGTCTTGACAGACAGCCAATGACAGCCAGTGAATTTTTTGGGAGTCTACCACTTGAATTTTTTGTTCCATAATCCTCAGGATCTTTTAAGAAATTTAAAATGACTGTCTAACTGCATCCAACCTCAGCAGTGATTGCACACTGTGAGAGGCCTTGCTCACCTTTGGCTTTTCCATTCAGCAGTCGGCACAGCAAATCATCTGCCCCCTTGTGTGCAGTGATTTGCATGTATAGGTTTTACACTGGGTGCCCTTCCTAATGCAACCCTGTCCATTCATCAAGGCACAGGACCAGCACAAAGTTACAGCACAAAAGTTAGCCCGTGACGCCCTTTATTACATTAATGCTTTTTAAGCTGAAATGTAATGATAAGAAAGACACTTGTCAGACACTACAGAGGAAGACTGGAGCTAGGGATAAAAGCTGAGCAACAAGAGAAAGACTAACGATGCAATCAATAATTACATTTAAAAATAAATTGAATAAAAAAAAACACTAAATGAACTAAAGAAATCAGTTTAATGGTGTTTTGCCCACTGTTCACCTTAGTAAGCTATTGCTGTTGCTGTGTTCTGGATGAGAATCAGGATGGATGTTCTAGTTTCACCAAGGCCTCCGTCAGCACAGGATGGCAGATTCAGAGTGTCCTGGTGCATTCTTCATGCAACGCCCCAACCCAAAAGCAAAGTTCAGATAAACATTGATAGTACAGGTTCTGCAAGGCTGTTAAAAGAGTCTATGAATCACCAATGTCAAAGTCCTAAGATCAGCAACTTTCCTAGTATTTCTCCACACAACCCAATATCTCTTACTTACAGTAGACAGGGTAGCTCCAGGTTTTGTCTTGTGAAATTTAAGACCTTTTTAAGACTTTTTAAGGCCACTTAAAGTGAAATTTAATGCCACCATCACCAGTAAAAGAACAATAATCTGTACTACTCACTGACACTCAAATGTTTTATTTCAAAAGTTACAGAGAAAATAACAGTTCTGCATTAAAAATCTTAAAACTGAATCATACATTTCACCAATAAAGGCTCTTCAGTAAATGCATTGTGATGATGTTTTTGCAACATTATGCAAGTTTTCAGAAACTTACGAACTAAAGGCACATTCAAGTGGACGACTTAAAACATTTTTAAACAATTTATGATAGAAATCATTGGCCAGTTCCAACTCACAAATAAAACATATTTCTCTATTATTAGTTATGAAGTGTGACTTTAAAATATTCTGTTTTTATTTTGTCAAGGACAAGCATTTAGTTTGGACTGAACATAAATGTGAGTCACTGCACAATGATTTGAGTGATTAATCTGATAAATGTCAAATATATTCACTGGTCTATATATTACCATCAACACCACAGAGGCCTTTTTAAAATTTAAGACCAAGATAAACAGAATTTAATACCTGCCCATAAGATTTAATACTTTCAAGGCCTTTATTTTGACCACATCAAATTTAATGCCTTTTTAATACTTTTAAGACTTTGGGGCTGCCCTGAGTAGATAATAGATGTTATCAAGTTGAACGAGAGGATTGAAGAAGAACCAGGCCGAGGTAGAAAAAGATTCAGGCTGGTTTATTCTGAGCTCAGGTTCAGACAATCATCTCACAGGCAATAGATAACTTTCCGACCACACAGGATCGGCTCACAAAGGTTTAAGTAGGTTTCACAGCATAGTTATGAACCAATCAGCATGAGAGACAACACTTTCTTTACCAAAAAGGCCATGTTGAAGCATGGCCACGAGCCAATAGTTTTAAGGAGTTAACTTTAAAACTGACAAAACCAAATAGCAGAAGTACCAAAAAAGGCAAGATGGGAGCAGAGCCAGGTGCCCATCATAAATAACTGTTAACTTTAGCTCAAAATGGGACCACCAAGGTAAACAGCTGCGTAGTTCAAATTTAGCTTAACAAAAAGGGGCTCCTAGAGGCTCCGTCCTCACGTTTCAACTCACTATGTAAGGACACAGTTCAAATAACATGGAGTAAGTATGAGCCTCACAAACATTTCATGATATCAATAGATAATCAAAAAAAGAGGTTTAGTCACTGCTCTGTCAAGTCAAAAGCACATAGCAATAGTAGCCGAGTCGCTAAACATCTGGATAACTTTTGTGGTCAAGTCTATAAGAGCTGTCATATTTTTATAATGTTGCCTTCTGTATGATACCTGATACAAAAGTGTTGACGGGGCACTATATATGTAAACAAACCTGTATGGAGATAGCTGAGAAGAACACCTCGAGCTGGTCAAAGCAACTTAATTTCACAGCAAATTTGGCAAAGGGAGTTCTCTAAAGCACCAGTTGTCCATTTGGTCCATGAACATCAACCACAGACAATAGATTGTTAAGTTTTGCTTTATCCACTGCACATGTGAGAGAGTGCTGTTTTTGTTAGTGGCACAGTATTTTACTTTAGTTACTGGCTGTTCATAAGGAAGTTGCTGAGTTATTGATTGTATCAAGGTCAACTTATGGCAGTAAAGAGTGTTGTTGTTAAAAGCAAGTGTGGTTATTGAGTCAACTTAGATGAGTATGCTCCACCCTAAACCAAGAAGGAACTGATCAGGTTTGTCAGTATGGTAAGTTATTCAAGGTGCTTCAGCAGGAAATGTTTTGTCACATCTTGTTTTAACTCAGTGTGACTACAAATACAGTGGTGTCATTGTTGAACATGGAAATTTCAAAGGGGAAAAATAGTTCTGAAAATAAGCTGGTCATAAGCAGCAGTACCTTGACCCAAAACTCATAGCTGGGTCTAAAGATGAATATCTGGCTCCATCAAACAGAATATTACACCATTCTGTTGGAGCAAAACATGGTAATGGAAGGCCTCCTGTTGAAAACGTCTGTAAAGAGGAGGGGCTTATTCCATTTTGATTGGATGAAGCGCCAGCTAGTGACCGTCTACTGTGATTTGTTTTAGTCAGTCACAGCAACGAATCATATGACGTGGTCAGACAACAACATGCAACAATATTTAAACAATATTTAAAAAACGTCGGAAGATTTTTGCTGTTTTTGTAAACGTAAAGCAGCATATGTTTACATTTTTGGTGTCACCATGTTATTAACAAATATAACTAGGAGGCTTGTTGCTGTCAGCAAACCTAAAATTCATCTACTCGAAGCAGTCCTGCCACATTATTGGCCCAAATGAATCAATCATTTGTGAACTGAATATTTTGCGACAATCCAACTGAAAGGCATCTTCAAGACATTTGTCCCAACATTTTACACAGTAGACTCTCAGCACTGTGAGATAATGGGTAGCACAAAAAAAAAAAAAAAAAAAAAAAAATTAAAAGAAATTCTCTCTTTGTTTTCTATCATAGAAAGCTCCGTGTTGAGAAAGGAGTTTCAATCAACAAGGAAGTGAGTGTGAAAAATTAGAAAGAACCTTTGGGTAAACTCAGATGTCATTGTTAGTCATGTTAGATCAGTTGGTAGAGTGACAAATGCACCTCGCTAAGGGGCTGTTGGTTTTAGTTTAAGCAATAAATGGGTGTCATTAAAACTTTTGTTTGTTTGTTTTATGGTAAAAATCCTCTCTATCTTGGTCAGGACAGTGCTGAGAGGGTTTTCAACATTACCCCTACAGATTGTTCATCGGCCCAAAAGAGGAGTGCTACCATTACTCTGCTTCACTCACTATAACATTATGGGAACTGAAAATACTCATGCCAGACTTCTCTTGTCATTTCAATACTATCCAGACAGGTATTTTATGTTTCAATATTTTGTTTAATTTTAATCTTGATGTGGGCTAAAGACCAATGTCTTGTCTTATAGGTTTAGTAGATGCCTGTGTTCAACTTATAAACAGACCTTGTAGATTGCAGAGTATGGTTCTGTGTACTTTTATATCTCTGACAGGTCAGCTGTTTAAGGGCACTTTTCTGATCCTGATTTAAGATGAGATTGCAGAGAAACAACTGGGGCCATAGGGGCTGACAGTTGACTGATTACTTCATCTATAGCATTAACAAACATTATATGAACATGCATTCTTTTGTAAACACTTGAGAAGGTGTTTTTGTCTTACAAAGGGGAGCTGGTTCTGGAGTTTCTCGGCTCTGCCCAGAAAGACCGTAGGATTTATAAGTTGTAGTAAAAGTCCAACCAACAACTAGCCTTTTCTGCAGTGGTGACTTTGTGAGCAGGGTGAACAGCGCCATTTGCTGGCCTTATAGGGTTACTACAGTTTTTAACACTTGCTGTTTTTTCACACCTTCAGTTTATCTGTGTGTATGCAAATCAGAGACAACATGACCACATTTTCCTACCAGTGTTGTCATGGTAACAGCCCCTTATATAGATTGACTACACACAGATTCTTCAAGCTTTAAAGTATTTTAATGTGATGATTATGACTTGCAGTTAGTTTTTTTGACACAACAAACCCAGGCCACTGTACTAAATTTGAGTGTATACTTTTATAATTATACTTATATACTTTTTTGCAAAAAGTTACGGTATTAGTTCCATTGATATGAAGGTGTTAAATCACATTGTATTGCAGTAAATCAGTACAATGTCATTCTTAAATCAAATCAAAACAATGCCATATCATACATATCGTATAGTTGCAAAAACATATCATTGCACCCCTACTGTGTACTAAATCTTTATATGTTAGCTCAGTTGGTAGAGACATTCACCCACTAACCTGAAAGATGGCGGTTTGATCCCCGCTACTGTCATTGCATATTGACATTGTGTTCATCCACCTTGCCTATGTGTGAATGTGTCAGTATGATTGTGTGTTTAATAATAATTTTACATTTTGGTAGTTTTCTAATTTATTACACATGTATAAAATGCTACTGTATCTTGTCTAACCAATAAGCAAAGGAGTTGTTTTAGGGATTAAGAAAAGATTGAACTTTGTTAATCTCACAGTGTAGAAATGAATTTGTTCAGGCAGCTCTTAGTACAGAATAAAGTGCAGGAAGCAAGAAATAAAGTGAGCATGCATCAAAAACACAAAGTTGCATTATAAATTATTTACAAGAAAAGAAAACCTATAGCAGTAATACCAATATTACATTAACAGTAAATGTGTACAGTAGTTAGCGGCAATTTTTGTTTGAAGTTAAGACTTGAAGGTACTGTAAGCAGCATGTGCCCTCTACTGGTTTCAAAACGGTACTGCAGTCTAAATCAAAACAATGGTCTTTCCGCTTTTCTGATTGGATGATCAGCAATGTAGTTTTAAAACCAGAACCAAAAATGTAAACAAAAACATCTTGGCCACCATGCAGTTTTTTTTTTTCAATTGTGAATAAACCAGCTGTACCATTGTTATCAGTAAAACTAATATTTGAGTTAAACATGTTTACATCATATCTTGGGACACATTGTGGGCAATTTTTATGAAATATAAAATATATACTGCTCATAGCACCTTTAAAGGTTCTGTTTGACTCTGATGCACTGGCTCCAAACCAAACTAAGTTAACTGTGTGTTATTACTTTCATCCCTAAACAAACTCTAATCCTGTACAAAGTTGCGTCACGTTTCCAAAGTTGTTGTGCCCATGTGGGTGACCCAGTGTTTACATCAGGCTGAAGTTTGTCTGTTAATGTTTTCCTCTCTGAACTTGTTTGTTTGAAGCTTTGGCAGTTGTTGCATCAGGTGTCTTTTGTTATTGTTCACACCCGGATCACAGCTTCTGGTTACCGTGACGACCATGAGGTCCCCAGTGCTGCAGCTGTGAAAACAATCTAGGTGCGCGGCCCTCATTAGCTTCCATTAATGGGACATATGCTGCCACTCCGTCATGGGACAAATTACAGGTGTGAACAGTGTGAAGGCTTAATGACAAACACTGTGACCTGAGGTGCACTTTTACTTTTCACTCACTTCACTAACTTCAAAACACCAAAACACCAAAACTTTAGGCCATATCAATTTTAGCAACAACTGATAGAGAGTCATAACTTGTGGACCTGTTTACCTAAAACTAGATTACAGTGATAAATGATTTTCAACATTATTTTAACAGTAAAACTATGACACAAAAACTTGTTATGGACAAACAAATAATTGTGATGATAATGGGAATATTCATTTATAACAGATACAAACATGGTGGGGTGAAATAAAAGTGATATAAAGGAGCTATATTATGCTTTTATTTGTATTTTTAAACCATTTTTAGACCACTGTCAGTGAACATATGGTCCTTATCTATCTAGTGTTAAATTTACTCTTTACTCTAGTGTTAAAATTTCAGTGTGAAATTGAACACAGCACCATGACACTGGTGAACAATGCCACACATGACCTGATGTCTTTGAGATCGAGAGGACTGCATTTTAATGCACTCACTCCCATCATTGAATTTCATAGCACATGATAAACTTCTCCCACAGACACCTTGCCCCTGTCTTCGCATTTTGGTTTCCTCTAGGAATAGCTACTGTGAACTCTGTCAAGTGGTCTGTGAAAACAAAAATGTCAATGGTCAGTGGTATTGCTTTGGTTTGGTTCAAGTGACAGATAATTCATGCAGAGTAATTCTTGGGGAGAAGAGATCTTGATGTTAACTGGCAGTGCAGATCGCTCTGCAAAGACTTTAAGTCTCACACGACGGTTGCAAGTCCTGATCTTGGTCCAAACATCAGCTGCCATGTGAGGCCAGAAAAATCTGCTCGATGCCCATATGGCCCATGTCATCGTGGAGACGCTAAAAACCAATATCCGCAGATCCTTGGGTAACACCAGCTGGAATGAGATTTGCTCACCATCCTGCCGAATATGGTACAAGATGTCCTCTTGCAGCTTGAGGCAGTTCAACTCCCTCAACAAGAGTGAAAGTTCTGGGAGTTTGTGTCGTACTGTTGGCGGGACTTTCTCCCCAGTCTCCAGCTGAGAGATGATCTCTCAAATCACCAGATTGGCTTGTTGTTTGTTCTTGAGGGCAAGGTTTGACAAAGACGTAATGACTGGCAACCCATTTTGATTCTCACTGGTGTAGCAGTCAGGAATTGCTTTGGCTGATATGCTCAGGGACTCTACCAAAGTGACTGGATGCTGTGCTTAGCTGCCGGACTGCCTGGACCTCACAAGGCAGCTTTGGCAGATGGCAGAGACAACTTCGGGCTCAATGTCCTTCACCTTCCCTGGTCCACTGGTATGGTCTTGTGTAAATTTGTGGATCAAATCCCAGTCTTTCTGTGCAATAGCATCAGCGTCAGAATGGCAATGGGGATGGTGAGACAACGCATCCGCATCAAAGTTTTGCTTCCCAGCTCTATACTGCATGTTAAGGCTTAACTAAAAAGGACCCAAGTGTTGACACAAGAAAAATTTCCTCCTACAAAATAGTAGGAGGAAAGCTGGATCTTTGGAGGAGCAGGTAAAGGCGGATCTCTGGCTGGATATGTGGCTGGAGTCCTCAAAAACAGGCAGGTACTAAAAAACAGGAGACGAGGGTAAGTAACA
Source organism: Bostrychus sinensis (assembly GCA_020698575.1). Classification (NCBI taxonomy): domain Eukaryota; kingdom Metazoa; phylum Chordata; class Actinopteri; order Gobiiformes; family Eleotridae; genus Bostrychus; species Bostrychus sinensis. The sequence goes on from CM036240.1 coordinate 36,345,143, forward strand.
GATTACGTACAAAAATACTCAAACAGAGCTGGGTCCAAGTAGCAGCAGCTTGATTGAAGATGAGCAACAGGTGAGTCTGGTTGCAGCAGCCAGGAGACTCCGCCCACACACACACACAGGGAAAAGAAGGGAGGGGAAAAAGAAACAGGGAAGCCAGAGTCACAGCCAGAGGCATGACAGTACCCCTCCCCGTAGCGTGCTTCCCCAGACGTCCCACCAGGCTTGTCCGGGAAAGCCCTGTAGAAATCCCGGAGCAGGGAGGCATCCAGGATGTGGCGACGAGGAACCCATGAACGTTCCTCCAGACCATATCCCTCCCAGTCCACGAGATATTGGTAGCCCCTCCCACGACGACGGACATTTAAGATGCGGCGAACAGTAAATGCCGGAGGGGCATCAATGATCCGGGCGGGGAGAGGGGGAACGGCAGGAGGGTGAAGAGGGCTGGAGGAAACAGGCTTCAAAAGGGACACATGAAATGAAGGATGGATGTTCATAGACGATGGCAGTTTAAGATGAACCACTGAAGGGTTAATAACTCTCTCGATCTCAAATGGTCCAATGAACCTGGGGGCCAATTTTCGGGACTCCACCTGGAGAGGAAGGTTACGAGAAGACAGCCAGACCCTCTGTCCAAGCTGGTAGTAGGGGGAAGGTCTCCAGTGTCGATTAGCCAGCCTCTGGTTTCGGGCAGCTGTATGCTTGAGAGCAGCACGGGTGGCCCTCCAGATGCTGCGGCAGCATCTAAAATGGGTCTCAACTGAAGGGACTGCCACTTCCTGTTCTTGATCTGGGAAGAGAGGCGGTTGGAAACCAAGAGATGCCATAAAAGGTGACATTCCTGTGGCTGAGGTTACCATAGAATTGTGGGCATATTCAATCCAGGGTAGGAAAGAGGTCCAAGTGGAGGGGTTTCGAGCTGTGACACATCTCAAGGCCGATTCAAGGTTTTGATTAGCTCGCTCAGCTTGCCCATTAGATTCAGGGTGGTAAACAGAAGTGAATGAGACTGTAGTTCCCAGGGCTTGACAGAAAGCCTTCCAGACCTGCGAAGTAAACTGGGGCCCACGGTCGGAGACTATGTCACTGGGAATGCCATGCAGCCTAAACACATGTTGGACAAGGAGTCTGGCAGTTTTTGTGGATGAAGGCAACTTGGACAAGGGTACAAAATGCACGGCTTTGGAAACGCGATCCACAACAGTCAGAATGGTGTTATTACCTTCAGACAGAGGTAGGCCAGTAACAAAATCCATCGCTATGTGGGACCATGGCCTGCTGGGAATAGGCAGAGGATGGAGAAGACCAGCTGGTGGTTGGTGAGTAGCTTTGCTGCGGGCACAAACAGAACAGGCAGAAACAAAAGCACAGGTGTCTTGACTCATGGATGGCCACCAGAACCTCTGTTTTAGAAAGCTAAGAGTTCAGTGGAAACCAGGATGACAGGTAAGTTTGGTGGAATGACCCCATTGGAGGACTTGTGAACGGACAGCTTCAGGAACAAATAAGCAGTTTGCAGGGCCATTGCCTGGGTCTGGTTGGGTGCGCTGAGCCTCCAGGACAATTCTTTCAATTTCCCAATGTACGGCTCCAAGAAGACATGAATGAGAATATCCAACATTGTCAGGACTGTCGACCACATAGGAGGATGGGAGGATGGGCTCAGACTTAGGCTCCAGCTCATCAGAAATGGACTGGCGGGAAAGGGCATCAGGCTTTACGTTTCGGGATCCAGGCCGGTAGGTTATAATAAAGTTAAACCTTCCGAGAAACAAAGCCCACCTGGCCTGGCGGGAGTTGAGTCTTTTAGCAGAACGGAGGTAGGACAGGTTCTTGTGGTCTGTCCAGACAATAAATGGGTGTTCAGACCCCTCCAGCCAGTGTCTCCACTCTTGTAGGGCTAGAACCACAGCAAGGAGCTCTCTGTTGCCTATGTCATAGTTTGCCTCAGCTGGAGAGAGACGGCGGGAGAAATAAGCACAGGCTTTTGATCTTTATGAGAACGATGGGAGAGGACAGCGCCCACACCGGAGTCTGAGGCGTCAACTTCAACCACAAATTGCCTGGATGGATCTGGATGAGACAAAACAGGTGCAGATATGAAAAGTTCCTTTAGGGTAGAAAATGCAGAATCAGCCTCTCTTGACCATTTAAAAGGGATGGAGGTGGAGGTGAGTCGTGTTAATGGGGCTGCTTTACTGCTGTAATTCTTGATGAACCTGCGATAAAAGTTAGCAAAACCAAGAAAGCGCTGTAGTTGCTTGCGGGTCTCTGGTCTTGGCCATTCTTCCACTGCCCTCACTTTGGCTGGGTCTGCCTTAATCTGCCTCTGTTCAATAACAAAGCCCAGAAAATTAAATGAAGGAGCATGGAATTGGCATTTCTCAGCCTTCACAAATAGTTTGTTTTCCATGAGGCGCTGCAAAACCAACCTGACATGCTGAATGTGTTCCTGGAGATCTCTGGAAAAGATTAATATGTCATCGATATAGACAAACCTGTTCAACATATCTCTCAGTACATCATTGACGAGGGCTTGGAACACAGCGGGGGCATTAGTTAAACCGAAAGGCATCACAAGGTATTCAAAATGTCCCAGTGGAGTGTTAAACGCCGTCTTCCACTCATCCCCCTGCCGAATGTGAACTAAGTGATATGCGTTTCTCAGATCCAGTTTAGCGAAAATAGTGGCTTGATGGAGAGGCTCGAAAGCGGAGTCAATGAGAGGCAGGGGGTATTTATTTTTGATGGTGATGTCATTTAACCCTCTATAGTCAATACATGGACGCAAGGTAGTGTCACGCTTTTCAACAAAGAAAAACCCAGCTCCAACAGGGGATGAGGATGGACGGATCAGACCAGCAGCTAAAGAGTCTTTAATGTACAATTCCATGGCCTCTCTCTCGGGACGAGACAACTTGTAAAGACAGCTGGAAGGTAAGGGAGCTCCAGGCAGCAAATCAATAGCACAATCACATGGGCAATGAGGGGGAGGGACAGTGCTTTTTGTTTGCTGAAGACCTCACCAAGATTGTGGTAAACTGAGGGAACCAAGGATAAATCAGGAGGACTAGGACGCAAAAGGACTGTGTTCTGACTTGGTGTAATGGCTGACTGGAGACAGTGTGAATGACAAAATACACTCCAGCTGATTATCTTATTAGCAGTCCAATCTATGTGAGGATTGTGCAGTTTTAACCATGGAAGACCTAGGACAACAGGAGCATGAGGTGAAAGCGTCTTGGTCTGATGGGTCCATGTGGCCAGATTGTTCTGTTAAGGCTTAACTAAAAAGACCCAAGTGCTGACACAGGTAAGTATTTATTGTCCAAAATTGTAGGAGGAAAGCTGGATCTTTGGAGGAGCAGGTAAAGGCGGATCTCTGGCTGGATATGTGGCTGGAGTCTTCAAAAACAGGCAGGTACTAAAAAACAGGAGACGAGGGTAACTAACAGGATTTTCAGATTACGTACAAAATACTCAAACAGAGTGGCCAAGTGCTGTTCACCGTCAGGCTGAAGGAACAATCTGGCAGAGTCTGTCTGGAGAGCTGGGCCCAAATAGGCAGCAGCTTGATTGAAGATGAGCAACAGGTGAGTCTGGTTGCAGCAGCCAGAGGCATGACACTGCAGCTTGAACATATAGGTGGATAGGACAGCAAGCCATCTGTGACTGGCAGCATCCAGATTTGCAGATGTTAAAAGGTAAGTGAGCAGGTTGTTATCAGTCATTGCCACAAAATTGGCCCCATACAGATAGTCATGAAATTTCTCTGTGACACTCCACTTCTGTGCGAGAAATTATAATTTGTGTGCAGGATACCTCGACTCACTCGCAGACAGGCCACTTCTAGCATAAGCGATTACCGTTAGCATGCCATCCTGCTCTTGATATAAAGCAGCTCCAATACTGGTGGTGCTAGCGTCCGTATGCAAGATGCAGGGTTGCTTCAGGTTGGCAAATCCGAGAACTGGAGAAGCTTGTCAATCTGCGTTTCAAAGGCAACTTGGCATACAGGTAACTATCGCTCTCCAAAAGGCTGTTTTACGTCCGGGATCTTGACAGAAGTAGGTCCCTTTCGAGAGGCTTTGGAGGTGGGTGCATAACAACGTGTGAGGCCGTTCAGTGGTTTGGCTATTGCAGCATATCCTTTAATAAACTTCCGATAGTATCCGGAAAAGCCGAAGAAGGACTTAAGCTCCTTCAGTGTTCGTGGAGTTGGCCAGGATTTTAGTGCACTGATCTTTTCCGGATATGTCTCAACACCTCTCTTGGAAACTATATGGCCCAGATAACGTTCTGAAGTCTGAAAAAACTTGCACCTGGGAAAGTTTTAGACCATATTCCCTCAGATGATTCAGTGAGATCCTGTTAATGCAGAAAATGATTCTTCCAAATCTGGCAGCACGTAGGCATCTTTAACAGCCTGAAGATTCAGCTTCTGATAATCAATACACAACCGTATGTCACCGCTCTTCTTCCGGACCACGACACTTGGTGATGAAAATGGCAACTCTGATTCTCTGATGACACCAGCCTCCAAGAGGTCCCATAGATGTTGACAAACTGCCTCGATGTCTTGAGGATGGATTAGTCTGGCTCGATGCTTGAATGGAGTTTTGTCATATAACTTATACTGAACAACTGGGTTGTTCAGTATATCATGAGATGGCCGTTTTAAGAGAATCACTTAAAAATATTTGCATTTATGACACTCCGGGCCAACTCTTGCAAATGGCGCACTCTTGATCTTGGCGCACACAGACCCCACCAACACAGGGGCGTGGTGCTGTATAGGTGAGGTGTGTTGTGAAGCAGCCTGCTCTAAATCTGGGGCATGTGTGGAGCATGAAAAAAAAAACTCAGTGAGTAGTGTCTTATTGGTATTATTAGTATTGCTGTTATTATGTATTTTTACAAAAAGAACAACTAGAAGATGAAAGGATGCAACGTAGGCGACAGTGAGCAGAGACCATAAAGTTCACATGAAACTCACCAAAAGCTGCAGGTAGATGTTTTTTGCTTTTCCTCTCCATAAAAGTATCCAACACAGTTTACATCACAGCAGCGAACTGTCCTTGTTAAAATCTCTGAGGTCACATAGGAAGCCCTCATGTATCCTGTTGGAACACAAATCCCTAAAATGGACAGCCTACATGAGGGCTTCCTTTGTGAACTTGAAGATTTGAATGAGGACGACTCGGTCCTGTGATGTGTACACTGCGTTGGAGATTGGATACTTTTATGCTGAGGAAAAACAAAAAAACACCCACCCGCAGCTTCCGGTGAGTTTCATGTGAACTTTAGTGTCTCTTTTGCTGAATATGTTGCCTACACCTCATCCTTTCATCTTTTTGTTGTTCATCTTGTAATAATAATAATTTTAAAAATACTGATCATTGAGAGTTTTTTTTTCATGCTCCACACTGCATCTTAGATTTAGAGCAGGCTGCCTCACAACACACCTCACCTGAACAGCACAGGGGTCTGTCTGCACCAAGATCAGGCGTGTCACTGCCTCAAGCAAAACATCACTATCCACTTTGTATCCATCTTCAGTAATCTTCAGTAATCTCATTTTGCAGTTTTCTATGGACTCAAAGGTTTGAAAGTAAGCATTCTAATGATGTAAAGTAAGCTGTGGTCATTTGTGTAAAAAAAAAATAAAATTGTGGATTATGTATTTTTGACATGCCTCAGTGTGTGTTTTTTAATTGACCTTGGTTTTCATCAGAGCTGACAGTATGGTTACTCTGTCAGGATTATAGCTGGGGAGGCCTGGCTTGTTCTAAACACAAGCAGTGGGGGCTTCAGGTAAAAAGGTTGGGAACCATGGTTGTAGGTGAAGCTGCTAATACATCTGGCATAGTGTGGTGCATAGTGGTTAGCACTCCTGCCACACAGCAAGAGGGTCCCGGGTTCAATTCCCAGGGGGCCTTTCTGTGTGGAGTTTGCTTAGGTTTCCTCCGGGTGCTCCGGTTTCCCCTACCACTAAAGACTCCCCTGCAAAAGAGATTCTGAATCTCAGTGGGACTTTCTTGGTTAAATAAAGGTCAAATAAAATGTTGTCCCTCTGAATTTATCACAGGTACATTCATGGTAGTGTATTAATGTAATACCTTCTCATGAATATTTTTTTTTTTTCTCAATCTCAACCATCACCACTGATTTGACCTTTGACCTCCTAAATGTGGAATTAAAGTACTTTATATGGGGTGTCCTGAAAATCATATTTATTGAGCACTTTGACAGTCAAAATCATGAAGTATGTTAGTGTGTGTATTAACAAAGTGTCAAAGTTTCGTGCCCGAGTTGTGTCCCATTTCAGAGTTTTAACAAAAAAATGTTCACAATTTTGCAGTAACTTCAGAGATGTCACAGTAAAACAAAGGAAAAGTGCAGTAACTGTCTGAATTCGTCAGAACAGTCTGAGCTGCAGTTACTGCACTTTACCTTTGTTTTACTGTGACATCTCTGAAGTTACTGCAGTTTTTTAGATTTAATATACATAAATATAATGTGGATAACCTCACAATTGCAAAACAGAAAAAGCTCTGTGGACACCCTCTAAGACCCCAGAGAGGGTCCCAAACCCCCGGTTGGGAACCACTGACCTAAAAGAGCTGACCAAACCCTTGGAAAGTAACCATACTGTCATCTCTGATTAGTGATGGGTATTATGATTTTCCCGGTACTACTACTCTTATAAATACTGCCTATTGATCCAATTTTTTAATGGTGTGCTTATCGACACTTTTGAGCAAAAAAGTAATTAAGATCATTAATTACTGTGTTTCAAAACATTTGTACATTTTTTATTCACAACATAAGTGACTTTGTTATAATTTAGTCTAAAATGTTTTTAATAAAAATCTAAATATTAAAACATTAAATAAGTATTTTTCAGTAAAATGTATGAATTAACACTTGCTTTAGTTCATAAGGTTTTTCCACCTGTGGGCTGCTAGCATAACATTAGTCGACCATGTCTGTGAAGACTCTCACTCGTCCAGGGTAATTGCATCGCAACAAAAGTTAAAAAAGTACAAACCACTCCTTTGAGGACAGTGAGGTCTGAATCTTAGCCAGAGAGAAAGGATGGTTTGAGCGAGGAGTGAAAGAAGCAATCTTTGTCAAAAAAAAGATAAACCTTCTTTAAACAGAAATGGTGGTCTCAGATACAACCTTCCTTCTGTCTACAACAGTCTCCTGAAACCCAAACAAAACAAACCAGTTTCACTCAGGTCATTTACATCTGAAGGAGCTGCCCAGGCTGGAGAGGGTTCACGACTCTCACTCCAGCTGAGGACAAAGGACTCCTAATGACCCGAAACCACTCAGGCTATTCATGGTCACATTGACCAATAGAATTTAGTTTCAGGTCTAACTCCTCCTTCCTAGAAGAATATAAACCAGCTCTCACCAGTTCATTTCAGAATTGAGAAAGCCTCTTGGATAAGAGGTGAAACGTCTTCAACTTGAAAAATCCAATCCAGATGACTGCTTTTTTAACTTTTGTTGCGATTAGTCTACCATCTTTCTGTGTTCTCTAAAGAAGTTTGGCAAAATGTTTTTCCAGTTTACTCTGTTGTTGCACGAGCTTGTGTCACTTGCTGCGTCCGAGTGCAATATATGCCTCTACGTTGGCGAAGTTAAGCCATCCGTTTTCCTCTCCTGGTTTGTGTGTGTGGCCGTGCACTGCTGTGTACAAGTAGCCCCACCTGTTGCACTCACACAAGCAGCTAGGAGAAATCGTCTTTTAGGTACAAAAGTATTTGCCCACATGCCATTTCCCACAACTGTTGGCTACAGTTAAGAGCAGCGTTGAGGCTGAAGCTTATCGGTCCCAGTGGATTGTCACGACTGAGCACCGGGGTCATGTGGTTACCAACCCATTCTTTCACTCATCCCAGTGGCCCCACCATTTTAAGTCCTACTTTACTTTTAAATTCATTTTAAAAGCTTATTAACAATACTTTCACACAGTAACAGGTATTGTAAATATGAAATGTTACCTTTTGTATTAAATAAAATCTTATAAATAATATTTTCACTGATGTCAGACTAAATTTGTTTGTCCCTGAATGTGGTTAAACTGCTACAAAAAAACGTAAGGCCTGGGTACCACAACATTAACTTAGACCTACTATAATACAGAGGACAGTCTGAGAGGACAGAGGACAGTCTGAGAGGACAAAGGACAGTCTGAGAGGACAAAGGACAGTCTGAGAGGACAGAGGACAATCTGAGAGAACAGAGACTGTAGTCCACAGTCTGAGAGGACAGAGGACAGTCTGAGAGAACAAAGGACAGTCTGAGAGGACAGAGGACAGTCTGAGAGGACAGAGGACAATCTGAGAGAACAGAGGACAGTCTGAGAGGACAGAGGACAATCTGAGAGGACAAAGGCCATAGTCCACAGTCTGAGAGGACAAAGGCTGTAGTCCACAGTCTGAGAGGACAGAGGACAGTCTGAGAGGACAAAGGACAGTCTGAGAGAACAAAGGACAGTCTGAGAAGACAGAGGACAGTCTGAGAGGACAGAGGACAATCTGAGAGAACAGAGGACAGTCTGAGAGGACAGAGGACAATCTGAGAGGACAAAGGCCATAGTCCACAGTCTGAGAGGACAAAAGACTCTCTGAGAGGACAGAGGACAGTCTCAGAGAACAGAGGACATTTTAAGAGGAGAGTCTGTAGTCCACAGTCTGAGAAGACAGAGGACAGTCTGAGAGGACAAAGGCCATAGTCCACAGTCTGAGAGGACAGAGGACAGTCCGAGAGGACAGAGGACATTCTAAGAGGACAGTCTGTAGTCCACATTATGAAAGGACAGAGGACGATCTGAGATGACAGAAGACAGTCTGAGGGGACAAAGACTGTAGTTCACAGTCTGAGAAGACAGAAGACTCTTTGAAAGGACAGAAGACAGTCTGAGAGGACAGTCTGTAGTCCACAGACTGGAAAGACAGTGGACAGTCTCAGAGGACAAAGACTGGAGTCCACAGTATGACAGGACAGAGGACAGTCCGAGAGGACAGAGGACATTCTAAGAGGAGAGTCTGTAGTCCACAGTCTGAGAAGACAGAGGACAGTCTCAGGGGACAAAGGCTGTAGTCCACAGTCTGAGAGGACAGAGGACAGTCCGAGAGGACAGAGGACAGTCTGAGAGGACAGAGGACAGTCCGAAAGGACAGAGGTCATTCTAAGAGGACAGTCTGTAGTCCACAATCTGAGAGGACAAAGGACACCCTCAGAGGACAGAGGACTGTCTGAGAGGACAGAAACTGTAGTTCACAGTCTGAGAGGACAGTCTGTAGTACACAGTCTGAGGGGACAGAGGACAGTCTGAGAGAACAGAAGACAGTCTGAGAAGACAGAGGACAATCTGAGAGGACAGAGACTGTAGTTCACAGTCTTAGTGGACAGAGGACAGCCTGAAAGGACAGAGGACAGCCTGAAAGGACAGAGGACAGCCTGAGAGGACAGAGGACAGCCTGAGAGGACAGAGGACAGCCTGAGAGGACAGAGGAAAGTCTGAGAGGACAGAGACTGTAGTCCACAGTCTGAAAGGAAAGAGGAAAGTCTGCAAGGACGAAGGCCATAGTCCACAATCTGAGAGGACAGGGGACAGTCTGTAGTCCAGAGTCTGAGAAGACAGAGGACAGTCTGAGAGGACAAAGACCATAGTCCACAGTCTGAGAGCACAGGGGACAGTCTGAGAGGACAGTCTGTAGTCCACAGTATGAAAGGACAGAGGACAGTCCGAGAGGACAAAGGACATTCAAAGAGGAGAGTCTGTAGTCCACAGTCTGAAAGGACAGAGGACAGCCTGAAAGGACAGAGGACAGCCTGAAAGGACAGAGGACAGCCTGAGAGGACAGAGACTGTAGTCCACAGTCTGAGAGGACGAAGGCCATAGTCCACAGTCTGAGAGGACAGAGGACAGTCCGAGAGGACAGAGGACATTCTAAGAGGACAGTCTGTAGTCCACAGTCTGAGTGGACAGAGGACACTCTGAGGCCAGAGACTGTAGTCCACAATCTAATAGGACAGAGGACAGTCTGAGGGGACAAAGGACAGCCTGAGAGGACAGAGGACATTCTAAGAGGACAGTCTGTAGTCCACAGTCTGAGAGGACAGAGGAGAGTCTTCGGGGACAGAGGACAGTCTGAGAGGACAGAGGACAGTCTGAGAGGACAGAGGATGATCTGAGAGGACAGAGGATGATCTGAGAGGACAGAGACCGTAGTCCACAGTTTGAGAGGACAGAGGACAGTCTGAGAGGACAGTCTGAGAGGACACTCTGTAGTCCACAGTCTGAGAGGACAGAAGACTCTTTGAAAGGACAGTCTGTAGTCCACAGACTGGAAAGACAGTGGACAGTCTGAGAGGACAGAGGACATTCTCAAAGGGCAAAGACTGTAGTACACAGTCTTAGAGGACAGAGGACAGTCTCAGAGGACAAAGACTGTAGTCCACAGTCTGAGAGGACAGAGACAGTCTCAGAGGACAAAGGCTGTAATCCACAGTCTGATAAGACAGAGGACAGTCTTTAGTCCAAAGTCTGTAAGGACAGAGGGCATTCTCAGAGGACAGTCTGTAGTCCACAGACTGAGAGGACAGAGGACAGTCTGAGAGGACAGTCTGTAGTCCAAAGTCTGAAAGGACAGAGGACATTCTCAGAGGACAGTCTGTAGTCCACAGTCTGAGAGGACAGAGGACAGTCTGAGAGGACAAAGGCCATAGTCCACAGTCTGAGAGGACAGGGGACAGTCCGAGAGGACAGAGGACATTGTAAGAAGACAGTCTGTAGTCCACAGTCTGAGAGGACAGAGGCCATAGTCCACAGTTTGAGAGGACAGAGAACAGTCTGAGAGGACACTCTGTAGTCCAGAGAGTGGAAAGACAGTGGACAGTCTGAGAGGACAGTGGACATTCTCAGAGGACAAAGACTGTAGTCCACAGCCTGAGAGGACAGAGGACAGTCTGAGAGGACAAAGACTGTAGTCCACAGTTTGAGAGGACAGAGGACAGTCTCAGAGGACAGTCTGTAGTCCAAAGTCTAAAAGGACAGAGGACATTCTCAGAGGACAGTCTGTAGTCCACAGTCTGAGAAGACAGAGGACAGTCTGAGAGGACGAAGGCCATAGTCCACAGTCTGAGAGGACAGAGGACAGTCCGAGAGGACAGAGGACATTCTAAGAGGACAGTCTGTAGTCCACAGTCTGAGTGGACAGAGGACACTCTGAGGACAGAGACTGTAGTCAACAGTCTAATAGGACAGAGGACAGTCTGAGGGGACAGAGGACAGCCTGAGAGGACAGAGGATAGTCTGAGAGGACAGAGGACAGCCTGAGTGGACAGAGGAAAGTCTGAGAGGACAGAGGACATTCTCAGAGGACTATCTGTAGTTCACAGTCTGGGCGGACAGAGGACAGTCTGAGAGGACAAGGACTAGCAGTAGTCCACAGTCTTAGAGGACAGAGGAGAGTCTGAGAGGACAAAGACTGTAGTCCACAGTCTGAGAGGACAGAGGACAGTCTCAGAGGACAGTCCACAGTCTGAAAGGACAGAGGACATTCTCAGAGGACAGTCTGTAGTCCACAGTCTGAGAAGACAGAGGACAGTCTGAGAGGACGAAGGCCATAGTCCACAGTCTGAGAGGACAGAGGACAGTCTCAGGGGACAGTCTGTAGTCCACAGTCTGAGAAGACAGAGGACAGTCTGAGAGGACGAAGGCCATAGTCCACAGTCTGAGAGGACAGAGGACAGTCCGAGAGGACAGAGGACATACTAAGAGGACAGTCTGTAGTCCACAGTCTGAGTGGATAGAGGACACTCTGAGGACAGAGACTGTAGTCCACAGTCTAATAGGACAGAGGACAGTCTGAGGGGACAGAGGACAGCCTGAGAGGACAGAGGATAGTCTGAGAGGACAGAGGAGAGTCTTCGGGGACAGAGGACAGTCTGAGAAGACAGAGGACAGACTGAGTGGACAGAGGAAAGTCTGAGAGGACAGAGACTGTAGTCCACAGTTTGAGAAGACAGAGGACAGTCCGAGAGGACAGAGGACGATCTGAGAGGACAGAGGACATTCTAAGAGGACAGTCTGTAGTCCACAGTCTGAGTGGACAGAGGACACTCTGAGGACAGAGACTGTAGTCCACAGTCTAATAGGACAGAGGACAGTCTGAGGGGACAGAGGACAGCCTGAGAGGAGAGAGGACAGTCTGAGAGGACAGAGGATGATCTGAGAGGACAGAGGATGATCTGAGAGGACAGAAGACAGTGTGAGAAGACAGAGGACAGTCTGAGGGGACAAAGGCTGTAGTCCACAGACTGGAAAGACAGTGGACAGTCTGAGAGGACAAGGACATTCTCAGAGGACAAAGACTTTAGTACACAGTCTTAGAGGACAGAGGACAGTCTCAGAGGACAAAGACTAGTCCACAGTTTGAGAGGACAGAGGACAGTCTCAGAGGACAGTCTGTAGTCCAAAGTCTGAAAGGACAGAGGACATTCTCAGAGGACAGTCTGTAGGCCAAAGTCTGAGGGGACAAAGGCCGTAGTCCACAGTCTGGGCGGACAGAGGACAGTCTGAGAGGACAGAGGACAGTCTCAGAGGACAAAGACTGTAGTCCACAGTCTGAGAGGACAGAGACAGTTTCAGAGGACAAAAGCTGTAATCCACAGTCTGAGAGGACAGAAGACTCTTTGAAAGGACAGAAGACAGTCTGAGAAAACAGTCTGTAGTCCACAAACTGGAAAGACAGTGGACAGTCTCAGAGGACAGAGGACATTCTCAGAGGACTATCTGTTGTCCACAGTCTGGGCGGACAGAGGACAGTCTGAAAGGACAAAGACTAGTAGTAGTCCACAGTCTTAGAGGACAGAGGACAGTCTCAGAGGACAAAGACTGTAGTCCACAGTCTGAGTGGACAAAGATTGTAGTCCACAGTCTAAGAGGACAGAGGACAGTCTGAGAGGACAGAGGACAGTCTGAGAGGACGAAGGCCATAGTCCACTGTCTGAGAGAACAGAGGACAGTCCGAAAGGACAGAGGACATTCTAAGAGGACAGTCTGTAGTCCACAGTCTGAGTGGACAGAGGACACTCTGAGGACAGAGACTGTAGTCCACAGTCTGAAAAAACAGAGGACAGTCTAAGAAGACAGAGGACAGTCCGAGAAGACAGAGGACGATCTGAGAGGACAGAGACTGTAGTCCACAGTCAGAGAGAACAGAGCACAGTCTGAGGGGACAGAGGACAGTGTGAGAAGACAGAGGACAGTCTGAAAGGACAAAGGCTGTAGTCCACAGACTGGAAAGACAGTGGACAGTCTGAGAGGACAGAGGACATTCTCAGAGGACTATCTGTAGTCCACAGTCTGAGAGGACAGAGACAGTTTCAGAGGACAAAGGCTGTAATCCACAGTCTGAGAGGACAAAGACTGTAGTCCACAGTCTGAGAGGACAAAGGACAGTCTGAGAGGACAAAGACTGTAGTCCACAGTCTGAGAAGACAGAAGACTCTTTGAAAGGACAGAAGACAGTCTGAGAGGACAGTCTGTAGTCCACAAACTGGAAAGACAGTGGACAGTCTCAGAGGACTGTCTGTTGTCCACAGTCTGGGCGGACAGAGGACAGTCTCAGAGGACAAAGACTGTAGTCCACAGTCTGAGAAGACAGTGGACAGTCTCAGAGGACAGAGGACATTCTCAGAGGACTGTCTGTTGTCCACTGTCTGAAAGGACAGAGGACAGTCTCAGAGGACAAAGGCTGTAGTCCACAGTCTGAGAGGACAAAGACTGTAGTCCACAGTCTGAAAGAACAGAGGAAAGTCTAAGAAGACAGAGGACAGTCCGAGAGGACAGAGGACGATCTGAGAGGACAGAGGACATTCTAAGAGGACAGTCTGTAGTCCACAGTCTGAGGGGACAGAGGACAGTCTGAGAGGACAGAGGATGATCTGAGAGGACAGAGGACAGTCTGAGAAGACATAGGACGATCTGAGAGGACAGAGAATAGTCTGAGAGGACAGAGGAGAGTCTTCGGGGACAGAGGACAGTCTGAGAGGACAGAGGACAGTCTGAGAGGACAGAGGATGATCTGAGAGGACAGAGGACAGTCTGAGAAGACATAGGACGATCTGAGAGGACAGAGACTGTAGTCCACAGTTTGAAAGGACAGAGGACAGTCTGAGAGGACAGTCTGAGAGGACACTGTAGTCCACAGTCTGAGAGGACAGAAGACTCTTTGAAAGGACAGTCTGTAGTCCACAGACTGGAAAGACAGTGGACAGTCTGAGAGGACAAGGACATTCTCTGAGGACAAAGACTGTAGTACACAGTCTTAGAGGACAGAGGACAGTCTCAGAGGACAAAGACTGTAGTCCACAGTTTGAGAGGACAGAGACAGTCTCAGAGGACAAAGGCTGTAATCCACAGTCTGATAAGATAGAGGACAGTCTCAGAGGACAGTCGGTAGTCCAAAGTCTGAAAGGACAGAGGACATTCTCAGAGGACAGTCTGTAGGCCAAAGTCTGAAAGGACAGAGGACAGTCTGAGAGGACAAAGGACATTGTAAGAGGACAGTCTGTAGTCCACAGTCTGAGGGGACAAAGGCTGTAGTCCACAGTCTGGGCGGACAGAGGACAGTCTGAGAGGACAGAGGACAGTCTCAGAGGACAAAGACTGTAGTCCACAGTCTGAGAGGACAGAGACAGTTTCAGAGGACAAAAGCTGTAATCCACAGTCTGAGAGGACAGAAGACTCTTTGAAAGGACAGAAGACAGTCTGAGAGGACAGTCTGTAGTCCACAAACTGGAAAGACAGTGGACAGTCTCAGAGGACAGAGGACATTCTCAGAGGACTATCTGTTGTCCACAGTCTGGGCGGACAGAGGACAGTCTGAAAAGACAAAGACTAGTAGTAGTCCACAGTCTTAGAGGACAGAGGACAGTCTCAGAGGACAAAGACTGTAGTCCACAGTCTGAGAGGACACAGATTGTAGTCCACAGTCTGAGAGGACAGAGGACAGTCCGAGAAGACAGAGGACGATCTGAGAGGACGAAGGCCATAGTCCACTGTCTGAGAGAACAGAGGACAGTCCGAAAGGACAGAGGACATTCTAAGAGGACAGTCTGTAGTCCACAGTCTGAGTGGACAGAGGACACTCTGAGGACAGAGACTGTAGTCCACAGTCTGAAAAAACAGAGGACAGTCTAAGAGGACAGAGGACAGTCCGAGAGGACAGAGGACGATCTGAGAGGACAGAGACTGTAGTCCACAGTCAGAGAGAACAGAGCACAGTCTGAGGGGACAGAGGACAGTGTGAGAAGACAGAGGACAGTCTGAGGGGACAAAGGCTGTAGTCCACAGACTGGAAAGACAGTGGACAGTCTGAGAGGACAGAGGACATTCTCAGAGGACTATCTGTAGTCCACAGTCTGGGCGGACAGAGGACAGTCTGAGAGGACAGAGGACAGTCTCAGAGGACAAAGACTGTAGTCCACAGTCTGAGAGGACAGAGACAGTTTCAGAGGACAAAGGCTGTAATCCACAGTCTGAGAGGACAAAGACTGTAGTCCACAGTCTGAGAGGACAAAGGACAGTCTGAGAGGACAGTCTGTAGTCCACAAACTGGAAAGACAGTGGACAGTCTCAGAGGACTGTCTGTTGTCCACAGTCTGGGCGGACAAAGGACAGTCTCAGAGGACAAAGACTGTAGTCCACAGTCTGAGAAGACAGTGGACAGTCTCAGAGGACAGAGGACATTCTCAGAGGACTGTCTGTTGTCCACTGTCTGAAAGGACAGAGGACAGTCTCAGAGGACAAAGGCTGTAGTCCACAGTCTGAGAGGACAGAGGACACTCTGAGGACAGAGACTGTAGTCCACAGTCTGAAAAAACAGAGGACAGTCTAAGAAGACAGAGGACGATCTGAGAGGACAGAGGACGATCTGAGAGGACAGAGGACAGTCTGAGAAGACATAGGACGATCTGAGAGGACAGAGACTGTAGTCCACAGTTTGAAAGGACAGAGGACAGCCTGAGAGGACAGAGGATAGTCTGAGAGGACAGAGGAGAGTCTTCGGGGACAGAGGACAGTCTGAGAGGACAGAGGACAGTCTGAGAGGACAGAGGATGATCTGAGAGGACAGAGGACAGTCTGAGAAGACATAGGACGATCTGAGAGGACAGAGACTGTAGTCCACAGTTTGAAAGGACAGAAGACTCTTTGAATGGACAGTCTGTAGTCCACAGACTGGAAAGACAGTGGACAGTCTGAGAGGACAAGGACATTCTCAGAGGACAAAGACTGTAGTACACAGTCTTAGAGGACAGAGGACAGTCTGAGAGGACAAGGACATTCTCAGAGCACAAAGACTGTAGTACACAGTCTTAGAGGACAGAGGACAGTCTCAGAGGACAAAGGCTGTAATCCACAGTCTGATAAGACAGAGGACAGTCTCAGAGGACAAAGGCTGTAATCCACAGTCTGATAAGACAGAGGACAGTCTCAGAGGACAGTCTGTAGTCCACAGTCTGAAAGGACAGAGGACAGTCTCAGAGGACAGTCTGTAGGCCAAAGTCTGAACGGACAGAGGACAGTCTGAGAGGACAGTCTGTAGTCCACAGTCTGAGAAAACAGAGGACAGTCTGAGAGGACAAAGGCCATAGTCCACAGTCTGAGAGGACAGGGGACAGTCCGAGAGGACAGAGGACATTGTAAGAGGACAGTCTGTAGTCCACAGTCTGAGGGGACAGAGGAAAGCTTGAGAGGACAGAGGACAGTCTGTAGTCCACAGTCTGAAAGAACAGAGGAAAGTCTAAGAAGACAGAGGACAGTCCGAGAGGACAGAGGACGATCTGAGAGGACAGAAGACATTCTAAGAGGACAGTCTGTAGTCCACAGTCTGAGGGGACAGAGGACAGCCTGAGAGGACAGAGGATAGTCTGAGAGGACAGAGGAGAGTCTTCGGGGACAGAGGACAGTCTGAGAGGACAGAGGACAGTCTGAGAGGACAGAGGATGATCTGAGAGGACAGAGGACAGTCTGAGAAGACAGAGGACGATCTGAGAGGACAGAGACTGTAGTCCACAGTTTGAGAGGACAGAGGACAGTCTGAGAGGACAGTCTGAGAGGACACTGTAGTCCACAGTCTGAGAGGACAGAAGACTCTTTGAAAGGACAGTCTGTAGTCCACAGACTGGAAAGACAGTGGACAGTCTGAGAGGACAAGGACATTCTCAGAGGACAAAGACTGTAGTACACAGTCTTAGAGGACAGAGGACAGTCTCAGAGGACAAAGACTGTAGTCCACAGTTTGAGAGGACAGAGGACAGTCTGAGAGGACAAGGACATTCTCAGAGCACAAAGACTGTAGTACACAGTCTTAGAGGACAGAGGACAGTCTCAGAGGACAAAGACTGTAGTCCACAGTTAGAGAGGACAGAGACAGTCTCAGAGGACAATGGCTGTAATCCACAGTCTGATAAGACAGAGGACAGTCTCAGAGGACAGTCTGTAGGCCAAAGTCTGAGGGGACAGAGGAAAGCCTGAGAGGACAGAGGACAGTCTGTAGTCCACAGTCTGAGAAGACAGAGGACAGTCTCAGGGGACAAAGGCTATTGTCCACAGTCTGAGAAGAAAGAGGACAGTCTGAGAGGACAAAGGCCATAGTCCACAGTTTGAGAGAACAGAGGACAGTCTGAGAGGACAGTGGACATTCTCAGAGGAGAAAGACTGTAGTCCACAGCCTGAGAGGACAGAGGACAGTCTGAGAGGACAAAGACTGTAGTCCACAGTCTGAGAGGACAGAGGACAGTCTCAGAGGACAGTCTGTAGTCCAAAGTCTAAAAGGACAGAGGACATTCTCAGAGGACAGCCTGTAGTCCACAGTCTGAGAAGACAGAGGACAGTCTGACAGGACAAAGACTGTAGTCCACAGTCTGAGAGGACAGAGGACAGTCCGAGAGGACAGAGGACATTCTAAGAGGACAGTCTGTAGTCCACTGTCTGAGTGGACAGAGGACACTCTGAGGACAGAGACTGTAGTCAACAGTCTAATAGGACAGAGGACAGTCTGAGAGGACAAGGACAGTCTGAGAGGACAAGGACTAGCAGTAGTCCACAGTCTTAGAGGACAGAGGACAGTCTGAGAGGACAAAGGCCATAGTCCACAGTTTGAGAGAACAGAGGACAGTCTGAGAGGACAGAGGACAGCCTGAGAGGACAGAGGACAGTCTGAGAGGACAAGGACTAGCAGTAGTCCACAGTCTTAGAGGACAGAGGACAGTCTGAGAGGACAAAGGCCATAGTCCACAGTTTGAGAGGACAGAGGACAGTCTCAGAGGACAGTCTGTAGTCTACAGTCTGAGAAGACAGAGGACAGTCTGAGGGGACAGAGGACAGCCTGAGAGGACAGAGGACACTCTGAGAGGACAAGGACTAGCAGTAGTCCACAGTCTTAGAGGACAGAGGACAGTCTGAGGGGACAGAGGACAGCCTGAGAGGACAGAGGACAGTCTGAGAGGACAAAGACTGTAGTCCACAGTCTGAAAGGACAGAGGACAGTCTCAGGGGACAAAGGCTGTAGTCCACAGTCTGAGAGAACAGGGGACAGTCCGAAAGGACAGAGGACATTCTAAGAGGACAGTCTGTAGTCGACAGTCTGAGTGGACAGAGGACACTCTGAGGACAGAGACTGTAGTCCACAGTCTGAAAGAACAGAGGACAGTCTAAGAAGACAGAGGACAGTCCGAGAGGACAGAGGACGATCTGAGAGGACAGTCCGAGAGGACAGAGGACAGTCTGAGAGGACACTCTGTAGTCCACAGTCTGAGAGGACAGAGACAGTCTCAGAGGACAAAGGCTGTAATCCACAGTCTGATAAGACAGAGGACATTCTAAGAGGACAGTCTGTAGTCCACATTATGAAAGAACAGAGGACAGTCTAAGAGGACAGAGGACAGTCCGAGAGGACAGAGGACGATCTGAGAGGACAGAGACTGTAGTCCACAGTCAGAGAGAACAGAGCACAGTCTGAGGGGACAGAGGACATTGTGAGAAGACAGAGGACAGTCTGAGGGGACAAAGGCTGTAGTCCACAGACTGGAAAGACAGTGGACAGTCTCAGAGGACAGAGGACATTCTCAGAGGACTATCTGTAGTCCACAGTCTGGGCGGACAGAGGACAGTCTGAGAGGACAGAGGACAGTCTCAGAGGACAAAGACTGTAGTCCACAGTCTGAGAGGACAGAGACAGTTTCAGAGGACAAAAGCTGTAATCCACAGTCCGAGAGGACAGAAGACTCTTTGAAAGGACAGAAGACAGTCTGAGAGGACAGTCTGTAGTCCACAAACTGGAAAGACAGTGGACAGTCTCAGAGGACAGAGGACATTCTCAAAGGACTATCTGTTGTCCACAGTCTGGGCGGACAGAGGACAGTCTGAAAGGACAAAGACTAGTAGTAGTCCACAGTCTTAGAGGACAGAGGACAGTCTCAGAGGACAAAGGCTGTAGTCCACAGTCTGAGAGGACAAAGACTGTAGTCCACAGTCTGAGAGGACAGAGGACAGTCTGAGAGGACGAAGGCCAAAGTCCACTGTCTGACAGAACAGAGGACAGTCCGAAAGGACAGAGGACATTCTAAGAGGACAGTCTGTAGTCCACAGTCTGAGTGGACAGAGGACACTCTGAGGACAGAGACTGTAGTCCACAGTCTAATAGGACAGAGGACAGTCTGAGGGGACAGAGGACAGCCTGAGAAGACAAAGGATAGTCTGAGAGGACAGAGGAGAGTCTTCGGGGACAGAGGACAGTCTGAGAGGACAGAGGACAGTCTGAGAGGACAGAGGATGATCTGAGAGGACAGAGGACAGTCTGAGAAGACAGAGGACGATCTGAGAGGACAGTCTGTAGTCCACAGACTGGAAAGACAGTGGACAGTCTGAGAGGACAAAGACTGTAGTCCACAGTCTGAGAGGACAGAGGACAGTCTCAGAGGACAAAGACTGTAGTCCACAGTCTGAGAAGACAAAGACTGTAGTCCACAGTCTGAGAGGACAGAGGACAGCCTGAGAGGACAGAGGAGAGTCTTCGGGGACAGAGGACAGTCTGAGAGGACAGAGGACAGTCCGAGAGGACAGAGGATAGTCTGAGTGGACAGAGGATAGTCTGAGAGGACAGAGGAGAGTCTTCGGGGACAGAGGACAGTCCGAGAGGACAGAGACTGTAGTCAACAGTCTAATAGGACAGAGGACAGTCTGAGTGGACAGAGGACACTTTGAGGACAGAGACTGTAGTCCACAGTCTAATAGGACAGAGGACAGTCTGAGGGGACAGAGGACAGCCTGAGAGGACAGAGGAGAGTCTTCGGGGACAGAGGACAGTCTGAGAGGACAGAGGACAGTCTGAGAGGACAGAGGATGATCTAAGAGGACAGAGGACAGTCTGAGAAGACAGAGGACGATCTGAGAGGACAGAGACTGTAGTCCACAGTTTGAGAGGACAGAGGACAGTCTGAGAGGACACTCTGTAGTCCACAGTCTTAGAGGACAGAGACAGTCTCAGAGGACAAAGGCTGTAATCCACAGTCTGATAAGACAGAGGACATTCTAAGAGGACAGTCTGTAGTCCACATTATGAAAGAACAGAGGACAGTCTAAGAGGACAGAGGACAGTCCGAGAGGACAGAGGACGATCTGAGAGGACAGAGGACAGTCCGAGAGGACAGAGGACATTCTAAGAGGACAGTCTGTAGTCCACAGTCTGAGTGGACAGAGGACACTCTGAGGACAGAGACTGTAGTCCACAGTCTGAGTGGACAGAGGACACTCTGAGGACAGAGACTGTAGTCCACAGTCTAATAGGACAGAGGACAGCCTGAGAGGACAGAGGATAGTCTGAGAGGACAGAGGAGAGTCTTCGGGGACAGAGGACAGTCTGAGAGGACAGAGGACAGTCTGAGAGGACAGAGGACAGTCTGAGAGGACAGTGGACATTCTCAGAGGACAAAGACTGTAGTCCACAGCCTGAGAGGACAGAGGACAGTCTGAGAGGACAAAGACTGTAGTCCACAGTCTGAGAGGACAGAGGACAGTCTCAGAGGACAGTCTGTAGTCCAAAGTCTAAAAGGACAGAGGACATTCTCAGAGGACAGCCTGTAGTCCACAGTCTGAGAAGACAGAGGACAGTCTGAGGACAAAGACTGTAGTCCACAGTCTGAGAGGACAGAGGACAGCCTGAGAGGACAGAGGACAGTCTGAGAGGACAAGGACTAGCAGTAGTCCACAGTCTTAGAGGACAGAAGACAGTCTGAGAGGACAAAGGCCATAGTCCACAGTTTGAGAGGACAGAGGACAGTCTCAGAGGACAGTCTGTAGTCCACAGTCTGAGAAGACAGAGGACAGTCTGAGTGGACAGAGGACAGCATGAGAGGACAGAGGACACTCTGAGAGGACAAGGACTAGCAGTAGTCCACAGTCTTAGAGGACAGAGGACAGTCCGAGGGGACAGAGGACAGCCTGAGAGGACAAAGACTGTAGTCCACAGTCTGAGAAGACAGAAAACAGTCTGAGGGGAAAGAGGACAGCCTGAGAGGACAGAGGACAGTCTGAGAGGACAAAGACTGTAGTCGACAGTCTGAGTGGACAGAGGACACTCTGAGGACAGAGACTGTAGTCCACAGTCTGAAAGAACAGAGGACAGTCTAAGAAGACAGAGGACAGTCCGAGAGGACAGAGGACGATCTGAGAGGACAGAGGACAGTCCGAGAGGACAGAGGACATTCTAAGAGAACAGTCTGTAGTCCACAGTCTGAGTGGACAGAGGACACTCTGAGGACAGAGACTGTAGTCCACAGTCTAATAGGACAGAGGACAGTCTGAGGGGACAGAGGACAGCCTGAGAGGACAGAGGATAGTCTGAGAGGACAGAGGAGAGTCTTCGGGGACAGAGGACAGTCTGAGAGGACAGAGGATGATCTGAGAGGACAGAGGACAGTCTGAGAAGACAGAGGACGATCTGAGAGGACAGAGACTGTAGACTCCACAGTTTGAGAGGACAGAGGACAGTCTGAGAGGACAGTCTGAGAGGACACTCTGTAGTCCACAGTCTGAGAGGACAGAGACAGTCTCAGAGGAAAAAAGGCTGTAATCCACAGTCTGATAAGACAGAGGACATTCTAAGAGGACAGTCTGTAGTCCACATTATGAAAGAACAGAGGACAGTCTAAGAGGACAGAGGACAGTCCGAGAGGACAGAGGACGATCTGAGAGGACAGAGACTGTAGTCCACAGTCAGAGAGAACAGAGCACAGTCTGAGGGGACAGAGGACAGTGTGAGAAGACAGAGGACAGTCTGAGGGGACAAAGGCTGTAGTCCACAGACTGGAAAGACAGTGGACAGTCTCAGAGGACAGAGGACAGTCTAAGAGGACAGTCTGTAGTCCACAGCCTGAGTGGACAGAGGACACTCTGAGGACAGAGACTGTAGTCAACAGTCTAATAGGACAGAGGACAGCCTGAGGGGACAGATGACAGCCTGAGAGGACAGAGGATAGTCTGAGAGGACAGAGGACAGTCTCAGAGGACAAAGACTGTAGTCCACAGTCTGAGAGGACAGAGGACAGTCTGAGAGGACGAAGGCCAAAGTCCACTGTCTGACAGAACAGAGGACAGTCCGAAAGGACAGAGGACATTCTAAGAGGACAGTCTGTAGTCCACAGTCTGAGTGGACAGAGGACACTCTGAGGACAGAGACTGTAGTCCACAGTCTGAAAGAACAGAGGACAGTCTAAGAAGACAGAGGACAGTCCGAGAGGACAGAGGACGATCTGAGAGGACAGAGGACAGTCCGAGAGGACAGAGGACATTCTAAGAGGACAGTCTGTAGTCCACAGTCTGAGTGGACAGAGGACACTCTGAGGACAGAGACTGTAGTCCACAGTCTAATAGGACAGAGGACAGCCTGAGAGGACAGAGGATAGTCTGAGAGGACAGAGGAGAGTCTTCGGGGACAGAGGACAGTCTGAGAGGACAGAGGACAGTCTGAGAGGACAGAGGATGATCTGAGAGGACAGAGGACAGTCTGAGAAGACAGAGGACGATCTGAGAGGACAGTCTGTAGTCCACAGACTGGAAAGACAGTGGACAGTCTGAGAGGACAGAGGACAGTCTGAGAGGACAAAGACTGTAGTCCACAGTCTGAGAAGACAATGACTGTAGTCCACAGTCTAATAGGACAGAGGACAGTCTGAGAGGACAGAGGACAGCCTGAGTGGACAGAGGACACTCTGAGGACAGAGACTGTAGTCCACAGTCTAATAGAACAGAGGACAGTCTGAGGGGACAGAGGACAGCCTGAGAGGACAGAGGATAGTCTGAGAGGACAGAGGAGAGTCTTCGGGGACAGAGGACAGTCTGAGAGGACAGAGGACAGTCTGAGAGGACAGAGGATGATCTGAGAGGACAGAGGACAGTCTGAGAAGACAGAGGACGATCTGAGAGGACAGAGACTGTAGTCCACAGTTTGAGAGGACAGAGAACAGTCTGAGAGGACAGTCTGAGAGGACACTCTGTAGTCCACAGTCTGATAAGACAGAGGACATTCTAAGAGGACAGTCTGTAGTCCACATTATGAAAGAACAGAGGACAGTCTAAGAGGACAGAGGACAGTCCGAGAGGACAGAGGACGATCTGAGAGGACAGAGACTGTAGTCCACAGTCAGAGAGAACAGAGCACAGTCTGAGTGGACAGAGGACAGTGTGAGAAGACAGAGGACAGTCTGAGGGGACAAAGGCTGTAGTCCACAGACTGGAAAGACAGTGGAAAGTCTCAGAGGACAGAGGACATTCTCAGAGGACTATCTGTAGTCCACAGTCTAGGCGGACAGAGGACAGTCTGAGAGGACAGAAGACAGTCTCAGAGGACAAAGACTGTAGTCCACAGTCTGAGAGGACAGAAGAGACTTTGAAAGGACAGAAGACAGTCTGAGAGGACAGTCTGTAGTCCACAAACTGGAAAGACAGTGGACAGTCTCAGAGGACAGAGGACATTCTCAGAGGACTATCTGTTGTCCACAGTCTGGGCGGACAGATGACAGTCTGAAAGGACAAAGACTAGTAGTAGTCCACAGTCTTAGAGGACAAAGACTGTAGTCCACAGTCTGAGAGGACAGAGGACAGTCTGAGAGGACAGAGGACAGTCTGAGAGGACAGAGGATCGTCTGAGAGGACAGAGGAGAGTCTTCGGGGACAGAGGAAAGTCTGAGAGGACAGAGAACATTGTAAGAGGACAGTCTGTAGTCCACAGTCTGAAAGAACAGAGGAAAGTCTAAGAAGACAGAGGACAGTCCGAAAGGACAGAGGACGATCTGAGAGGACAGAGAACATTCTAAGAGGACAGTCTGTAGTCCACAGTCTGAGGGGACAGAGGACAGCCTGAGAGGACAGAGGATCGTCTGAGAGGACAGAGGAGAGTCTTCGGGGACAGAGGACAGTCTGAGAGGACAGAGGACAGGCTGAGAGGACAGAGGATGATCTGAGAGGACAGAGGACAGTCTGAGAAGACAGAGGACGATCTGAGAGGACAGAGACTGTAGTCCACAGTTTGAGAGGACAGAGGACAGTCTGAGAGGACACTCTGTAGTCCACAGTCTGAGAGGACAGAAGACTCTTTGAAAGGACAGTCTGTAGTCCACAAACTGGAAAGACAGTGGACAGTCTGAGAGGACAGAGGACAGTCTCAGAGGACAAAGACTGTAGTCCACAGTTTGAGAGGACAGAGGACAGTCTGAGAGGACAAGGACATTCTCAGAGCACAAAGACTGTAGTCCACAGTTTGAGAGGACAGAGGACAGTCTCAGAGGACAGTCTGTAGTCCACAGTCTGAGTGGACAGAGGACACTCTGAGGACAGAGACTGTAGTCAACAGTCTAATAGGACAGAGGACAGTCTGAGGGGACAGAGGACAGCCTGAGAGGACAGAGGATAGTCTGAGAGGACAAAGGACAGTCTCAGAGGACAAAGACTGTAGTCCACAGTTTGAGAGGACAGAGGACAGTCTGAGAGGACACTCTGTAGTCCACAGTCTGAGAGGAAAGAAGACTCTTTGAAAGGACAGAAGACAGTCTGAGAGGACAGTCTGTAGTCCACAAACTGGAAAGACAGTGGACAGTCTCAGAGGACAGAGGACATTCTCAGAGGACTATCTGTTGTCCACAGTCTGGGCGGACAGAGGACAGTCTGAAAGGACAAAGACTAGTAGTAGTCCACAGTCTTAGAGGACAGAGGACAGTCTCAGAGGACAAAGACTGTAGTCCACAGTCTGAGAAGACATAGACAGTCTCAGAGGACAGTCTGTAGTCCACAGTCTGAGAGGACAAAGACTGTAGTCCACAGTCTGAGAGGACAGAGGACAGTCTGAGAGGACGAAGGCCATAGTCCACTGTCTGACAGAACAGAGGACAGTCCGAAAGGACAGAGGACATTCTAAGAGGACAGTCTGTAGTCCACAGTCTGAGTGGACAGAGGACACTCTGAGGACAGAGACTGTAGTCCACAGTCTGAAAGAACAGAGGACAGTCTAAGAAGACAGAGGACAGTCCGAGAGGACATAGGACGATCTGAGAGGACAGAGGACAGTCCGAGAGGACAGAGGACATTCTAAGAGGACAGTCTGTAGTCCACAGTCTGAGTGGACAGAGGACACTCTGAGGACAGAGACTGTAGTCCACAGTCTAATAGGACAGAGGACAGTCTGAGGGGACAGAGGACAGCCTGAGAGGACAGAGGATAGTCTGAGAGGACAGAGGAGAGTCTTCGGGGACAGAGGACAGTCTGAGAAGACAGAGGACAGTCTGAGAGGACAGAGGATGATCTGAGAGGACAGAGGACAGTCTGAGAAGACAGAGGACGATCTGAGAGGACAGAGTCTGTAGTCCACAGACTGGAAAAACAGTGGACAGTCTGAGTGGACAGAGGACAGTCTGAGAGGACAAAGACTGTAGTCCACAGTCTGAAAGGACAGAGGACAGTCTGAGAGGACAGAGGACAGTCTGAGAGGACGAAGGCCATAGTCCACTGTCTGAGAGAACAGAGGACAGTCCGAAAGGACAGAGGACATTCAAAGAGGACAGTCTGTAGTCCACAGTCTGAGTGGACAGAAGACACTCTGAGGACAGAGACTGTAGTCCACAGTCTAATAGGACAGAGGACAGTCTGAGGGGACAGAGGACAGCCTGAGAGAACAGAGGATAGTCTGAGAGGACAGAGGAGAGTCTTCGGGGACAGAGGACAGTCTGAGAAGACAGAGGACAGTCTGAGAGGACAGAGGATGATCTGAGAGGACAGAGGACAGTCTGAGAAGACAGAGGACGATCTGAGAGGACAGAGTCTGTAGTCCACAGACTGGAAAGACAGTGGACAGTCTGAGAGGACAGTGGACATTCTCAGAGGACAAAGACTGTAGTCCACAGCCTGAGAGGACAGAGGACAGTCTGAGAGGACAGAGACTGTAGTCAACAGTCTAATAGGACAGAGGACAGTCTGAGAGGACAGAGGACAGCCTGAGTGGACAGAGGACACTCTGAGGACAGAGACTGTAGTCCAAAGTCTAATAGGACAGAGGACAGTCTGAGTGGACAGAGGACAGTCTGAGAGGACAAAGACTGTAGTCCACAGTCTGAAAGGACAGAGGACAGTCTGAGAGGACAGAGGACAGTCTGAGAGGACGAAGGCCATAGTCCACTGTCTGAGAGAACAGAGGACAGTCCGAAAGGACAGAGGACATTCAAAGAGGACAGTCTGTAGTCCACAGTCTGAGTGGACAGAGGACACTCTGAGGACAGAGACTGTAGTCCACAGTCTGAATGAACAGAGGACAGTCTAAGAAGACAGAGGACAGTCCGAGAGGACAGAGGACGATCTGAGAGGACAGAGGACAGTCCGAAAAGACAGAGGACATTCTAAGAGGACAGTCTGTAGTCCACAGTCTGAGTGGACAGAGGACACTCTGAGGACAGAGACTGTAGTCCACAGTCTAATAGGACAGAGGACAGTCTGAGGGGACAGAGGACAGCCTGAGAGGACAGAGGATAGTCTTCGGGAACAGAGGAGAGTCTGAGAGAACAGAGGACAGTCTGAGAGGACAGAGGATGATCTGAGAGGACAGAGGACAGTCTGAGAAGACAGAGGACGATCTGAGAGGACAGAGACTGTAGTCCACAGTTTGAGAGGACAGAGGACAGTCTGAGAGGACAGTCTGAGAGGACACTCTGTAGTCCACAGTCTGAGAGGACAGAGACAGTCTCAGAGGACAAAGGCTGTAATCCACAGTCTGATAAGACAGAGGACATTCTAAGAGGACAGTCTGTAGTCCACATTATGAAAGAACAGAGGACAGTCTAAGAGGACAGAGGACAGTCCGAGAGGACAGAGGATGATCTGAGAAGACAGAGACTGTAGTCCACAGTCAGAGAGAACAGAGCACAGTCTGAGGGGACAGAGGACAGTGTGAGAAGACAGAGGACAGTCTGAGGGGACAAAGGCTGTAGTCCACAGACTGGAAAGACAGTGGACAGTCTCAGAGGACAGAGGACATTCTCAGAGGACTATCTGTAGTCCACAGTCTGGGCGGACAGAGGACAGTCTGAGAGGACAGAGGACAGTCTCAGAGGCCAAAGACTGTAGTCCACAGTCTGAGAGGACAGAGACAGTTTCAGAGGACAAAAGCTGTAATCCACAGTCTGATAAGACAGGGGACATTCTAAGAGGACAGTCTGTAGTCCACATTATGAAAGAACAGAGGACAGTCTAAGAGGACAGAGGACAGTCCGAGAGTACAGAGGACGATCTGAGAGGACAGAGACTGTAGTCCACAGTCAGAGAGAACAGAGCACAGTCTGAGGGGACAGAGGACAGTGTGAGAAGACAGAGGACAGTCTGAGGGGACAAAGGCTGTAGTCCACAGACTGGAAAGACAGTGGACAGTCTCAGAGGACAGAGGACATTCTCAGAGGACTATCTGTAGTCCACAGTCTGGGCGGACAGAGGACAGTCTGAGAAGACAGAGGACAGTCTGAGAGGACAGAGGATGATCTGAGAGGACAGAGGACAGTCTGAGAAGACAGAGGACGATCTGAGAGGACAGAGTCTGTAGTCCACAGACTGGAAAGACAGTGGACAGTCTGAGTGGACAGAGGACAGTCTGAGAGGACAAAGACTGTAGTCCACAGTCTGAAAGGACAGAGGACAGTCTGAGAGGACAGAGGACAGTCTGAGAGGACGAAGGCCATAGTCCACTGTCTGAGAGAACAGAGGACAGTCCGAAAGGACAGAGGACATTCAAAGAGGACAGTCTGTAGTCCACAGTCTGAGTGGACAGAGGACACTCTGAGGACAGAGACTGTAGTCCACAGTCTAATAGGACAGAGGACAGTCTGAGGGGACAGAGGACAGCCTGAGAGGACAGAGGATAGTCTGAGAGGACAGAGGAGAGTCTTCGGGGACAGAGGACAGTCTGAGAAGACAGAGGACAGTCTGAGAGGACAGAGGATGATCTGAGAGGACAGAGGACAGTCTGAGAAGACAGAGGACGATCTGAGAGGACAGAGTCTGTAGTCCACAGACTGGAAAGACAGTGGACAGTCTGAGAGGACAGTGGACATTCTCAGAGGACAAAGACTGTAGTCCACAGCCTGAGAGGACAGAGGACAGTCTGAGAGGACAGAGACTGTAGTCAACAGTCTAATAGGACAGAGGACAGTCTGAGAGGACAGAGGACAGCCTGAGTGGACAGAGGACACTCTGAGGACAGAGACTGTAGTCCAAAGTCTAATAGGACAGAGGACAGTCTGAGTGGACAGAGGACAGTCTGAGAGGACAAAGACTGTAGTCCACAGTCTGAAAGGACAGAGGACAGTCTGAGAGGACAGAGGACAGTCTGAGAGGACGAAGGCCATAGTCCACTGTCTGAGAGAACAGAGGACAGTCCGAAAGGACAGAGGACAGTCTAAGAAGACAGAGGACAGTCCGAGAGGACAGAGGACGATCTGAGAGGACAGAGGACAGTCCGAAAAGACAGAGGACATTCTAAGAGGACAGTCTGTAGTCCACAGTCTGAGTGGACAGAGGACACTCTGAGGACAGAGACTGTAGTCCACAGTCTAATAGGACAGAGGACAGTCTGAGGGGACAGAGGACAGCCTGAGAGGACAGAGGATAGTCTTCGGGAACAGAGGAGAGTCTTCGGGGACAGAGGACAGTCTGAGAGAACAGAGGACAGTCTGAGAGGACAGAGGATGATCTGAGAGGACAGAGGACAGTCTGAGAAGACAGAGGACGATCTGAGAGGACAGAGACTGTAGTCCACAGTTTGAGAGGACAGAGGACAGTCTGAGAGGACAGTCTGAGAGGACACTCTGTAGTCCACAGTCTGAGAGGACAGAGACAGTCTCAGAGGACAAAGGCTGTAATCCACAGTCTGATAAGACAGAGGACATTCTAAGAGGACAGTCTGTAGTCCACATTATGAAAGAACAGAGGACAGTCTAAGAGGACAGAGGACAGTCCGAGAGGACAGAGGACGATCTGAGAAGACAGAGACTGTAGTCCACAGTCAGAGAGAACAGAGCACAGTCTGAGGGGACAGAGGACAGTGTGAGAAGACAGAGGACAGTCTGAGGGGACAAAGGCTGTAGTCCACAGACTGGAAAGACAGTGGACAGTCTCAGAGGACAGAGGACATTCTCAGAGGACTATCTGTAGTCCACAGTCTGGGCGGACAGAGGACAGTCTGAGAGGACAGAGGACAGTCTCAGAGGCCAAAGACTGTAGTCCACAGTCTGAGAGGACAGAGACAGTTTCAGAGGACAAAAGCTGTAATCCACAATCTGATAAGACAGAGGACATTCTAAGAGGACAGTCTGTAGTCCACATTATGAAAGAACAGAGGACAGTCTAAGAGGACAGAGGACAGTCCGAGAGTACAGAGGACGATCTGAGAGGACAGAGACTGTAGTCCACAGTCAGAGAGAACAGAGCACAGTCTGAGGGGACAGAGGACAGTGTGAGAAGACAGAGGACAGTCTGAGGGGACAAAGGCTGTAGTCCACAGACTGGAAAGACAGTGGACAGTCTCAGAGGACAGAGGACATTCTCAGAGGACTATCTGTAGTCCACAGTCTGGGCGGACAGAGGACAGTCTGAGAGGACAGAGGACAGTCTCAGAGGACAAAGACTGTAGTCCACAGTCTGAGAGGACAGAGACAGTTTCAGAGGACAAAAGCTGTAATCCATAGTCTGAGAGGACAGAAGACTCTTTGAAAGGACAGAAGACAGTCTGAGAGGACAGTCTGTAGTCCACAAACTGGAAAGACAGTGGACAGTCTCAGAGGACAGAGGACATTCTCAGAGGACTATCTGTTGTCCACAGTATGAAAGAACAGAGGACAGTCTAAGAGGACAGAGGACAGTCCGAGAGGACAGAGGACGATCTGAGAGGACAGAGACTGTAGTCCACAGTCAGAGAGAACAGAGCACAGTCTGAGGGGACAGAGGACAGTGTGAGAAGACAGAGGACAGTCTGAGGGGACAAAGGCTGTAGTCCACAGACTGGAAAGACAGTGGACAGTCTCAGAGGACAGAGGACATTCTCAGAGGACTATCTGTAGTCCACAGTCTGGGCGGACAGAGGACAGTCTGAGAGGACAGAGGACAGTCTCAGAGGACAAAGACTGTAGTCCACAGTCTGAGAGGACAGAGAGAGTTTCAGAGGACAAAAGCTGTAATCCATAGTCTGAGAGGACAGAAGACTCTTTGAAAGGACAGAAGACAGTCTGAGAGGACAGTCTGTAGTCCACAAACTGGAAAGACAGTGGACAGTCTCAGAGGACAGAGGACATTCTCAGAGGACTATCTGTTGTCCACAGTCTGGGCGGACAGAGGACAGTCTGAAAGGACAAAGACTAGTAGTAGTCCACAGTCTTAGAGGACAGAGGACAGTCTCAGAGGACAAAGGCTGTAGTCCACAGTCTGAGAGGACAAAGACTGTAGTCCACAGTCTGAGTGGACAGAGGACACTCTGAGGACAGAGACTGTAGTCCACATTCTGAAAGAACAGAGGAAAGTCTAAGAAGACAGAGGACAGTCCGAGAGGACAAAGGCTGTAGTCCACAGTCTGAGAGGACAAAGACTGTAGTCCACAGTCTGAAAAAACAGAGGACAGTCTAAGAAGACAGAGGACAGTCCGAGAGGACAGAGGACGATCTGAGAGGACAGAGGACATTCTAAAAGGACAGTCTGTAGTCCACAGTCTGAGGGGACAGAGGACAGCCTGAGAGGACAGAGGATAGTCTGAGAGGACAGAGGAGAGTCTTCGGGGACAGAGGACAGTCTGAGAGGACAGAGGACAGTCTGAGAGGACAGAGGATGATCTGAGAGGACAGAGGACAGTGTGAGAAGACAGAGGACAGTCTGAGAAGACATAGGACGATCTGAGAGGACAGAGACTGTAGTCCACAGTCTGAGAGGACAGAAGACTCTTTGAAAGGACAGTCTGTAGTCCACAGACTGGAAAGACAGTGGACAGTCTCAGAGGACAAAGGCTGTAGTCCACAGTCTGAGAGGACAAAGACTGTAGTCCACAGTCTGAGAGGACAGAGGACAGTCTCAGAGGACAGTCTGTAGTCCAATGTCTAAAAGAACAGAGGACATTCTCAGAGGACAAAGACTGTAGTCCACAGTCTGAGAAGACAAAGACTGTAGTCCACAGTCTGAGAGGACAGAGGACAGCCTGAGAGGACAGAGGAGAGTCTTCGGGGACAGAGGACAGTCTGAGAGGACAGAGGACAGTCCGAGAAGACAGAGAATTGTCTGAGAGGACGTAGGCCATAGTCCACAGTCTGAGAGGACAGAGGACAGTCTGAGAGGACAGTCTGAGAGGACACTCTGTAGTCCACAGTCTGAGAGGACAGAGACAGTCTCAGAGGACAAAGGCTGTAATCCACAGTCTGATAAGACAGATGACATTCTAAGAGGACAGAGGACGATCTGAGAGGACAGAGGACGATCTGAGAGGACAGAGACTGTAGTCCACAGTCAGAGAGAACACAGCACAGTCTGAGGGGACAGAGGACAGTGTGAGAAGACAGAGGACAGTCTGAGGGGACAAAGGCTGTAGTCCACAGACTGGAAAGACAGTGGACAGTCTCAGAGGACAGAGGACATTCTCAGAGGACTATCTGTAGTCCACAGTCTGGGTGGACAGAGGACAGTCTGAGAGGACAGAGGACAGTCTCAGAGGACAAAGACTGTAGTCCACAGTCTGAGAGGACAGAGACAGTTTCAGAGGACAAAAGCTGTAATCCACAGTCTGAGAGGACAGAAGACTCTTTGAAAGGACAGAAGACAGTCTGAGAGGACAGTCTGTAGTCCACAAACTGGAAAGACAGTGGACAGTCTCAGAGGACAGAGGACATTCTCAGAGGACTATCTGTTGTCCACAGTCTGGGCGGAAAGAGGACAGTCTGAAAGACAAAGACTACTAGTAGTCCACAGTCTTAGAGGACAGAGGACAGTCTCAGAGGACAAAGACTGTAGTCCACAGTCTGAGAAGACATAGATAGTCTCAGAGGACAGTCTGTAGTCCACTGTCTGAAAGGACAGAGGACAGTCTCAGAGGACAAAGGCTGTAGTCCACAGTCTGAGAGGACAAAGACTGTAGCCCACTGTCTGACAGAACAGAGGACAGTCTGAAAGAACAGAGGACAGTCTAAGAAGACAGAGGACAGTCCGAGAGGACAGAGGACGATCTGAGAGGACAGAGGACAGTCCGAGAGGACAGAGGACATTCTAAGAGAACAGTCTGTAGTCCACAGTCTGAGTGGACAGAGGACACTCTGAGGACAGAGACTGTATTCCACAGTCTAATAGGACAGAGGACAGTCTGAGGGGA
This sequence comes from Bostrychus sinensis, assembly GCA_020698575.1. NCBI lineage: Eukaryota > Metazoa > Chordata > Actinopteri > Gobiiformes > Eleotridae > Bostrychus > Bostrychus sinensis. Next base: position 36,378,103 of record CM036240.1, read on the forward strand.
CAGAGGACAGCCTGAGAGGACAGAGGATAGCCTGAGAGGACAGAGGAGAGTCTTCGGGGACAGAGGACAGTCTGAGAGGACAGAGGACAGTCTGAGAGGACAGAGGATGATCTGAGAGGACAGAGGACAGTCTGAGAAGACAGAGGACGATCTGAGAGGACAGTCTGTAGTCCACAGACTGGAAAGACAGTGGACAGTCTGAGAGGACAGTGGACATTCTCAGAGGACAAAGACTGTAGTCCACAGCCTGAGAGGACAGAGGACAGTCTGAGAGGACAAAGACTGTAGTCCACAGTCTGAGAGGACAGAGGACAGTCTCAGAGGACAGTCTGTAGTCCAAAGTCTAAAAGAACAGAGGACATTCTCAGAGGACAAAGACTGTAGTCCACAGTCCGAGAGGACAGAGGATAGTCTGAGTGGACAGAGGACACTCTGAGGACAGAGACTGTAGTCCACAGTCTAATAGGACAGAGGACAGTCTGAGGGGACAGAGGACAGCCTGAGTGGACAGAGGACACTCTGAGGACAGAGACTGTAGTCCACAGTCTAATAGGACAGAGGACAGTCTGAGGGGACAGAGGACAGCCTGAGAGGACAGAGGATAGTCTGAGAGGACAGAGGATGATCTGAGAGGACAGAGGACAGTCTGAGAAGACAGAGGACGATCTGAGAGGACAGTCTGTAGTCCACAGACTGGAAAGACAGTGGACAGTCTGAGAGGACAGTGGACATTCTCAGAGGACAAAGACTGTAGTCAACAGTATGACAGGACAGAGGACAGTCCGAGAGGACAGAGGACAGTCCGAGAGGACAGAGACTGTAGTCAACAGTCTAATAGGACAGAGGACAGTCTGAGAGGACAGAGGACAGCCTGAGTGGACAGAGGACAGTCCGAGAGGACAGAGACTGTAGTCAACAGTCTAATAGGACAGAGGACAGTCTGAGAGGACAGAGGACAGCCTGAGTGGACAGAGGACAGTCTGAGAGGACAAAGACTGTAGTCCACAGTCTGAAAGGACAGAGGACAGTCTCAGAGGACAAAGGCTGTAGTCCACAGTATGACATGAAAGAGGACACTCCGAGAGGACAGAGGACATTCTAAGAGGAAAGTCTGTAGTCCACAGTCTGAGAAGACAGAGGACAGTCTCAGGGGACAAAGGCTGTAGTCCACAGTCTGAGAGGACGAAGGCCATAGTCCACTGTCTGAGAGAACAGAGGACAGTCCGAAAGGACAGAGGACATTCTAAGAGGACAGTCTGTATTCCACATTATGAAAGAACAGAGGACAGTCTAAGAGGACAGAGGACAGTCCGAGAGGACAGAGGACAATCTGAGAGGACAGAGGACAGTCTGAGAGGACGAAGGCCGTAGTCCACTGTCTGAGAGAACAGAGGACAGTCCGAAAGGACAGAGGACATTCTAAGAGGACAGTCTGTATTCCACATTATGAAAGAACAGAGGACAGTCTGAGAGGACAGAGGACATTCTAAGAGGACAGTCTGTAGTCCACAGTCTGAGTGGACAGAGGACACTCTGAGGACAGAGACTGTAGTCCACATTCTAATAGGACAGAGGACAGTCTGAGAGGACAGAGGACAGACTGAGAGGACAGAGACTGTAGTCCACAGTCTGAGAGGACAGAGGACAGTCCGAGAGGACAGAGGACGATCTGAGAGGACAGAGGAAAGTCCGAGAGGACAGAGGACAATCTCAGAGGACAAAGCCTGTAGTCCACAGTCTGAGAGGACAGAGGACAGTCTCAGAGGACAGTCTGTAGTCCAAAGTCTGAGAGGACAGGGGACAGTCTGAGAGGACAAAGGCTGTAGTCCACAGTATGTTAGGACAGAGGACAGTCCGAGAGGACAGAGGACATTCTAAGAGGAGAGTCTGTAGTCCACAGTCTGAGAGGACAGAGGACAGTCCGAGAGGACAGAGGACAGTCTGTAGTCCACATTATGAAAGGACAGAGGATGATCTGAGAGGACAGAAGACAGTCTCAGAGGACAGAGGACGATCTGAGAGGACAGAGACTATAGTCCACAGTCTGAGAGGACAGAGGACAGTCTGAGGGGACAGAGGACATCCTGAGAGGACAGCGGATAGCCTGAGAGGACAGAGGACAGTCTGAGAGGACGAGGGCCATAGTCCAGAGTCTGAGAGGACAGAGGACAATCCGAGAGGACAGAGGATAGTCTGAGAGGACGAAGGCCATAGTCCACTGTCTGAGAGGACAGAGGACATTCTAAGAGGACAGTCTTTAGTCCACAGTCTGAGTGGATAGAGGACACTCTGAGGACAGAGACTGTACTCCACAGTCTAATAGGACAGAGGACAGTCTCAGAGGACAGTCCACAGTCTGAAAGGACAGAGGAAAGTCTCAGAGGACAAAGGCTGTAGTCCACAGTCTCAGAGGACAAAGACTGTAGTCCACAGTATGACAGGACAGAGGACAGTCCGAGAGGACAGAGAACATTCTAAGAGGAGAGTCTGTACTCCACAGTCTGAGAAGACAGAGGACAGTCTCAGAGGACAAAGACTGTAGTCCACAGTCCGAGAGGACAGAGGACAGTCTGAGAGGACGAAGGCCATAGTCCACTGTCTGAGAGAACAGAGGACAGTCCGAAAGGACAGAGGACATTCTAAGAGGACAGTCTGTAGTCCACATTATGAAAGAACAGAGGACAGTCTAAGAGGACAGAGGACAGTCCGAGAGGACAGAGGACGATCTGAGAGGACAGAGGACAGTCCGAAAGGACAGAGGACAGTCTGAGAGGACGAAGGCCATAGTCCACAGTCTGAGAGGACAGAGGACATTCTAAGAGGACAGTCTGTAGTCCACAGTTTGAGTGGATAGAGGACACTCTGAGGACAGAGACTGTAGTCCACATTCTAATAGGACAGAGGACAGTCTGAGGGGACAGAGGACAGCCTGAGAGGACAGAGGATAGTCTGAGAGGACAGAGGACAGACTGAGTGGACAGAGGAAAGTCTGAGAGGACAGAGACTGTAGTCCACAGTCTGAGAGGACAGAGGACAGTCCGAGAGGACAGAGGACATTCTAAGAGGACAGTCTGTAGTCCACATTATGAAAGAACAGAGGACAGTCTAAGAGGACAGAGGACAGTCCGAGAGGACAGAGGACGATCTGAGAGGACAGAGACTGTAGTCCACAGTCTGAGAGGACAAAGACTGTAGTCCACAGTCTGAGAAGGCAGAGACAGTCTCAGAGGACAGTCCACAGTCTGAAAGCAAAGAGGACAGTCTCAGAGGACAAAGGCTGTAGTCCACAGTCTCAGAGGACAAAGACTGTAGTCAACAGTATGACAGGACAGAGGACAGTCCGAGAGGACAGAGGACATTCTAAGAGGAGAGTCTGTAGTCCACAGTCTGAGAAGACAGAGGACAGTCTGAGAGGACAGAGGACATTCTAAGAGGACAGTCTGTAGTCCACAGTCTTCGGGGACAGAGGACAGTCTGAGAGGACAGAGGATGATCTGAGAGGACAGAGGACAGTCTGAGGACAGAGACTGTAGTCCACAGTCTGAAAGAACAGAGGACAGTCTAAGAAGACAGAGGACAGTCTGAGAGGACAGAGGACAGTCCCAGAGGACAGAGGCCAGTCTGAGAGGACAGAGGACATTCTAAGAGGACAGTCTGTAGTACACAGTCTGAGTGGACAGAGGACACTCTGAGGACAGAGACTGTAGTCCACAGTCTGAAAGAACAGAGGACAGTCTAAGAAGACAGAGGACAGTCCGAGAGGACAGAGGGCGATCTGAGAGGACAGAGGACAGTCCGAGAGGACAGAGGACATTCTAAGAGGACAGTCTGTAGTCCACAGTCTGAGTGGACAGAGGACACTCTGAGGACAGAGACTGTAGTCCAAAGTCTAATAGGACAGAGGACAGTCTGAGGGGACAGAGGACATTCTAAGAGGACAGTCTGTAGTCCACAGTCTGAGAGGACAGAGGATGATCTGAGAGGACAGAGGACAGTCTGAGAAGACAGAGGACGATCTGAGAGGACAGAGACTGTAGTCCACAGTTTGAGGACAGAGGACAGTCTGAGAGGACACTCTGTAGTCCACAGTCTGAGAGGACAGAAGACTATTTGAAAGGACAGTCTGTAATCCACAGACTGGAAAGACAGTGGACAGTCTGACAGGACAGAGGACAGTCTGAGAGGACAGAGGACATTCTCAGAGGACAAAGATTGTAGTACACAGTCTTAGAGGACAGAGGACAGTCTCAGAGGACAAAGACTGTAATCCACAGTCTGTGCGGACAGAGGACAGTCTGAGAGGACAAAGACTGTAGTCCACAGTCTTAGAGGACAGAGGACAGTCTCAGAGGACAGAGGACGATCTGAGAGAACAGAGGACAGTCTGAGAGGACAGAGGATGATCTGAGAGGACAGAGACTTTAGTCCACAGTCTGAGAGAACAGAGGACAGTCTGAGAGGACAGAGGACATTCTGAGAGGACAGAGGACAGTCCGAGAGGACAGAGAATAGTCTCAGAGAACAGTCTGTAGTCCACAGTATGAGAGGACAAAGGACAGTCTGAAAGGACAAAGGCCATAGTCTGAGAGGACAGTGGACAGTCTCAGAGGACAAAGGATTTAGTCCATAGTCTGAGAGGACAGAGGACAGTCTGTAGTCCACAGACTGGAAAGACAGTGGACAGTCTCAGAGGACAGAGGCCGTAGTCCACAGTATGAGAGGACAGAGGACAGTCTGAGGGGAAAAAGGACAGTCTGAGAGGACAGTCTGAGAAGACAGAGGACAGTCTCAGAGGACAGAGATTTGAGTCCACAGACTGAGAGGACAGAGGACAGTCTCAGAGGACAGTCTGTAGTCCACAGTATGAGAAGACAGAGGACAGTCTGAGAGGACAGAAGACAGAGGACAGAGAAGTCTCAGAGGACAGTTTGTAGCCTACAGTCTGAGAGGACAGGGGACAGTCTGAGAGGACAGACTGTAGTCCACAGTATGAGAGGACAGAGGACAGTCTGAGAGGACAGAGGACAGAGGACAGAGAAGTCTCAGAGGACAGTTTGTAGTCTACAGTCTGAGAGGACAGGGGACAGTGTGAGAGGACAGACTGTAGTCCACAGTATGAGAGGACAGAGGACAGTCTGAGAGGACAGAAGTCAGAGGACAGAGAAGTCTCAGAGGACAGTTTGTAGTCCACAGTCTGAGAGGACAGAAGACTCTCTGAGAGGACAGAGGACAGTCTGAGAGGACAATGGCTGTAGTCCACAATTTGAGAGGACAGAGGACAGTCTGAGAGGACAAAGCTGTCTGAGCTCAGTTATCTTGCTTTCAAGGTATGAAATGGATTCATCAGTATGTGTTGGTGCAACAATAAGTTCAACAATATCTTTTAAATCCCTTAACACCAAACACGCAGGTTCATTTTCAGGCAGCAAATGTCCGATCAAAAATGGGAGACGTCGCAGAAAACTCCAATTTTCATAAGCATTGCCCTACACAGTTTTCCGAGGTAAGAAATTTGGTGGTACAATGTGAGGTGTACTTGTCTTATCTGACCACTTATATGGAAAGGCCAAAATTGCTTTATTCAGATCAACAATAGTAAACATTTTTTGGGAAATCCGTGCTGACAAGCAGTAAGCCAGCTCCACCAGCACAACACCCTCAAAGGCACCATGAGCTACATCAGGAGGAAAACCTCCTGAGTGTTTAAAATGAGTGAGGTGCTTGGTAAAAATACACTCTTGTTTAAATCCATTTGTCTATTTGTCTCTATAGCAGTTTTTACATGTTCACTAAGCAACTCTTTAGATTGCAGAGAAAAAGCATGAGAGACAACAATGTCAGACTCAAGGTCACATCTCTTTTCTGTGCAAAATCGACAAAAGAACTCAACTGAGAAACTTTTAACAAAGCCTACAATACTATGAGCTCCCAAGTTATCTGCTATAATACTCTGCACTCTACCTTTAACAAATAACCATACACTCTTAAAAAAAAATAGTTCTATATAGAATCTTTTAGGGTTCTATATTTCGTCACATATTTGGAACCATTTTCAGAGGGCCGTGGTTCTATATGGAACCATTTAAAAAGGGTTCATTTGAAAGGACGCCTTTTAAATGAAACCTTTTTTTTTTCATAATCATTAAATATAGGCCCCCAGAGGGTTCATCATCAAATTTCATTTTATTTTCCTCTTTTTTACATTTTAAATAATTTTTATTTAAAACTGTAACTTAAACATTTGATAAAAGATAAAACACAGCTTTAAAGAGTTTTACATTTTATTGGATCGAACATTTGCAAAAGCAAAGTATTTGCAGGTTTCTCTGATGTTTCTGTTTGCTGAATTTCAGTCTGAGGTTATAAAGGCCACATATGTCCATACAGAGTCTAGGGATGTTATTTTTTATCATTATGTGTCTCTAGTTGATACTCAGCGGAGGAGGATTAACTTATTATGTCTCTTTGTGAGGAACATGGTCACTGTATAATATACTATATTATTTCCTTTTGGGTTTTTTCTTAACTCTGTAAAATATTAATGTGTGGGCCTTATATAAGGAGGATATGACGCGCGCGGGCACGCGGAAGAGAGTGACGTCACACGTCGGCTGGGATCCCTGCCTGTGGCCTGGATGCTGCAGAAATAACTTTGCGGATTATAACTTACCTGTTTCCCTTTTTGGATGGATTTATTGTTTCTGCGGAGTACCTTGATTGTTGGGATCAATGCCAACCGGACTGTAGCACTGGATGCGCGGTACTGTGAGTAACCCGCGGCTTTCATTGCAAACTGTGCTGTGCTGTACAGCGTTGCCGTGCCTCGCGTGCGTGACTTTGGGACATGGGGAGGGGAACACGAGCCCGAACTATTTGGTGTTGTGTGGGTTGATACTTGTGTTTGTTTTTGGGAGCTGTATTTGGTTGGTATGGGTAGAAGAAGGGGATGCGCTCGAGCGTTGGGATGGAGTAGGGTTTCCACTTGTCGGAATTAAAAGGCTGGTATTGTGGCCAAAAGCAACTTTTATTTTGTTCTGATTATTTCCTCCCTGTTGATATCTGGTCCATCCGCGACCCTAGAATGCGTTGTAGCTTTGTCACTTTAGGAGTTGAAGTGCGTTGTTACAAGGTGATCCTCAGCAGTGTCCTCCTGTTAACTACAGTCTCTGTCCTCTCAGACTGTGGACTACAGACTGTCCTCTGAGACTGTCCTCTGTCATCTCAGATTGTCCTGTGTCCTCTCAGACTGTGGACTATGGCCAGATACCAAGACTTGTTTCCAGCTGCTAGACTTTTGCCAAAACACCACTCCCATGAACATTACCCTTATATGATAAAGCGTTTTGGTCATTTTGTTGCACTCTGGACACTTGGATTTGAAGCCAAACATAGTTACTTCAAACAATTTGTGCAGCATATTAGTTCTTATAAAAACATTCCACTGACACTAGCTTCAAGGCACCAATTCATGATAGCGTTTTACCTGAACTCATATGGGAAAGCCCATCTTGATGTACTCAGTGTGTCTTCAGTTCCCATTGATCTTTTGAGTCAAGAAATTATATTGGCTACAAAATCAAAATACCCTGATACATCTGAAGTGCATCTTGCCAAGTTGGCGTGGCATGGCATACAGTACAACAGAGGCATGATAGTTGTACATGGGTCAGCTTGAGGCATGCCAGAATTTGCTGAGTTTATGCAAATGTGTGTCATTGACAATAAGTTGTTCCTCATTGTAATTGTGCTATGCAGATGGTACACACACCACTACAGAGCCTTTGAAATAACCCTTTCACCAACAAGAGAAACCAAGCTTGTGCATCTTAAAGATCTTGCAGACATCTATCCTCTGACAGATTATATTGTTGATGGCCTTAAAAAGGCATATTATTTTTAAAGGTTGGTTAAATTGCTGTTTATTTGTCATTGTCTAGAAGTTCATAAACTGATTATTTCAAGGTAAACAACTAATATGTAGGGCTGAGCAGTTATATGAATTTGATAAATTTTGTAACCGAAAAGGCATTGTGTTTCTCCATTAAAAAGTCTTGATTGAAACATGGCTAATGATATGAAATTGGACCAATGTGTTTCAGCTCAAAGGCCTTCCTCAGGGTACCTGCATACTACTTGCCTATTTACTGTATGCAGACACATGTAGGTGCTTTAGTTTGCAAGTCTGCGTGCATTCCTTATGATTTAGTTGTCAGTATCATTTTTTTTTACCACATTTACTATGGTTTTTATTTGTAAACAACACACATAACATTACTTTCCTTATACCCCTCCCTATATAATGAACACACCTGTGTCCTGAGTTGGGCTGTGCACCCTGAGGAAGGCCTTTGAGCTGAAACACGTTGCATTTTTAATTCAATAACCATGTTTCAGTAAAGCTTTTTACTAGAGAAATAGTCAGAGCACCTTGGATTCAATCCTTTTTTATTTTTTTTTATTTTATACTCATATTTTTTAGATTTAGAAGAAAGAGTTCACCCTACATACTAAAAGTTATCCTTGTTGACAACACCTGCCAGAGGCTGACACTTTCAAATGGACTTGGTCCATGGTCTGTTCCTGAGCTAATGGAAGAAGTACCAGACCACACCAGTGTGGTTGACGTACAGCTTTAAACTTTTATTTATGGATCCACTCTTTGGTAACGAATTTATGAATTTGACCTCAAAATCAGAAGTACAGAACAGGGGCACAATAAGGGTGGTCAATTTCTCAGAAGCTGCAATCTAAGTATTTGTATTTATTTAAACTGATCTATGATCCCTGTGTGCCATAAATAGGCCCGACACATTAGTCTGAGAAACATCCCCATATCATGACGATCCGCCAGGTTTTACTGTCTTCACAGTGTCCTGGGGCCGGAACTCTGTGTTTGGGGGCCCTAGCCCTGACTTATTTCCTGCAATAAAGAGTTATTTTGACACAAAAGAAACATTGAAAGTCCTTTTCACTTTGGCCAGGTGCCCTTAGTGCAACACTCTCCATTTATATGGGTTTGGAGCCAGTGCATACCGGCTGAATTTTTTTGAACCACTGACTAATCACTTCATAAATGGGGAGCCCCAAAGAGTCATTTAGACACTAATATGCATGAATGAAAGAATCTATCCTGCTTGGTTAACTGTAACTATATACTATACTATGTAACAGCTCACCTTTATGAGTAGTGACAGACACCTGCCCATCTGGCATTATTTACACAAATAATACAAATCTAGTTTTGTATTTAACTGCACAAAATAGCAACAGAGTAATTATACTGTTGCTCAACTGAGCATAAGTGACTGCTTCGTAACATGTACATGTTCACATACTCACACGTATTTTATATTGCTGCACATTATACAGAGACAGACTGTATTAACCTGCTCTGTCAGTCTTTAAAGGGATTATATTATGCTTTTATTTATATTTTTAAGCCAATCTTGGCCACCTCTAGAACAGCACTGCATGTTTTACAACCTTTAAAAACATCATTTGACTAAAAGTTTTTTTTTTTCCAATAACAACTTTACTACAGCCATAAAGAAGCCAATGAAGAGACCAGCAGAGGGCAGCAGAGTACAAAGCTGTTACACTATTTTGAACAAAACCTTAGAAAAATAACTTTTTATTACCTTGAACTTTTTGTTTGATGCCATTTTACTATAAAATGAAAAATGTCTGTGAGGAATCAGTGGAAACAGAGCTGTACACTGTTTTTTGGAGAAATGAATGAGAGCAGACTGGATGTAGAGAGCTTGTTGATGGGTCAGTGCTTCCTGGACTGGGTGGAGGTTCGTGGGAGAGGCAGAGGTTTTTGAGGCGGAGGCCTCATAAACTCAAGACCAAAGAATCGAAGATTATTAAACGTGTAAGTGAACCAAAAAACTGCAGCTATGTTTTTGATGAAGGAACAACATTATAACATTGTCGAAAGCTTAAAAAAGTAAATGTTGCATAATTTAACCCCCTTTAAATGTGCTGTTCATGAACCCATCAACACAACCATGATCGTGGCAGTGATATGCAGCTCTGCACGTTAAACCTCTGGGAGACACATGGTGAAGGCATGTGCTTGGGCAAAGGATAATATATGCAGTATAAAATAGCAAAAGAAATTTCAAAATGTGACAATATTACACACACAACTCTTACAGCAACAAGAACTATAGAATTTCAGAAAGTAACAAACACATTCAAGTTTTGTAATTCAGTATTTGGATAAGTAATGTTTGTCATGAGAGCTGGAGTAAACTCTGACCACACAAAATGCAATAATATGGGTGCACTCTTTTTGGTTTAGAAACACAAAACAGAAAAAGCAAGATTTATTACTTGGTAAATTTCACCAAAGTTATTCAAGTGTGCTGAGTCATTGATTTGATCACTGCTATCCAAAGTTAAGTTGTGGAGTTGTTTTGGCTCATGATGCAAGTGGCTTGGGAGGTCCAGTGTCCATCTGGGAGCAGGCGGAGGTGGAGGGAGACGAGAGATAAAGCGCCTGGATGAAGTCACTTCTTCCCCCCACCCATCTCCTTCCTCCAACATGAGCAGTGAGCAGTGGTACCAGTGCTACCCAGAACTGGGGAATCTGTCCTGTACCATGCAGATCCCAGATCAGAGCATCTACATTTATGTGATCATGCTTTACACTTTTGCCATCTGCACCGGCATCCTCAACCTTATGGTCATCATCACTATCTCGCATTTCAGGCAAGTCGCAAGTGCTGACATCAGGTTTATTGTAATACATATACTCATTTTGTTTCTTTTCTCAGGCAGCTGCACTCCTCTCCTAACTTCATCCTCCTCAACTTGGCCGTCTCAGACTTCCTGATGTGCTGCGTGGTGATCCCAGTCCAAGGTTCCTTACCGTACTCTTGCTGGCGAGTTGGTGACATCCTGTGTGTACTGTATGCTGTCTTTAGCTTCGCGCTGGTTTCTGTATCAGTCGGAGGCATGATCCTTATCTCGATAGACCGCTACGTAGCCATTTGCGACCCCATGCACTACCCCACCCTGATGTGCAGGAGATCTGTTAGCATCGCCCTGATCGCCTGCTGGATCATCTCTGTCCTGTATGGCTTTGGGTATTATCATAACAATCTCATTATTCCGGGGCAGTATAAGAGGTGCGAAGGGAAATGCTACTTAAGGGTGACCCTTATTGTATTTTACATTGACCTGGCAGTGAACTTCTGCGGGCCCTTTGTGCTCATAATTATACTGTACTTGCGAGTTTTCTTTGTGGCAGTGTCGCAGGCCCGTGCCATGCGTTCTCAGGTTGCAGCCACCACACAGCAGCCGGCGGTGAACGCCAGGAAATCAGAGCTGAAGGCAGCGCGGAATCTGGGCTTTGTTGTGTTTCTCTTTCTTCTCTGCTACACGCCGAACTACATGGTTGATCTGCGAGGGAATATGAGCTATTATTTCAAGGTCTTCCTATTTAATTTGATCTATCTGAACTCATGTTTTAACCCCTTACTCTATGCGCTCCTGTATCCCTGGTTTAGGAGATCTGTGAAGCAGATAGTGACGTTTAGGATTTTGCAAAGTGGTTCACGAGATGCAAATGTACTATGATGACTTCAAGTGCAGTGTTAATATATGAAAAAGCATGTTACTGATAACCAATGTGTAATGAATTTGAAATAGCACTTTACACATTTAATATGACATTTGTAAACACTGAGGCATAGGGTTGAGAACCAAAAGGGCACAAGTGACATTCTGGGTTTTCTGAGATTTAGAAGACTTACAAATCAAATGAATGCTCTTGTTTTTACTGCCAAAAGATCACAATAAAAACAACTGGCTATCTCTGAACATAGGATTCAGACAGTGTGATAAATGGATATAAATGCTATACTGTTATGTCATATAGAAAAAGACATAAAATGCTGGAGCCCAAAAAGGTGAAATAACTATTATTACAAATAAAAAAAAATCGAAGTCAGTGGTTCTCAAACTGTGGTAAGGGTTCCACTGGTGATACTCAGGAGTCTTTTGCTGTTTTAGTCCTGCTGATAAATAAATTCTGCTTTCATAAATTTGATGTGAAGACCACTGCTTAGTCTTTGTTTAGGCCAAGTTTAGTCCTGGTTTAGTTCTAGATTTGTCCTGATTTAGTCCTAGTTATGTGCTGGCTTAGACCTTGTTTAGTCCTGCCTTGGACCTGGATTATTTCTGGTTTTAGTCTTGATTTGTCCTGGATTTTTTGGATTAGCGCTGAATTATTTCCACTTTAGTCTGATTTTAGTCTTTGTTCTGATTTAGTTCTAGTTTAGATTTGGTTTCATCCTGGATTAGCCCTGATTTAGTCCAGTTTTAGTCCTTTTTTAGTCCTGGATTAGTTCTAGTTCAGCTTGGGTTTAATCCTTGTTAAGTCCTGGCTGAGATTTAGTTGAGATGTGGTTTTGTCTTGTATTAGTTCCAGTTTAGTCCAGTTTTAGTCATTTTTAAGTCCTGGCTCAGATTTGGTTTAGTCCCAGTTTTAGTTCATGTCATGTCGTAGCTCTTCATTGTACACACTGCTAGTGTTGTTCTCTCTGAATGCAAATAGAGTTTTCCAGAGGTAATAGATTTTGCATTACACTTTTGAAATGAAAAGCTGTTTTTCACCAATAGAAAAGGCTCCCCCTGTGTATACACCGCCCATGTGGGAGTCAAAGATACCAAACCCAGTATTAGTGGATGGGAACAATTAGTCTACACAAAAGCACTTTTATCATCACTTGGCATTTTTAAATGTGGAAAATATAATTCATGTTAATGAAAAAGAGCAAAGTTTTATTAATACCTTTATTTAATCATAACATAAACTCTGTATGAGTATTTCTGTAACCTTATTCATTGCATTCCACTGTCCATGAATGTAAGTGATATACAATATATTATAAATAAAATGTATTTTGTCTCTCAATGTTTTAGTTTGTTTAGTTCACATATGCAAAATATATATATATATATATATAAATTCATGTCTAAATAATAAAAAAATAAAATTCTTAGTTTGAGAACCAAAACACAAAATCATCAAACATCTTGATGTAAAACATATTTTTTTGTTAATAAATCAACTGTACCATTGTTACAGTAAAATAAATATTTGATTTCAAGGTTGAATTTGGAAGATTTGACATGTCCAAAACAATTCTCTTTTTAGACACCAGAGGGCAGAGTGTTTTTTTAATTATTTTTTTCCCTGTGGCCCTTCACAAGAACCTACAGTATATTGTAAGATATACAGTATTACTAACATTTACAAATAATTTATAATACATGACCTGCCACCCATCAGTTCATCATGTGATGTCACCATGTGACCTTTAATTTTGCTGCCCTTTGTGCAGCAGAGAGCGGAGCACGAAACCCAGAGAGAGATCTGTAGTAACTTGGAGTGGTCCTAAGCAAGTAGTCTACAATAAACCAACTGAGACAGGTGGAGGCGCACCGGGAGCTTCCAGGTGGGTCAGTGTATAACTGCAAAAAATAAAGAAAAAACCAAGGCACTCTTTATACACCTGAAGTTTAAAAACCCTTTATTTCATGTGGCTTTGTTTTTAAAATCATAGCGTGCTGGATTTGACTTAGACCCATGCGTAGCGGCCAACAAACAGCCTTCTTCAGTGTGTTTTTCCAGCACTCTACTTATGAGAGTTAATGCACAGCACCTGAGTGTAAAGGAAGTGACATCACAGGCATCGCAGACTGAGACACCTAGAGGTGAAATTTTTTTGGTGCACAGATCACACATTATTTAAAGGTGTGCAGCAAACATTTTTCAAGTGCAAAAAAAAAAAAAAAAAACATAATTCAATAAAAAAGCAGTCTATTATAAGAACAGACTGAAATCAATCTCCTCATTCAGTCCTGGAAACACAGTGGCCTGCAGATTATGAATGTAAAAAGTCTCTCTCTGCAGCTACAGTTTTAAATGGTGTCCCCCTTGAATGTTCTTTGTGATGTGTTCTAGGCCCTCAACCCTGAGACTGTCTGGATTACTTTTGTGCACATTGTAAAAATGTTTTGCCATTGTATAATCAAAGTTATTTTTTCTAATGGCATATTTATGCTCAGACACTATCTTTTAATCTTCTCTTGGTGTGGACTATATAGAAACAGCCACATGTGCAGGAGAGGTGGTATAACTACAAATGTGGTATCGCAGTTAATGAATGAAATGATGTTATGTGGCTTACCAGTTTTAAAATTAGTGAAATGTTTACATTCTTTTATATTGGAACAATGACTGCAAGAACCACACTTTTATGTACCTTTTTAGGGTTGAGGAAGCCAAGTCCTTCTGTTTACAGACAGGTGACTGGGTACAAGAAAGTGCCTTAGTGTGGGAGCTCGCTTGAAACTCACTCTTGGGGGTCAGGAAACACTTCTTTGAGGAGAGGATCACTGTATATAAGTTTCCAACTGTTATGTATAATTTCTCTTATGTGATTTGCTAGAGAACTGTACCTTGTAACAAAATAAGCCGGCTCTTGTTTTGGGGGATTTCTTTTTTCTTTTTTTGAAGGAGTTCTGATCGAGATATGGACTGCGCTTTTGTACAGGCATCAATGAAGATGTCCATTTTATAGCCCCTTTGAAGGAAGCACTCAGACATATGTTTGGCCTGCTTTTAGTGTATACTTTTGGGTCAGCCGTGAGAATGTGTGTGCGTTATCGCAGCCCAGCAGTCGCTATCACATGGCAACAACCCTCTGACCCCCTCCCAACTTTCCCTTCATGTACTGAGGCTACTGTCTATGGTCCCTGTGTCCCATTGTCCAGGGACAGCCCGTGGAATAATTAAAAAATGCTGAGCACTGAATGGCAGGGGTGCGCCACTACCCCCTGTAGTAGCCTCTATAAACTTGCATAATAAATCTGGTCAGTCGCAGTAAATTTAATGAAATCATGGACACAAGGGACTGTTTTCAGCCCACAACGACACACTACTCTCATCTCAAATTTTAACTGAATTTTTTGTTTGATGAAAATCAGCCAGATATTGGGTGGAGATATGATCAGAAACAGCTCAGTGAAATATTATGGTCCAGTTATATGCGACACAATCTGAAGCACGCTGCCTACAGCAGACACGCGCAAGGCATTTTTCACAATATCAGAGCTGGATTATCATAATATTAACATAAAACTTAAGTTGAGACATTCTGTTAAAAGTCTTTGGTCTTCTCCTGAGCCACAGCCCAGTGTAATGACAGTGAAGGCTCATAGACTGTGACAGGATCTCTGTCCTGGAGCAGGGGCGGAGCTGAGCATTCTAGGGGCTCAGGGCACAATGTGGACACCACAAATAAATATGTGATCAGACATTCACACAAAAAGCAAATAATAATGCCCAGATATACTGTAGAAACTTATGCTAGATAATATAAAGCTTATATTAGGCATAGCCCATTAACTAAGTCAGGATTTATTCATTAGACCAGTCATTAGTCTGTGCTGTAGAAATTGTGATTTTATTTTATTGTGATTTTATTTTATTTTTTTCCAAGTGCAGTGGCCTATTTAACGATGCTGTCTTCCAGTCCCTATTTTTAGGCAGCTCATGTAAAATAAAATGTAGTAACTAATTATAAAGTGATAGTAAACTATTTTATGTCCTGAATCTTTGTTGCAGTAAAATCATAAATTCTGCCCATATTTATTTCAAAGTCAAAGCCAAGTTCTTCTAAAATGTTTTGTTCAAATGTTCCTGAGGGAGAACTCCTAGACCCCTGCCATACGGTCCCACTCACTTTTAAATCACTATATAAATGCCAAGAGTACAGATGTCCAGTCTGAGCTGCACAATATAGGTCCAGTTTTTCCATCTCCTTTTACCATGAACCTGAAGAATTGACCTCTTACAAACTATTTAGTTTGAAGATGAGCTAATTGTTGTGTATTATTGCCTGCATGATACGTTGGGAAACAAGTTTTTATCTGTGTGCCCTTTTTGAAGCTTGAGCCCCTGCCCCCCAGTATCTCTCTGCACGGCCCTGATACTCTGTAACAGCTCACCTTTATGAGTGGTGATAGACCCATGCCCATCTAGCATTATTTACACAAATAATACAAAATCTGCTTTTTAAAATAGCAACAGAGTAATTATACTGTTGTTCAACTGAGCTAAGCAGCTGCTTCGTAGCATGTACATGTTCACAAACTCACACGTATTTTATTTTTGGACTATTGCTGCATATTAACTGGATGTCAGATGTGGGCGATTTTGCAATGTTAAACAGTCATGTTGGATTTACACTGACACTATTTTTTTTTTACTTCTGGCATGCCATACATCGTTTAAAAGCTTAAATTCTAAAGAAGTCAAACATTTCATTCATTTTATGCCAAACATCTTGCCCAAAAACCAATAACTTAATAATTTCCGAACATATTCAAACTGATGACTACGCATTCAAGGTGGGACTAGTGGTGGAGGCGGGCCAGAACAGCAGTCCCTCCACATAGCTCCAGACTAACGCACAGAGACAGACACAGAAGGGGAAAACAAGACCAACACAGAGAAATGACAGGGATCAATCAATTTTATATTAAGCACAAAGATAGATTTGAAGATACAATTTGGATACAATTTTTCTTTTTTTTTTTTTTTCTTTTTTTTTTTTTTATTAAACAAACTATAATTTGCACATTAGTATCACCCTATTGGTCGTTGAGGTGCCTCGCTGCACCTTGTGACGTTAAAAGCCCCTAATGCACCAGCAGTAAATGCTACAGTTAGTTTTTTCACTCGTTACATTTTTCTCAACGTCTCTCCCTCTGTCCCAGGGTTGCCAAGGCCACAGTTTTCCCGCAGAATTGGGGGGCTTCTAGCAGTTGGTTGAAAAAATTGTCCACAGGATGGGCAGAGCTATTTTTTTGTTTTGTTTTTGTTGTAATTGTTGGGCTATTTTTTCATATTTTGAATGGCAAAATCTTTCAAACCCAAAGCTAATCACATTGAAGCCAAGCCGAATCAGCTCATCTCTGTGTCTGAGGAGTTGCTCTGTCTGTGAGAGAGGGGTGGGGGGCTGGTCCATGTCTTGGAGAAGCGCTTCTTTTGGTGCAGCAACACTAATTACGGTTGCATGGTGTTTTCATTTATTGTTCCACAGGTTTTGGGCATTTTTTAAGTTGCAGTTGGGCAGATTTTGATTTTCAGACCTGGCGACCCTGCTCTGTCCCATCAAATTGAGGCAAAAGGGGCAGTATTTCTGCATTAATTTGGCCGCTCCTCTGTGGATCGTTTACCTTGTGAATTAAAAAGATGTTCGTGGAGGTGGGCGTTTCCTTGCCATAATTTTTCATTGAGGCTCAATTAAATCCTCGCTTCTCTTCATTGGGCTGCCGAGGCACACCGTCAGCGTGCCTCATTCAGTCTAACGGGCGTTAGCTCCCCTGAATGAGCTCAGAGTGGTCTTTGTGGAACGGCTTAAGCCTCAGCTCCTGTGTTTATGGTAACTCTAGCTAGAAGTCAGGCCATAAGCCTCAATCTCTGAGCAACTTTTGTGGAACAGCCCTCTGATGTTTGATTTATACCCAATAATGTTAATCTTTTGTTTTCCAATAAAGGGCAAAAAGCCTTTGGAAGGAAAGTGTTTGGTCCCTACTTTTACCATAATGCATAGTGAAGATATGTGTACAAATGTGCAGATATGAATTTTTGTTTCTAATGAAAAAAAAAAACTCCCACAGATACCAGCAAATGATTTACTGAGAGTAACAGTAACAGTAGGCTAGAGAGGGGCTACAGTAGGTCTTTGCACAATGACATAATAACCAAACATTTGCAGAATAGGGACCTAAAAAAAAACAGCCTGGCCGCAACACACCACGTAACATCTTGGTAGGATTTCTGTGGTTTATGGTCAGAGAAGAAGTTCGCCTTTGAGCCAGAAAGTTTCGGACATTTGCGTGGAAAGGTGCGAGACCTTACGAGAGAAGTACAGGACAAGGAAATTTAGGTAGGTGAAGTGCATTTGTACTGGGAAAGAGCTGCAATACTCAATGCAATACCCGGAAGTATTCTGGATTAACCTGGGCGAGAAACCAAAGCACTTTGAGGATGATGCAACCGCAAAAAGAGCAATTGAGAACTATCACCCAGCAGAAGAGGTCCAATAAACACCATACTATAAGAGAACTGGTACCGACGCTGACTGGACATTAAGTGAAACAAAGACACAGCTGCCTATCATAGGAGAAGTGCTGTGGCTGTAGTCCTGCTATGTTCTGAATATAGGCCTCAGCTCCTAACTTTATATTAAATAAAGTATACCTGAATATTATTTTCCTATGCTTTAGGGCACTTTATGTTATGCACAAATAGCAGTACAACTTCATAAGCCTGCTATAATATTAGTTCTACTTTATATATGAGGCAAACTCTAGTGGGTAGGGAACAAATCAGTCAGTCAAGTTGCTTTAGGGTTGAGGGGTACTCTAAATAACGATCATAAAGGATGGTGGTTTATTGTAATCAAGGTTTTAAGGGGAAAAGAAAATGAAAAATAAAGTGATGAAAATTGCTTCGTGGAATGTAATTGGGCTGGGCTTACACATAAAAAGACATAAGATGTTAAATTATCTAAAGTGGAAAAAAAGCCAACATTATAATGCTTCAGGAAACACATCTCCTGGAAAAAGGATACATTTAGAATAAGAGACAGCCGGATTAGGAAAACATAACACTTTCAATCAGAAAAGAAGAGGGTTAGCAATTTTATTTTCAAAAGAATTTAATGTCCATACATCCATCTTCTTCTGCTTTATCCGGGGCCGGGTCGCGGAGGCAGCAGTCTAAGCAGGGACACCCAGACATCCCTCTCCCCGGACACTTCCTCCAGCTCCTCGGGAGGAACCCCAAGGCGTTCCCAGGCCAGCCAAGAGACATAGTCCCTCCAGCGTGTCCTAGGTCTTCCCCGGGGCCTCCTCCCAGTGGGACATGCCCGGAACACCTCCCCAGGGAGGCGTCCAGGAGGCATCCGGAACAGATGGCCAAGCCACCTCAGCTGGCTCCTCTCGATGTGGAGGAGCAGCGGCTCTACTCCGAGCTCCTCCCGGGTAACCGAGCTCCTCACCCTATCTCTAAGGGAGCGCCCAGCCACCCTGCGGAGGAAACTCATTTCGACCGCTTGTATCCGGGATCTTGTCCTTTCAGTCATGACCCAAAGCTCATGACCATAGGTGAGAGTAGGAACAAAGATCAACCGGTAAATCGAGAGCTTCGCCTTTCGACTCAGCTCTTTCTTCACCACAACAGACAAATACAACGACCGCATTACTGCAGACGCTGCACCGATCCGTCTGTCGATCTCACGCTCCATCCTTCCCTCACTCGTGAACAAGACCCCAAGATACTTAAACTCCTCCACTTGAGGCAGGAACTCTCCGCCAACCTGGAGAGGGCAAGCCACCCTTTTCCGGTCGAGAACCATGGCCTCAGACTTGGAGGTGCTGATTCTCATCCCAGCCACTTCACACTCGGCTGCAAACCGCCCCAGCACATGCTGAAGGTCCTGGCCTGATGAAGCCAACAGGACAACATCATCCGCAAAAAGCAGAGATGAAATCCTGTGGTCCCCAAACCTGACACCCTCTGGCCCCTGGCTGCACCTAGAAATTCTGTCCATAAAAATTATGAACAGTACTGGTGACAAAGGGCAGCCCTGCCGGAGTCCAACATGCACCGGAAACAGGTCCGACTTACAACCGGCAATGCGAACCAAACTCCTGCTCCGGTCATACAGGGACCGGACAGCCCTTAGCAAAGGGCCTCGGACCCTGTACTCCCGGAGCACCCCCCAAAGGACACTACGAGGGACACGGTCGAACGCCTTCTCCAAGTCCACAAAGCACATGTGGACTGGTTGGGCGAACTCCCACGAACCCTCGAGCACCCGATAGAGGGTATAGAGCTGGTCCACTGTTCCATGACCGAGACAAAAACCGCATTGTTCCTCCTGGATCCGAGGTTCGACTATCGGCCGAATTCTCCTCTCCAGTACCCTGGAATAGACTTTCCCGGGGAGGCTGAGAAGTGTGATCCCCCTGTAGTTGGAACACACTCTCTGGTCCCCCTTCTTGAAAAGAGGGACCACCACCCCGGTCTGCCAGTCCAGAGGCACTGTCCCCGACTGCCACGCGATTTTGCAGAGACGTGTCAGCCACGACAGCCCCACAACATCCAGAGACTTGAGGTACTCAGGGCGAATCTCATCCACACCCGGTGCCTTGCCACCGAGGAGCTTTTTAACCACCTCGATGACTTCAGCTTGGGTAATGGATGAATCCTCCTCTGAGTCCCCCACCTCTGCTTCCTCAACGGAAGACGTGTCAGCGGGATTGAGGAGATCCTCAAAGTATTCCTTCCACCGCCCGATAACATCCCCAGTCGAGGTCAACAGCTCCCCACCCTCACTGTAAACAGTGTTGGTGAAGAACTGCTTCCCCCTCCTGAGGCGGCGGACGGTTTGCCAGAATCTCTTTGAGGCCGACCGATAGTCCTCCTCCATGGCCTTCCCGAACTCCTCCCAGACCTGAGTTTTTGCCTCCACAACCGCCCGGGCCGCAGCACGCTTGGCCTGCCGGTACCCGTCGGCTGCTTTGGGAGTCCCACAAGCCAGCCAGGCTCGACAGGATTCCTTCTTCAGCCTGACAGCATCCCTTACTTCCGGTGTCCACCACCGGGTTCGGGGGTTGCCGCCACGACAGGCACCAGAGACCTTTCGGCCACAGCTCCTGACGGCTGCATTGACAATAGAGGTGGAGAACATGGTCCACTCGGACTCAATGTCTCCATCCTCCCCCGAGATCTGGTTGAAGCTCTCCCAGAGGTGGGAGTTGAAGACCCCTCTGACAGGAGGCTCAGCCAGATGTTCCCAACAGACCCTCACAATACGTTTGGGCCTGCCGAGTCTGTTCGGCCTCCTGCTCCGCCAGCGGATCCAACTCACCACCAGGTGGTGATCAGTTGACAGCTCAGCCCTTCTCTTCACCCGAGTGTCCAAGACACACGGTCAAAGGTCAGATGACACGACTACAAAGTCGATCATTGACCTAGGGTGTCCTGGTGCCACGTGCACTGATGGACACCCTTGTGCTTGAACACGTGTTCGTTATGGACAATCCGTGACTAGCACAGAAGTCCAATAACAAAACACCGCTTGGGTTCAGATCAGGGAGGCCGTTCCTCCCAATCACGCCCCTCCAGGTGTCACTGTTGCTGCCCACGTGAGCATTGAAGTCTCCCAGCAGAATGATGGAGTCCCCAGTTGGAGCACTTTCCAGCACCCCTCCCAGGGACTCCAAGAAGGCTGAGTACTCTACACTGCTGTTCGACCCATAGGCCGAAACAACAGTGAGAGACCTGTCCCCAGCCGGAAGGCGCAGGGACACGACCCTCTCATTCAATGGGGAAAACTCCAACACATGGCGGCTGAGCTGGGGAGCTATGAGCAAGCCCACACCAGCCCGCTGCCTCTCACTGCGGGCAACGCCAGAGTAGAAGAGAGTCCAGCCCCTCTCAAGGAGTTGGGTTCCAGAGCCCAAACTATGGTGGAGGTGAGCCCGACTATCTCTATTCAGTAACGCTCAACCTCCCGCACAAGCTCAGGCTCCTTCCCCCCCAGCGAGGTGACATTCCATGTCCCCAGAGCCAGTTTCTGTGTCCAGGGATCGGGACGCCGAGGCCCCCGCCTCCGACCACTGCCCGATCCACCTTGCACCGGCCCCTTATGGTTCCTCCTGCGGGTGGTGGGTCCACGGGAGGATGGCCCCACGTGGGCCCCGGCTGCGCCATACCGGGCGACGTAACTGGCCTTGTTTTCTTTGTCATCATAAGGGTTTGTGAACCGCTCTTGGTCTGGCCCGTCACCTAGGACCTGTTTGCCATGGGAGACCCTACCAGGAGCATTAAGCCCCCGACAACATAGCTCCTAGGAACATTCGGGCACTCAAACCCCTCCACCACGGTAAGGTGGCGGTTCAAGGAGGGGAAGAATTTAATGTCCATATACAAAAAGAATATAAATATAAAGAGGGACAAATAATAATCATTTTGGTAAATATATTTAACCAAAAATTTATCCAAAATAATATTTACACACCAAATGTGGAAGATCCAGGATTTTGGGGACTACCCAGTGATTTGGGGTGGTGATTTCAGCCAAGTAATGGATGGTTCCTTGGATAAAACTGGCCCTCCTAGGCCCTCCAAGACTGAAGAAGTAATTACAACTGTATGTGAAGGCATGGGGTTGAGAGATGCTTGGAGTTTATTGAAGCAAACTTCGAGAGATTACACATTTTTCTCACATATAGATTATATTTTACTGTCCAATTCTTTGATTCAAAGTGTTGTGAACTGTGGTATCGGAACAATGAGCATAACACACCATGCTCCCACTGATTTCTCCATATCATTAGAGATGCAAAAAGAAAAGAATACAAGTTAGAGAATGAATAATGAAGATTTTTCAAAACTCTTAAAAAATCATATCAACAGCTTTTTTAAAATTAATAACAGACTAAGCATATGTATGTATGTAATACCGGCGAAACCCCAACAGCTTACTTTTTTAAAAAGATTGTAAAAGCGAAGTATGAACTAAACAGAATTTATTCCCAAAAAGCAGAACACTCCTTATATAGTTAAAAACAAAAATGGTATGAATCAGGTAATAAAGCTGGCAAGCTCCTGACCAGCCAACTTAAAGCAAAAGAGTCAGCACAGCAAATTAGTGCAATACGGGATAAAGGAGTGAAGATAGTGACTGACCATAGAGAAATCAATGATGTATTTACAGAATTTTATAAAGAGTTGTATGGCCAAGAAGGTCAATTTTATATAAACAGAGCTAATGCCTTCTTTAAACAAATTAAATTACCAAAACTTTCTGAAGATAGTGTAAGGGAGCTGGAAAGCCCAGTAAAATTAGAAGAAGTAAAAAAAAGCCATTACAACATCACCCACTGGAAAAGTGGGAGGCACCGATGATATATGCAATGAATTTTATAAGAAGTTTATAGAAGAACTCAGTCCAGAGCTTTTAAAGACATTCAATAATATTACACAGTAAATTGTTTAGTGTTAAATTAACACTGTCAGTGAACAGATGGTCCTTATCTATCTAGTGTTAAATTTATTCTTTACTCTAGTGTTAAAACGTCTGCGTTAAATTGAACACAGCACCATGACACTGGTGAACAATGCCACATATGACCTGATGTCTTTGTGATATAAAGGACCACATTCTAATGCACTCACTCCCATCATTTAATGGTGACAGAAGTCTTGTTCAAAGACTTCTGTTTTGATTCCAGGGTACCCAACATGTTCGAGAGCGTGCGATTAAATCGCTCCACAGGATTTCCACGAGGATGGTAAGGAGTGGTCCGACACTTTTTGATTCCAGCCACAGCACACAGCTCTTTGATCAATTTAGATTCGAAGTCCGGGCCTTGATCAGTGTGAAGCTGTTCTGGGATTCCGTAAAACACAATAAAGTTGTCCCATAGACACTTGGCCACGGTTTGTGCTTTTTGGTTGGGTGTAGGGATGGCTATGGCAAACTTTGTGAAGTGGTCTGTTAACACGAGGATGTCTTTAGTGTTGCTGGTGTCGGGCTTGAGACTGAGGAAATCCATACAGATGAGTTTGAGAGGCCGAGATGTTTGGATACTGACCAGAGGAGCAGCTTTTTCAGGGAGTGCCTTGCGACGGATGCAGCGGCCACAAGTTTTTATCTTGTGCTCAATATCAGCAGCCATTCGAGGCCAATAAAACCGAGTTCGAGCAAGGTCTAAGGTACGCTCAATTCGCATATGCCCCATGTCATCATGGAGGCTTTGCTGAACTGTCGGACGGAGCTCCTCAGGCAGGACCAGTTGGTATGAGGTTTGTTCATTGTCCTGACGTTTCCTATAGAGAATGCCATTAACCAACTCCAATTTTTTCATCTCCCTAAGGAGTAATGGACGTTCAGGCAGCTCTCGGACTGAAGGAGGGATCTTTTCCCCTGTCTTCATCTGGTGTATAACTTCACGGAGGCTCTGATCAGTCCTCTGCTTCTCCCGGAGTTCATGATGGGATAGAGCAGGAATAACAAGCAGACCATGTAAATCTTCAGTGTAGCTCTCAGGAATAGCTTCGGCAGAGTGCTGGCAGCCTGAGTGCGAACCAAGCAACTCTGACAAATGGCGTCGACAACCTCAGGGGGAATTGTGCTGCCACTAGGGTCTTGAAGATGCTGCTGCGTGAACTGGTTAAGGAATTCATCATCCTTTCGAGCAGATGGGTCAGGGATAGAACACTCATGAGGACGCCTAGAGAGCGCATCAGGATCCAAATTCTGATTCCCAGCTCGATACTGCAAAGTAAACAAGAATGTAGAGAGGGCAGCCAACCATTGATGACTTGTTGCATCCAGTTTGGCTGACGTCAGAATATGAGTGGATTATTGTCAGTCACCACAGTGAATTGGGCTCCATACAAATAATCCTGAAACTTCTCAGTAACACTCCATTTCAGTGCTAGAAATTCCAGCTTATGCGCCGGATAACAACTCTCACTGGCCGACAATCCTTTGCTTGCATAGGCAATTACCCTCAACGTCCCCTCTTGTTGCTGGTACAGAGCAGCTCCCAGTCCAGTAGTACTGGCGTCTGTGTGGAGTATGTAGGGCAATGCTGGATCGGCAAAACCCAGGACTGGTGCACTAGTGAGCTTGTCAATGAGTGTTGTAAAAGCAAGCTGACATTCTGGAGTCCACCGGGAACCAAAAGGCTGTTTCGGGTCAAACGGCTTGGGTTTGAGATCTTGAGTCCTTGATGGTTTACGAACTGGTGAATATCCACGGGTCAGGTTGTTTAATGGTTTAGCGAGGGCTGCATACCCCTTGATGAAATGGCGGTAATAGCCAGCAAATCCCAGAAAAGATCTTAAGATCTTCAAATTAGTTGGAACTGGCCAGGACTTCAGTGCAGCTACCTTTTCTGGGTCCGTCTCAACTCCTTTCTCTGAGACTATGTGACCTAGATAACGAACTGAGGACTGAAAGAATTTGCACTTTTCTGGAGAAAGCTTCAACCCGTATTCTTTGAGACGGCTCAGTACCCTCAGTAGACGGTTTTCATTTTCCTCTAATAATCAGATCATCCAAGAATACAAGAACCTCTTTCAAGTGGAGATCGCCCATGCACTTTTCCATTAATCTTTGGAACGTTGAGGGTGTGTTGGTGACTCCCTGTGGCATTCTGTTAAATTCCCAGAATCCAAGAGGTGTAACAAAGGCAGTCTTGGCTTTATCTTCTTCATTCATAGCTATCTGATAATAGCCTGATTTAAGGTCGAGGACAGAAAACCATTTTGATCCGGTTAATGCGGAAAAGGATTCTTCCAGGTTTGGCAACGCGTAGACATCCTTCACGGTTTGCAGATTGAGTTTGCGATAGTCAATACACAGACGAATGTCACCATTTTTCTTCTTTACCACAACTATGGGCGATGAAAATGGTGATTCTGACTCGCGTATTACACTGGCATCCAGAAGCTCACGTAAATGTTTACGAACTGCTTCTATGTCCTGTGGGTGAATTGGTCTTGCACGGTGTTTGAATGGAGTGTTATCATGGAGATTAATGTAATGTTTGACATGAGAAGTACAGCCAAAATCCATGTTATGCTGGGAAAAGACATCAGACATTGTGTTCAATTTGGCTGTAACCCTTTCCTTCCATTCTGGTGGTATTGGTGACTCTTCAAAGTTGAAATTCCACAGAGCAGATTGGTTTTCCTGAGCTGCAGAGCTAGTCACACGGTGTTTGGAGATGATGCATTCATATGCTCCCAGCTCCACAATGATATTTAGAGGTGGTATGAAGGTATCTTGCTCTGATTCATTAGACACAACAACAGGAACTTTGTTGGGTGAACGAGCTGGCAGAGCAACCAAACAGCTGCTGACACACAGACCACCTGGCAGGCCTGAATCCGGGTGCTGGATGACAATATCCTGACTGGTCAGAGCAGAGAATATAGCAGAACCTTCCACCACAACCGTGCGGCCTGCAGGAACAAGCACAGGGGATTTGCTGATGAGGGTCACTACTCCAATGTTGTCATTACAGCTTTGCTGGTACAGCTGAAGCGTCTGCAACACAGCTCTATAACCATAGGATTGTGGCTGGAAATTTGGATGATCCCCCTGGCGGAATTTTTCATACAGAGCTTCAAGTGTGTTCATGCCAACGAGAATGGAAGTGGGAAATCCTCAATCAATCAATCAACCTTTATTTATATAGCGCTTTACAACAACCAGTGTTGTCCAAGGTGCTTTACATTATTTAAAACCATAAAAAGAATCCATACGTACATAGAAATAAAAAATACATTAAAATACACAAGTACATGTAGACAGACCATAATACGAAAAATGCCACAACACTACGTGTTGAAGGCCAGCCTGTACAAATAGGTTTTAAGTTTGGCCTTAAACAGAGTCAGGTCTGTGATGGTACGCAACTCAATAGGTAAAGTGTTCCAGAGTTTAGGACCTGCCACTGCAAAAGAGCGATCACCCCACTGTTTACACCTGGAGCGTGGGACTACAAGCAGATGTTGTCCAGCAGAACGCAGGGCCCTGCTGGGTTGACAAAAACTTAAAATCTCACATAAATACACCGGTGCATGGCCATTAATTGCATTAAAAACAAACAACAGAAGCTTAAACTGAATTCTGAACTGAACTGGGAGCCAGTGGAGAGAGCTGATGACGGGTGTGATGTGGTCGTGTTTGCGAGTGTTGGTAAGGAGGCGGGCAGCAGCATTTTGCACAAGTTGAAGACGGTGCAGAGAGGCCTGGTTAATTCCAACATAAAGAGCATTACAGTAGTCTAACCGGGAGCTAATGAAGGCATGGAGGGCTTTTTCAAGATCGCTGCAGCTCAAAAATTGCTTGACTTTATGCAGGAGGCGGAGTTGAAAAAAGCTAGCTTTAACAACAGAATTTACTTGCTTGTCTAGTTTCAGCTTACTGTCCAACCTCACCCCCAGATTCTTAACCACATGGTTATCATTGGGGACCAGTGCAGCAAGACCAGGAGCTACACTGAGTGAGTTGGAGGAGCTGAAAAGGATGTAGTCAGTCTTGCTCTCATTCAGACACAGAAAATTTTCTGACAGCCAAAACTTAATGTCACCTAGACATTTGTGAATGGATTCAAGTGAGTTCGGCGAGTTTGGCATGATGGGCAGATAGATTTGAATATCATCTGCATATAGATGAAAAGACACATTGTGGTTTGAAAATACTGACCCCAGTGGCAACATGTACAGAGAGAAGAGGACAGGGCCAAGAATGGAACCCTGAGGCACACCGGAGGTGAGCGGAGCTGAGGAGGAGGAGAGGTCACCAATCCTAACAGAAAAACTTCTATCTGTAAGATAGGATCTGAACCACTGCAGCACAGGTACCTGAAGGTACCTGTTGAGCCAAACGGGTCAGGAGGATGGAGTGGTCAACAGTATCAAATGCTGCAGTGAGGTCAAGCATCACCAACAGCACAGGTTTTTTATTGTCGAGGGACAGGAGAATGTCATTTTGTACCTTCAACAGTGCAGACTCAGTGCTGTGACGAGTTCTGAAACCAGATTGAAATTTTTCGTAAATATGATTATTTTCCAAAAATAAAAGCAACTGAGTGAAAGCTATTTTTTCTAAGATCTTAGAAAGGAAGGGCAAATGGGAGACAGGTCTGAAGTTTGACAGAACAGTAGGGTCAAGATTTGGCTTCTTAAGAAGTGGCCTAACCACAGCATGCTTAAAAACGGTTGGGACAGACCCTAACCTCAGGCAGTTGTTGATAAAAGAGAGGAGACATGGCCTGATTGTCTTAAAAACCTGTTTGAGCAGTGTGGATGGAATAATGTCCAGTGGGCAGCTGGTTGGTCTCAACCCCTGGACCACCTCAGAGAGGAAAGAGAGTGACACTGGCTCAAACACATCAAACACAACAGAGGGCACAGCAGAAAAATGCATGTCAGGCACATTAGACATTACGTTGTTAATACTCTGTCTAACAGAGGCAACTTTGTCAACAAAGTAATGGAGGAACTCATCACAAGTTGAATTTGACACATTTTTCAGAACATTATTGGAAGGATTTGTAACAGACTGGATTGTGTTAAATAACACCTGAGGACGGTTACTACTGGAAGAAATGACATTGGACAGATATTGACATTTAGCTTCCCTGACAGCATTTTGATAATCAGAGAAGCAGTCTCTCAGTATACCGAGCGACACATGCAGGTTATCTTTCTTCCACCTGCGCTCGGCCTGTCTGCAGCGCCGCCTAAGGGTGGTGTCATTCAGCCAAGGGTCTGGTTTGGGTTTGGTGGATCTGAGCTTGAGAGATGCGATGGAGTCTAAAATCCCCGAGCAGGTGGAATGGAACAATGAGATAAACTCCTCAGGGCATAGACAGGAGGCAAGCTCATCCTGAGTATAAAGTTCATAACAAATGAAGGCAGACGTGAATTCTCCAGCTGTGGTGGACGTGATGGTGCGACGACATACTGGAGTAGGAGATTTAGCTGCAGGAAGAGGAACTGTGAATTCAAATATGACAGGGAGATGGTCAGAGATACAAGTGTCACATGTTTCTGAGATGGATACTGGAAGGCCATGGGAGATAATGAGGTCCAGTGTGTGACCATGCTGGTGTGTGGGGGGCATTCACTGATTGCGTCAGGTCAAACGAAGATAAAAGGCCTTGAAACTCATTGGCCAATTGGCTGGACGGACAGGAAACATGGATATTGAAATCCCCACAAATGAGAAAACTGTCAAATTTTGGTATTATTTCAGCTAGTAAATCCGAAAACTCTGGAATAAAATCCTTATTGTATTTGGGTGGACGATATAAGACAGCACACAGCACAGGACATGAGAATTGTACCAGAAATAACTGTATTTCAAAGCTGCAATAGCTTTTACACGACAGAGAGCAACACATGAATTTCTGATTGAATACTGAAGCCACGCCTCCTCCGCGGCTGCACCGTCGTGGCGTGCTCAGGAAGGAAAAACCAGGGGGGGAGGAGCTCGGAAAAAGCGCTGTTATCACCTGGTTTAAGCCAGGTCTCCGTGAGCAAGAGGAAATCCAAGTCGTGGGTGGAAATAAAGTCGTTCAATACAAAGGTCTTATTTGTGAGCGACCGAGTGTTCAACAGGGCTGCACGAACGGACTTATAGTTGACAGGCCGCTGCGCAACATGGCACAGCGGGCGGAGATTCCCTTTCACGCAGCCCCGCTGTTGGATCCTCGAGGGCGGCGACACGGAAACAGAGACCCGGTGTCAGGGATAGCCGGTCGGAGCCACCAGAGAGTGGCGCAGCTCAGGGATTCCATATTCCATGGGTATTCCATTCATGAAACAACCCAGATCGTTCCCACTGGAAGAAGCCAGGTAAGCTCTGATTCTGACACGGACTCCTCCTCTCTTTCCACGTCTCCTGTGCTTCTTGTTGCAAGGCAACACACAGACAGGACGCCGTAGATAGGCTGGTACAGATGCTGTGAGAGGCGGTGGCAATTTAGAATGGCTGTTTTTAGCACAATCAGGCAAATTGTTCATGGAGTCACGGATATTTAACAGTGTCAGATGATCATACACGAGTAAAGATGACACATCTTTAAGGACAAACAGAGCTAACATCAAAATCAATAGCACACTCAGCAGACGAAGACGGCGGACCAAACACAACGGCGCCATCTTGGATGGAAGTCCAAGACCATGTGAGACCAAATCCTGGTCTCACATCCGGAACAACAAGTGCAAGCGTTGGAACAGAGAAATTACTTCCCAGGAAACCTTGTGGAAACATCACAGTGGTCTCCACATAACCAAGATATGGAACACTCTGACCAGCAGCTCCTTCAACCTGAAGCAATTCCTGAAGTGGATGGACTGGTTGATTTGACAGATGTTCATTATAAAACAAAACTGGGATTGCTGTGACCTGAGACCCGGTATCCAGAAGACCGTGACATTTGTGACCGGCCACATTGACCTCTGCTGTACATCTGGATCCAATCAATCCTCCTGGTATTCTGGCCTTTACCTTTGGACTGAACTGCGATTCAGCACACTGGATGGAAAGTTGTTTCTTTGCGGGACAAGATTGGGCCGGCATAGTCCCTGTTCGCCCCACAACAGGAACTGACTCTAGTTTAAATGTCCTCTAGTGGCTGCGTCATGAGGTTGCCACTTCTGCTGCTTGTCCTGGAATTGTTTTCGCTTTGCGCTGACTAAAGCTGGGTTTGGTTCGACTTCACATTGAGGTTTATTGTGTCCATCTTCCCCACAGCGGAAGCAAAAACCAGGTCTAGGATTGGAAGAGGCAAGTTTCTTGGTTCCACCAGTTTTCCATTTCTCAAACAATTTCTGGATAGAATTAGCAGCTATAGGCGTCTTACTGCTGATGTGACTCGCAGTTAATGCAGCGAGTTGTTCCTGTATGGCTGTCATCTGTAAAGAGAGTTGTTTTGTTAGAGTAGTTAAAGCTGTACATAAGTTTGTTTCTTCCTCAGCGTACACCAACTGAGTATGTGTTGCAACTTTCTGTTTTGTTGCTCCAAAATGCTGCTTCATTCTTAAAGTCTTTGCTGCTTCTTGCCTCTGTTCGCAGGAGTAGAAGAAATTTAGCAAATGAAGGTGGATGTGTTTTCTTCTGTTTCAGCTGGAGTTCTGTTATTAAATTATTGTCCCAGCATCCCCTGCAGAATTGGGCCAACAACCGCTTGTCCACATCCCTCTCTGGAACACCTCCTCTCCTCACTGCATGCCGTAGCGCCACCTGGAGACGCTGCAAATATGCTGATGGCTTCTCACCACTGTCCTGATATGTGTCCATGAACTTTGCATAAAGTTCTTCACCATCCTGCACAGTTCCATAAGCCGAGTCAAGTTGTTGCAAATACACTTCAGCCAAGGTGTTAGGGCTTAGATATTTCACCATATCACAAGCAGGAGGTAACAAGCTATCCCGAATTAGTCTAGTGCGTTGGAGGTCAGATATAGATGGATCTCTCAAAACTAACTCAACACCGGACCGCTATGTGTCATAATCAGTTTCATGAGCTGGCCTAGGCACTTTACCTGAGAACGCTCTCAGGCGGTAGGCACCATGCATGGGATTATCACTACTCCTAACAACATGCATCCACAACGTAGCGCTGTACTTCAGGAGGATTGAGGTCACCAGCATCAATGGATCGCCTCCCTCCACCTTGTGTATGACCCCTGCTGAAGGCAGAAGACCTGGATGGGGAAGGAGCCACAGAAACAGATGATTGAAGTGGTACCTGTGAGTCTGCATTTTGTTCCATTTTTGTAGCTGGAGCCACAGGATGGAGTTGTGAGATGGACTGGGTTATAAGTGACATCATCTCTTGGAGAACAACTGCATAGTCTTTCCCAGACATTTTTGCAATTTGTTTTAAATCAGACAAATAAGTGTCTGTCTTTGAACCACCCAACTTTGACGCATAGATCTGAGGCAAACTTTCAATATAAAATTTGTTACCTGTTTCTGAAACCAACGTATATGGCAGTAATGGAGACAACTGTGCTATCGAGGACACCGACACATACTCAACAACAAGCATATTGTAAAATCCCGATTCCCTCGAGTCAATGGTAACGTTGCGATTAATGTCACCGTACCCTTCAAGAAAATCAATAACTTCAGATGAATGAAGTTCTACTGCGCCATCAACCAATACAGCATTTGTGATTTTAACGCCAAGATTTTCAAAAACTTTCATGATTGCAAAATGGATTGGTGAGATTGACTGTGACAAGTGAATAACTTCACTTTGGGTAAAGTTATTAGTGCGTGTTGTGGCAAACTGCCTTTCGCCCCACCTCTCTGCAAGCCGACAAGCACCAGGTGGAACTAATTCTAAATTGGCAGCGCGCACCCGGGACAGAATAAAATGGCACACCATAGTTTACTGGGCACACCTGGAGCAGAGACAACATGGCAGATAGCAGCAGGAGTGGAATGATGCTCTACAAAGTTTGAATCTTACGAGGAATCTGTAAAACCGCTGTGTGGGATCCGGGGACTCACAGAGACTCTGAAAGGACAGCCAGTAAGCTCGTGTGCTCAGTTGTATTCGTCCATGACTGTAAATATTTAATGCTGCGCTAGCTGCTGCGGCAGCTCCGTGCTAGTGCTGCGTTCAAGAATGCTGAACTTTGTGTATTGTTTGGTCTCACAAGATATTTGTATAATGTTTAGGACTTAAAGTGGTTTAAGTTTGGGTCTAACTATATTAATATGCTCAGTTTAAACTGTAATAGTTTAGATACTGCACTAGAGGTAAGATCTTAAGCCCGAGCCTGAGTCAGAACCCGACCCGACCCGAATTTCGGACTAAAATGACAATCATTACGTTCGGGTCGGGTTGGGCCGGGCTTCTCTCTCGCTGACTTTTTTAATAAATATATGTTTATAATAATGTATACTAAAATGATGTGTGGATACTAAACTAAGGAATACTTGTTATAAATAAATAATTTGGTTAAAACAGAGAAGGCGCTGTAAGGTAATTGCTATATAACTACTACTAAACAGGAAGCGCAGAGCCAGGGCACGCTTTGCTCACATGTCGTGAATGTAATCTTCCCTCCGCAAGTCCGCATCTATTTTGTTTAGGTATCCCTGATATGGAGCAGCAGGAAGTCAAGGATAAACTTAAGACAGGGGAACTGAAAAGGCAAACACGCACCGCCGGTAAGAGTGAAGTGTGGAAAAGCTTCAAATTGATAGTGGAAAATGATACAGAAACTTGTGTTGGCTTCGCTGAATGTAGTCAATGTGGCGCTTTGCTTTCATATGAGAGTAAAGACTGGCACTTCGACGCTGAGCAGGCATTTAAACAGCTGTACTGGCAAAAGTGATGATCGATGATGATTTGATTTGCATTATTCTATTTAAAGCCTAGTGGGCTGCAGTATTTCTCTGCGTAATTAAGCGAGTGCGCATCAAGATCTCTCTTTCACTCTCTTTGTCTGGCCTCTTATTCTGTGTTCCAGTGTTATTTCGTTGTGCAAATGCATTTATCATGATCATAAAAATATGTAGATTATTTTAACCTTAAGAAATCTTGCGTTTTTTTCTGCCAAAAATACTATGGGATAAATTGAAATTTCGGGTTTGCTTCGAGCTCGGGCCTGCAAATCAAGTTAATTGGTCGGGCTCGGGCTGGGTTGGGCTTTAATGCCCGCGGGCCTGGGTCGGGTCGGGCTGGATTTTTTAGGCCCGATCTTACCTCTATACTGCACTAGTTAAACCAGTTAAAAGCATAATTTAAAGTTATTAAAATGCATTCAATCTACAACTCAGTGTAAAATCTACTACAAAGCAATGCATTGTTGCAATGCATTGGGCTATAGAATTCTATTGTAGTGTTAAAGTGCTTAGTGTTAGCTCTGCATACTTGTAGTACATATTTGAAAGCGTTTCATATTATTGTGTATAGCTTTTAATTGTAAATGTACACTGCTAATTTATAGTATTAATGCCTGGTATTTACTCTGGTATTTTTGTGCTTTGCTTAAAGGTTTTTCACCTATTGATTGCTGAACGGTCATTGAAAATAAATCCTGAAAATTAAAATAAAAGGATTAAAAAGATTCAAAGGCCTGATACTTGAGTGAAGTCCAGTTTTAGCCTTCAGCTTTGAGTCCTGACCATATCAAGCATGGGAAAGTCACACAGCCAGAATTGAATACGCTTGACAGTGGGGATGGAAACTTCACCATGACAGAGTGATTTATATTTGGGAGAAATTTTACAAAGCTGAAGTGGACCTCTTTGCCTCATCGTAGACTGCACAATGTCCCCTCTATTTCTCTCTGATTCCTGCAGCTCCTCTGGGTCTGGACGCAATGGCGCATGTGTGGCCCTACATGCGTCTTTACACTTTTCCCCCAATCCCTTTCCTCCCGGGAGTCATTGGCAAAGGTCCATCAACACGGGTCCCGTCTCCTGTGAATAGCGCCCTATTGGCCAACCAGAATATGGTTTTCAAACAGAATAGCTCTCCTCAATGGCTCACCATGGCCGATTCCGTCCAGGATGGAGCTCCTCTCTCAGGCGCAGGGGACTGTTTCATCCCTGGCTGGAGCTTTGGAATCTATATGTTTGGCCCCTGAGGGGGACCATTTAAGGGAAACAAGACTCCCAGCCCGTTTTTAATACTATTTTGAGTGCTAGGGCTCCCTCTACTAAAAGAACTTATGCTCTCAAATGGTGTGCATATGAAGCCTGGTGCGTTAAGCACCATGCAGACCCTGTTCACTACCAGTCATCGGGCACTCACCCTGGTACACTCAGGCAGGGCCAGAGTGGGACTCATTTTCAGCCTGGGAATTTTTGTGTAGAGCAGCCCTCATTTAACTTCAATGCAATTTTTCTTATGCATAAATCTATAAAAACAAGTTTTTAGATTATAGTTCTGAGAGAATGAATAAAAAAAGGTATATAATATAATAGAAATAGGGGGGTCTGGGGGTCCTCCTCCAGAAAATTTAGAAAAAAAAGATGTAATTTTATTTATCCTTGTGTGTTTTAAATGATGTTGGTTGGCTTTAGCGTGAATACAATAGAGCATATAATGTCATTTTATCGGGTCCTAATTATATTGTTCAACAAAAGCTTTTAGCAGAAAAGTGAGAAAGTACTTAACCTACCTACTGTACAAGTAAGATGTGTAAAAAAAACTACAGTGCTTTATAGGCTTTACTTTTAGAGAATAAAAAGAGAATTCACAAGAGTCTTACATACAGTAGCAGCAAATGACACAGGGCCAGAGCCAGAGCCCAGGGCTCAAAGAATCAGGGGGTCGTAAAAATGTGTAATAAATATTTGGGGTTAAATGCACAAGTTTCTGTATATTGCATGACCACAGTGACTTGTCCCATTATGCACCAGAAAGCACTTCAACACATGTATTGAGATTATTCAAAAACATCCAGTCCATTACTCCTTGAATGATCGGCCAAAACAAGTATCTCATCTGCTCAACAAAATAGAAAGGAGCAATATTTATTATGGGCCAACAATATTAAAACAGCCTAGAATGTAGCAACTTTGTTAGTGTATATTATATATTTAAAATACTGACTCTCATGACCCTTTAAAGTTAAATCCTTACAGAGAGAAGCAACAGTCAGTGATAGCCAGCCTTACCTTTAGGAGCCACATTTACACAGACTGTGATATAACCAGTTCCTCTGCAGGAGCTTTAACTGCTGTTAGCTTTAGCTCAGCTTTTACACTGCTCACACTGTTAACATGACAGAAAACACTAAGTGCTTTAATTAACAATATGTTCTTTCTTATTTGTTGTTTGAACGTTCCTGATAGGCTATATTATTATCCACATTGTTGTCACACTTAGTAAAGAGAGACTTACTTGTGTTTAGTTTCAAAACGCCCAAATGCCAGGTGTAAGCTCCCATTCCGTCTGTAATCTGACTCACTTGTGTCCAGTGCCTGGTTTAAAGTAATATTGTTTGGTATTTTCGTATCTGTCATGTCGCATGCTCTGTTTACAGTGCGCCTCACATGAATCAAGCCAAGTCCCGCCTACTTCTCACAGACAGCCAATCAGATGGGAACTCCATAAAAGTAACCAATGACAGGGCGAGTAAGGAAGCATCTGTGGAGAGCATCCAGTCAGAAACAGCTGTGTGTTCCTGACAGAGCCTGAACAGTCACTGCTCAGTGTTTAGAGGGGAACAGGAGGACATCCCTCAGATCACAGAAGTAGCACAAACTCACAGCTGAGCCAGGACTGTTCAGTGCCCACCCATTGATCCTTGAACATTGACGTACAGCGTCTCTAGCAGCCCTCAAACTGACTGGCCCACCGGGAAATCTCCCGATTCTCCTGATTATTCACGCCGGCCATGTACTCAGGGTTTTTGTGGCCACCATTTTGGCTAGCCACACTCTGATGGATAGGATGATGGTAGGGGGACACCCACTGATTGCCCGCTTCATTCGAGGGGCTAAGCAGCTGAGGCTGCCTACTAGAGTGACTGTTCCTTCATGGGACCTAGCTATTGTACTTGAGGGCCTGGTGGCTGCCCCTTTTGAACCTTTGGAGTCAGTGCTTGTCAGGTTTCTGACTTTGAAGTCGATTTTTCTCATAGCCATTACCTCGCTTAAGAGAACTGGGGATTTACAGGCCTCGTTGGTTTCACCATCCTGCCTGGATGTGGCCCCAGGCCTGGTCAAAGTTATTTTGCATCCTCACCCTAATTATCTCCCACAAGTTTTTTTTCTCTGTTCAAAATCCTGTTATTCTTGAAGCTTTCTGTCCTCGAGCAGGAGAACCTTCATCTATTGTGTCCGGTGTGTTTGCTTCGGACTTATGTCCGCCACACAGATCAGTGGTGCAAGTCCGAGCAGCTGTTTTTGTGCTGCGGCCATGTCACATTGGGTGAGGAATGCTATTGCTCTGGCCTATGAAGCGTGTGGTCAGCCCCCACCTATAGGTGTCAGAGCTCATTCAACCAGAGAGGTGGGCTCCTCTACAGCTCTGGCAAAAGGGGTCCCTCTGCAACTGATCTGTGATGCGGCGGGCTGGTCCTCTCCACACATTTTTATCAAGTTTGGGATGTTCATGTGACTCCGGGCTCTTGTGTCCTTGAGTCTTCATCCCAAAGTTGTGTTTGTGTCTCCTCGGTCTTAGTGCTCTTTCACTACCTTGGAGGTCCAGACACTTTAGAGGTGGTGGTGTTGGTATTCTCATTCCCTTAGCATATGCTACGCTGCATCAAAGTTTAGTTTTTGAAGGGGAACATCTTGGGTTACTTGGTATAACCCTGTTCCCTGATAAAGTGGGAACGAGATGCTGCGTTGCAGTGCCGCCCCTATGGGCGTGTCTGGGTGGTCTTCAGACAAACTTAATCTGAGGACTATTCCCATCACATGCCTTCTTAGCCCAATCAACCAGGTGCATCCAGTCCCACAGGTGCAGTTGATTGAGCACAAGGTATATAAGCAGGCCAAATCTCTTTGGCGTGTTTGACAAACAGCAATTCCCATAGCGTATGCTGTGCAGCATCTCGTTCCCGCTTTATCAGGGAACATGGTTACATCAAGTAACTGAAGACGCTCTCCTCTGGACAAAGTCATTTATGTCAGAACATAACTCTTGGATTACAAGAGGAAATAAAGTGGAATTTTTAGTGTACCAAAAAGAAGGTGCAGACAATAGTAACTTCACTTCACTGACAAACATGGCACAAGTACAAGGTGTCCCTTGAAGGAGGAGTCCTAACAGAGATTTGATTCTATGACCTGCTGATTGAGGAGTAGATACTTCTCCTCTACACCATACCCCAACCTGCTCCTCACTCGTAACACTATGTATAGTGGGCAGGGGAATGACTTTAGGAGAGCTACATGAAGTGGGTTGACCCCACATCATCTGAGGATGACATGGACACTGCCCCCTGATGGTGATATGGAAAAGTGAGCAAGACACTCTACCCTCTGGAGTGTAAAAGGAGAATTGTTTTGGACATGTCAAATCTTACAAATTCAACTTTTAAATCAAAGATTAGTTTTACTGATAACAATGGTACAGTTGATTTATTAATAATTAAAAAATATATTTATCATAGTGGCCAAGTTGTTTTTGCTTTGATTTTGTGTTTTGGTTCTAAAACTGCTTTGCCGATTGTCCAATCAGAAAAGAGGCCATTATTTTGATTTAGACTGCAGTACTGTTTTCAAACCAGTAAGAGCACATGTGGTTACAGTACCTTTAACTTGTAATGGCAATATGAATTTCATTTTTATAAATTTAAACATCAATTTATTTTTCAATCTTATCTTATTTTTTTTGCATATGTGAAATAAACAATCCAAGATATTTAAAGACAAAATATATTTTATTTACAATATATTGTATATCACAAACATTCATGGACAATGGAATGCTATGAATAAAATTAATCAATAAAAGTATTAATAAAGCTAATAACCTTTGCTCTTTTCATTATTACATTATTCCCTTATTATTTATATTTTCCACAAAAAAAACTTGCATGCCATGATAAAAGTGCCTTTGTGTAGACTAATTGTTCCCATCCACTAATACTGGGTTTGGTATCTTTGACTCCCACATGAGCGGTGTATACACAGGGGCAGCCTTTTCTATTGGTGAAAAACAGCTTTTCATTTCAAAAGTGTAATGCAATATCTATTACCTCTGGAAAATTCAATTTGCATTCATAGCCAAGAGAGAACAACACTAGCAGTGTGTACAATGAAGAGCTACAATTACAACCATGCATTTTGTATTAAGTATAGATGTTTCAATTGCTAAATAAACCATGTCAATTTACAGTAGATATACACATAAATCTTTTTTGTATACTGAGGGCTGAGAACCAAAGGCTGTAAGTAACATTTACAAGAGAAGAAAAAACAGCACAGTACAGACTTTTTGTCAAATTTCAATTCATAAATGCTAAATATTCAAACACACAGATCACAGACCACCACCTCAGGAAATATTTGGCTTTATAAGTATTATCTTTAATAAACTAAAGGAGCAATACTACATAAGGACATGACATGGACTAAAACAATTTAAGCCAGAACTAAATCAGGACTAAAACTGGACTAAAACCAGAACTAATCCATCTCAAAGCCAGGACTAAACAAGGTCTAAGCCAGCACATAACCAGGACTAAATCAGGACAAATTTAGAACTAAACCAGGACTAAACTGGGCCTAAACAAAGACTAAGCAGTGGTCTTCACATCAAATTTATGAGAGCAGAATTTATTTATCAGAGCAGGACTTAAACAGCAGAAGACTCCCGAGTACGACCAGTGGAACCCCTACAACAGCTTGAGAACCACTGACTTTTTTAATAATAGTTATATTGCCTCTTTAGACTTTATAGACCATTTTATGTCTTTTTCTATATTGACATAACAGTAAAGCATTTATATCCATTTATCACACTGTCTGAATCCTATGTTCAGAGAAAGCCAGTTGTTTTTATTGTAATCTTTTAGCAGTAAAAACAAGAGCATTCATTTGATTTGTAAGTCTTGTAAATCTCAGAAAACCCAGAATGTCACTTGTGCCCTTTTGGTTCTCAACCCTATGCCTCAGTGTTTACAAATGTCATATTAAATGTGTAAAGTGCTATTTCAAATTCATTACACATGGGTTATCAGTAACATGCTTTTTCATATATTAACACTGCACTTGAAGTCATCATAGTACATTTGCATCTCGTGAACCACTTTGCAAAATCCTAAACGTCACTATCTGCTTCACAGATCTCCTAAACCAGGGATACAGGAGCGCATAGAGTAAGGGGTTAAAACATGAGTTCAGATAGATCAAATTAATTAGGAAGCTCTTGAAATAAATGTTCATATTCCCTCCCAGATAGAGCACGACGTAGAGTGGCGTGTAGCACAAGAGAAAGAGAAACACAACAAAGCCCAGATTCCGTGCCGCTTTCAGCTCTGATTTCCTGGAGTTCACCGCCGGCTGCTGTGCGGTGGCTGCAACCTGAGAACGCATGGCACGGGCCTGCGACACTGCCACAAAGAAAACTTGCAAGTACAGTATAATTATGACCACAAAGGGCCCACAGAAGTTCACCGCCAGGTCAACGTAAACTGCAATATGGTTCAACACTACGAAGCATTCCCCTTCACACCTCTTATACCGCCCTGGAATAATGACATTGTTATGATAATACCCAAAGCTGTACAGGACAGAGAGGATCCAGCAGGCGATCAGGGCGATGCTAACAGATCTCCTGCACATCAGGGTGGGGTAGTGCATGGGGTCGCAAATGGCTATGTAGCGGTCTATTGAGATAAGGACCATGCCTCCAACAGATACAGAAATTAGTGTGCAGGCAAAGACGACATACAGAACACACAGGATGTCACCGACTCGCCAGCAAATGTACGCTAAGGAACCTTCAACTGGGATCACTACACAGC
This sequence comes from Bostrychus sinensis, assembly GCA_020698575.1. Taxonomy (NCBI): domain Eukaryota; kingdom Metazoa; phylum Chordata; class Actinopteri; order Gobiiformes; family Eleotridae; genus Bostrychus; species Bostrychus sinensis. The sequence continues at coordinate 36,418,181 of CM036240.1, forward strand.
ACATCAGGAAGTCTGAGACGGCCAAGTTGAGGAGGATGAAGTTAGTAGAGGAGTGCAGTTGCCTGAGAAAAGAAACAAAATGAGTATATGTATTACAATAAACCTGATGTCAGTTCTTGCAACTTGCCTGAAATGCGAGATAGCGATGATGATCATAAGGTTGAGGATCCCGCTGCAGATGGCAAAGGTGTAAAGCATGATCAGATAGATGGTATAGGTCTGATCGGGGATCTCCATGGTGCAGGACAGATTGCCCAGTTCTGGGTAGCACTGGTACCACTGCTCACTGCTCATGTTGGAGGAAGGAGATGGGTTCGGGGGGGGAGAAGTGACTTCATCCAGGCGCTTTATCTCTCGTCTCCCTCCACCTCCACCTGCTCCCAGATGGACACTGGACCTCCCAAGCCACTTGCATCATGAGCCAAAACAACTCCACAACTTAACTTTGGATAGCAGTGATCAAATCAATGACTCAACACACTTGACTAACTTTGGTGAATACATCTTGCTTTTTCTTTTTTTTCTTTTTTCTTTTTTGTCTGAAAAAAAGTTCCTAAACCAAAAAGAGTGCACCCATTTTCAAAACAAATCCATGCCTGATTCTTTGAAGGCCTCAGAAAGCACCTGCTGCTGAATATCTGTAGTACTCTGCATTTTGTGTGGTCAGAGTTTACTCCAGCTCTCATGCCAAACATTACTTATCCAAATACTGAATTACAAAACTTGAATGTGTTTGTTAGTTTCTGAAATTATATCTTGTTTCACATTAAAGCCTGAGCAATGTTTTTAACAAAGTCTCAGGTAGGCCTTGTTGCTAAGAGTTATTTAAGTAAAAGTGTGATTTTTGAAATTTCCTATTCTTTTTCTAAGCACATGCCTTCACCATGTGTCTCCCAGAGGTTTAACGTGCAGAGCTGCATATCACTGCCAGGATCATGGTTGTGTTGATGGGTTCATGTCACCAATTGTTAAAGGGGCTAAATTATGCTAAATTTATGTTTTTTTATACTTTCTACCATGTTCTAATCACAACAAAAGGTTTAAAAAGCAATGATCTGGACTAGGTTTTTAAAGCTGAAGACATCTTCAATTTTAAAAACCAAGTCCAGATGACTGCTTTTTAAAATTTCGTTGTGATTCAATTAGCCTGGATGAGTGAGTCTTTTCAAACACCATGTTTTGTTTCCTCATCAAAAACATAGCTGCAGTTGTGTTTAGTTTCATTCACGCATGTTTCAATAATCTTCTATTCGTTGGCCCTGAGTTTTTGAGGCCTTAGAACGAACCTCCGCCTCTCCCATGAACCCCCACCCTCTCCAGGAAGCAATGACCAATCACAATATACAAATGGTGTACAGCTTTGTTTCCACTGATTTCTCACAGATATTTATTTTGTATTAAAATGGCATCAAACAAAAAGTTTAAGGTAATTAAAAGTTATTTTTCTATGGTTCTGTTCAAAACAGCTCTTTACTCTGCTGCTCTCTCCTGGTCTCTTCATCTGTTTCTTTATGGCAGTGGTAAAGCTATTATTGAAAAAAAAAAAACTTTCTTTTTATGTTTTTAAAGGTTGTAAACATGAAATGCTGTTCTAGAGGCAACCAAGATTGGCTTAAAAATATAAATAAAAGCACAATATAACCCCTTTAAAGACTGACAGACCAGGTTAATACAGTCTCTCTCTGTACACTGAAAAGAATTAGTTTTTGTGTTCTGAATCTATCTGAACCTATTAATATTCTTTGCATCTTTAATTTGTGTTCAGAACCTTTTTTATTATTGATACTATTTGCACTTTTAAATTGTATTTTGAACCTTTTAAAATTCTTTGCACATAGGTTTTCAATTTTAGTAGTGTTTCTTGTTATACTGTAACTGTACACTGCCTCACTCAAACAGTATTCAATAAAAAAGTGGAATATTTTTTCACTGTGGTATCGAAATCTGTATCGAGTATCAAGTTGTTGTTTATCAAAATCAAGTTTGAAATGTTAGTATCGTGACAACACTAAAAAGTACCCAACAAATTTTTTTCTTCAGTAAAAGAAAGAAACTTAAGTAGAAAGTAGGCCTACATTTTAATGCTTTTTGCCAAATTTCCTTTTTCTTCTTTTTCACTGGGTTTTGAACCTAGAACCTTCTGATTGCAGATATACTGCCCACTACACCACAGAGGACAAAAACTGCATTGAACTCCTCAGACAATTAAAGGTTTATTCAAGTAAAGGTTTAAATGTAATCCAAAATTGACTGAAGTAAAAGTATTTTCTGCAAAATGAAGAAAACATACTTGTTTCTACTTAAGTACTTAAGTAAATTATTTGAGTAAAAGTATCCATTGCTGATACTGTAACATTTGAGTGTTAGAGTTCATAATAATGCTATTTAGTCTAAATATTTACTTTTAGGCCCACATATAAACTGGAGAAATGTGAGCTATAACAAGCACAGAAGATTGTGAGTTTTAGTTGTAGGCCCACAGATAGTGACAACCTGCGTGTGATCACCAACTAATCTCATCAAGCCATCATTCATTCCCTACACTCCCACTTTCATGCCCTCACCTTCACAGCCAGTCCTGTCCCATCTCACTCCCACAGTCACTACCATTCCCTCAGTCTACTCACCCATTCGTCCATTGCTTCCATTCAATCCTTCCCCTTCTTTCTGTTTTTTCTATGCCGTCCGCTCACAGAGGTGGAGAGAGGCATACGCAGTCCTGGCGAACACGGAGCAGCACGGTCATTTCAGGCTAACAGTGAGGCAGTTAAAACCCTTGCAGTTCACGCAACTATCCATCGCCATCTTCCTCATCACCTTCTATCAGCCATATTCCGGATTCCCTGGATATTTATTTCCCCTTCCATCACTTCATCTTATCCTCTCCATTACATGCTCGCATTCACATTCCCATAACCCAGAAACCGGCACGCCGCACCACGTGAACGGGCTACAGCCGACCATTCGAGTTACCATTTAGTTTTTTTTCTTTTGTGCGCACATTTATTTTTGGTTCATTTAAGTTTTGTTTATTAAAAACTGAAAAGACTAAAACAGAACTAAACTGTGAACTTTTTTTTTTACTTGTTATATAAATTCGGTGCCCTGTGCATTGTGAGATTTTAATTTTGTTTGAAAAATCGTTTGGTGTTTGAATTGTGGGTTATCTTTTGACAAAATTTTTCATTAACACAGAGGGGCAAAAAAGTATTTAGTCAGCCACCAATTGTGCAAGTTCTCCCACTTCAAAAGATGGGAGAGGCCTGTAATTTTCATCATAGGTATACCTCAACTATGAGAGACAAAATGAGGAAAAAAAAAAATCCAGAAAATCACATTGTCTGATTTTTAAAGAATTTATTTGCAAATTATGGTGGAAAATAAGTATTTGGTCAGTAATAAAAGTTCATCTCAATACTTTGTTATATACCCTTTGTTAGCAATGACAGAGGTCAAATGTTTTCTCTAAGTCTTCACAAGGTTTTCACAAACTGTTGCTGGTATTTTGGCCCATTCCTCCATGCAGATCTCCTCTAGAGCAGGGATGTTTTGGGGCTGTCGCTGGGCAACACGGACTTTCAACTCCCTCCAAAGATTTTCTATGGGGTTGAGATCTGGAGACTGGCTAGGCCACTCCAGGACCTTGAAATGCTTCTTACGAAGCCACTCCTTTGTTACCCGGGCAGTGTGTTTGGGATCATTGTCATGCTGAAAGACCCAGCCACGTTTCATCTTCAATGCCCTTGCTGATGGAAAGAGGTTTTCACTCAAAATCTGACGATACATGGCCCCATTCATTCTTTCCTTTACACGGATCAGTCGTCCTGGTCCCTTTGCTGAAAAACAGCCCCAGAGCATGATGTTCCCACCCCCATGCTTTACAGTAGGTATGGTGTTCTTTGGATGCAACTCAGCATTCTTTCTCCTCCAACCACGACAAGTAGAGTTTTTACCAAAAAGTTCTATTTTGGTTTTATCTGACCATATGACATTCTCCCAATCCTCTTCTGGATCATCCAAATGCTCTCTAGCAAACTTCAGACGCCTGCACATGTACTGGCTTTAGCAGGGGACACGTCTGGCACTGCAGGATTTGAGTCCCTGGCGGTGTAGTGTGTTACTGATGGTAGCCTTTGTTACTTTGGGCCCAGCTCTTTGCAGGTCATTCACTAGATCCCCCTGTGTGGTTCTGGGATTTCTGCTCACCGTTCTTGTGATCATTTTGACCACAGGGTGAGATCTTGCGGGGAGCCCCAGATCGAGGGAGATTATCAGTGGTCTTGTATGTCCTCCATTTCCTAATAATTGCTCCCACAGTTGATTTCTTCACACCAAGCTGCTTACTTATTACAGATTCAGTCTTCCCAGCCTGGTGCAGGTCTACAATTTTGTTTCTGGTGTCCTTTGACAGCTCTTTGGTCTTGGCCATAGTGGAGTTTGGAGTGGGACTGTTTGAGGTTGTGGACAGGTGTCTTTTATATAGATAACCAGTTCAAACAGGTGCCATTAATACAGGTAACGAGTGGAGGACAGAGGAGCCTCTTACAGAAGTTACAGCTCTGTGAGAGACACAAATCTTGCTTGTAGTAGGTGACCAAATAATTATTTTCCACCATAATTTGCAAATAAATTCTTTAAAAACCAGACAATGTGATTTTCTGGATTTCTTTTTCTCATTTTGTCTCTCATAGTTGAGGTATACCTATAATGAAAATTACAGGCCTCTCTCATCTTTTTAAGTGGGAGAACTTGCACAATTGGTGGCTGACTAAATACTTTTTTGCCCCACTGTATATCTTGAGTTAAAAGTATCGTTTGTGTTGAGTTACATTTACTGTTTGCCATTTGGTGGTGTTTTGATTTAAAAGGGCATATATACTGAAATATATGTCCTTGTGTGACCAGGGGGACACTAAAATAACCAACATAACCAAAAACCAACAAAACAGCTTATATGCCAGGAGCAAAACCTGGCTGGCACCCCAGAAAAAAATAAACAAAAATTTAACAATAAATATATCAACAGGAAAAAAATAAATTAAGGTCAAACTGTCAGTCCTGAGAGGGGCGCTAGAGAGCCAGGTACGAGTGAAGGTGTGCCTCGGAATAGCTTGTCAAAACTTTGTTTAAAAAATCTGCTAAGGTGCTTGAAAATGGATCAAACTCACTTTTCTGTCTTTTTTAAAGAGAGTGATGGCACTTATACCAGATATGTCTGTAAGATTTTTGGGTGTTACGAGCCTCTTACAAGCTGAGGATAGCCATAGCAGCTGAGACAAATGTTGCACAATGACGAGGAAGCTGGAAGTCTCATCAAAGCTCTTTAATTTATCCAACAAAGACACCAGGAATATGATACCGACCGACATAGGTTCCCCCTCCACAAACAGGCCACCACCAAACATGCCCCAAACCCTCTTTAAATAGTCTGGCCTAAACCACTAAGACCCCAGATACAGGCAGATTGATTTAACCCTGCCCCCAATAAATATTTACAATAAAAGACACCATTTACAAAAATAGATTTCTATAATTAAGAACAGTTTATATATTTCATCTGTCCACAATGTCCTTTTGTCCAGTTGTTCACATAACATAGAATAGCTCCCTTGCTAAACTTCCCCTCCCTCTGGGCCTCATGGTCTGGTCCAATCAGGCCAATCTGGTGCACCTGATCTGCACTCCCATGGGCGCGCCTCCATGACAGTGCCTGATCAGTGAGGGGGGGGTGTCTACAGCTCCCTCACATTTCCTCCCCCTTCAGAAGGTGCAGCTTCATCCCTACGGGACAGGAAGTCTGCCACAGTGTTCTGCTTCCCTGGCACATAGTTGATGTTGAACCTGTATGGCTGGAGAGACAGAAACCATCTGGTAATCCGGCTGTTTGTGTCTTTCATGGACTCGAGCCACTGAAGGGCACGATGGTCCGTCTCCAAGGTGAACTCCCTTCCAAGGAGGTAGTATTTGAAGGAGTCAATCACCCACTTGATGGCTAAACACTCCAGCTCCACTGTTGAATAGCGTGTCTCTCGTGGAAACAACTTCCTACTGACGTAGGCCACTGGTTTCTTGTCCTCGCCTTCTCCCTGCAGAAGTACGCCTCCAATACCCCTGTGGGACGCGTCCGTCTGGACAGTGAAGGACAAGCTAAAATTTGGACTCTGTAGAACTGGCTCATGACACAGTGCATCTCTAAGGTCCTGGAATGCCTTTTCTTGCTCCTCCCCCCAGAAGCTTTTAGACTTGCTGGCACTGGTGAGGTCAGAAAGGGGCGCAGCTCGGGCGGAGAAGTTCCGGATGAACCGCCTGTACCAACCCACTAGGCCCAGAAAAGATCGGACCTGCTTCCTGGTGGTTGGCCTCTCGGTCGCTCTCACTGCCTCCACTTTGTCTTTCACTGGCCTGATCACACCGCCTCCCAAGATGTGGCCCAGGTACTGCAGCTCCTGCTTTGCCAAAGAACATTTCTTTGGGTTGACTGTCAAGCCAGCTTTCTTAATTCGTTGTAGGACGGCCTCCAGATGGGAAAGATGTTCCTTCCATGTGTTGCTGTAAATAATCACATCGTCGAGATATGCAGCCGAAAATGATTCCATACCTGACAGGACCTTGTTCATCAGTCTTTGAAATGTCGCAGGAGCCCCGTGGAGCCCAAAGGGCATCTTTGTAAACTGCCACAGTCCATGGGGAGTCCTAAAGGCAGTAAGAGGCTTGGCAGCATCTGTAAGTGGGACTTGCCAATACCCCTTACACAAATCCAGGGTACTGATGAACTTGGACTGGCCAACCCGCTCTATCAGGTCATCCAGCCTAGGCAAAGGATACGCATCAAATTTAGATTGTGCATTTACCTTTCTGAAGTCTATACAGAACCGGATACTCCCATCCTTCTTGATGACCAATACCACAGGGTTGCTCCACTCACTGGTCGAGGGTTCTATTACACCCAACTCCAGCATGACCTCAATCTCCTCCATCAGCACTGGGACCATTCTCTCCGGAATCCGATACATCCTTTGCCGTATAGGAGTACTGTCCGTTAGCTGGATGTCATGTTGCACCAGATCTGTGGATCCCGGCTTCTCTTTAAAGAGGTCAGGAGGAATGATGGCTCCCAACTCACGTTGCTGGGCAGGAGAGAGATGAGACAAATTAATTTGGGCAGGCGGATGCCTGACAGGAGTAAACTCACCGTCCTCATCTTCCTCTGTCACTGCACGAACATAAAACTGTGAGCTTAAGGGGGGGTCCCGAGTCTTCCACTCCTTCAACAAGTTAACATGAAAAGTTTGTTTTGGATTTCTTCTCTCCGGCATCTCTATCTCATAAGCAGTGTCACTTTGCTTCCTAAGGACCTTATATGGTCCCCTCCATTTAGCCAATAACTTATTGTCAGACGTAGGGAGCAATAAAAGTACCTGCTGACCTGCTTCAAAGGACCTCTGTCTTGCAGTACGATCATACCAGGTTTTCTGGCCTCGTTGTGCTTTCTCCATCTCCTTCCTCACCAGCTGTGAAGACTGCTCCATCTTATCACGCATTTTTAGGACATAGGTAAGTACATTAGTGGCTGTCCCCTTCTCCTTGCCAATCCAGGACTCCTGCAAAACATCAAGGGGGCCCCTCACCTGCCGACCATAAAGGAGTTCAAAGGGTGAGAACCCTGTGGACGCCTGCGGCACCTCACGGTAAGCAAAAAGAAGGTAAGGTAACCACTTGTCCCAGTCTTTGCCACTGATGGAAACAACCTTTTTCAGCATGCTTTTCAGGGTTCTGTTGTACCTCTCGACTAGGCCATCAGTCTGTGGGTGGTAAGGGGTGGTCCGGATACTCCTAATACCCAACAACCTATAGACCTGTCTGAGTGTATTTGACAGAAAATTTGTCCCTTGATCAGTCAAAATCTCTGAAGGAATGCCTACTCTAGAAAATAGCTGGAGAAGAGCATAGGCAATCTGCTTTGCAGTGATGTCCCTGAGAGGGAACGCCTCAGGGTAGCGTGTGCTATAGTCACAGATGACTAAAATAAACCTGTTACCAGCCTGCGACCTTTCCAGCGGTCCTACTATATCCATGGCTATTCTCCTAAAGGGTACATCAATAATAGGGAGTGGCTGAAGTGGAAACTTTGGCACATTTTTGTTACCTGAGAGCTGGCAGACTGGGCAGGACTGACAATACTCCTGCACTGCTGCAGAGAGTCCTGGCCAATAAAATCTGCTGGCAATCCTATCATAGGTTTTTTTGAACCCCAAGTGACCTGCCCACGGGATACTATGGCCCAACTTTAGCACCTGTTCCCGCAGCTTGCTTGGGACCACTAAGCTCTCTACAAGGGATTCTCCGGACCCGTGATACAACAAACCCTCCCTAAGGACATAGCCCTCCCCCAGAGAGTCCTTAGAGGCCTGCTTATTTGTTTGGCTAAATGCATGCTGCAAAGACTCATCCTGCCTCTGGAGCTGCATAAAATTTACAGGTAAGGTATCAGTAGAATCCTCAGGCTTTGGCAAACATTTTGAGAAAACCCTTGCTGTACCAGACATTTTCTCCTGTCTTCTCTGACTCCTACTTTTACGCCCTTTAAAAGAACCCACCGCAGGAATGTCTGACTCAAAGAATGGTAATTCACCCAAACCATTTTGGTCACCATCAGCTAGATTTTGAGACTGCTTTAACACCTGTTCTGCCCCATCTCCACCTTTACCAGCCCTCTCCTGAGCTTTTTGCTGTGACCTAGTCACCACAAAGACAGGTTTACAGGATTGGACAAGTTCTTGCAAAACTGGGATGTCTTGACCTAAGATAACCTGGTGAGCTAGATTTTCTACAACCCCAACAGTTAACAAGAAAGTTTGTCCTGACACCTCCACATAAACTATGGCTGTTGGATAGAGTCGATGATCCCCATGCACACACGAAATGTCAAGGCCTGGCCCCACAAACTGGCCCTGACCCTTCAAAACAGAGGCATTGACCAAGGTCTGTACACTACCCGTGTCCAGCAAAGCTAAAGCAGGCTCCCCGTTAACTTTGACCTCAGTAATCTGTCGCTTGCCATCACCCTGAACCTCCTCCCTTCCCGGTCGAGGTACAGTGCAAAAATAAGCAGATTTAGCTTGTCTGGATGGGCAGTCAGGTTTCTTATGTCCCTCTTGGCCACAGGAAAAGCAAATTAGTGACTTAGTAGGGGGTTTCTCTCTGCTCAGCACTACATCCTCTCTGGGTTTAGCTGCCCCTCCCCCATGAACCGGACCACCACCTGCACCTGAACCCACAGACCTACCTTGTGAAGTGCTGCCCTTAGACTGTGGGTCGAACCTGAAGGTCTTTGGTCCTCGCCTGGCAGAAAGAAAGTTCTCCACAAACTCTGCTGCTTCACGCCCAGATGATGGGTTGCGCTCCTTAACCCACACTCTCAGCTCTGGTGAGAGAGAACGATAGAACTGCTCCAGGATGAGAACCTCACCCACTTGCTCCTTTGTCTTCTTCTCCGGCTGCATCCATTTTAGGTAAAGGTCTTTAAGTCGGTTGTAGAACTCCCGGGGGGTCTCTCCTGGCTGCAGGTCTGGGCCCCGGAACCGTTGACGGTACACATCTTCATTCATTTCATATTTTGTAAGAATGGCCTCCTTAACCATCTTGTAATTACATGAATCTTCAAACGCCATGGCCACATAAGCTGCACGGGCCTTACCAGTCAGGTATGGAACTAACCTCACTGCCCAGTCGACCTCAGGCCATTGGTAAGCAGCAGCCAGTCGCTCAAATGTGGTAAGATATTGTTCGATATCATCACTGTTTTCTAACCTTGGAATTGCAGACTGTGCCCAGCCTCTTGCAGTGTGCTCCCGTAGCGTGGGGGACACTGGAACCGGTTCTTCCTGTTGTTGTGGATGGGGTCCTCCCCTGGTCGGAGTCTCAAGGCCAGCTCTAAGGCTGTTGACCTGCACCTGCATCTGCCTCCATCGCTCCTCCTGCTTCACAGTCTCTTTGTTCCATCTCTCACTCAAATCTGACTGGGACTGTATACATTTCTGCAGCATACAAACAATGGAGTCCATATTAGCACCCCCTGGTGGCTCCTCTCTGGACGGTCCAGCCACAGGCACACCCCCGGTGGCTCCCTCCTCCAGAGCCTCCTCTGGTGCAGCTTCAACTATCTCCTGGGCCTTGGGCTGTTGTTTAGGTCCCATACCTTGTCCTGGTGTGTGCTCAGACTAGCAGCGACGATCCCACTTCTGACACCAAAATGTAAGATTTTTGGGTGTTACGAGCCTCTTACAAGCTGAGGATAGCCATAGCAGCTGAGACAAATGTTGCACAATGACGAGGAAGCTGGAAGTCTCATCAAAGCTCTTTAATTTATCCAACAAAGACACCAGGAATATGATACCGACCGACATAGGTTCCCCCTCCACAAACAGGCCACCACCAAACATGCCCCAAACCCTCTTTAAATAGTCTGGCCTAAACCACTAAGACCCCAGATACAGGCAGATTGATTTAACCCTGCCCCCAATAAATATTTACAATAAAAGACACCATTTACAAAAATAGATTTCTATAATTAAGAACAGTTTATATATTTCATCTGTCCACAATGTCCTTTTGTCCAGTTGTTCACATAACATAGAATAGCTCCCTTGCTAAACTTCCCCTCCCTCTGGGCCTCATGGTCTGGTCCAATCAGGCCAATCTGGTGCACCTGATCTGCACTCCCATGGGCGCGCCTCCATGACAGTGCCTGATCAGTGAGGGGGGGGTGTCTACAGCTCCCTCACAATGTCCCAAACAAATCTTGTTATTGGAGGGGATTTTAACTGGGTGTTAGAACCCTACCTTGACAGATCCTCCTCGACTAAGCAGGTTAGAAACATCTCTAGTGTCTTTCTCAATACCTTTATGGATATGGATATTCAAATCTGTCCGATGTCTGGAGAATAGCAAACCCTTCTGGTGGGGACTACTCTCTTTTTTTTCCAACTAGGCATAATCTATATACCAGAACTGATTATTTTCTTTTGGATGCCAAATTAATGCCGTATGTCATTACACTAAATATCACAATATTGAAATATCAGATCACTGCCCCGTCACTTGCACCTTAAACATCCAAAATGCGACTAGACCACAACAAAACTGGAGACTTAATCCTCTCTTGCTGGATGAGAAGGACTTTTGTGAGTACTTAAAGGAACATATTTCTCTATATATTGATATTCATGATAATTCAGGAACTACACCTGCCACACTCTGGGAAGCCTTCAAAGTTTACTTAAGAGGTGCTGTTATTTCCTTTGAATCAGCTAAAAGAAAGAATGAATGCACTTTCCCACATTAAGAAGAGGAGGAACTAGCTCAGCTGAACTCAGAAATAACTATTGAAGAAATTAAGAAGGTGATCGTGTCAACTAAAGCTCCCGAGCCGGACGGTATTCCTAGCAAATTTTATAAAAAATTCGGTGAGATTCTTTGTCCATACTTTCATAAGACTTTCAGTCAGGCTCTAGTTGATAAAGTCCTTCCTTCAACCCTCACAGAGGCAATTTTCACAGTGATTCATAAAAAAGATAGAAATGCCATATCGCTATCTCATATCTATCCTTGTGCGCATGTCCTTACCAATCAAATTTTTTCACCATGTTTTAATTTATATAGAAGGACAAGGCAAGGGTGCCCCCTTTCTCCTCTGATTTTTGCCCTGGCAATAACCCCTTGCTGAAAGTATCAGAAAAGATCCAATGATTTTTGGTTATGACACAGATAAAAATTACAAACAAAATCTCGCTTTATGCAGATGATGTTTTATTGTACATCACTTGGCCAGAAACGACAATCCCTACCATTTTAAACAAACTTAAATTATTTGGGTCTTTCTCCAGATAAATTTGAGTAAGAGTGAATTAATGCCTGTACATGTGAACAATTCATCCTGGTTGCAAAATCTCCCATTTAACATAGCCTATGAAAAGTTTACTTACGTGGGCATTCAGGTCTCAAGGTGTCATACCTCTCTATTTAAATTTAATTTTCCCCCTTTGCTATTCAAACTTCAGTCAAGCATACAGTTCTGGAATATGCTCCCTATATCATTACTTGGTAGAGTTAATGCTATAAAAATGATCTTTTTGCCACAGTTATTATATTTACCGTATTTTCCGCAGTATAGGGCACACTTAAAAGCCTTCAATCTTCTCAAAAAACGACAGCGCGCCTCATAATATAGATATATATATATAGATAAGATATATAATTTATAATGCGATTATAATGACTAGAGGTATGCGGGCATGCTGGATGCCGTAATCGCCCAACTGTTTAACTTGGACACTGAAGATGAAGAATTTGAGGGATTTGTGGACGAGGAATAAACTGAAAAAGTGAGTGTATTGTGTTGTATTTTGTTATAACGTTAACTGAACAGTTATGAGTTATTGTGAATACGCTATCGTTTGATTTAGCGGTCTCAGATTGTGTTTTTTTTTTTTTTTTCTCGTGTTACAACTGAACAAGTTTGGGAGTTATGGTGAACGCATTGAATAAAGTTTGACTGACTGACTTATCTGACTGTTTTGTTTCGCCTTTTAGTCTGGAGCGCTTTCTATGAGCAAAAAGACAATCAATGACAGTGCGCCTTATAATCTGGTGCGCCCTATAGCGCGGAAAATACAGTATTCCAAAATCTGCCAGTTTTTCTTTCGAAGTTATATTTTAAAAAATTTAACTCAATCATAATACCTTTTTTATGGGGTTATAAAGTACAAAGAATTTCTAGAAAACATCTTTGCAAATTTAAAAAGGAAGGAGGGTTGGGACTTCAAAATTTCTTGGCATATTATTGGGCGTCACATATCAAACTTATGACATCCTGGTTGGTTAATTCTGGTGAATCTCCCACATGGTTGAAATTGGAGCAGGAAGCATGTGAGCCTTATTGCATAGGAGCTATACTGCTCTCTCCTCAACCTACTTATAAATCTCTATACAATTGCAGTGTTGTAATACACAATACCATACGCACTCTAAAACAAATTAGGCTACATTTTAAGTTGAAGTCTTTATCTTTATCATGCTGATTGCAGATAATCCGTCTTTTAAACCATCTGTGTTGGATAGTACATTTCAAATTTGGAGACAAGCAGGTATCTGTACAATTAGTGATTTACATCTGGAGGGTGTCTTTGCTTCTTTCAAACAGATATAAGAGACATATAAACTACCAGAGAGAGACTTCTTCAGGTATTTGCAGAAAAGAGACTATGTCAGGAAGTATGTGCAGTATTTTGAGACCCTCAACAGCTCTTGTCTTGATAAATCCTTCAACTCCCACCTTGTACTGAGAAATTAATCTCTCGCATCTATGAGAGTTTGATGTCAGTGAGTTTGGTAAACTCATCTTCTATAAAATCTAAATGGGAAGAGGAATTAAGTGTTACAATTACCAATATCCAATGGGAAGAAGGCTTGGAGAATGTTCATAAATGCTCTTACAATGCAAGACACTGTTTGATTCAATTCAAAATTCTGCATTGTCTACATTTTTCTAAGAAAAGATTACACAAAATTTACCCTAAGGTCTCCCCCATCTGTGAGAAGTGCTCCCTAACTGAGGATATGTTAGGCCACAGTTTTGTTTTGTGTTCCAAGGTTCAGACTAGACTGAGATCGAATGTCTCGAATTTTGCATCTGCGGTTGAAGCCTGAACCATTAACAATCATTCTGGGGACCTATGATCATATTGCAAGTTTGAACAGTGCAAAGCGGTGTTTTATATGCTATTGCATCATCATTGCAAAGAAACCTCTTCTTACACACGGGAAGAAAAAAGAGGCCCCTTCATCAAAACTCTGGCTTAATGACCTTAAAAACACATCTTAAACAAATAAGGTATACTCTGTCTGACAGACTTTCCTCCTTGAACAAAATCGGGACACCTCTCTATGTTTTTGCAGTCATAAACAGTGGTTAGGTTTATTGGCTCCTCATATATTGCAAATTACTGCTGATCGTGGTGGGTAGCTGGGACTGGGGTGTTGTCTTGGGGGATTATTAGTTGTGTTGTGTCTTATGGTGATGTTCTGTCCTTGATTCGTTTGTTATGCTTCATTTGTTTGTTATAATTAAAAATAGAGCATTTTTGGATATTGTAAATACCACTGTAATATGATGTGGATTGCTCAATAAACATATCTTGACAAAAAAACTGTCAGTCCTGAGCTGAGGGGACTCGAACACTTGCGTGTGTAAAAGACCCTACTGTAGATGGCTATCTTTAGCTGTCAACAATCTGTCTGTCTGTTATTGTTTCTCTTAATCGGATAGTGAAGAGTGTGGTTACAGTGGTTAAATACCTGCAGTGTTTTAGTTTCTGTAAAAAAAATTGTGAAAATTCTGCCAAAAAGAACTGAATCTTTACAAAACTTTGAACCAGACAAAGTGACTACACTGAAAAAATGATTGGAGGAGGTAGTTAAATTTAGATAATAAAATCCTGTAGGAATAACATCGAGTCATGTTTCTGTGGTAAATACTGACAGTTTGTCTACATGATTAAATCATCGACATCAGTTGCACCCAGTGTAATTATGTTTTCATGTTGATAATTTGTGATTAAGTAACATTAAAATTGAAATAATTCAATCACTTTAGGTCTACAAGATTATTTCAAGTCCTTTGTATAAAGCCTCGGACATTTTGATATTTAAAGGATCAGATCCATGAGTGACAAGGACATGAAGAAGACTGTGACCCAGTCGTTTGGTTGACTATTCTTATTATTATTTATGTCTCAACTTGTTGTACCATCAGAGAAGACAGTGTTTCCTGAGCTGATGCTCAGAGATTCAGCTGATTCAGTCTGATGGACTTGAGAGGTTTCATTTTCTTCTTAAATAAGATACATTAAACCTCAAAAGAGAAATTAAGTTTAACAATGAAATGTATAATTAAATTTTAAACATGAAAAGGGGTTGTTTCCCATTATATAGCTATGATCCTGTCCAGCTGATGCAGGGGTCATGTGCAACACTGTTACTCTGAGTCATGGTCCAACCATGACTGATGTGGACATGGACATAAAAAGAGACTGAGATTGACAAGAATCAGGCAACTTTAAGGCTCCATGCAGTTTAGTTAAACGTCTCTGTTATGACCTTGTCCTCTTTACACATGGTCAGACTATGTCTATATAGCCGAAATACTGATTTAAGTTAAAATATATTTATTATATGCTATTTTTTAGTGATGGTAAGATGAAGCCTCATGAAGCACTGAAGCATCACAGCCAACTGTATCACACATGGGTCGATGCCTCAAGATGTTTTGTTTGCTCCACTGTGCAATCAAGTGGACAAAAAAATGTACAGCATACTTAGTGTCAAATAAAATCGTGAGGTTAAAAGAATAAAAATGGAAGCAATTGGTAAGAGCGTTGTGATGTGAGATGTGCTTGTGTTACTTGATGCCCGTGCTTATGCAACAACTGAATAAAGATAAATTCAATTTTATTGATTTTTATTGAGAAATATTAACTTTTCCACTGTATTTGGAGACAGGCGATTTCTTGTTTTGCACAATATTTCATTTTTTGAAAACACCCTTTCACAGGGCACAGATGTAGCCGGTGTGCAACGAAATGCAACTGCAAGTTTGTACAGGTTTGGATATATATAAAATGTGAGGGGGACTCCATTGCGTTTCACTGTCTCTTTTATTTCGAATCGCGCTTCAAACCCGCGAATCATTTCCTGAATCAGTCACGTGGTTCGGCCGCTTCCCGAGGCTTCGAACGTCACTGCATACGTCATCAACACGCGCATCGATACGCGCTTCAACAAACACCCATCTGGATTACTCGGCACACGCTTCGAAGCCTCGACACGAAAGACACATCAATACTATTTTCCTCATACATGTTTTGCAGCACACAAGGGAGGGGGACGCTGCTCTGAAGTGAAGCGATAGGGGGCGGGCTCTGCATGATTGCCAACAGTCAGTGGGCAACAAACTTCATTGTGAAAGAGACTGACTGATGTCACAACCCCCACTAGAATGAAGAACACACTGGACCTGTGCTTTGGCAACATTCCTAATGCCTATGTCTCAAAACCCCACCCACCCCTCGGTCTTTCTGATCATAATGTCATTTTGCTACTGCCAAAGTATCGGTCAAAGCTGAAGACAGAAGAACCCATAACTAAATCCATTAAAATCTGGAATAAGGACACAGCTGAAGTATTAAGGGATTGTTTTGAGCTAAGAGACTGGGAATTGTTCTTTACAGACTGCAATGACCCTAATAAGGTCACAGAGGTATTGACCTCATACATTCTATTCTGTGAGGACATTGCCACCCCCACCAAACAAATCATTATTCACCCAAATAATGAAAAGTGGATTACCAGGGACATGAAAATCTGCCTGGTCCAGAAGAAAAAAAGCCTTTTTGCAAGGAGACAGGCTCAGGGTGAGAGAGCTGGAGCGAGACTTCAGAAGGAAAACCAAGCTGGCTAAGATCAATTTTAAAAACAAGTCGGAACAAAAACTAACATCTGGCAATGTGAGGGAGGCATGGCAAGGTCTTAACATCATGATGGGCAGAGACCTGTAAACCTGCAGGACCAGTCTGCGAAGATCCTGCCTCCTTCACAGAACAACTCAATATCTACACTTGTTTTAACAGCCATGGCACACATTCTTGGTCCCCCCTGGTTCTGTAACCCCCTGTTCCCCCACCCCTCATCATCAGTGAGCAAAAGGTGACTTCCATCTTGGGCAAGGTTAATGCCAACAAAGCCCCAGGCCCTGATGGTCTAAGAGGGAGGGTACTCAAGGAATGCTCCTCTCAGCTGGGTGGGATCCTCTCCAGGCTGTTCCAGCTTCTACTGGACTCCAGCTGTGTCCCCAGCCAGTGGAAAGAATCCACTGTGATCCCAATCCCCAAGAAGCCACACGCCAAGAATCTGAAGGATTATAGACCAGTGGCCCTCACATCAGTCCTATGCAAGTGCATGGAGAGAGTGGTGGGGAAGCAGCTGACAGACATGCTGCAGGACAAACTGGACCCCCTCCAATTTTACCTACAAGGCAGAGCATAGGGTGGAGGACACAAGCCTTACACTGCTCGACACTGTCACTAAACACATGGATTCTGTACAGCCACACACCAGGATTTTTTTTATGGATTTTTCTTCTGCTTTTAATACTGTACATACTGACACACTGTTGCATCATCTCTCTGATCTCCATGTCCACCTCACGCTTATCTTATGGATTAAAAACTTCTTACAGGACAAACCTCAACGTGTGTTTTTAAATGGTTTTAAATCAAGCTCATTGGTTTTAAACACAGGACTTCCCCAGGGCTGTGTACTGTCTCCCATATTATTTTCCATCTATAGGAATGGCATTGGCTGCAGCAGGGCAGAGATGACATTCCTGAAATATGCCAACGACATGGCCCTGGTGGCTCATGTGGTGGACAATGAAATTCTGGCACAGTACCAGCAGGAGGTGGACACCTTAGTCAAGGTGTTCACTGAGGGCTCATTGGAGCTTAACATCTCCAAAACTAAAGAACTGTGCTGTGGACCCAGGGGAAAATTTCCCCCTTCCCTAAACACACCCTTCAGCATCCAGGGGCAGCTGGTGGAGCAGGTGCAGTCTATTAAATACCTTGGGACTGAAATTGATCATACTGACTCTGTGGATAAAAGAGTGCAACAGTGCCTCCACCTGCTGAGAAAATTGAGGTCTTTTAATGTCAAGAAAGAAATTTTAACAATGGTTTACAAGTCACTAATAGAGTCCATAATCACTTTTAACAATACATCATGGTTCAACTTTGTGACAGCCAAAGACAAATCCAAACTCTCCCGTATTATCAGTCAGGCCAGTAAAATTAGTGGAACCCCTCAACTCCCCCTGTCAGAACTTTACAGTCACACAGTGCTGAGGAAAGCCACCCAGACCACTATGGACCCCTCCCACCCACTGCACGACTCTTTCAGACTGTTACCGTCAGGTAGGCGCTACAAGGTCCCATTGGCCCAGAAAAATATTTACAAAAAGTAATTCGTCCCCACTGCAATAATCACCCTGAACAGCCAAAATAAGCCTTTTCACCTGTTCTTATGCATTATGTTTGCTTTGAACGTGCATCTTGTATGAATGTATTGTGTCTTAACTGTACAGAGCTTTATCAAAGAAGAATTTCTGTCACTTTCTGGGACAGACAATAAAGTCTTTCTATTCTATTCTCTTCTAAGTCTTTAACAAAATGAGTAGTCATAATGCTCTCTAAAGCACACTATAAAGACACACAATTTAAATTTTTTCTTTTTTTTTTAATTAACTGTACCAACAGTATGTAATGCTCCTTTTTTCCCTGCTTTTGTACAGTGCAGACGTTTCTTCTCACTGCTCCCACTGTTGTGTGCTTGCTCCTATTTTTTGTCTTGTCAGACTTTTCTTTTTGACCCCCTGCTTTGCTGGGCTCCTGAAAATACTCAAATGGAATTGATTAACTGGTCAGTCAGCGCTATTGATTTTTTTCCCTAAGAGAGGTGCACTGGGGAAACCTACCTGCCTGGATGGGACCTTTGGTGCATGTGGCGCCTGGACCAGCTGGCAAGTCATGTGCCTTGAAGTCTGGTCCGTGAAAGATTTATTCATATTTGGAATTTTTGATAGCGGGGTTCCTATTTTGGCCCTGGGACTGCCCTGACCTATTATAACCCTGACCTAAGTATAAAGTGGCTCCAACATTCTCAAAACACAAGCTTACTGTGTCATGCATACACTGTGTTAAATCAACATATTTGAATTATTTAGATCTACTATAATTGAAATGTGTGCAACTGATGTCCATGATTTAATCATGTAGATCCAACACATCATTTTTTGATGAGCAGCACATTGAAGCAGAGTGTTTTTCAATTCAATTCAATTCAGATTTATTTGTATAGCCCAGTATCACAACAAAAGTCGCCTCACAGGGCTTCACAACAGTTGCTCAAACATAAACACACAATCAGACAACACAAACAATAACTACACTAAACGGACCCAGGACATTCCTGTCCTTAGACCCTCCTTCTTGGTAAGGAAAAACTCCTAAAAAAAAACAGCTGTGGGAAAAAAGAAGAAACCTTATGGAGCCCAACTGGAGAGATCCTCTCCCAGGACGGATAGGCAAAGTGTCTAGGACTGTTAGTTCATTAGCTCATCTATAGGATCATAGTTCAGCTCTGTAAGGATTCATCCAGGGAGTGGGGTGAGGTAGGTTGAGGAAGTCCATAGGATGCAGCAGGTGGGCCTCATCCAGACAGGTGAGTGGGTTGAGGTAGATCCGGGAAATCCTTAGAGGTGAGCTTGAGGGCCCACAGGTCGGGACAGAAGCACAGATGGGGTCAGCTAAGATCCAATCGTCACTGGGAAATCTGCCAGCAGCCAGGCATCTGAAACAGTCCCAGAGAGAAGGACAACTTGTGAATAGCAAGGAACTGATTGGAGATATAGAATATTAGATAATATTAATAGGTGATTAGGAGAGGAGCAGCAGATGAAACCAGAGGACAGAGGCTCAATGCACCACACTTCCCTCAGCTTCTAGCTCCTAGAGCAGCCTAGCTTCAGCTGTGGAGTTAACCCTGTTCCTAGCTGGGCCTGACCATAAGCTTTCTTGAAGAGGAACATTTTAAGCCTAACCTTAAATGTAGAGACTGTGTCTGCCTCTAACATGAGCTGGAAGCTGATTCCATAAAACAGGAGCTTGGTAACTAAAGGCTCTACCTCCAACTGTACTTTTAGAAACCCTGGGAACCACTAATAGCCCTGCATTTTGTGAGTGCAGTACTCTGCTTGGATGGTATGGCACTACAACATCATTAATGTAGGATGGGGCCGTACCATTTACAGCCTTGTAAGTCAGGAGAAGGATTTTAAACCTAATTCTGAATTCAACTGGAAGCCAATGAAGTGAAGCTAGCACAGGAGTAATATGTTCTCTCCTGTTAGTTCCTGTTAATAATCTTGCTGCTGCGTTTTGAACAAGCTGAACACATTTTAAAAAGTTTTTAGGGCACACTGCCAGCAGAGTGCCCTAAAATTGTTCATGCGTTTGTTAATCCAACCTAGATGTAACAAATGCATGGACAAGTTTTTCAGCGTCACTTTTAGATAAAATATTTCTGATTTAGCCTATGTTACGTAAGTGAAAGAATGCTGTTTTAAATGATAAATCTTGGTCAAATAAAACTCCTAAGTTTCTCACAGTAGAACTTGAGGCTACACTGACACCGTCCAGGGAGACTCTGGTCAGACAGAGCATCTCTCAGCTTTCTGGGGCCTAGTATAATGACCCCTGTTTTTTCTGGGTGTAGGAGGAGAAAATTAATTGTAATCCAGGTCTTTATGTTTCTCACACAGGTGCTCTGTTTTCCAACGCGGTCATTCTGATCAGGTTTAATTGATAAATACAACTGTGTATCGTCTGCGTAACAGTGAAAATTAATGCCATGTTTTCTGATTATGTTTCCTAAAGGCAGCATGTAAAGCATGAACAGAATGGGTCCAAGTACTGAGCCTTGTGGCACTCCATAGCTAACTTTACTGCACTGTGAGGAATGTTCATTTACACTGACAAACTGGTACCTATCAGATAAGTAGGATTTAAACCAGCAGAGGGCACTCCTCTGACCCCTATGTCACAGTCTAATCTCTGGAGTAAGATGCTGTGGTCAATGGTGTCAAAGGCTGCACTGAGATCTAACAGAACCAGGACTAAGACCCTGTCCATTGTCTGAACTTAATAACAAGTCATTTGTGACTCTAACTAATGCAGTTTCTGTGCTATGGTGGGGTCAAAACCCTGACTGAAAATCTTGAAATAAGCTATTGTCCTGTAGGTGGCGACATAACTGTTTTACTACAACTCTTTCTAGGATTTTTGAAATGAAAGGGAGATTTGATATTGATCTATAGTTGGCTAAAATGTCAGGCTCTAGACTGTTTTTTTTTTTTTTTTTTCAGAAGCGGTTTAATAACTGCATATTTAAAAGACTGTGGCACATAAACTGTTTCTAGGGAGGCGTTTATAATATTCAGTATAGATTCATTATTTAGGGGAAGAGTTTCTTTAAAAAGTTTGGTAGGAATTGGGTCTAAAAGACAAGTTGAGGTTTTGGAGGACATAATGACTGATGTTATCTCAGCTTGATCTACAGCGATGAAGCAGTCTAATGTTACAGATGGTTTTATAGTGGCCTCCATTTTTACAGCTTTGGCTTGCTCTGAGCTGATCGTAGGGAGAATTTCATTTGTCTCTAATACTTGTGATTTTGTTGTTAAAAAATGTAAGAAAGTTTTCACAGCTGAGAGTAACAGGGATACAGGGTTCTACTGAGCTGTGACTGGTGGTCAGCCTGGCTACAGGGCTGAACACAAACCTAGGGTTGTTCCTGTTTTCTTCTATTAAAGTTGAATAGTATCTGGTTTTGGCCTCAGGGAGAGATTTTATAATTTAAAAGACTATGTTTCCAGGCATTCAGAGACTGCTCTGAGCTGGAGTGACGCCATAGCCTTTCTAATTTACGGGTTGCTTGTTTAAGGGAACGTGTTTCAGCATTAAACCATGGTGCTACTCGATTCGGCCTAACAACCTTTTGTTTTAATGGAGCTATTTTATCTAGAGCTGTCTTTAAAGACTGCATGGCGCTGTCAACAAACCGATCATTTTTACTGGAACTCGAGCTATGGGAGCTGTTCTCAACAAACTCACTCAACATTGTACTAAATATTGGCTTAATTATGTGTTTGAACTTTGACACAGATTGGTCTGATAATGTTCTTCTAATCTGGGTTTTGTTCATTGGAACAGTAAAGTCTTTGAGTATAAACTGAAAGGTAATTAGAAAGTGATCTGAGAGTATGGGGTTATGAGGCAGGACAGTGAGCTCACTAATCTCTATACCAGGGGTCACCAATTAAAATTCACCGAGGTCCAATTGGTGAAAATTTTCTCGCGCAAAGGTCCGGAGCATCACAATGTTGATTTGTACCTCAACAATAAATAAATAAAATCATTGTAGTTACATCAGTGTCTACATTATGGCAATAGCATTTTGCTTACATAAGCATTAGTTTAAAACTAGGGGATATCAAATAAGAAAATAAAAAAAGTTTTTTTTTTTCTTATGTTAATCAAATACAGTTAAAAAAATCAAACAAAATGCTTTTATAATGGTCCTTGGCTCAGAACACAGGAGACACAGGAGTTTAGAGCTGACCTCTGTTCCTTTCTACATCTGTCTCTCTCATTTCTCCGCTGTCTGTCTCACAGTCACCGCTCCATATGTTTCCAAATCCTCAGATCTGATTGGTTGATAGCGTCACACGCAAGATTTTCTGTCTGCTTTTACGCAAGAGACGATTCACCCATTAAAACTAAAGTGGAACGTACTGTGCCTCAAAACACAGGTTTCCTCTTAATTCTCTGGTGAATATGAGGCAGCTCTGTCCTCTGTGGAACAGAGGGACACAGAGAGGGGAGGGGTGAGCTGTGGGACAGAAGGACACTGAGAGGAGAGGGGTGAGCTGTGGGACAGAAGGACACTGAGAGGGGAGGGGTGAGCTGTGGGACAGAAGGACACTGAGAGGAGAGGGGTGAGCTGTGGGACAGAAGGACACTGAGAGGGGAGGGGTGAGCTGTGGGACAGAAGGACACTGAGAGGAGAGGGGTGAGCTGTGGGACAGAAGGACACTGAGAGGGGAGGGGTGAGCTGTGGGACAGAAGGACACTGAGAGGAGAGGGGTGAGCTGTGGGACAGAAGGACACTGAGAGGGGAGGGGTGAGCTGTGGGACAGAAGGACACTGAGAGGAGAGGGGTGAGCTGTGGGACAGAAGGACACTGAGAGGGGAGGGGTGAGCTGTGGGACAGAAGGACACTGAGAGGGGAGGGGTGAGCTGTGGGACAGAAGGACACTGAGAGGGGAGGGGTGAGCTGTGGGACAGAAGGACACTGAGAGGAGAGGGGTGAGCTGTGGGACAGAAGGACACTGAGAGGGGAGGGGTGAGCTGTGGGACAGAAGGACACTGAGAGGAGAGGGGTGAGCTGTGGGACAGAAGGACACTGAGAGGGGAGGGGTGAGCTGTGGGACAGAAGGACACTGAGAGGAGAGGGGTGAGCTGTGGGACAGAAGGACACTGAGAGGGGAGGGGTGAGCTGTGGGACAGAAGGACACTGAGAGGAGAGGGGTGAGCTGTGGGACAGAAGGACACTGAGAGGGGAGGGGTGAGCTGTGGGACAGAAGGACACTGAGAGGAGAGGGGTGAGCTGTGGGACAGAAGGACACTGAGAGGGGAGGGGTGAGCTGTGGGACAGAAGGACACTGAGAGGGGAGGGGTGAGCTGTGGGACAGAGGGACACTGAGAGGGGAGAGCTGCTCACAACCTGTGTCGCCTCCTCTCTCGCTGCTCCGTAAAAACAAAACTTAAGTCTGTTGTAAACAGAACAGTCCTGTCCCTCCGCACTCAGTCTGGACCTACTCCTCTCATTTTGTTGGACAGTAACAGAAAACACAGCTGATTTAACCCCCGCACTGTTCATGTTAAAGTTTTAAAGCACCAGGATACGATGCTGTTGACGCGCTCTGAGAGAGGCGCTGCTGCGCTCCCGGGGAGTGAACAGGCTGAACGGGTTCAGGTCCGCGGAGAGGGACAGAGGTTCGGGTCCGGATGGGAAGGCATCTGGGTCCGGATTCGGACCGCGGTCCGCCTATTAACAACCTCTGCTCTATACCATAGGTTAAAACAAGGTCCAGGCTGTGCTTGGGACAATGAGTGGGTTCATTTATGTTTTGAGTGAAACATACGCTGTCTAATAAGGCTGCAAATGCATTTCCTAGACAGTCGCTGCTGTCATCAACATGAATATTAAAATCCCCTACTATTACACTCTCATCTGAGTCTAACACTATACTGAATAGAAAGTCAGAGAACGCAATTAAAAATTCGGAATAGGGACCAGGAGGCCGTTAGATGATTATAAACATAACTGTTTTTTGTTTGAAAGTGAAAGAGAATGACCTCGGGCCTCGGAGGAAACCCCACAGTTACTGTAGTCCACTGGAATTGGCATCTCATATCTAACTGACCACAATTGAAATTATATTTACATTATATTTGGTGTTTGGTTGGTGCGGATCTGGTGCGCCAGAAACTAGGTCACAGTCAAAAGCTCTGTCTTGTCATTGACAAATGCGATTAAATGCGTAAATTTTTTTAACATGTTGATTTTTCTGTAATTAATTAATCGCAATTAACTTGTTAAATTCCCAGCCCTAACAGCAATATAAATGTAACACAAACCCCCAAAGTAGAATCAGAGGGACTCCTGGACTTGTTTCCCTGCAACAAGACCCTTCCCTTGTTTCACTGTCGAGTCTCTCGCCTCCTTTTAAAAAAACTTTCGAGTGACGATTATTTTTACTCATGTTTGCTGAGTTTAACAGCCTAATTTAGTGAGGCATGGTAAAAGTGAGGGAGTGAATCCAGTATGTGGAAGTAAGTCACTGCAGCAGAAGTAGTAGTTTTTCAAAGTAAAACACACAGAAATCGCAGTAAACAAAAAACAGTACTAAAACTAAAATTATATATATTTATATTTCCCTTCCCAAGGTTGGGGACCTCTGTCACAAGTGACTTGAGATGTGCTTTGTTCACTATTACATCATTACATGTGGTATTTCATTATGGAGTTTAAATATAATAGTGTGATGAACATGCATTACATACTGTTTGAAGTGAATCTGATCTGTGGACAATTCCTGCCAAACTAAAAATATGCATCAGGGAACGCCCCACACTTCATCAAAAATATCCCCCTTTTTCCTTTGTTCTGGGGCAGTGGGCAGTTGTAGATGTCTTCTCAAAGTGCAAATGACAGGTTGAACTACTCATTTCACCATAGCATAGATAAAATCTTAGTATTTATGATTTCAGTGAAAAAATTTGGAGTTAGGAGATGTTTTTGTGAGAAATTTTACTTCCGCATTGAGAGCAACTGTGAGCTATGACATCACCACAGGTAAACAATGTTCTACTGTACAGTTATACTGTAGGGAGCAAGGACGAGACTGGATAATCTTTCCACAAATAAAATACGGACCACAACCAAGTCATTCTGAGTCTGTCTGACCAAGAGCAGCCTATATAATAAGAAATGATGCACACAGAAGAGAAATAAAGCTTTATTTCAGAATGAATGAGGACAGCGCAGGAGTCACAGTAAGATTTTGCTAAAGCTAATGTGTTAGGTCATAGTAATTAATGTTACTCCGTAAATCAACACAAATAATATATCAAGGGTACAAAATATGGACCTTTGAGGGTACTGCCCCAGTGACAAGCCATAGGACCCCTACGGGTACAAATATTGACCTTCTCTTCTAACAGTGCATCCAGTAAAGCACAGTTTCCAAAGTGAAAGCTCAAATTTTCACTTTTTCTGTATAATACTGACAAATGGGGCTGTAAAACATCTATTAACCCTATACACAGGTATTAACAAAGCTTATTAATTATGAATTAAAAAACAAACAAAAAATGTCATATGCACTTTAGGTGAAGCATCTAGGAGGTTGTCTCCTCAAGACTATGTGCCTCGTGGGACTCCCATCCCCCACGATGACAGGGTGCGGCTCCAAGCTCACCCGCTTCACAGTAAATTGCCTAGTGTTAAATTAACACTTTCAGTGAACATATGGTCCTTATCTATCTGGTGTTAAAATGTCAGTGTTAAATTGAACACAGCACCATGACACTGGTGAACAATGCCACACATGACCTGATGTCTTTGAGATAAGAACGGCCGCATTCTAATGCACTCACTCCCTGCATTTAAAACTTTATTTCTTTGACTGACACTTCAACTGTAGTTTGTGAACATAGTACTTCTGTGGAAATAAAATTTGTATCACAAAGTTAAAAAAGGAGTGCTTCTGGAAGCTGTACTGAAGCTACAATATATAATTTTGTCCACATCTGGCACTGTTTCTCTGAATCATGGTTGCACTATTCTTGATGTTTACAGGCCCACATTATAATTGAAGCTTAAGTACAGGAGAAAGGATGTATTATGATGGGAGTGAGTGCATTAGAATGCTGTCCTTTGTATCTCAACGACATCAATGTGTGCCATTGTTCACCAGTGTCATGGTGCTGACACAGACTCACAACCCACAGTTAAATTTACCCAATTTTCTGCTGTAAAAAGTATTAGAAAAAAATGGATAGCTTTTACCCATTTTAAATGATTGTTTTTTACCTGACACAGAGGGATAATATGTATCCAAAAAAATCTGTTCAAATTGCAAATTCTAACACTTTCTTTTCAGTGCAGTAAGTGGAGAAATGTATCGCAAAATATTATAATTAATATTAGATTCAGAGATAGCGATCGATTGGCAGGAAGCTACGCTATAATTTAAACGCTGTTTCAGTCAAAAACGAACAATGAAGCTATATTCAAGTCTCTAAACTTAGTTTGAATGGTCAGAGGTAAAGAGTCTACAGTGAGACAGCAGCAGCTGGAGCATCATTAAATGCTGTTTTTTACCTGACACAGAGGGCTAAAGGGGGGTATACACCAAGGCGACGATCGCCCATCTGAAGCCATCTTAACGGTTCTTCCACGTCACTCATTTCTGTCCTTTTGATATGTATGCACCATCGCCCCCCATCGCTCCAGGACGGAGGCCGTCTGACTAGTTTCCTGCCGATTGGCCTTGTTGTTGAATCGGCGTCTTTGGTCTTTGGCACGACGCGCTCTGATAGGCCTAGCACTACAGCTGCCGCGCCAATCAGCTCACGGGAATTTTAGCGGAAGTGACGGAGTGACGATAGGCGACAAACGCTGTGGCAGCGTACCATCACCATTTTTGCATTCTTCGCAATTCCGTGCGGAAAGTTATCTTCTTCAAGTAACAGAGCAGCGGCACCTAATCCACACAAAACAATGTCCAAACCGGCCATTATCACGCTTCTCAAATGTTCAAACAAGCTGAGAACAGTGGCAGACCAAGGCGCGCTACATGCATATGTACTCCGCAAACATTGTGTCACTTCCGTTTATCTTTGTTCACTGGTGGAGAGAAAAGCACCTGAAGCACCTGTGCATCAACTCAATCATCTCAGAGTTCATGAAATTTAACAATAATAAATCATTATAAAAAAGTAAATATTAATTTGAAGGACTAATGCATAAGAACAGTGTCAAAATGCTATTTTTAATCCTTGGTTAGAAGAGTTTGTGTGTCTTTACGCACCGGAGCCTTCTTTTGTGTTTAAGCAGTGTTTTAACTGTAAAGCTTAGTGTTACAGCAAATATGGAGATGGCATATAATATTTGTATCCTCATGATCGCTGCTCATTTGGGCAGTTTATAACTTTTGTTTGGCTTTTATTTTAGTCCTGGGGAGAATGAGGTGTGCGCTCTGGGCTCTAGTGCAAAGTGACATAAATACTGAGGATGATGTATAATTAGCCTACAGCCAACAGATGCAGCCACATTTCAAACTCCGCATGCATGGATCCTGTGAGGAGCGACCCTTTTTACTCTCCAGTCCTTACGCAATTATTCCAGTGCTTTATGCTGTGGCAGTGTCCACGCCTAAGTACTCCTCTGTAGCAGCATCAATGCTAGTTTTAGCTCTCAAGCCGGGAGAGCTGTAGTGCGTATTGGAGGCTTGAGGTGCATCCTCCCATGCCCCGCCCAGTGCTCCATGAGGAAGAGATACACTTGTTCCTTAACTTCTATAAAAAAGGTGAAGTACATAGCAAGGCACACGCTGAAGACGCCAAAAAGAAGCACTCAACACATGAGCGCTTCACCATGGCCTGTGGAGCCAGGCTTTGGGACTTTCAGAGTGGGCACAGAGAAACTGCACCATGGAGACTGCCTCAGTTTACCTTAACTCACATGGTTTGCAGAGGAATAGTAGCTCTGATAATAATCTTTACTCATTCCTATAAAGGTAAGATGTACCTGAAGTCCACGGTTTCCTTGAAGAGTTTGACGGAGAGAGCAAAGCCATGCATCACCAGCGTGAGGGTGCTTTCAGGTGCGCAAAGTAAAATAAATGTTTGGCGAAAGGCTTTTATGAGCTTTTTAGACTTGTGATTATATAATTTAAAGGTAAAAACTTCCCAAACAGTGTCAATATTTCAGGTGATTGCAACCAACATGCTGTATATAATTGCTAAAAAAAAAAAATTGGCGGTCATCTTGGCCAGTGATTAATTTTATGAATCATTTCCATTTTCAATAAGCCGGCATATACCAACTAACGGAAACCCTGGGAAGTAAGTGTCTGGGGCCTGAAGAGTTTGTCTTGTACTGCGAAGATGTTGAGTTCCACGAAAATATTGTTTTGCAGTTCTTGTTGGAAGTTTCGATGCAAAATAAAGCAGAGACTCAAAAAACACTTCTAGACTCATTTGTGAACTTCCACAAAGCAATATTTATCCTTATATGCCCCAAATGCCTAAATGTCTGTAAAATAAACCAAATTGTCCTATCAGTAACAGCATATATAAAATGGAGAAATGTGAGCCATAACAAGCACAGAAGATTGTCAGTTTAACTTGTAGGCCCACAGATCTCATGTCCTGAGCCGAGGGGACTCAAACACTGGTTCTCACAGACCACAGGCTGGGTAATCACCTCACAACCATGGAGGAAACTTAGCATTAGCTATAGCATAGCTATAGCTATAGCTTTTGTTTCTATGTGACATTCAACAGTATGGACGTCTCTAACCTTCTCTGCAAGACAGGCACTTAACCTGTTAAGCTCTGAGGCCTTAAACCCGAAAATTCGATATCTACATTTATTAAGGTTTTACTAGGTGTACATAGCTAACCTTGGTAGCAAATGAATTGGTGGACTTTGGGGATTACTGTGGAAGAGAAATAATATTAATAAGTTATATTGTTTGACCATAAATTGAGGTTAAAATGGATTATTCTAATTTCCGCCTGAAAAAAAAACACATATTTGCCTCCAAAAAAGCCTTTTTCCTTCCTGTAGTGAAGCAAATAACATAAATTGAACATTTCAATCTATATAATCTATAATCTTATATCTTGGTCTACTGCAGCAAAATTTGTGCCAAATAAACAAAGTAATGGAAAGATATACATGTTTTATTTTTTAAAAATCCAGGCGGAATCCAACTGTGCCAAATTTGGTACGAAGACAAAGGTGTATGAGTGCCTGTCTCACACACCTTTGTCTCACACACCTTTCTCACACACTTTCAACCAACCCAGTCAAGTTGATACTATCTACAGTGCATCATGCCATGCCGTGAAGCAGTTCTCTTTTGCTGTCAAACACAGTGGTACTTGACATTTACGGCAATAAACTGGTGTTCTCACTTTTTTCTGCCCGGCATCCTGGCAGTTCCGACAGAACCTCCTCTTGTCATGGGCCGTCTCCCCATAAAACACAGGCATGCAAGTGGTCTGAAACTGTGGGTTGGGTGGTTATGAGTCTTTTGCAAAGGTTATCATTTCCACCAACAGCTATTTCCTAAACTCCTTCTGCGTAAGTGGTTTGGTCTCGTCGCCTTTCTTTTTCACCAGCTCTTTGTGGAGGATGTGGCTGTTCACAATCGAAATGTCAATAAAATGGTAAAAAAAAAATCTTATTCCATTTCATGGTTTTATGGAGAACACTGTAGTAGCCGATAAGTGCATCAGACAAGTCGACTCCACCCATGTTTTGATTGTACTCCATCACAGCATCAGGACATGGGACTTGCATGTTCCTCCATTCACCTTGGTGTTTCACCTTACGTTTCACAGACTTCCCACTAAAAGCTTTGTGAACCGAGGAGCACATAGTCACCTCTCGCTTGTCCATCCACTTCAAGAATAAGAGGTTGTCTTCCGCATGTCCACCGCATGTCACCCCTCGGAGCATTTTTGGGTAAGTTGTTCTGTTCAGTAGTTGGGAACCCAGAGTGGTGTTTCCTTATTGTTCCACATGCCCCTGTCTTTTTTGCTGACAAGTCTGAAAACAAAATGGGACTGGTGTAGAAATTGTCCACGTACAGTATGTAACCTCTTCCAAGCAGACTGAAGGGCATGAGGTCCATGACAGAACTGAGTCCATGAGTCCATGTTCAGCAGGAGTAGCACTCTTTCCTGAATAAACAAAAAGGTTCCACGTATACCCAGTGGAGGAGTCAGCCAGGACATAGATTTTATATCCCCACTTTGTGGGCTTGTCTTTATGGAACTGCTTCAGACTTATGCGGGCCTTGGATGCCACCATGCGCTCATCGATACATATATTTTGATATGGATGATAAAATGCCAGGCAAGATGCCACGAGCTCTGTGTACAGAGGTTTTATTTTGAACAGTCGATCATACGCTGGAGTATTTCTCCTACGATCATTTTCTTCATCCTCTTCTGGATCACTAAGGTGCAGCGTCCACACAATGGTTTCAAATCTGT
Source organism: Bostrychus sinensis (assembly GCA_020698575.1). Lineage (NCBI taxonomy): Eukaryota > Metazoa > Chordata > Actinopteri > Gobiiformes > Eleotridae > Bostrychus > Bostrychus sinensis. The sequence goes on from CM036240.1 coordinate 36,448,708, forward strand.
CTCTGCTCATCATGTTTGCCGGAAAGGGGTGCTCATATGGAAAAGCTTTCCTCCAGTGGTCAGATTGTTCATGGAGTGGAACAAGGCCTGTGTAAATTATGATGGCAAGAAAAATGTAAAAATCCTTCACAGTAAGAGGTTTCCATTTATATTTTTTGCCTGTCTCTTCTCGCTTTACTGCATTGCGGTTTGTGTTTTTTATGACTGTGTTCACAATGGTGCTGTTGAAAAATAGCTGGAATAACTCTAAAAGTGTCCAAGATTTGCTTGTGTCCAGCACAGGTCCAGGATTTCTGGCTGGTACAAAGAGTGGGAGAGTAGGTTGCAAATCTTCTTCCTCTCTGTTTCTCCACTGGTCGTCGTCAGAAGAGATGCTTCTCCTACCTTTCCTTTTAGCTGTGGCCTTCTTTGGCCCAGCTGGAGAGCCTTCTGGGGGAGTAGCAGAATCTGCAGCAGAGTCACCATATTGTGTTGTTGGTGCTGATGTGTCTGGAGCTAGACGACTGTAGAAGAAAAGGCAGACAGTCACTACTTTGCAAACCAGTTCATTCTGTTTTGCCTAACAATTATTGTTCTCACCTCTGCTTTGGTCTTTTAGAAACCTTTCCTGCAGACTTTTGTAGAGGTGGCTGATATTCCTCTTCCATCCCCTCATCTTCCTCATCACTTGTGAAGTACCTGGGCTTCCTGGCTACTTCACGCCTTGGCCTTTTGGAGAGAGAGGCTTCCTCTTGGCCTTTAGGGGAAGGGTCTTCTTCTTCCTCCATAATACTGTGACAAAATAAAGAGATACTTCAGTGAAAAAGCCATATCATATATGTAAACAAACGTAAGGTTATTGTGACAGAAATTCAGATAATACTCCTACTTTGTGGGAGGTACAAGAAAAAGTTCTTCCTCTCTGCTGTCCTGCTCCTGTTCCCTATAATGAAAATAAATAAAATAAAATACTCATACTATGTGTTGTGTGTTCCTCTCCATCACTGTGGAACAAAAGAACATGCAGTTCAGATGTATATTAAAAAAAAAAAAAAAATTGTCCTCTCGCCCTCCGCGGGCGGTTTCATCCAGCCAAGCTCGGGTCCTCTACCAGAGGCCTGGGAGCTGGAGGGTTCTGCGCAGTATCTTTGCTGTTCCTAGGACTGCGCTCTTCTGGACTGAGATGTCTGATGTTTTTCCTGGGATCTGCTGTAGCCACTCTTCCAGTTTGGGGGTTACTGCCCCGAGTGCTCCGATGACCACGGGCACCACTGTTGCCTTCACTTTCTAGGCCTTCTCAAGTTCTTCTTTGAGGCCTTGGTACTTCTCCAGTTTCTCGTGTTCCTTTTTCCTGATGTTACAATCGCTTGGTATTGCGATGTCAACCACAACGGCTTTCCTCTGCTGTTTGTCCATCACCACAATGTCCGGTTGGTTCGCCACTACCATTTTGTCTGTCTGGATCTGGAAGTCCCACAGGATCTTAGCTCGGTCATTCTCTATCACCTTTGGAGGTGTTTCCCATCTTGACCTCGGGACTTCCAGACTGTACTCTGCACAGATGTTCCTGTACACTATACCAGCCACTTGGTTATGACGCTCCATGTATGCTTTCCCTGCCAGCATCTTACAGCCTGCAGTTATGTGCTGGATTGTCTCAGGGGCCTCTTTGCACAGTCTGCACCTGGGGTCTTGTCTTGTATGGTAGATCTGGGCCTCTATTGCTCTGGTGCTCAAGGCCTGCTCCTGTGCAGCCATGATCAGTGCCTCTGTGCTGTCCTTCAGTCCAGCCCTTTCTAGCCACTGGTAGGATTTCTCGATATCAGCCACTTCAGTTATCTGTCGATGGTACATCCCATGTAGGGGCTTTTCCTCCCATGATGGTTCCTCCAGCACCTCGTCCTCTGTTTTCCACTGCCTGAGACATTCACTGAGAACTTCATCTGTTGAGGCCATCTTCCTGATGTAGTCAAGGATCTTGGATGTTTCATCCTGGACAGTGGTTCTGACACTCACCAGTCCTCTGCCTCCTTCCTTGCGTTTGTGTACAGTCTCAGGGTGCTGGATTTGGGGTGGAACCCTCCATGCATGGTTAGGAGCTTCCGTGTTTTCACATCTGTGGTCTGAATCTCTTCCTTTGGCCAGCTTATTATTCCTGCAGGGTATCTGATGACCGGCAGGGCATAGCTGTTGATTGCCCGGACTTTGTTCTTGCCATTGAGCTGACTCCTTAGGACTTGCCTTACTCGTTGGAGGTATTTGGCTGTGGCTGCTTTTCTTGTGGCCTGGTCCAGGTTGCCATTTGCTTGTTGGATTCCAAGGTACTTGTAGCTGTCCTCAATGTCTGCTATTCTGCCGTCTGGGAGTGGGACCCCTACTGTATGGACTACCTTCCCTCTCTTTGTCACCATCCGCCCACACTTCTCAAGTCCGAATGACATTCCGATGTCATTGCTGTAGATCCTGGTTGTGTGGATCAGTGAGTCAATGTCTCTCTCGCTCTTGGCGTACAGCTTGATATCATCCATGTAGAGGAGGTGACTGATGGTGGCCCCATTCCTGAGTCGGTATCCATAGCCAGTCTTGGTGATTATCTGGCTGAGGGGGTTCAGACCTATGCAGAACAGCAGCGGGGACAGAGCATCTCCTTGGTATATCCCACATTTGATGGACACTTGTGCAATTGGCTTGCAGTTGGCCTCAAGGGTGGTCTTCCACTGCCTCATCGAGTTTGCAATGAAGGCTCTTAGAGTCCTGTTGATGTTGTACATCTCCAAGCATTCTATGATCCATGTGTGTGGCATTGAGTCATAGGCTTTCTTGTAATCAATCCAGGCGGTGCACAGATTAGTGTGTCTGGCTTTGCAATCCTGAGCGACTGTTCTATCTATGAGCAGCTGGTGTTTAGCTCCTCTGGTGTTTTTACCAATGCCCTTCTGTGCTGTGCTCATGTATTGATCCATGTGCCCACTTATCTTAGTCGCTATGATGCCTGACATGAGCTTCCATGTGGTGGGGAGACAGGTTATTGGTCGATAGTTGGATGGGGCCGTTCCCTTCAGGGGATCCTTCTGGATCAGGATTGTCCGGCCTTCAGTTAGCCATTCAGGGTGCTTCCCATCCTTTAGCAGCTGGTTCATTTGTGCTGCCAGGCGCTCATGGAGTGAAGTTAGCTTTTTCAGCCAGTAGGTGTGGATCATGTCAGGCCCTGGTGCTGTCCAGTTTTTCATACCTGAGACTCTTTCTTGGATGTCTGCCACTGTGATGGTTACTGGTTCTTGTTCAGGGAGGTTGCTGTGGTCTGCTCTTAGATCCTCCAACCACTGTGCACTGTTGTTGTGTGACGCCTCCTTCTCCCATATGCCTTTCCAGTATTGTTCAGTCTCCAGCCTTGGTGGGTCTGCTCTGTTGTTATTACCTTGCCACTGAGAATACACTTTAGCTGGTTGAGTTGAGAACAGCCGGTTTATTCGCCTTGCTTCGATTTCTCTCGTGTACCTCTTTAGTCGGGTGGCCAAGGCTTGGAGTCTTTGCTTGGCAGTTTCCAATGCTTCAGGTATGGACATCTTGCTGTACCTCTTGGGTGCTTGTTGTTTCATTGCACCTTTCTGGAGCTCTGACAGTTGGCTCACTTCTCTCCGAGTTACCTTGATTTTAGCTTCTAACCTTCTTTTCTATATATATATATATATATATATATATATATATATATATATATATATGTCCAGATCATGATAAATAATACTTCAACTAGAGGTGAAGTATATTTTTGTTGTATGTGTTTTGAACATGATCAAGTATATAATGAAAGGGTGTTTCAATGTGAAGAAATGTATCTGAACTAATTATGTAACCAGGACCTGACCCAGACTCAAGATGCTGCATGAAGTGCAAGGGAACAATGTGATAGTCTGAAATGTGGCCTTCATGGGAGTGCAGAAATGATAACAGCCCCTCCCTTACAACACGCACTGCTCTGCCTGAGAACTGGTTCAGATCCTGGACTATGCCCATATCTGGAGTGGGTGGTATGAAGTTGAGCCTGGGTATATATTCAGTGTGATAGGGACAGTCGTTGGACGCCCAGCGTAAGCCCTGATTAAGACGTAGGCGGTAGGGACAGATCCAACCCAGAGCTCTGGAATTTGGCTTATGCAAATAAAAAGACAAAAAGACAAAAAAGCTGATTGGAGTCTTTATTGATTAGAAAAAGAACACGTCAATTATATAATGATATTATAATATATATTTTTATTATATGAGTGTAACCGAGTTTAGATATCACATAGGAACATTTTGATTGTCATCTGTCATTGTTACCTTACTGTTGAACGTGAACTATTAGCCATATCTGTGTCATTTCTGTGTCAGGATTTGTGACAGCTGAACTCTGTGAATGACAGTTTCCATGGAGCTGGGGAGTACACAGTGGATTTGACTATGGGCATAGTGAGAGGACGGATAGTAGGGGGCGTGGCTATTCTATGGCATAAAAAGTTGGATGCAGTGATAAATGTTGTCAGGACTAGAGTTGATTGGTGCATAGCTGTGCATTTAAAATTGGAAAACAAGGAGTTTGTCATTTTGAATGTCTACACACCATATGAGTGTTTGCAGAATGAAGATTTATATATGAATAGACTTGCTTTTATTATTACTTTTATTTGTGAGCATCATTTTGCATCTATTTGTGTGGTAGGTGACATGAATGCTGACATTTCGGACAGCAAGTCTGTGTTTGCTAAGCATATGCTGCAGTTTTGTGAGGATAATAATCTTATGCTGTCCAGTCAATTATTGTTACCAGCAGACAGTTATACCTACATAAGTGAAGCATGGCATAAAATTTCATGGCTTGACCATTGCATTAGCACTGCTGATGCACATGCTGTTCTGAAATCTATGGAAATTTTGTATGACTACTACTATGCCAGATCATGTACCTTTTGTCATGCTGCTGGATACTAAAAGTCTTCCCGAGCTGATACACAGATGGCTGCAAGGTCAAGTTGGAACGGACCAAACTTTCAAAAGATGATCTTATGACATATTACATGAAAACAGACAATGGCCTATGCAATGTACATTTACCTAGACATGCCATCATGTGCACAGATGTTAATTGTAATGATATTTTCCACTGTAAGGACCTTTGTGTAATGGTAATTGTTGATGCTATTTATGAGAGCAGTAGATCATTACATGTGTAGATCATACATTACATGTGTAAAGGCTAAAAACATCAAGCCAGGCTGGAACAAGCATGTGGCAGTACACCATGCAGAAGTTAAACAAGCATATAAGGCATGGGTGCAAGCAGGCCGACCCAGAGTTGGGCCTATCCTGGAGTATAAAGAGCTCACCAGTGCAAGATATAAATATGCCATTTGCTACATCTCTAAATGTGAAGAGAATATGAGAGCGGACTCTATGGCAGAAAAACTGCTATCTAACAATGTTATGGGCTTTTGGAATGAGGTTAGAGCTCAAAACAGCATTAATAGACTACTGCCCAGTGCCATAGAGGGAGTCTCTGGGGTCAATAATATAGCTGACCTGTGGAGGCAACACTATTCTGCCTTATTCAACTGTGTTAAAAGTGAGCCCTTTAAAGTGGGAAGTGTTGCTAACAGGGATGCTGTGATTATTACTCCTTGTGAAGTGCATCAAGCAATAGCACAACTGTCCAACAATAAGGCAACTGGCTCAGACAATATCACAGCACAACATCTAAAGTATGCAAGCTCAAAGACTGCTGTACTGCTTGCCTTGTGTTTCTCCGGCTTCATGGACTGTTACCTGATTCTTTATGGTCTGTTACTCTAGTGCCTGTCATAAAGGACAAAGCAGGCAAAGCTGGGAGCCTGGAGAACTATACTGTCCTACAAAGGAAAAGCGCAGTATCTGTGGTAACAATGAAACTGAGAACAATGGCTTTAAAGATTTGATGATGTCCCTCTGAATTTATCACAGGTACATTCATGGTAGTGTATTAATGTAATACCTTCTCATGAATAGTTTTTTTATCAATCACAACCATCACTACTGATTTGACCTTTGACCTCCTAAATGTGGAATTAAAGTACTTTATATGGGGTGTCCTGAAAATCATATTTTTTGAGCACTTTGGCAGTCAAAATCATGAAGTATGTTAGTGTGTGTATTAACAAAGGAAGTGTCAAAGTTTTGTGCCTGAGTTGTATCCCATTTCAGAGTTTTAACAAAAAATGTTTCAACATTTTGCAGTAACTGCAGAGATTTCACAGTGAAACAAAGGTAAAGTGCAGTAACTGCTTTACCTTTGTTTTACTGTGAAATTTGTAGTTTCAAATTTCTCTAAAAAGGGACACATTTGAGCCATAAAATTTTGTCCCCAAGTAAAACATATCATATGAAGCCTGTTTTCACTCTTAACTCAATTTTGACAAAATATGCAGTTACTGCGTTTTAGGGCAATAGCCCTAGCTAGTGTTATATCCAAAGTTTTTGAGAAGATATTGTTTGATCGTCTGTGTCACTGTATAACAACAACACAATCAGTTTGGCTTTAAATTCAAGTTGGTAACAGACTTGTGCATCTATGGCCTGAAGGAAGCAGCACAGATGTATTTAAGACAAAACTCGTCTGTATTAATGGGGTTTATTGATGCATCTAGGGCATTGGATAGGGTCAATCACTTTTTTTTCACTTTTTTTTTTTTTTCACGCTTTTTTATAAATTATGTCAAAGAGGTGTTCCTGACAGCATTGTAAGAATCTTGGCGTACTGGTATTCTAATCAGAAGATGCAGGTCAAACGGGGCAATACCATCTCAGCCTCCTTTGGTGTCAGTAATAGGGCTACTGTCCCCAGCCCTGTTTAACTTGTACATGGATGATTTGTTCAATCAACGAAATAACTGTAAAACCGGATGTGTGATAGGTCATAGTTTGGTCAATCATTTCACAGATCAGCTCTGTGATGATGATGATATATATCGGCAGTGTCGTATGCTGTATGCACAAGCTAATATTCTGGCTAGGAAATTTCACGTGTTCAGACAATGTAAAAATCCACCTCTTCAGAACTTACTGTACACGTCTGTATACTGCTCCACTGTGGTGTAAATATAAGAGAGCAACTATACAGAAGCTTAAATGTCTACAATGTCTACAATGATGCCTTAAGGACTCTGCTCAAGAAGCCCAGGTCCAGCAGTGTCAGTCTGCTGTTTGGTAACGCTCATGGCAGTACTTTTCAGGCACTAATGAGAAATCTGATGTACAGATTTATCTGTCACCTGAATAATTCTGAAAACAGCTTTATCCTGACACTGGTGAATCCTAGTTTTAGTGTAGTGCATTACCAGTCCTTATATATTTTTTTTTCTTTTTCTTCCTTTTTATTGTATGTGTTGTATGTTGGGTATGTTTTTGTGATGATTCTTATATGGACCTTGAGTCTGACAATAAATAAACTAAACTATGAAGAAGCAGCATAGCTACGCTGAATCACTCACCGGTGCTAAGCTAACAAACAATGGTGGAACAACTGACAATGAGATGACAATGTTGTTGTGTGTAATTCACAAATACTCAGATTATTTCATACAATATGCGTGGCCTACTGGACACAGTGTTGTTGATAATTCCGCTTTGTGGTTGATAAACTCCTGAATGAGTGTGACATCTTGGCTTACCAAACAACTTGGATAAACTGAACTCATTGAATGTGGGTTTTCACAGTGGTGGTGAATCTACCACAGATCTCAGCACAAGAATAGTTCGCAGCAGAACACTGGGTGTCATGGCTATCCTTTGGAATGCTAAATATGACTCAGTAGTTAATGTTGTGAGACTTAATGTTGATTGTGCTATAAGAAGTGTACCATTTTAAATGTATACATGCCTTATGAATCATATTAACTAGAAGATGAGTTTTTAAACAAATTGGCATTTATGAAATTGTTTATTGAAGATAAGTGCTCTACTTGTGTCTTTGTAATTGGGGATTTTAATGCTGACTTGTCAGATAATACTTCTGTGTTTGGGAATCATCTTTTGCAGTTTTGTAGAGCTAATAATATCAATTTTTCAAGCAAAACAATCTTGCCAGGTAATAGCTTTACCGATATTAGTGAAGCTTGGCATTCCACCTCTTGGCTAGATCACTGTATTTGTACTGGAGATGCTCATGCCTCTCTGAATTATATAGAGATTTCTTATGATCTAGCCACCTCAGATCATATACTTAGACTGAAAAAAAATGTGGATTGACATTTACTTAAAGGAATCTAGGAAAGAATTTCCACACAGAAAGTCCTAGCAATCTTTCCTCAGATAACATGCTTCTCATTTACACTTACTTTTTATAAAAAATATCAAGTAAACCTAACTAGCAATATTCACAGAAAGTACTCGCCAATTTCTAGTAAAATTCTCTGAGATTACACACCATGACACTGGTGAACAATGCCACACATGACCTGATGTCTTCGAGATAAAAAGGACTTCATTTTAATGCACTCACTCCCATCAACCACTGCCTGAAAACTTCACTAGGATGACTGGCACTTCGAATTTAAGTTTTGAGCATTGTATTTCTGTTGAAAGAGAAATTAAAACTAGTATCAAGAAAGTAAATTTAAATAAAAGAAACTTACTTACCGCGGTACTTAATCTGCAGTATACAACATGGGCTTGTCCACATCTGTCATGGTGCAAACATAGACAAGGGGAAAAAAGTATATGGAGAATACATTTCCAGTTAACGTAAGAGTCACGGTTGCACCATGACTGATGTGGACAGGACCACGTTATAATTGATGTTTAAGTACAGTTGATGCGGGAGGGCTGGTTGGGTGGTTCAGAAAGTGGTTTGTTTTGTTAGCGCTGTGTTAAAAGCAAAGGATCGTGATGCGCAAGTAGCATTTTGGACTCCATAGTTTATAAAGGCAAGTCTAAGGGTACATTAGAAAAAATAAGCATATATTTCAAATTATAGGCCTAGCATACAACCAATATATTTATTATGTGTGTTTTAATCAAATCGTCTAGCAAATTGAAATAACACAAAAACAACTGAAGTAGGAAAATTAATCACATGACATCACAACATTCTATAGGCCAATTTAATACATGGAGAGCAGCTAAAATTAGTATTGTTTAAGTATTGTTTAGTATTGTTTAAATGCATCATTATTTAGTAGTACTAATATTATTGTAATACAGTAATACATTACTGTACATTACATTACATTACATTATTATTACAATACATTATTGTGTCTAGTCAGTAATAGAAAATTCACCAGATTGTACATTTGTAAAACTACCTTTTACAGTAGCCTCTATGCATTCCCTCTCTCTTTGATTTTCAACCTTTTACAGACCAACTGTGATTATCAGTGGTGGAAGGTAACTATGTAAAAAAGTAAAAGTCTTATATTTATGTAACAATGTTATGTATATGTACTTTACCTAATTGCATTTGATATTCGATAGGTACTTTTTACACCACTTCATTTTAACTGACTGAAAAGTAAAATGTATACTTTCTACTTGGTTTGAGGAGTTACATTTGACCACTTTCATTCTGCCAAATGTTTGAGTTCAAGTCTGGACTTTGAGCAAACAAAAACATACACATAAAAAGTCTAGAAGCATAAATCATGTGCTTTGTATGATACATTTACTTAGGCCAGTGTAACAAAATTGGGGACTATAAACTGCTATTTAGCTGATATGCCTACATGTCAACAGAACACACAATACAATGAGGTTTTTTATGGCTGATTTTTATTCAGAAATAATATCTTTTCCACAGTTTTAGGATTCAGACGGTTTCGTTTTTTATCAACAATTTCCCCAGCCTTTGAAAAAACACGTTCACAAGCAACAGACGAAGCTGGGATACACAAATATTTGAGTGCCAGCTCATACAGATGTGGATGCAGATTCTTGTTTTGTCCCCAGTACAGCAGAGGGTCTTCTGAGTGGGCCACATTTGTTTCACTCATGTATCTTTGCACCTCCACTGTTGCACTGGCTGTGGCACTCCTTACTTTTTTTTTAATCTGACACCTGTTGATCCAGTAGATCCCAAAGTCCAGGCCCTGAAACAAAGGCATTACAGTTAATTACATTATTTGTCAAATATAGCGTCCATAATACAATACTGCTTAACATACCAGAGGCTGGAGGCACAGATGTAGTTGGCACAGGTGTTCTGGGGGTAGACAGCGCAGATGTTCTAGGGGTTCTAGGAGCAGATGGCACAGGTGTTGTGGGCGCTGGTGGTGGGACATAGCTCTTAATTTTGGCTGCACATTCAGCTGTGAGTTTCTTTATAGCATTCTGTGCATTGGTGGGATTGCAGAACCCGATTGTTTTGAATCTTGGATCCAGGAGTGTGGCTAGAGATGTTTGAGTAGCTACCTCATAGAAGCTGAGCTTCTCGGTCATCAAATCAAGCAAGCATCTGCAGAGATGTGCTGCCTTGTCGTCTCTCACTGTAACACTTGCTGATGCCAGATTATGCCTGAGCATGCGAACAAGGGAGATGATTTTGGATTCACCCACAGTTCTTTCTGCAGACAACTCCTCAGTAGCTGCCTTTATGGGTGACAAGACAGTCAGGCACTCCTGAATTGTACTGTAGTCAGCAGAGGAAAGGGCCAATAAATTGGTATGGAGTGTGGCCAGTGATGCACAACTGGTTCCCGCTGTTCATATAGCCTTGCCATCATGTCATAGAAGCTGTTCCATCGCATCTCAACCTCCTGGATTAGCTTGTGCTGAGGCTTTGACATCATGGTCTGACAGGTGGGGAGCTGTTCTTACAACAAAATGGCATGTCACTGCTAAATATGCATCCATGTGCAAAGAGGTCCACACGTCTGATGTAAGGCAGACTGCTGTGGCCTCTCTCACATCCGCCTTGGCTTTCTCCTTCTCCTCCAGATATCTCCTTTCCACCATGGCTTTTAAAGACTTTCTAAACGGAAGGACATATGATGGAGCAGCGAGTTTTACAAACTCCCTGAAGCCCACACCATCCACTACTGAAAATGGCTGGCAGTCCTTAATGATCATGTCCACCAAGCATGCATCCAGAGCCTCCTTGGCAAGTTCTGTAGAGCAAAAACAGAAATTAAATATTACTAATAATGTATAATGCGGAGTATTCAATAAAGTCCTATGTAGGACATGGATGCATGTGGGTCCCATACACAAATCTTTAAGGTATAAAGCCTAAATCTGACTGTGAGGCAATATTCACCCATTAATGTTGCCCTTAATCAACGTGTAAATAGTGAATAGATCATGCAATAAGAGGAAAGACAAAGGCCCATGTTTAAAAGAAAGTAATCTCAAACCGTGAATCTACAGTTACATAACTTTGCAGAAACAGTGCAGCATCCAAGTCTTTAGATTAAAGCAGGAATTGTTAAAATGGTAGGCTACCGCTGCTGCTGCTGCTGCTGCTGCTGCTGGCTTGCTCAGTGCAGTGCTTTGCACGATAGTGCCTCTGCATTGAGGACGTTGTATTATTATAAACCAGTTCAGCTGAGCAAATCAAGCATTTAACCTGAGAAGAACAGGACATATGAGATGCAAAATACACTAAAATACTGTAGTAGAAACATGGCTAAAAGTTACCACAACAAACTGTACTACATAAATTTATTAAAATATTTCCCCACTATATCAGCAGAATGTAGCCTAGGGTAGATACTGGTTCTGGCTTACTTATAAATACAAATATAATATATCATGTCAATATTAACCTTTGTGTCAGATATCATGTCAAAGCACTGCCACATCTCTGAACGCTTGCCACCACGCTCCATTATATTATTGGCCTGTGCCTGTAATTACCACTCGAAATTCTCACAATCCTCAATAAGCTCAGTGATTTCTGCCACGACTACAACCCACGAGGAGGCGGGCGCTTTGCCTCTCATTTGAAGCTTCGGACCTGCGCTTGAATCAGTGACGTATGTGTTGTGCAACATGAAGCGCCAGACGTCACGTGTCACATGACTTGTCATAAATGATTGAAGCTTTGAGTAGTGAACCGTTTTTCGATACAACGGTCATTGCTTCACAACGCTTCATTTACCCATCACTTAAAGTGCCTTTAAAGAAGAAACTTCAATCACTGCCCATTAAATGATGGGAGTGAGTGCATTAGAATGCAGCACTTTTTATTTCAAAGACATGTCAAACCTCTGGGAGACACATGATGAAGGCATGTGCTTGCAGTATAAAATAGCAAAAGAGATTTCAAAATATCACAATTTTACATACACAACTCTTATAGCAACAAGGCCTACCTGAGTCTTTGTAAAAAAAAAAAAAAAAATGCTCAGGCTTTAATGTAAAACAAGATAGAATTTCAGAAACTAACAAACACATTCAAGTTTTGTAATTTAGTATTTGAATAAGTAATGTTTGGCATGAGAGCTGGAGTAAACTCTAACCACACAAAATGCAGAGTACTACAGATATTCAGCAGCAGGTGCTTTCTGAGGCCTTTGAAGAATCAGGCATGGATTTGTATTTAAAATGGGTGCACTTTTTTGGTTTAGGAACTTTATTTTTACAGCCACAAAATAGAAAAACGAGATTTATTACTTAGTGAATGTTATTCAAGTGTGCTGAGTCATTGATTTGACCACTGCTATCCAAAGTTAAGTTGTGGAGTTGTTTTGGCTCATGATGCAAGTGGCTTGGGAGGTCCAGTGTCCATCTGGGAGCAGGCGGAGGTGGAGGGAGACGAGAGATAAAGCGTCTGGATGAAGTCACTTCTTCCCCCCACCCATCTCCTTCCTCCAACATGAGCAGTGAGCAGTGGTACCAGTGCTACCCAGAACTGGGCAATCTGTCCTGCTCCAAGCAGATCCCCGATCAGCACATCTACATTTATCTGATCGTGCTTTACATCTTCGCCATCTGCACCGGCATCCTCAACCTTATGGTCATCATCTCTATCTCGCATTTCAGGCGAGTCGCAAGCACTGATATCAGGTTTATTGTAATACATATACTCATTTTGTTTCTTTTCTCAGGCAGCTGCACTCCTCTTCTAACTTCATCCTCCTCAACTTGGCCGTCTCAGACTTCCTGATGTGCTGCCTGGTGATCCCAGTCGAAGGTTCCTACCTGTACACTTGCTGGCGAGTTGGTGACATCCTCTGTTTTCTGTATACTGTCTTTATCTGCACACTGATTTCCGTATCAGTCGGAGGCATGATCCTTATCTCGATAGACCGCTACATAGCCATTTGCGACCCCATGCACTACCCCACCCTGATGTGCAGGAGATCTGTTAGCATCGCCCTGATCGCCTGCTGGATCATCTCTGTCCTGTACAGCTTAGGGTTTTACAATAACAATCTCATTAATCCGGGGCGGTATAAGAGGTGTGAAGGGGAATGCTCCTTACTGCTTACATTTATTGAATATTACATTGACCTGGCAGTGAACTTTTGCGTGCCCTTTGTGCTCATAGTGATACTGTATTTGCGAGTTTTCTTTGTGGCAGTGTTGCAGGCCCGTGCCATGCGTTCTCAGGTTGCAGCCACCACACAGCAGCCGGCAGTGAACTCCAGGAAATCAGAGCTGAAGGCAGCGCGAAATCTGGGCTTTGTTGTGTTTCTCTATCTCCTCTGCTACACGCCATACTACATAGTGCTCTATCTGGGAGGAAATATGAACTTTTATTTAAAGCTCTTACTGTTTAATTTGATCTATCTGAACTCGTGTTTTAACCCCTTACTCTATGCGCTCCTGTATCCCTGGTTTAGGAGATCTGTGAAGCAGATAGTGACGTTTAGGATTTTGCAAAGTGGTTCACGAGATGCAAATGTACTATGATGACTTCAAGTGCAGTGTTAATATATGAAAAAGCATGTTACTGATAACCCATGTGCTATGAATTTGAAATAGCACTTTACACATTTAATATGACATTTGTAAACACTGAGGCATAGGGTTGAGAACCAAAAGGGCACAAGTGACATTCTGGGTTTTCTGAGATTTACAAGACTTACAAATCAAATGAATGCTCTTGTTTTTACTGCCAAAAGATCACAATAAAAACAACTGGCTATCTCTGAACATAGGATTCAGACAGTGTGATAAATGGATATAAATGCTATACTGTTATGTCATATAGAAAAAGACACACAATGCTGGAGACCAGATAGGTAAAATAACTATTATTACAAATAAAAAAAATCTAAGTCAATGGTTGTAAAGCTGTGGTACAGGTTCCACTAGTGATACTCGTGAGTTTTTTGCTGTTTTAGTTCTGCTCTGGTTAGGGCATACATTTGATGTGAAGACCACTGCTTAGTCCTTGTTTAGGCCTAGTTTAGTCCTAGATTTGTCCTAATTTAGACCTTGTTTAGACCTGGCTTGGACCTGGATTATTTCTAGTTTTAGTCTTGATTTATTCCTGGCTTAGTTTGGGTTTAGTCCTGGATTATTTCCAATTTAGTCTGGTTTTAATCTTTTTCTAGTCCTTCTTTACTCCTGGTTTAGTCCTGGATTAGTTCTAGTTCAGTTTGTTTTTAGTCCTTGTTGAGTTCTGGCTTAGATTTGGTTTAGTCCTGGTTTAGTCCCAGTATAGCCCAGTTTAAGTCCTTGTTTAGTCCTAATTTATTCTGGTCTTAGATTTGGTTTAGTCCCAGTTTTAGTCCATGTCATGTCCTTATGTAGCATTGCTCCTTTAGTTTATTAAAGATAATACTTGGAAAGCCAAATATTTCCTGAGGTGCTGGTCTGTGATCTGTGTGTTTGAATATTTAGCATTTATGAATTGAAATTTGACTAAAAGTCAGTACTGTGCCATTTTTTCTTCTCTTGTAAATGTTACTTACCACCTTTGGTTCTCAGCCCCCAGTATACAAAAAAAGATATATTTGTATATCTAATGTAATTTGACATGGTTTATTTAACAATTGAAACAACTTTACTTAATACAAAAGGCATGGTTCTAATTGTAGCTCTTCATTTTACACACTGCTGGTGTTGTTCTCTCTGAATGCAAATTGAATTTTCCAGAGGTAATAGATATTGCATTACACTTTTGAAATGAAAAGCTGTTTTTCACCAATAGAAAAGGCTCCCCCTGTGTATACACCGCCCATGTGGGAGTCAAAGATACCAAACCCAGTATTAGTGGATGGGAACAATTAGTCTACACAAAAGCACTTTTATCATCACATGATTTTTTTATGTGGAAAATATAATTAATGCTAATGAAAAAGAGCAAATGTTATTAGTTGTATTAATACATTTATTGATGAATAACATAAAACACTGTAGAGAAGGATCAAACACCCTCTCGTCAAACTTTTGACAGATCAATTGTTCTCGCTCAACCTAATTTGCATAACCATGATGTCATCGTATTTCCATGATTTACATACACTTTAAACAACATTTCTAACATTTCCCATGAGCCACCCCCTATGACATCAAAGATTTCAATAAACTTCATGAAAACCCCATTCTACTAAAGAGTATTAGGGCGGTCTGCAGCTATACCATAATCATCTTGTCGTTTTATGCCTGTTCTACTGACAGCAATCATGCCTGTGTGTTTAAATATCAGCGCTTTCTGACACTATAGTGAAGAAATAACTTCATTTTAGGTATTGTGTGCAGACAGATAAAACTTTGAGGTTTGTAAAATAAACCCGAAATCAAGACATCTGCATTTTGAGTCTTAGAATTCTATTACTTCAAAGATCTCAATAGTAAATAATGTTTTAACAGAATATCGTTTGACTCTCACTCGCACAGAGACACCTCTCCCCACTGATTAGCATACTGGTCAGCAGCATCTGAAGTTTTCCATGACCCTTAGTAACCTTCTGACCTTTTCTTATGACATCAAAGATATCAACAGCAAATAAATTTTGGGAATAAGGCATATCTAAAAGAAAAGAAAAGAAGAAAGAAAATAATATCATTGACTCTCGCATGTATATAGGTCCTGGGATTTTTAGCGGGTTTTCACTCAATACTGCAGAGACAGTCAGATCTGCGTCAGAATGAGCACTCCTATTCAGAAAACTGAGTTCAGTAAGTGACCTATTTAAAACATTTTTTAATTGTATATATTTCATTTATTTATATTTGACTTATGTTGTCGACATAGCCTTACTGGAGCTCCGCTTCACGCAGTCGCATCTAAGTAGTTTAACTCCATTTTGTTTATCATTTCTTTTTCTTTTTTTTATACTGAAACAATTCATATAAATCTAAAATGTACTTAGAGATTTTTTAGATCCTGAGGGGAAGTTGACAGATTTGTACATTGACGGCTTTACAGAGTTGGATCGGGATGTGGCATTTTCTCCAGTTAAAAAGTCTCCGGTGAAAATCCATCTGGAAGGTAAACGTCCTGAAGATTTTATTAATCCGTACATGCCTCCGTGCTTCATTTTTTCTTTTAAATCAACTTCCAGGTGGGGTAGAGACGTGAAGTCATCCTAAATCCACCAATGTTATCTACCACAGAGAGATCCCAGGGATTACCAGCACTGAAGAAGCGGCTGTAACGAGCCCCAGAGCGGCCACCAATCCACGAAACTCCCTCGGTGGTCCGCGGGGTGTATCCGGAGCCCGGAACCAGCAACAAGCCCTGGCCGAGACACACATAGTAGAGGCCAGCGACGCACGTAGCTCTGTCAGCGGTCCCTGTGCTGCACCCAGAGCCGAAAATCGTCCTGGAGACTCTGCCAGAAAGCCCGGCACCACGCAAGCCGTCATAGGTAATATTACAATTTTTTTTTACTGATTAAAAACTTTTAAACTGTGTAGAGAAAGTGTGTGTGACTGATAGAGGACCCGCTGCTGGTCGCATGCTAATCGTAGTAATAGTGATGTGGTACAGCTCAAAGTCGTAGCTGAAAATGCTCAAGGTCATGTCACTGTCACGGTCAATGTCACTGTCAATGGCAAAAATATTTTAACCGCTATGGAAAATTTGTTAGACCGTATTGTACAGTCCAACAATGATATCATGGCGGATGAAAAAATCGTATTTACCGCATAGGTGCATAACCCACGGGGAAGTGTCAAAGGTAAGCTGGTGAAAACTATAGACAGTGAAATCATTAACAAGAAAAGACGCTATTTAAATACAGTCATATGAAAAAGTTTGGGCACCCCTGATCATTTTCAAGATTATCCTTTATAAATCATTGGTTGTTCGGATCAGCAATTTCAGTTAAATATATCATATAGCAGACAAACACAGTGATATTTGAGAAGTGAAATGAAGTTTATAGGATTTACAGAAAGTGTGCAATAATTACTCAAACAAAAGTAGGCAGGTGCATAAATTTGGGCACCCCAACAGAAAAATTCCATCAATATTTAGTAGATCCTCCTTTTGCAGAAATAACAGCCTCTAAAGCCTCTTTCTATAGCTTCCAAGAGAACATCTACTTTTTGAACCGAGAGACAAGGAAGAGAGCCGCGAAAGTGAATGTTCGAGTGAGGAGTGATTTCCTGGTGGCGCTGCAGGAGCTATGCTCACAGTCACTGCACATGGCGTTTCTCTGTCACTCTGCCCTCTGTAGGTAACAGAGGCAGGCCTGCACTTAGTCACTCTGGCCCCGAGAGTGAACGTGAGCTCGGGAATAATGCGTTTTTGAGACGGAGATGTGCGCGTGGGGCGTCCCGCGACTGTCTCCCGCGGAGACTGGGCAGCAGGGCGTCTCCGCAGCCGTTGTACTGAGAGTGAACTCAGGAACAGTGCAGTTTAGAGTGAAATAAATGTACACCAAGCATACCCTGTTCATTCACGCACTTTTCCCTGCAGAAGAGGCAGAGGTGGGAGAAGAGAAATGCATGGAGAGAGGCAGGTGTTGACGAGGGCTCGGTGGGAGCAGCATGGTGAGTATAAACAGGACTAGCAACAGCAATGATGAGGCTGTGATCACCTGAGAGAGGAGAAAGTCTATCAGGGGTGGATACAGCAGTTTGATGAGTCTGCTGGTTAGGTTATGACAGACTTTGCAATGTGCCCCCTATATGTTTACATTCTGCATTGCTATTTCCTCACATTTTATTAGTTATGGGACCTTAGAGGTTAGAGTTATAGTTTACTAATGTTGGTTTAGAGTTTACCCTTGTTTCCACTCATTTATTAATTGGAGAAAAAGACAAAAAAAAGTTAAAACATATTCATCTTCTTGTATTTACTTAAAATAACATGATTCGGCACGTTCACCTGATAATGACGTCACAATATGCAAAATATATGCAGATTAGATGCCTATAATTACTACATTCATAAATTTTGGTTCATAATTGACATTTACAGTAGTAAGACTCTATCTCTTATTATTTTAAGCCACAGCCTTTTGGATTTTGGATGTCAAAAACTGTATTTTAGAGAAGAAAAAAACTCTGGTGCCCAGAGGGTTAAAGGCTTTGAAGGCATGTGTTTTTTCTGCAATTATTGTTACAGAGGCTTTCATAACACATGTGCACAGCTGCCCAGGTTACTGTCAAGTCTGTAATGACCCAATATTTCCCACAAAAGAGCCCAGACCCCTAAATTGTCCAGAATGCCGCAGTAAGTGTAGATCACCTTCCTGTCTAGCCAGACACAGACGGGTTAAACCAGGGACTACTTTTAGCCTCTGTGACCTGGTGGAAAAAATGTGAAAAATGTGGATTATGCTACACTGTCAGTATGAGTACTGGTAAAAATTCGCACCGCTGCCATGTTTTGAAATGTGAAAGCTGAAGGGTCGAATTACCCTCTGAACCGGACAGGCATCATTGCTGCATCCAGCCCCTCCCCCACGATGAGACACGTCCTGAATTGATTTTTTATGACTTTGAAACGTTTGTCACAGAGAATGGTGTGCATGTTCCATTTCTACCATTTTCTATGCCAAATCATTAAAAGGTTTAGAGAAGTCATTTTATGGTCTAGACCAGAGGTCGTTAATTGGCGGACCGCGGTCTGAATCCGGACCCAGATGCCCTCCCATCCGGACCCGAACCTCTGTCCCACTCCGTGGACCTGAACCCGTTCAGCCTGTTCACTCCCCGGGAGCGCAGCGGCGCCTCTCTCAGAGCGCGTCAACAGCATCGTTTCCTCGTGCTTTAAAACTTTAACATGAACAGTGCGGGGGTTAAATCAGCTGTGTTTTCTGTTACTGTCCAACAAAATGAACGAGTAGGTCCAGACTGAGTGCGGAGGGACAGGACTGTTTGTTTTTACGGAGCAGCGAGAGAGGAGGCGACACAGGCTGTGAGCAGCTCTCCCCTCTTGGTGTTCCTCTGTCCCACAGCTCACCCCTCTCCTCTCGCTGCCTCATATTCACCAGAGAATTAAGAGGAAACCTGTGTTTTGAGGTGCAGTACGTTCCACTTTAGTTTTAATGGGTAAATCGTCTCCTGCGTAAAAGCAGACAGAAAATCTTGCGTGTGACGCTATCAACCAATCAGATCTGAGGATTTGGAAACATATGGAGCGGTGACTGTGAGACAGACAGCGGAGAAATGAGAGAGACAGATGTAGAAAGGAACAGAGGTCAGCTCTAAACTCCTGTGTCTCCTGTGTTCTGAGCCAAGGACCATTATAAAAGCATTTTGTTTGATTTTTTTAACTGTATTTGATTAACATAAGAAAAAAAAAAAACTTTTTTATTTTATTATTTGATATCCCCTAGTTTTAAACTAATGCTTATGTAAGCAAAATGCTATTGCCATAATGTAGACACTGATGTAACTACAATGATTTTATTTATTTATTTATTTTTGAGGTACAAATCAACATTGTGATGCTCCGGACCTTTGCGCGAGAAATTTTTCACCAATTGGACCTCAGTGAATTTTAATTGGTGACCCCTGCTATAGGCCCTCACCACTCCTGGCGCTCAGGCCTAATAATGAGGAACCCATACAATTACAATATAGCGTCACAATAGGCGACGCATCTAGATTTTTTTAGAAAGGGCGTGACACGAGCAAACTGCTTGAGGGGTCCATACGCACTCATCATTGACCTCATGGAAGGACGTGAGCCCATTACTGAACTTTTTCCCCAACAATTACAAATTTGCCGCGGCACACGCCTATATCACCAGATCCAGCATGACGCCGTGAGCGTGGCTATTAGGGTTTGATCAATGATAAGCGTGTTGCGTTCTGTTTTGGTGCGTTTCACACACTTCAGGGCAGTGCTCTTTACACACTGCTCTTCAGTTACAAAAGGCCCTACGCCATCTTTGGGGCTCACAGCTAATAATAATAATATTCCTTTCAATAACACTATAGCAGCTACTTTCGCAGTTACTGCGATATATATTTTTGGAAAGTGCATGTGCATTCCTATCTGTTCATAGGGGTCCTGAATCACCGACTTAAGCATGGACTTCACCCATTGAGCTACTTTAGCTCTGTACAACTATAAACATGTGTTTTTCCCACCACATACCTATATGCATTGAAAGTGCACAATTGAGTGTGCAAGTGTTTGGTGAAGGATGAGTGCTTTTTGCTCTGTTTTAAAAGTGCACTTTACGCACTTTCACAATAGACCCTGTGCCACCCATGGGGATCGGGCCTAATTATGTGAATAAACAAATAAATAAGTGACTTTATTTTGAGTGAAACTGAAACTTGTATGCACAAGCTGACATTTTAAGGGTGTTACTGTTCCTCATGGGCCCTATAGAAAGGTACACATAAGGACTCAATTTAGCACAAATTCAGTTGGGTGTATCTTTCTGCACACATTACAAAATGTATATTAATGAAGATATTCCATAAAACAAGCTAATTTCAAAAGCTAGACAAGATCAAGATAATTTTATTTTATGCTAATTTCTGTTTAATGAAGCAGGCTTATTGTGAACCAAGCTAAATCAGCATGAGAATTAGTGTAGGAAGTGAATCCTGGTTTGGAGCAGGCCTGGTTTAGGCCTCTATTATTTTAACAGATGTTACAAAACATGTAACACATGTTACAAAATGTATACAAGAGTTGTTCTAGTAAACGATGTTTTATCTTTAATCTCGGAGAGAAATAAAACCAAAAGTTGTCCCCAAAGAGTCCTCCAACCTGATCGCCAGCTGAAAACATAAAATTTACACTATATTGTCACATAAATATCTGTCTGCTAGATGTTGTAAAAATATGTCATATACAAGTCGTTTAAGTGTGTTGCATTGGTAAAATGTTTTTGTGACTCCATTCAGCGGCACTATAAGGTCACAGTGTTCTAAATTTCTCTTAACCTTTTTGATAGCATTTTGCTTAAGTCCACAACAACACAAAAAGATAACATTACTGACTTTTTTTATGCATGAAACCAATATTACATTCACTGACCAAACAGTGCAAGAGATCATCTCCAGTCTGAGTTCATCCACATGCTGCCTTGATGTGTTACCCACTAGATTTCTAAAATCTGTACTGAGCAGTTTGTTACCCCAACTTTCTCATTTAGTTAACATCTCACTGCACTTTGGGACATTTTCTTCCAAGGATCTTGAAAATTGCTGTCATCAAGCCTCTCCTAAAGAAGAGCAGTCGTGTTGCTACAGCGTCCCATATTAAACCTGCTGTTTTTAGGTAAAGTCCTTGAGAAAGTTGTATCCCAAC